>OY856410.1:1115679334-1116879334 GCA_963693085.1 Alisma plantago-aquatica | reverse complement strand
AATATACAGCTTAAGGTATCATTGTTAGCTAGGCTGTTAGCTGAGATGCAAGTGAAACCTACTCTAAGATAGAAGATTAAAGAAGTACAACAAATGGATGTTGTGGTTCAGCAGATCATGTCAGAGTATGGTAGTGATAAACATGATGGCTTTCATGAGTCGGAGGATCAGGTAGTCTATTACCATGGTAGGATGGTAGTACCTGATGCTAATGACTTAAGGAAGTTAGTCTTGGAGGAGGCTCATTCTTCAATGTATGCAATGCATCCAGGGAGCACCAAAATGTATCATAACTTAAAGGATATGTATTGGTGGCCAAGTCTGAAGAAGGATGTAGCTGAGTTTGTTATGCGGTGTCCAATGTGTCAATAGATTAAAGCTGAACATCAAAAGCCCACAGGAACAATGCAACCTTTGCCTATACCGTAGTGGAAATGGGATCATGTGACCATGGACTTTGTGGTTGGTTAGCCTAGAACAACCAAAGGTCATGATTCCATATGGGTGATAGTTGATAGGTTGACTAAAATGGCACATTTCCTTCCAGTCAAAACAACCTACACTGCTGAGAAGCTTGCATGTGTAAAAATCATGTGGTGGTTAAACCTCATTACTCTCAACATGAATAGAATATGTACTTAGGGTATGATCCTTGAATAAGAGATCATGAAACCCTAATCGAGAAGATTGGTGTGCCCTAACCCTAATTTAGGGCAATGATAGGTGAAACCCTAATCTACGGTAATTCCATGTGAAACCCTAATGCAATGATGTGATGTAAAACTCTAATCTAGGGTGATGCTCTATGAAACCCTAATTTTGGGTTATAGTGCATGAAACCCTAATGTTGGGCAATATGATGATAAACCAATACCCTAATTTTGGGTAATGGGATGAGTATCCCTAATTGACATGAATTTGGGAAACCCTAACCCTAATGATGGAATAGTGATGCAACACTTACATTGCATAGTGCTAATATGAAATTGATATAAGTGTTATCATGAGTACTAACCATGCAGGTATCATGCGATGTTGGGCCTATCCAGGTATGAGCTATGATGTTTTGTTATTGAAATTGTTTTATGGGCCTTGTGAGCCATAATATGCTTTATTTCCTAGTAAAAGGTAACAAGAGATTAAATGGGATTTGAGAGCCATGTGAGATGCTTGTGCAGGAAGTATCATGTTTACCTTGGTCAGATGACCTGATGGTATTAGTTACCTGATAAGGGGTAATAAATGTTCTTTGATGAACTAAGGGTTTGAATACCCAAATCCAGTAAACATGATGACGACATTGTTAAGGGATGTGGAATCCTATTACTGAGGTCAGGAATTGAGATCCCAATGTTTTATAAAGCTTTGAAAAGTACTTGATAGAAGCATTACTCATTCTTTGTAGCATTTGTTATAATAGTTCATGTTTGGAATCTTGATTGATGTTAAAAGAATAGGGTAATGTACTTAATTAATCAAGTGGAATATTATCATGTAAAGCCCTATCCATAGATCCATTATCGTCAGTAATTGGTGATGGTGAAACATGTTTTCCTATGAGAACTCCTGGAATGCATATTTTTGAATATGTGGGGGTAATGGGCGAATATATCCTTACGCCTCATAGGAATGATTGTGGGCCATATCCTATGCACATGAATGGTTATGGACCATATCCTAATAAGAGTATGTCTATGGGTCCTAACTCCACAATACCATGCATTGACTACAGGTCATATCCTGAAGAGAGTATATGCTACGGGCTATAACTCTATAGCGAAGTTGCCAGTATACCCTAAAAAGCTAATTAGCAGAGACACAAGATGTCCTGCATATAGTCTCGTAATGATAGAGACATATGAGGTGATGAAGTCCATCTCTTCCATTGACCTATGTATGGAACCAATGCTTTATGTAATCATGGTCGGTTGGAGCATAAATGGTATACTTCATCTCCTCAGGTCTTAAGTATAATTGTAAAATATAATCAGCCGTGTAGCGTATTTGCTTAAGGTTGAAATACGAGAATCACTGATTGATGTTACCTTGCTTAGCATATCTTAAACAGATAAATGTTATACATGTCTTCAATTCCTTACTGGATAAGTGACATGCTACTTTATCAAGTTATAGCTGAAATACTTGAATACGAATATTGCTCTACTCTATTTAGACATTGTTTTATTTGTTGTTGAATATATATATGATTTCCCTGCTCAGTTTTATTCTTCTAAACTACAATAATAATATTTCTGGTGGAGAGTTATATCTCTCACTGGGACAATTTTCAATTGTCTCACCCCCGTGGGATCTAACCCTTTTTGGTGGACGAGGACGAGGAGGTAGAAACCATATAGTAGGAGAAGGACAACATCAATAGGGACAACCGTGATATTCTAGGTGGAGGCACTGGATATCATATTTTTTATAGAGAGTCCTATGTGTCGTCTCTGTACTCTCAGGTCCTCAGAGTTGTAGTCAGTACTTCTAAATGAATCGATCTGAGATTTTGGCTTGATGTCTCGAGGTTCTTATGCTATCTGTGTATAGATTTAACAAGGCAGTTGATGCTTGTAATCCTCGAGAAGAGATAGTACAGGATATGTACCTATGAACCAGGATGTAAATAAAATACTTTGGTTCTTGAAAAAAGAGTTTTCCTATGTTTGGATCTCTTTGTAAATGGTTTTAATTTTTGGTAATTTTCAGTAATCTGATGTTAATAATTGCTCCCTCTTAGTTAATAATGTTTTGTTCGAATGGTGCATCACAAATTAGTAGTATCAGAGCTCTAGGTTCGCTGAGTCTATAGAGACATAGGATTAAGGTTGTTAAGTCTATTCTAGTGTCTTCCAGTTTTCTGATAGTGTCTTCTGCTCATATAGGAGGAGAAGAAGAACTTTAAGATGGCTGGATCACATGAAGAACATGCTGTTGACAGCAGCATTGCTGCACCAGGAATAGGTGCAAGGGATCAGGATAGGGAGGAACCAATACCTGAACATCCCCAGCTTAACCAATTTGTATTAGAAAACCCAGCTTTCCATGATCTGTTTGGACAGTTCATGGCAACCATGACACACATAGTGGATAGGATGCCATCACCTGCATCGAGGGCACCAACTCACCATGAAGGACAGGGAGCCGACAAGACTTTTGAACAACTTCACCAGGTTGGAGCCATAGATTATGCTGGTACAGTTGACCCAATATATGCTGACTTGTGGTTGACTGAGTTGTGGAGAAGGCCTTTAGAATCCTCAATATTCTTGAAGTAGGGAAGGTGAGGCATGCAATGTACCTTCTAAAAGGGAGTGATGGTCACTTGTGAACAATAGAAGAGGGCAAGAGTCCAAGTGTTGAAATTGGATGGGAAGAATTCTGACGAGAATTCATTAGTAGGTACTTCCCCAAGATGTTTCTAGACAGGAAGATCTCTCACTTTGAGAGGTTAAGGCAAGGAACAATGAACATTAGCGAGTATGAAGCTAAGTTCATGGAGATTTTGTGGTTCTGTCCGCATATGGCAGCTAATGATGAAGAGAGAATTTGGCATTTTGAGAAGGGGTTGAATGCTGAATTGACCACTCCTGTGTCTCCCTTAGAGAAAAGGGAGAGGTTCGCCACCTTTGTGGACTCCGTTAGACGGATAGAATGGTTGGTGATTGAGAAGTGTTAAACTAAGAATAAGGTGTATACTCAGTTTCAAGGACGGAGGTTCGAGAGTTTTAAGAAACCAAGGTTTTCTGCACCAACAACAACACCAAGGTTCAATACTCAGACGCAATGGATGTCAAGTAGGTGTAGGGGCCGTAGTTTTCCTCCAAATAGAGTCCCCAGTACAGCATCAATGTCAACGACTGGAAATTTTAGACCATATCAAGAGAATAGAACTTGTCACCAGTGTAGACATGTAGGACATCTAGAAAGGGATTGTCTAGTTGGGAACATAGTTGTAACCCAACCACCGAGGCAGAGTCAAAAGGGTCATCAGAGGAAACTGTTACATAGTGGTACTCCAGGATGTGGACAAGCATCCCAAGTTGGTTCGTCAGCACCCAACAACCGAGCACCGACTCAACGACAAGCAACAATGAGATTCTATGTAATGAATCAACCCGAAGCAGTAGTCAACCCTCGAGTTGTGATAGGTCAGATGGAACTATTTCATTCTGAGATGTCTTCATCCTACTTCGTAACTATTTCAATTGATCCGGGTGCTACGCATTCCTTTGTCACTAGAGAAGTGATCCTTGGCTGCAAAATGATTGTTAGTCATAGAGTAGATAGTCTGCTATTAGAAACCCCTTTGTTGGGATCTGCAGTGCTGCAGGAGGTGTGTTCTCTCTTCATTCTTTCCTTTTCTAAACATCACATTAAGGTGGATCTTATACCACTTGAGATGCACGGGTTCAATATAATTCTTGGGATGGACACCCTAGAAAAGTATAAGGTTGTCTTAGATTGTGACTCCAAGCAAGCTGTGTTCGCATATGACGGTGACACATGGATCTTTCAGGGAGATAGAAAGATTCTTCCAACCTGTCTAGTGTCGACTATGGTAGCTGAGAAGTTGATGAGACAAGGATGCCTAGCATTCTTGGCACATGTGGTAGACACCACAATGGAGAGCCCTAATCTTTCTGAAGTTCTGATAGTTAGAGAGTTTGAAGATGTGTTCCATGAGGAACTTCCAGGTGTTCCTCCACCCTGAGAAATTGATTTGAGATTAATCTAATCCCTAGCACGCAACCAATAGCACAAACACCATATAGAATGGCACCTGCTGAGATGGCATAGCTTAAGAAACAGCTGTAAGAATGATTTAGAAAGGTTTTATCCGACCGAGTACTTCACCATGGGGTGCTCTAGTTCTCTTTGTTATGAAGAAGGATGGATCAATGCGGTTATGCATTGATTACAGACAGTTGAATAAAGTAACCATAAAGAACAAGTATCCTCTACCAAGGATTGATGACTTGTTTGATCAGTTGCGTGGTGCAACTATCTTATCTATGATATATCTGAGATTAGGATATCATCAGCTGCATATTAAGAAGAGTAACATACTTAAGTCTGCTTTTAGGACAAGCAATGGTCACCATGAGTTCATAGTTATGTCGTTTGGACGAACTAATGCACCACCTGCATTCATGTAACTGATGAATAGAATCTTTTGACCTTTTCTTGATCCGTTCATAGTAGTCTTCATAGATGACATCTTGATATACAGTAGAGATGCTTAGAAGCATGAGAATCACCACTGTCAGGCTTTAACTTTGCTAAGAGAGCATAAGCTATATGCTAAGTTTAGCAAATGTGAGTTCTGGTTACCAGAAGTTTCTTTTCTAGGACACATAATATTTGCCTCAGGTATCCGTGTTGATCCTAAGAAGGTAGAATCTATCCTGTAATGGGAACAACCAAAGACACCGATAGAGATATGTAGTTTTCTAGGACTGGTGGGATATTACAGAAGGTTCATTAAGAACTTTAGTTCTATAGCTTTACCCCTAACCAAGTTGACCAGGAAGGAGGTTCCTTTTGTCTGGAATGATAAGTGTCAACATTGTTTCCAAGTGTTGAAAGAAAGGTTAACAAGTGCACCTGTGCTGGTGTTACCTGAGCAAGGGAAGGGGTGCATAGGTTTCTGTGATGCATCTAAGAATGGTCTAGGGTGTGTGTTGATGTAGAATAATCAAGTGATTTCTTTTGCCTGTCGACAACTTAAGAAACATGAGGAGAATTATTCGACACATGATCTAAAGCTAGCTATTGTGGTCCATGCTCTGAAGATCTAGAGATATTATCTCTATGGAGAAACATTCCAAATTTTTGTAGACCATAAGAATATAAAATACATTTTCTCACAACATGAGTTGAACATGAGACAACACCACTGGATGAAGTTAATCAACGACTACGATTGTACAATTGATTATCATCCAGGGAAGGCTAATGTAGTGTATGATGCACTAAGTAGGAAATCATCATCACCAGTCTTAGATAAAGCATAGTTGAACTGCTTAGTGTGCTTTAAAAGAGATATGCTTATCTCCTTGAGACAAAACAATATACAACTTAAGGTATCATTGTTATCCGGGCTGTTAGCTGAGATGCAAGTGAAACCTACTCTGAGACAGCAGATTAAAGAAGCACAACAAACTGATGTTGTGGTTCAGCAGATCAGGTCAGAGTATGGTAGTGAGAAACATGATGGATTTCATGAGTTAGAGGATCAGGTAGTCTGTTACCATGGTAGGATGGTAGTACCTGATACCAATGACTTAAGGAAGTTAGTCTTGGAGGAGGCTCATTCTTCAATGTATGCAATGCATCCAGGGAGCAGCAAAATATATCATAACTTGAAGGATATGTATTGGTGGCCAGGTCTGAAGAAGGATGTAGCTGAGTTTGTTATGTGGTGTCCAATGTGTCAGCAGGTTAAAGTTGAACATTAAAAGCCCACAGGAACAATGCAACCTTTCCCTATACCGCAGTGGAAATGGGATCATGTGACCATGTATTTTGTGGTTAGTTTTCCTAGAACAATCAAAGGTCATGATTCCATATGGGTGATAGTTGATAGGTTGACTAAAATGACACATTTCCTTCCTGTCAAAACAACCTACACTGCTAAGAAGCTTGCACAGATATATATAAATGAGATAGTGAGGTTCCACGGGGTTCCAGCTACTATTGTTTCTGATAGAGGTCCCCAGTTCACGAGTCATTTTTGGGAATGACTACATTAAGCTTTGGGTACATAGTTAAGGTTTAGTACTGCCTTTCACCCACAAACAGATGGACAATCTGAGAGGACCATACAAACCCTAGAGGATTTGCTTAGGGCATGCGTCCTTCAGTTTGTAGGAAGTTGGGATCTACACCTGAGCTTGATACAATTTGCCTACAATAATAGCTATCAACTCAGTATTGATATGGCACCATATGAAGCATTATATGGTAGACGTTGTAGATCTCCTTTATGTTGGTATGAAACAGGAGAATATCAACTTTTGGGTCCTGAGCTTGTGCAGTAGACAACTGAGAAGATTAAAGTAATATAACAACAATTAAAGACTGCACAGGATAGACAGAAGTCGTACGTGGATAAATGACAAAGACCTTTAGAATTCCAAGTTGGAGACAGAGTATATCTCAAGGTCTCACCTTGGAAAGGTGTCCTTAGATTTGGAAAGAAGGGAAAGTTAGCTCCTAGATTTATGGGGCCTTATCCAATCATTGAACAAATTGGAAAGGTAGCCTATAACCTAAAGTTGCCGCCTAAGCTGCATAAGTTGCATCCAGTGTTCCATATCTCCATGCTGAGAAAGTTTCATCCTGACACAGAGTTAGTTTTGCAACCTGTGGAGGTAGAATTAAATTATGATATATCATATGTTGAAGGACATGTGATGATCCTTGATAAAAGAATTAAAAAGTTGAAAAAGAAAGACATATGTCTTGTGAAAGTTCTCTGGCATCACCGTGGCATTGAAGAAGCTACGTGGCAGCTAGAGGAAGATATGAGAAGGAAGTACCCTTCTCTTTTCTCTTGATGATTTCAGGGACGAAATCCCTATTAGGGGTGAATAATTTGTAACATCCCTGACCTGAGTTATGCTTTAACCCTAGATGTTTTGTTTAATAAATATAATTATATGTTTGCTCTTATCTTTTTAAAAGTAATTAAAGATCAAGAGGAACTTATGTTTCAATTTTAGTCCTTTTTGAATAATGTTGATAACAATGTTTTGTCTATTTTGGACTAAAGTGCAAATTACCCAAGTTGAGGGGTTAACTTGCAAATGTTACATGATAAAATGTTCCTCAAGTGTTGAAGAATCATAAGAATGAAAATAATGTAGAGATATGGCTTGTAGAAGCCTGAGCACCAAGAAAGAGCTTATTGAGCAATGTATGTGCATTAAAACCTAGTTTTGGTGTAATGTGCAATTTACCTAAAACCTAGGGTTCAATATGAAAAATACCACTTCTAGAGATTCCCTAATGTTTCTTGGTATCAATTAGAGACAATAAAATTAGAGGTTCGCCTCATTTGAATCTCTTTGGAAGAGAGAGAATCTTGATATTAAAATAATCAAGATTTAAGCATAATTGAAACCCTAATTCAATTTAATGCAAACAATAAATATATTAATGGAAGTGCCCTTCAACCAAAAATGTGATGGTTGAATTTATATTAGTATGTAAGTCCTTTTTCCTTGCAATGGCACTAAAATATCTAAAGTGAGTGGAGAGCCCACTCACATTAGTTAAAGAAAAAGTAATATCCACTAATTTTTGGATATTATTATTATATTGATTAAGGTGCTTAATTTGTTTTCTTTAATTCATGGATAAAGAAGAGGAATTTTAAGGGGAGTACGATGGCTTCGTATGCAAGGAATTTAGGGGGATAATTCACACCAATTTAAGGAATTGAAGGATTTTTATAACACTTTCTCTCTCTTGAAATTCCCTTATATATACTCCATTTTTCACCCACATGAAAGGCTTTTTCAACTCTTCTTTCTTTCCTTTCTTTGGCTGTGCACAAGGGAGCTTAGAAGAAATAGGAGGACGTACCACAACCTATAGGTTAGCTCCTTAATCATCTTCAATCTTGATTTCATGGTGGAAATCGAAATTCAATGCTTATTTTCTTCTTTTCTCCATTCAATCTTCAACCTTAGCCAATCTTTTCACTCAAAGACTTGAGAACGGACCTTGGACAGTTGAGAAAGCTTCACTCACCATTGAGGACGTGAATCTTGAAGCTTGGATTCAACTTTTAAGGTGGGTTATATAACTTAAACCCTTAAATATCATTATTGATTTCATTTCTTTATCATGTGTTGATTCCTTTTTCATTCACGATTTTCCTTTTGATTAATTGATGAAATCACCACAAAGATCACAACAAATTTTGAAGGTTTGTAGCTTGAAGATGATGATGTCACCTTAGCACACGCCTCAAGAAAAATCATGTGCAAACGGTTTCAACTTGATGACCAAACGGTCTCAAGATCGTTTGGTGCTCAAACAGTCTCAAGACCATTTGAGGGCAAACGGTCTCAAGACTGTTTAAGGTCGAACGATCATAAGACCGTTTGAGGTCAATTGCTGATGTAGTTGGATGAAGATCCAATGGTTCAAATTTATCTAATTATAATGGATTCAAGGATGGATGATCCATTGATTACAAACCCTAATCAGATTGATTGGTTGAAACCCTAAATTGATTGAGTCGATTTCTATGTTGAATGGCTCAAACGGTCTCAAGACCATTTGAGAGAAAACGGTATCAAGAACATTTAAAGTCAAATGGTCTCAAGACTATTTGAGGTCAAGAGGAGTCATGGATGGATATAGATCCAAGGGTTGCAAGTTGATCTACTTTCAATGGTCTTAATGTTAGATGACTCAATGAGTGGAAACCCTAAATCGATTGATTAAGAAACCCTGGTTGATCCATTCAGTTTCAAGGTGGTTTGGACCAAGAGGTCTTGAGACTGTTTGAGTCCAAATGGTCTTGAAACCGTTTGGGATCAAACGGTGTTCATACCGTTTGGAGGGTAAACGGTCTCAAACCATTTGATGTCCAATCGGTTTCAATGATGGGTTGTTCATTCTCTTTCAATGATAATTTGATCAAACAGTTTCAAAGTTTGAAAGCACTAAATGATTTCAAAACCGTTTAAGAGAAAATGGTCTCAACCCTAGATGTCCAAACGGTCTCAAGACCGTTTGGAGGGCAAACGGTCTCAAAACCGTTTGAAGATCAAGGAGGTCAAAACTGTTTGAAGGTCAAGGAGGTCAAAACCGTTTGAAGGTTCAAAAATATCAAAACCATTTGGAGACCTAATAGTGTCAAGGCTATGAAAGATCAATTAACCCTATGATTGTTAATGATGTATCTCAAAGTTAATTATAATGGTTGTACCTCTCAAGTATTTAGGTGATTAGTACCTTTTGAGTGGTTAACCTTTGATGCTTATGAAAGTAGTAACTCAATACACTATGATAACCATAGATGTATGCATTTGAATAATGGGTTGATCCAAGTTGATAAGTATGGAGTAATCCACATCCTAGAGAGGATGAGAGAGAGAGAAATTCATACATGTATAATAATCATGTAGTGGTTAAACCTCAATACTCTCAACATGAATAGAATATGTACTTAGGGTATGATCCTTGAATAAGAGATCATGAAACCCTAATCGAGAAGATTGATGTGCCCTAACCCTAATTTAGGGCAATGATAGGTGAAACCCTAATCTAGGGTAATGCCATGTGAAACCCTAATGCAATGATGTGATGTAAAACTCTAATCCGGGGTGATGCTATGTGAAACCCTAATTTTGGGTTGTAGTGCATGAAACCCTAATGTTGGGCAATATGATGATAAACCAATACCCTAATTTTGGGTAATGGGATGAGTATCCCTAATTGACATCAATTTGGGAAACCCTAACCCTAATGAGGGAATAGTGATGCAACACTTACATTGCATAGTGCTGATATGAAATTGATATAATTGTTATCATGAGTACTAACCATGCAGGTAGCATGAGATGTTGGGCCTAGCCAGGTATGAGCTATGATGTTTTGTTATTGAAATTGTTTTATGGGCCTTATGATCCATAATATGCTTTATTGCCTAGTAAAAGGTAACAAGAGATTAAATGGGCTTTGAGAGCCATGTGAGATTCTTGTGCAGCAAGTATCATGTTTTCCTTTGTCAGATGACCTGAATGTATTAGTTACCTAATAAGGGGTAACAAATGTTCTTTGATGAACTAAGGGTTTGAATACCCAAATCCAGTAAACATGATGACGCCATTGATAAGGGATGTCGAATCCTAGTACTGAGGTCAGGAATTGAGATCCTAATGTTTTACAAAGCTTCGAAAAGTACTTGATAGAAGCATTACTCATTCTTTGTAGCATTTGTTATAATAGTTCATGTTTGGAATCTTGATTGATGTTAAAAGAATAGGGTAATGTACTTAATTAATCAAGTAGAATATTATCATGTAAAGCCCTGTCCATAGATCCATTATCATCAGTAATTGGTGATGGTGAAACAGGTTTTCCTATGAGAACTCCTGAAATGCATATTTTTGAATATGTGGGGGTAATGGGTGAATATATCCTTACGCCTCATATGAATGACTGCGGGCCATATCCTATGTACAAGAATGGTTATGGACCATATCAAAATAAGAGTATGGCTATGGGTCATAACTCCACAATACCAGGCATTGACTACAGGTCATATCCTGAAGAGAGTATATGCTATAGGCTATAACTCTATAGTGAAGTTTCCAGTATACCCTGGCAAGCTAATTAGAAGAGACACAAGATGTCATGCATATAGTCTCGTACTGACTGAGACAGATGAGGTGATGGAGTCCGTCTCTTCCATTGACCTATGTATGGAACTGATGCTTTATGTAATCATGGTCGGTTGGAGCATGAACGGTATACTTCATCTCCTCAGGGATTAAGTATGATTGTAAAATATAATCAGCCATGTAGCATATTTGCTTAAGGTTGAAATACGAGAATCACTGGTTGATGTTACCTTGCTTAACATATCTTAAACGGATAAATGTTATACATGTCTTCAATTCCTTACTGGATAAGTGACATGCTGCTTTATCAAGTTATAGATGAAATACTTGAATAAGAATATTGCTCTAATCTATTTAGACATTGATTTATCTGTTGTTGAATATACATATGATTTCCCTGCTAAGTTTTATTCTTCTAAACTGCAATAATAATATTTCTGGTGGAGAGTTATATCTCTCGCTGGGACAATTTTCAATTGTCTCACCCCCGTGGGATCCAACCTTTTTACGTGGATGAGGACGAGGAGGTAGAAACCATACAGCAGGAGAAGGACAACAACAATAGGGACAACAATGATATTTCAGGTGGAGGAACTGGCTGTCATATTTTGTATAGAGAGTCATATGTGTCGTCTCTATACTCTTAGGTCCTTAGAGTTGTAGTCATTACTTTTAAATGAATCGATCTGAGATTTTGGCTTGATGACTCGAGATTCTTATGTTATTTGTGTATGGATTTAACAAGGCAGTTGATGCTTATTATCCTCGAGAAGAGACAGTACAAGATATGTACTTATGAACCAGGATGTAAATAAAATACTTTGGTTCTTAACAAAAGAGTTTTCCTATTTTTGGATCTTTTTGTAAATGGTTTTAATTTTTAGTAATTTTCAGTAATCCGCTGTTAGTAATCGCTTCCGCTTAGTTAAAAATGTTTTGTTCAAAGTACACGTCACAGATCTGGTGATGTGGCACGGAGGTGGCGTGCTCCAGTTGGGCCATGCTCATGCCTGTGTGGCACATGTCAACCGTCTGGACTGGTCAACCAAGGGGTCACGGACCTAGGCCGGCCTATACAAGGGCATGGGTTTAGGAAGATCCACCCATTTGTTTCTTATAGGAATAGTGTGTACCCTATGATCTGAGGGTATCTGCTATTAGCCCTACTCGGGATACAGGGCCGCACACCTACACAGACCGCGACAACACACCTCCAGGGAAGTAGGGGCGGTACGGGGTGTCAGCCACTCAGTCGATCATGAAGAATTCGCCTGACCTCTGGTAAGTACCTCAGAGTGGTATCACTGGTCTATTGATGGTGAGAGAGACCAGGGGTAAAAGCCCCAAAAGCAAGCTGGCGGCTGCGCCGATGAGTGGGGGAGGAGATGAGAGGTTGGGAGAGAGAGTTAGGGTGCGTGAGAAAGAGGGAAAAGATAGAGAAAAGAAAGAGGGAGTTCAGGCAGATCTGAAAGGGACTTCAATTACTAAAATTGGTAGAGAATGATGTCTATAGGCCTTCACAAAATGAGCCAGCATTAGCAACTGCTATAGTACATAAAAGGAGGGTGATGGCTCTCTAGCCATTATATTTGGGGTCAGATCTCAGGGTATAGGATTGGATGGTCAAAAATCATGACTTACATCCTTTTAGATGTTGATTGGATGGTATATGAGAGTGTGGATCACTGACACGGTGAGTGGGGCACCTACTTGCTGGGTTGTGTGCCCCATAAGGCCCATTAAGGCACAAAATGCAATTAAATTGACTAAATCAATATGTAAATTGAATCAACTCTAAAGGTCATATCTTGAGCTTCTGAGCTTGTATTTAGGTGGTTTTTGCACCTCTAGATTTGTGTTTGAAACCTATATAATGTGAAACATATCAAGGAGAGTTCATTGAAGTGGTTTGACTTTGATTGCAAGTTGATGATGCATAATAAGCATGATATATACTTCCAAACTCAAAATGAAGTCATGAACAAGTACAAAGTGATGTTTAATCAAATTCAACTCATCAATTGATTTTAGGGTGACTCAAAGTCATAAAATTAGGGTGATGCAGGTTATCGAGTACATTAAGGGATCTAAGGAGTCAATATGTACATAAGTTGAAAGAGAGAGAAAATCTAGGTCATCACAATTCTTCTTTCTCCTACACCTATCAGGTTGAAGATGACCACTTAATTAATCCAACTCATCTTATTCTAAGTAATCATTCCCTAAAACATCTTACATGGTTCTCCCCAGTAAGGGTCTCCTAATCTATTTAAGATCTAGAAATAGGGGAGGAAGAATAAGATCTTCATTCTAGTAAATATGAACTGTGAGTCTATCATCCAAAATCTAGTGGATGAAGAGCTCAAATCCACTCCTAATATTTGTAGTATACCATGAGCCTTATCCATCACTCGAAAGAAATAAAATGCCACCATTTATAGTAAACTCACAATATGGAAGTACCAAAGACATGTGCATTGTGACCATCTAACACTCTGAAGAGGCAACCAACCTTTTCAAAGGAGAGGAACACAATCGATTGAGAAATTATAGATCTTAGAAGAAGATCATGTAGAAGGGGAGGGTGAAGATACTCTAAGGAATGATTTAAGAAAAAATAGACAAATGAAAGTATTATTAGAAGAGTCTAAGTATGGACTCAAGATAACACCTCCATCTCTACTCTCACACTTTATAAAAGAAACTAACCAAGAAATTCATAGAGATGCAAGTTTGCATCCAAAACAATATACTAGCCATCAATTATCTAGACTCTATAAGACTCAATTTTAACAAAGAGATAACATATTATCTCACACCTATACTTTTTGGTACCAATGTGTTGTTCTCCAATTTATTAACAAATCTTTTTAGGGCAACCAAATCTGCAATTTTGAAATAATCTATTGAAAATCTTAAATGCTGATATTTGATGCAACAACCCAATATCATTCAAGAAATATGTAATATTTTAGTCAAATCTAAGTATGGAGAGACGTATAAGACTTCTTTTTAATCATCATAGTATCCTTGTAATTTCCTTTCTCTTCACAAATTTCTTGTTCTAAAGTATTCTTATTCAATTTTCATTGAATCAAATTGGTCACTAAAGACAAAAAAGTTACGTTCTTATTTGTTCTTTGTAAAGGAACATCAAGGTGATGGGAGAGGAACTATTCAAACTTTAACCCTTTAATCTAGCCCTTCTTCATCCCAACTAGTGCCTCTAATGTGTTTTGATGAAAATGCAACGCATTAGGTCAGGGATCTTATCCCTAACAATCCATAGGAAGAGAATCACATATATCATTGAATCACTTGTGCTTTTGAAAATCATTTCTAGTACTTAACACTAGCCATACTAGAATCCACATCCATGCTAAAGTGAATCACTGATGCATGCTAGCTGCACTAAGATAGAAACTTGTCATTTCACTCCCCTTTCTTCCAATCTATCTTTTCCCTCCAGTTGAGAAAACACAAACTTCTAAGTGTGGAGAAAATAATTTCCTTAACTCTTTTATTTACTCTTTTTTATTTATTTAGTTATATATTTTTAAGTTCCATAATTATTTTATTTTCAACTTTTTACAACTTCAAAACAACTAATAAAAATGCTAGAATATTTCCATTGAATGCTTGTGCCTACCGAAAGCTATTTATAACCTATTCTCTTTCCCAATAGTAAGTAGTTAACTCAACCTTTTAATGAAATTTATGAATCGTATCATCTTAATTATTACATCATACCATTTTGTTAATGGATTTTATGCTCGCCAACTATATTTTGAAGTGAAACTTTATTTTCTTATGGGAAACAAAATCGTAGGGAATGTAGATGTTGAAATATTTTACTCATTCCATCTTCTCCAACTATTTTAACAACTTACTGAGACTTGATTCTAGAGAATCTAAAATTGGATAAGATCAAACCAAGATATATAATTTTATAAGTGTCTACTAGAAGAATAACAAAGGAGTGAACAATGAACCAAGTTGGAAGTCTAGCTTAATATACCAATTTTGTAGCAATAGGCTTCACTAAGGCTAGTTCCAAAACATAAGGCACTGCTTCTAAATATGAAAACCTTATTGAAAGGGATAATTCATGGCATGTGTTTTGTGGTACTACCTCACTTGTCATTTAGATGGAGGTACAAAATCTTTTTTACTCCTAAGCGACAAAGATTCTTTGTGTGGTAGATAAAGTGTATCCCAGAGGAATCAAAGCCACTTTATTTTGAAATTCAAGAAGGACCACAAAGTTAATAAAGATACTCAAACCCTATAACATTTAGTCTAAGGATTGAATACCCTTAATATGAAATTCACGTTTCATATCCTTGTATATTAGGAAGAAATGTCTTAAATCACATGACCAATCTATGAAATGAGCATGACCCCATTTAATTTTATACAGCGGAAGGAGAATGAGAATTTCCTTATGTTTAGAATCATTATGAAACTACTTATATTCTCTTATCTAGAATGCAATACTCTTTTAATAGAAAAAGTTTGTTTTCCTAAAAAATGTTTTCCTTTCTCTAGTAAAAAAATGTGCTTGTGGAAAGAAGAGTGGTTGATAGCATCCATGTTTGGTTGTTCTCATGGATATTATAGTTCCATTTTACCTTTTATTAAAGATATATATATATTTTAATCTTCCTAAGTGTTATTTCTTTAATTGTTGTGTTGATTGAATGAGAGAACAACTTTTTTATCTACATTCAACTACAAGTTGTGAGTAATTTGACTATCCAACAGAAGCCTCCTAGGAAGCCTTCTTCATGATATTAAAATTTCATGAAGCCTATGAAGGATTCCCCACCACTATCAAAGGGACCTATTATAACATGGTTTTTCACATGTATCTAATTATTTATAATGCAAATATTTGAATAATAAGGATATATTAGAAACTTGTTATGTCTTGTGCTTAAATTATGGATTTAATTTGCAAATTATCCCTTGCAATGCTTTTCATGGATCTTATTGTTTATAATAATCAAATAATATGAGGAAAAGAAGGAGAGGAAATTCTAGAATAAGTGATTTACTAAAAGTAATGGACAATTGACACTTTATTATGGAACTATGTGGAGTGTTCCAGCAAGTTGTGTTGATGACAACTTAACAATTTTGGTTTGGCCTAATAGTGCACACAATGAGAAAATACATTAAATAGGATAGTTTGCCTAGTTTTGATGGAAAAAGGAAGTATTATTCCTTAAATGAATCAAATAAAGATTTTTCTTAAGGAGAAAGAAAAGGGATGTTTACTCTTTGTATTGTGCCACCAAACCTTACCCAAACCAAGATTTAGTATCAAAAAAGTTTGCTTTAATGTTTGGGGCCGATTGGAGTAAAGATGGGAGAAAGAGGTATCAAGATGTGTAAGTAGGTCCCTGGGATAAAAAATAGGAAAAAGAAGTTTTTCGTGCCTAAGATACATATCCAAAATAATTTTGAATAGTAAATGATCCCAATATATGACTATGGAAGAAAAATCAAAATATTCAATGTTGTCTTGTGATCTAGGAAAGTAATTATGTATTTATCTAGAAATTGCTAAAAATAGCAATTTGGGTGTTAGTAATCAATTCGTTTGGATCTGGTATTTTTCCAAGAAAAGTACAATGTGAAATAGAAGGTCTCCCTAACATTGTATAGGAAAAGAATTAATGAGGAGAGAGATAGAATTAGTCTTCTCATTTTTTGTTTTGTTAAATAAAAATTATTTTCACTTTTTGGAATGGGCAATTTCGTTTCCTTGGAACTAGGAACTGAGAATCCTATTCTCTTCTCAATCACCAATGGGTTTCTCTTACTCCTTCCTCCTATATAAGATCTTGGGGACTTCCCATGAAATAGGCATGAATACCACAAAGTGTGTGCGAGCTTGAAGTACCATGTCTTTCCCTTTCTTCTATATGAATCAAGGACGACATCGCATGTCTGTGATTCTGAAATGGAGCAGGACCCTTATGGGGAGATACCCATGGACTACTAGACCTAGATGCTAAGATGTAGGGTGGTAGAGTCGGACTCCCACTCTCTGTCTCGGTGATCCCTCACGAGCCGCATAGAGGTAGGAGGGTCGCCATGCAACAGGTGATGAGAGCCTTGTTTTCTTGGCAGAATAGGGGACCGTCCATGTGGGGAAGGTCTCATGAAGGATACAAGTCGAGGACCAGATCTAGACTTTTGATTCAGTAGGTCGACCCAAAGATCTGTGAGCTTAGCAAAGCAAGGTAATAAGAGATATTAGTTGCTGACCTGGCGTTCATTCATTGGTCAATAATTGGTCATCTTGTGTTTAATTTAGATAATGAATGGTAGATTAGATTATAGAGAATGTATATACCAAATCGATCAAACAAAATACAAGGAATGCAATAAAAATACTTCCATGACCTAATTCTGTCTCAAATTCTAAAAGTGCCTAAAATTACTAACTTTAATGTATATAAAGCATGGAAACCCTATTTTCTTGACTCTAGTTATCATATCATGGTTAGTTGACTTAAATGGATAAAGTTGGGTTGTTTTGGATAAAAGAGACATCTTTGACCTAATTAGGGTTTAATGATACATAAAACATCAAGTTCAGGGTTTATAAGTTAAAAAGTCATTAAAAAGTGATAATCAGGGTTTAGGAATCCAAAACCCTAATAAAACCCTAAGTTGACCCCAACATCTAAACTTGGAACATAAGTCACTCATTAATGGTAATTTTTGGATAAAATAATAATACATCGGTATTATGCTTTATTTTTGAGGTAGTTGCTTGATTGGTAGCTTTTATTGCCTTTTGCTTGGACATCAAGTTACTTTTGAGAAAGGTATGTGGGTATGCCAATGACTACTCGACTTAACCAACTTATGAGGTTATCAAAGTTTTTCCACATTGATTGCAAATAGACTGTTGGTTGTTTATTAAATTCCTACAATTTTTAAAGCCATTATGATTAGAACATTATATAAGTATAACTTGCTCAATTATCTCTGATGGATGTAAGTGATACATGTGGGATGTAAGAAATGTCACTATGGTGATGAATAATGAGGCCGAGATGAGATGATTACCCGGGCCCAGAGGGCCTATGTATGAATTGTCATTGGTTATGTAGCCTAAAAAAGAAGATCATCTCAGGCTAAATGACCTATGTATGAATTTTCATTATGGTGACTGGTGATCAGGCCCAGGCCTATGTATGATGTGTCCACTACATGGACTAAACCCTAGATAGAGGGCTCCCCACATGAATACTACAAAAAGGGAGCATCCCATTGAGATTAAGTTGATAAGAAAGAAAATGCAAGTTCAATTTTCATATTCATAATTATTGATATGGATGACTATATTGCTACACCTATATGTGAATATTTTGTTTCCCCTACGTACCAGTATATCTCAATATACAAACCATATTTTTGATTCACGACGTTTTACATACATGCATGCAAAATTTAAAGATGCTCAGAGACATGATAAACCAAATGGAAGGACATGAAGTCCATTAATATATGTAAGGAGGATTAGCTGGACACTTCTTCCCATGTAATGAATATTATGGTAAAATTTCATGTAACCCTCAAAGGGGTAGTTTCACCATGTATATATTATATTTTAAAAAAAATGGAAATTGCTTACTATTTTACATTATTTGTATAAAATATGGTTCCTTGGGAAAATTGTAGTTAATGATTCTCAACTTTAAGGATTTCCTTAATTGGTGATTTCCAAGAAGTGAGGTTGTTACATTTTCTATCACAGCCCCAAAATTTTCAAATAATATTTAATAGTTTATAATTTCAAGTAATTCGTAGAAATATAAAGAAACATAAGGCAAAACTTGATGGAATTGGTGTATAGAAAGGATCATGCTTTTGGAGGCTGGCAATATTTTCCTCCACACCATTAGGTTGGTATATGAGGACTCCCTTAGCTAATGTGATACTGGTCTGGCCAGAACCTAGGGTTAGCTTGGAGTAATGTTTCCTCTAAGTCTTCTCATCTCTACTTCCATCCAATCCTCATCCTCTTTCTTATTAAACCCTGAAAGATACTTCCCCCTCACCTCAATTAGGGTTTTTGAGAAGAAGCAGGATTAAGGCATCCTCTGCCAATTAATGAATATATAATGAGGAAACAATGATAAGTAAAGAAAATTGTTTCATGGATTCTTCATTACAAAGGTAAACATTAAATGGAGCAAGGGTTAGTTTAGAAAAATCCCTATGTGGGTCAAGAGACGTAGAAAACCCTAAGGTATTGGGTTATGGTTCTGAACCTAACCTCAAATCCTAATATAAGCAGTGGATAGAGAAAAGAGAGGAAATCTAATGAGTTGGGATACCCTGGCATACCCATGCATGCAGGTACATGGATTAAGGTGTTATAACCCCAATTTTGCATGTGTTTTCATAATTGAAATATAATGATTTTGTGAATTTGGACTTAATTGTAAAGGTTGTACGCTTTGCTTCAAAGAAGGGATTTCTTTGCAAATCTCCCTTACATTAGCAATTTTGTGGTTCCTATTATTATATTAACTCATTAATGGATATCAAAGAGAAGAAAAGAGGAAAATTCCAAATAATGGAAAAAGATAAAAGATAATGGATATTAAGCAAAGTATTTATGAGAAATACTTAGAAATATCTAGAAAGTGGCATTAATGGCCCTAAATGAGTAAAATTCGTTTACATATTATTTCTAATGAAAGAAATAGGAAAAGAGGAAAGGAAATAAAAGATAAAGCGAAAATCCTTGAAAAGAGATATCTTAATAAATAAATAAGTAAGATAATAAGAAATGAAGAATGTAGGATAATAAGTATCCTTAAAAAGGATTTCAAAATATTAAGGTTCCTTGGGTTCCAAGGAATCCAAGTTGCAAAGATAATAGGTGAAGAAAGAGAAAAGATCAATTAAATATTGATTAAGTAAGAAGAAAATATGAGATAATAATGAAATATAAGAAACATGTAGAAATATGGATAATGGAATCATAATGGACGATATTTCGAACCCACAATGTTTTGAATGGTAAAATGAATCCAAATAAGTGATATAAAAGAATAAGAGAGAGAAAATATGTATAAAATATGCCTTATTAAGATATAACTTGCATATGAAAGAAATACTCTCATGCTTTCGATTTTGAGACCCCAACTTGGCACACAAGTAGTTTAAGTAATTATGGACTTTTCTCTAAAATTTGGGATCAAACAGATAAGCGGTTTGGGAGATACGATTTTTGAAAGTTTTCCTAAAGTATGGAGGAAATCATAAATGTCACGATTTTATGCATTTTGTAAATATAATTAGCTTGTGTTAGCAACCGTTGGATCAAAATCAGATGTATCTCATTTATCTTCTACCTCCAGGTCAATTTAGGAAAGGAGGTATAGTAACCCCGAGGCTCCCTAGACTTTACCCCTTTCCTCGATGTGTTTCGGTTCTTGGAAACTTTCCCATTAGAATTGGGAGATCAATTCAGACTCTTCCATCCTCTTTATGCTTAGCTTTCGTGTGAAACTGGGATTTCCCCAAATTCCTATTTGTTTAGGAGACCAGAAGAACAAACTTCCTTGCCATCCATCCCGCCTATATATAGTGGGCTAAACCCAACCAAGGGGCAATAGAAGGAATCGCGACCCCCCTCCCAACTCCGCAGAGGGTACTTCCCTGCCTGCGTTCACTTTTCCCACCCACCGGCTGTCGCAGGTTTTGCTTTCAGGAACCATGGATGGCGTTTGTGCCATGGAGGGGAACCAGGCTTCAAGGGGAGTGAATGGCACCATTTTTACACCATCAGTGCTAGTACCAGGGAAGGCGAACTCCCGACCAAGTTCTTGACGCCTCGTGAGCTCCAGGTGAAGGGGGAGGGCTGATGCAAAGAGACCTCTGTTTCACAGAGGAAATAGGGGGGGATCAGATCCCGTCTGCGAATGCCTATGAGGATGACAGAGGGGTCGGACCCAAGTTCACGATTATCCAGATCCAAGGAAGGGTCCGCGAGCTGAAGGAGGACAAGCAAGAAAAAGAAAATGAATAAAACGAGACGTGGCACTCTACTATTGGCCAAAGGTAAGGAATTTTGCTAAAATCATAGAAATCGATAGGCTGCTCTATAAGACATATCATATATGAAAATTGGTCAGGAGAACGAGAGGAATCCAATTAAAATGATAATAAAGCCTGATTTCGTTCCTAATTGCAAAAGTATGTTAAGTTGATGAAAAGTGCATTAGAATGTGGTTAGAAACCCTAGTTGAGATTAATGATTGAGTCTATGATGCTTAATGGGTTGAATGGAGTAATATTAACCTATTGAATGATAATGGTGGACTTGAACCTGATCTAGATGAATAATTGCATGTTTTAGGGTTTTAAACCAATCATGAATGATAATGCATATAGAAACCTTAATTTAGGGTAAAAGAAGAGAATAACTTTGTTTAAATCGGATTATGGAAATATGTTACCATATAATGATCCTAAGCCTGTTAGGAGTGTTATGATGAGAAAGTTAAAGTTTTTATATAGTTTTGTGGAATTAGGGTTTATAATACTAAAATTGGAGGCAAAACCCTAATTGCAAAGGAAACCCTAAAATTGGAATAGAAATCCTAAGAAACAAGATGAGTTTGGATAAATCTTGATAAAAGGAAATTTGTATATTATTTCAGGATTTTTGTGCATACTTGCTAATTGGTTGGGTTTTCTCTACTTGATTGATTCTATCTCAAAATCTGCAATCACAGGTATGTGGTTACGCTTATGGATAATCACTTTAGTTTCACGGTGATTCCCGAACGTTTTATCGGTTGCCTAAAAATAACTTCTTGGATGACTTTTATTTCATGCAACTATAAAGTGACTATGACTATCACCATAAGTATGTATACATGACTGGCTCAGATCCTGGTCCTCCTCTGTGGCTAAGCGAATGCTAAAAAGGGTAACCTAGAGTAAGGTCTAGGCTATCGAGAGTTAGGGATTGGGCTACCTACGTGTAGTGCCATGCAACTCGTTAGCACACCATGAGTTAAGGAGTGGGATACCTATGGGTAGTGCCATGTGACTCAACCCTAGAAACTGATTCACCTATTAGGTAGGATCATGAGGGGTCAAATAGGGATCTACCATAAGGAAGGTAGAATCCAGGTCCACTGTAGGGACAGCGTAGAGGTTAGGGTATGTAAGGATTGAGAAGTTATGTTGAAAATGTAAAGTTGTTTGTTAAATCATATTTGACTGCAATATGTTGTTACAGTTAATTGCACGATTATTGTTTCCCCCACCTACCAGCATAATTCATTTATGTTGACCGACATTTTGTTTGTCGGCATTTTAGGTTCAAGTGAAAATAACAAACAGTAAAGTGGCATATGTGGAATTAAATGAGAATTAAAGTACAAAGGAGGATAAGTTAGAATAGATTCCAGATGTGGATAAAAGTAGATATCCAAGTTTTTGAAAAAGGTATGCAAAGTTTAATTTTATTTTAGCCTTTCAATTTAGTTTAGTAGAATTTGATAATTATTATTGATTATTTGTTGAACCTTTGATCCGGAAATTGGGATAACGGCTCTGACCTCTTGGTCTCCATTAATTGGGGGTTACTGGGAGGCGGGGTCATTACATTTGGTATCAGAGCGTAGGTTCCTCATTTAATCTTTAATAATTATTAAATTTTACAAACTTTGTAGAACCCAAGGGAGTTATTAGAGGAATTTCTGAAAGACAGAGGTGTCTAGAAAAGGATCACGTCCGGGGGCTGGCAATATTTTCCTCTGCACCGCTAGTCGGAATATGATGACTCCCAGATTAGTGTGACTGCATGGCCAATGTCTCAGGATTGGACTCGAAATAAGATACCTTTAGGACTCTCTCATCTTGTTCATCCCTTCTCAACTCAATTGTTTTTAAGGATTATAAGGATTAGGGTTTTCTCTCTTTTCCTCACCCTCTTGATGTATGGGTAAGGTTGATAAGGTTTAATGAATCCTCCACCAAATTAATGAAAAGCATGTAAATATGATGTCATGGACATAAGCTTAATAGTTTAAGCGTAAAATAAAGAATAGATACATGCTTAGGTTGTATGACATATGTTGCCATGCCCTCAGGAGAAACCTAAGGCTAGACCTTCTTGTCAGGAGGATAAGTAAAGAGAGTTAGTCTTGGAGGTAGAGATCTCCATTACAAGTAGAGACCTGGCACATCATCTGAGGAGGATGTTAACCCTAACCCTAAGTGAAGGTTAGAGAGAGAGATGACGTGATGAGTTAGATGTCATGGTAGACCAGGTGTTTGGATGGACATGCCTTAGAGGTTAGATGACCTAGTACCTTTGGCGACCCAACCCTAGGAAGGGTCATGCATGTTAGAACGAAGGATATCTCCTTCTTTGATGAGGTTAGAGAAGAACATATGGAAACCCCATGAGCTTATATGAGCATGGCATTGTAGGCACCCAGAGTACGTCAGTCGTGCTAAAACCCTGGCCAAGGGGGTATGTTGGAAAGATGATGAGATAAGCATAAAGGGCTAGGGATAACCTTGAGAAAACATAAGTTAGAACATAGGCTCCACCATGTAAGGGTATGCTTGTAAGCTTGACCCACCTTCTTGAAGAGAGGACCTCTAATAGTTAGGTTGTTTGAAGGGTTAGCTCTAGAGAGAGAGACTAGGACCCCAAGCAAGAAGGTTGGAAGCCTAGACTCTGAGATATGAGGAACAATGGGGAGTTGAGGATGATGCGACCTAAGTGGATGATAGTGGTTGCCTCATGCTTGATCCCTGGAGGCTGATGATATCTTGGTTCCTCTAATGCCCTAGAGAGAGGATGAGGCTTTTGGTACCTATGTGCCTATGGTATAGGTGTTTACCTTTTGAGATAGGAAGAAGAGTTCCTTAGATCCTGGAGAGGTTTAGTAACAGATTGAGAGGCCTTATACCTTGTTGGTTGTCCTTGAGGAGGACTCCACTCTTAAGTGTCATTCAAGTAGAAGGATCATGGGAGTTCATGACATACCTTGGACATGCTAGGTTCACGGTTAAAGGTTAAGCATGCTCATGTGAATATAAACCCTAAGGATGTTTGTGACCTTGTTGTCAAGAGTTGTAGTTTCCTCCCATCTTGGGAGAGGGACCCTTTGGTAGGGTGTATACCAGTTTTATGGGTTTTGAGGAAACCTAAAGAGGTCTCATAGGATCTTTAGAAGCTAAGTGAAAAGTACATGGTATGAGAATGAACCTGTAGACCCATAGATAACCATCTCTATGTGCATGTGGATGTGTTACCATGAAGGTAACCGATATGGGGCCTGACCAAGGTAGGCAGGTTGCCGTGACCCCTATGAAAGGATGAAAGTCAACCCATGAATGCAGAGAGAGAGAGATGATGAAGGCTTGGGTAAGGTTCTAAGCTGGACATTTACTATAATAGAATCCTAAGTCTATCCTAGGGTCAGGTAGGGATAAGACTGATGGAAGTAGGAGTTGCCTAATTCCCTAGTTGCACATGACCATAGGGTCGGGAGGTAACATCTATCATTGTTTGAGGGCCATGGGTTAGGAGATTGATCACTTTCATGAACTCATGGGACCCAAAAGGCATATGAGTAGGGCACTTTCTGGATGCATAAGGGAAGATGGATGACCGCAAAAGTGTCGGCACCCTATAGACCTAGAGGAGATGACCAAGGGATGTGTGTAAACTCCAGAAGGTTCGAGACCAGTTTTCCATGGAAATCACTTTGATATCGAGATGTTTGTGATGTAGAGACATATGTGGCACGTTTCAACTTAAATTTAAAGGTGTACTGGCAAGTTGGGATGTATCATCTCTACTCTTAGAATATGAAGAACTCTCTATTTGGACTGCTGCCAAATGCTTATGTCCTCTTGTTATGGGAGTGAGAGATAGGACAATACGCATTCCATACACCAAGGATAAAAGGTGATGTGAGTTGGAACATTGCCATGAGGTATGAGGACAGATATGATAGCATACCTTGGTGGAGAGCATGATACATGGATGGTTTACAAACATTAATAGGAACAAGGTAGTTATATTATGAGGATGTTTTTATCATGAGCTATGAGTTATACAAGGTTGAGTTTGAAAAAAAAAACAAAGAGAATAAGCTCAGAGTTTTCTTGATGAAGATAGACTTAGAGATGAGATGAGATAATAAGTGGAATACATGGAGGTGTATGTCATCAACATTACCTTATACCTAAGGACGAGAAGTGGTAATGGATGCTTTGGTTGAAATGTAGCTGCCTAGTTAGCTAGAGGCTAGAAGAGGTTGTTAGGTTAGCCCTCAATTAAAAAAAGGAGATGAAACCCTGACTAGAGTGGTTTAGGGTTTCTGAGGAATCAATCTTGAGGAATCATGGCATGTAGGAGATCATGAGACACCGTGGTACTACAAAGATAGTAAGTGACAATAGTACTTTGGATGCTTAAGATGGTGTTGCATGTGGTATGTTTCCAGGCATGACAGGAGGTAAAGGACGAACACCAGTAACCCAGTGTAATGATATAGAAGTTAAGAATCCTTGAGAAGGGATGGGAGTTCATCACTATGGATGTTGTGGTAAGTGTCCCCTAGACCAAGGAGGGTCAAGATGCAATATGGGTTATGGTAGATCTCCTTACCTATATGACATAAGAAAGAAAGAGTATTGTCAAGGGACAGATCCGATTGAACTACATATGAGAGAGATGGTTCAACTACACCATGATGTGAGTTCAAAAGTTCTTGAGTATAACCTAAAGATTCACTTCTAGGAGGTGGAAGTAGATACATGAAGAACTCGATGTTAGTACAGTTTGTCACCCTAGCTAATGGTTATTATGATCCTAACTAGAGGGTCTGATGAGAGCATGTGTGCTCGTTCAGGGTGATACATAGAGACAATTCTTGTCCTTTGTAAGATGTGATGATAACCACCATAGCCAGTATCGAGATGTAAAGAATCTCTACAAAGGAGGTTGTGACGGTCACCACTTCATTAAGATGATGTTGGTGAAGGGACCTCGCAAAGGTCAAGAAAGGACCACAGTGTGTGTATATGAAGTCACTTTGATCATGAAATGGCTGAAAGGAGCCCAAAGACGACATGAGTTGTAAGCTGTTGCAAAGTAGACTGACATGCAGTTCACTGTGGGGGAATATGTGACATGAAAATCCGACCCCTCTAAGTTATAACTAAGAGAGCTGAGTCCCCGATGCTTGTGTTCTTTTGACATGGTTTAGTGGAGAAGGATAAGTTTGCCCTTATCCCTCAGGATAACGTGATGTGTGATGAGTTCCATGTGTCCAATATAGAGCACTATGTGAGGTACCCAGACCATGTGTGGAGCAATGAACCTAGTGAGCCCCAAGGGAGGCTGAAATGACCTAATTCACCTGTGAGGATTATAGATGCCAAGGTGAAAGAACTCAGAGAAAAGAATGTGTGATGATAAAGGTTCTTTGGAAGTGCCATGGATAAGGTAAAGCCACATAGGGGGCAATGATGGATATGTAAAAGTCTTATCCTGAATTCTTTGTTTGCTTGATGAAATTTTGAGGAAAAAATTCTTATAAGAGGGGAAGGATGTTATAACCCCAATTTTGCATGTGTTTTCATAATTGAAATATAATGATTTTGTGAATTTGGACTTAATTTTAAAGGTTGTACGCTTTGCTTCAAAGAAGGGATTTCTTTGCAAATCTCACTTACATTAGGAATTCTGTGGTTCCTATTATTATATTAACTCAGTAATGGATATAAAAGAGAAGAAAAGAGCAAAAGTCCAAATAATGGAAAAAGATAAAAGATAATGGATATTAAGCAAAGTATTTATGAGAAATACTTAGAAATATCTAGAAAGTGGCATTAATGGCCACAAATGAGTAAAATTCGTTTACATATGATTTCTAATGAAAGAAATTGGAAAAGAGGAAAGGAAATAAAAGATAAAGAGAAAATCCTTGAAAAGAGATATCTTAATAAAGAAATAAGTAAGATAATGAGAAATGAAGAATGTAGGATAATAAGTATCCTTAAAAAGGATTTAGAAATCTTAAGGTTCCTTGGGTTCCAAGGAATCCAAGTTGCAAAGATAATAGGTGAAGAAAGAGAAAAGATCAATTAAATATTGATTTAGTAAGAAGAAAATATGAGATAATAATGAAATACAAGAAACATGTGGAAATATGGATAATGGAATCATAATGGATGATATTTCGAACCCACAATGTTTCTAATGGTAAAAGGAATCCAAATAAGTGATATAAAAGAATAAGAGAGAGAAAATATGTATAAAATATGCCTTATTAAGATATAACTTGCATATGAAGTAAAGTCTCTCATACTTTCGATTTTGAGTCCCAAACTTGGCACATAAGTAGTTTAAGTCATTATGGAAATTTATCTAAAATTTGGGATCAAACGGATAAGCGGTTTGGGAGATACAATTTTTGAAAGTTTTCCTAAAGTATGGAGGAAATCATAAATGTCACGATTTTATGCATATTGGAAATATAATTAGCGTGTGTTAGCCACCGTTGGATCAAAATCTGATGTCTCTCATTCATCTTCTACCTCCAGGTCGATTTAGGAAAGGAGGTACAGTAACCCTGAGGCTCCCTGGACTTTACCCCTTTCATCGATGTGTTTTGGTTCTTGGAAACATTCCCATTAGAACCGGGAGATCAATTCAGACTCTTCCATCCTCTTTATACTTAGCTTTCGTGCAAAACTGGGATTTCCCCAAATTCCTATTTGTTCAGGAGACCATAAGGAGAGACTTCCATGCCATCCATCCCACCTATATATAGTGGACTAAACCCAACCGAGGGGTAATAGACGGGATCGCGACCACCCTCCCAACTCCGCAGAGGGTACTGCCCTGCCTGCGTTCACTTTTCCCACCCACCGACTGCCGCAGGTTGTGCTTTCAGGAACCATGGACAACGTCTATGCCATGGAGGGGAACAGGGCTTCAAGGAGAGTACATGACACCATTTTTCCACCATAAGTGCTAGTACCAGGGAAGGAGAACTCCCGACCAAGTTCTTGATGCCTCGTGAGCTCCGGGTGAAGGGGGAGGGCTGCCGCGAAGAGACCTCTGTTTCATAGAGGAAACAAGGGGGGGATCAGACCCTGTCCGTGCATGCCTGTAAGGATGATAGAGGGGCCAGACCTAGGTTCACGATTAGCCAGATCTAAGGAAGGGTCCGCGAGCTGAAGGAGGACAAGCAAGAAAAAGAAAATGAATAAAAGGACACGTGACGCTCTACTATTGGCCAAAGGTAAGCGATTTTGCTAAAATCATAGAAATTGATTGGCTGCTCAGAATAGGACATATTATATATGAAAATTGGTCAGGAGAATGAAAGGAATCCAATAAAAATGATACCTGATCTCGTTCCTAATTGCAAAAGTAGGTTAAGTTGATGAAAAGTGCATTAGAATGTGGTTAAAAACCCTAGTTGAGATTAATGATTGATTCTATGATGCTTAGTGGGTTGAATGGAGTAATATTAACCTATTGAATGATAATGGTGGACTTGAACCTGATCTAGATGAATAATTGCATGTTTTAGGGTTTTAAACCAAGAATGAATGATATTGCAGATAGAAACCTGAATTTAGGGTAAAAGAAGAGAAAAACTTTGTTTAAATCGAATTATGGAAATATGTTACCATATAATGATCTTAAGCCTGTTAGGAGTGTTATGTTGAGAAAGTTAAAGTTTTTATATAGTTTTGTGGAATTAGGGTTTATAATACTAAAAGTTGAGGAAAAACCCTAATTGCAAAGGAAACCCTAAAATTGGAATAGAAATTCTAAGAAACAAGATGAGTTTGGATAAATCTTGATAAATGGAAATTTTTATGTTTATTTTAGGATTTCTGTGCATACTTGCTAATTGGTTGGGTTTTCTCTACTTGATTGATTCTATCTCAAAATCTGCAATCACATGTATGTGGTTACGCTTATGGATAATCGCTTTAGTTTCACGATGATTGCCGAACGTTTTATCGGTTGCCTGGAAATAACTTCTTAGATAACTTTTATTTCATGCAATTATAAAGTGACTATGACTATCACCATAAGTATGCATACATGACTGGCTCAGATCCTGGTCCTCCTCGGTGGCTATGTGAATGCTAAAAAGGGTAACCTAGAGCAAGGTCTAGGCTATCGAGAGTTAGTGATTGGGCTACCTACGTGTAGTGCCATGCAACTCTTTAGAACACCATGAGTGAAGGAGTGGGTTACCTATGGGTAGTGCCATGTGACTCAACCCTAGAAACTGATTCACCTGTTAGGTAGGATCATGAAGGGTCAAATAAGGATCTACCATAAGTAAGGTAGCATCCAAGTCCACTATAGGGACAACTTAGAGGTTAGGGTATGTAAGGATTGAGCAGTTATGTTGAAAACGTAAAGTTGTTTGTTAAATCATATTTGACTGCAATATGTTGTTATAGTTAATTGTACGATTATTGTTCCCCCTCATACCAACAGAATTCATTTATGCTGATTGACATTTTGTTTTTCGGCGTTTTAGGTTCAAGTGAAAAGAACAAACAGTAAAGTTGCATATGTGGAATTAAATGAGAATTAAAGTACAAAGGAGGATTAGTTAGAATAGATTCCAGATGTGGATAAAAGTAGATATCCAAGTTTTTGAAAAAGGTATGTAAAGTTTAATTTTATTTCAGCCTTTCAGTTTAGTTTAGTATAATTTGATAATTATTATTGATTATTTGTTGAACCTTTGATCCAAAAATTGGGATAACGGCTCTGACCTCTTAGTCTCCCTTAATTGGGGGTTACTAGGAGGCAGGGTCGTCACATAAGGTGTGCATGATACACAAGACAAGATTTTACTTATAGGCATAATATGTGGTTATTTAATGAGTAAAATATGGAAACTGTTAGTGCAACTTTTAGGATTGGTGTTCCGACCAAGGGTGGGTCAACCGAAGAGTGGAGAAAAGATCTATGAGGGAGTTAAACCATAAGATTGGGTTATGACCAGAAAGTCTAAAGTCCTTCTTGTAGGAACCGTAATAGGAAGTGTGTCCCCACATAGATGTAATGGGATGACCAACGCCACACAAAACAAGATTACTCAAAACAAAATGTGGAACTAATACTAATCATCCAGGTTACCAAAAAACACAGGAAATTAAAACTGATTCCACATAAGCACAAAAGCTTAAACTTATTACGTTTGAGTCCAAAAAACCACTTGTAACATATCTCATGCCAAAAGATTATTACATAGAAATATTCACTGGATTAATGTCCACAACCTGCACATATGATAACATGTCACTTATGCATTCCATATCTATACTACAAGGCATATAGACAAACAAATGTCGTCATTATATACAACATCAAAAAAAGACCCCAAAGACATGAGAGTGCATGGACGAAACATAGGACTCTACTAAAAAACACTAGTAGCATGTCCAACGTTTAAACATCTACTTCTCCTCTTGTTGCTCAGCATAAACTGCACAATCTCTACCTCGTCATGCACGACCACCTACAATATGTGGAAACCCATAGGGTGAGACCACACATCCCAATGAGAGATATAACTCTCAGAAAGCATCTATTATAGCACTGATAAGCTAAGTAGGTAGATATTGTTACTATCAAGATGAGAACATTCAATTAAATGATATAAACAAGACAGTTAACACTAGCAAAGTAGTTTAGGCATCTACACTAACCAGTAGATCATCTTATAATTTTAGAAGGAATATGAATAAAATATATAACAATTGATTTCTCTTACGATATCATAATTCAAGAAAATGGTACAAGAAATAAGTCAAAGGTGTCAACCAATTTGAATTGTATTTGACCCTAAGCAAATACATTACACAGTTGTGTTACATCGTTTATTATACCCTGAGGAGATGAGGTATACCACTCATACTCCAACTAACCATTGCTAAGTCGAAATCAGTTCCATACAAGATCTAGGAGGATCCAGACTCCTATGATCTCCCACACCCTTGGTTAGTCTGAGTCTGCAGCAGTGACATACAAATTCCAACTACAAAATAGCATAGTTTGCCATGATATATAGGCACAACACTAGTGAAAGCTGAGTTACGACTGCAGCCTCACTCCTGTTGAGGTATGACCACAACCATCCTGAAAACATATCATATATATAAATATATATATGTATATATATATATATATATATATATATATATATATATATATATACTGAATCACATCACTTGAGATAAATCTTCAATTGTTCTCCTTCCAGGGTATGACCGCAGCCAATCCTGTGAAATGCATATACTCAACAGTATACTACTCTAACCTTCCACTAAGGGAGAAGTTGTTTCACCATCCAACAAGTACTAACATTGTAGATGGATCTATGGCACATGGAAACTACATGATTACACTTTCTCTTGATTAGTTAACCAATTAAGTATCTTTTAGCATTAATCAAGTTACAATGTATAAACCCTAAATAAATAATATAAAGATAAGGAGATAATATGACTTCCGAAGACATAAAATGTATAAGGTGGAAAGTTGTCACACTATCACTTGATATCACTGCCAAGTCAAGGCCATCAACAGTATCACACTGTCATGGGATATTAATCCCTTATCTCATAATTGGAGGATAACACCTCACATCACAGTAGGCATTTAGACTATGCCAGGTCATAAGACCCAATTCACATGTTTCGTGAACATCACTATCTCATCATGTGTCATAAAGGATCATTCTCATTATCCTATGTCATTCCAAGACTATAGAATTCACTAGCTATGTCACTCATTCCACCTGTAGGGTTAGGATCACATAAGTAGGAGAGAGAAAATATCATCTCATGCTAATTTCTTAGAGCAATAGACTCAATCACAACATATGTTCCAAAATTAGGGTTAGGGTTACATGTATAGCCGAATAGGGTTCCATATCACCATTCAATCACATAACCCTAGTTTCATCACCTCCCATATGTTTTGAGTGTAGTAGGATTAAGAAATATTGATTATAGTTAATCATTCACCTCATCATCATCATGTGTAGATCATGCATATAGTGTAGTGACCAAAGGGTTAGGTGTAACTGCCAATCATGGTGTAGTGACCATGAGTACACTTGTTGCGACCAAGTGTTGCAACCTACTAGGGTTATGACCCAGGTACGACCGAAACAAGAAGGTGTAGTGACCATCCAACCCAACCAAAGGGGTTTAGGCCAAAACAATTCCAAGGTGTTGTAATCATCATGTCCAGGACATCCTATTGTGACCGCTAGGGAGGTCAAGTGTAGCAACCATACGCTAGGGTTAGGGTTGTTGCAGTCGCAACAACTAGTCACTAGTGTACAAATCCAAAATGAGGTTCAAGGGGTGTAGCACCCTCAAGTCAGCCACCCAAGCAACCATAATGCAGCCCCAAATCATTGTCAAAAGAGAAGGTTATCCTCAAGAAACCAAGCATCATCTAAGTGGAAAAACTCCATCTAAATATGATCATCTAACCCTACAAGGTGAATCACATAAAGTCACAAAAATGAAAATTATTAAAGATATGAAAACTAAATTTATCATGTAGATAAATAGTACCAAAACCTCTTCTTATTCAAAGTAGAGGAACTATACACAAGATGAGACAGTCCATAATCAAAGTGCAAGAGTAAAACATGTATTCTCTAATCATCACCAAATTGGGTGCAAGAAATTAGGTTTTAGGAGTAGAAGCAAATCACATGTGATAATCACCAAGACACAAACCCTAGATTATGGAAACTTCATCTAGCATAGTAGGATCACATTTTAGAGATGTAATTAACAACATGCATGTTAAAACATAGTGCAGTCATAGTAGGGAGAATATTTATATAACCCACCATGTGAAGAGGATCAAGATCCAAGGCCAAAATCTCCAAGAGAGAACAAAGAAAATCCAACAAAGATCAACCCCTCAGATACAAGATCACCTCCAAAAAGAAGAACACCATGGTCAAAGGAAAGCTCAATAAAAGAGTGTGAAAAACCCTATGTCGAACAAGAAGGAGAAAAGGGGAAATAGAAGAAATCTTCCTCCCACTTGGGTACCACCATATCAAACATAGTCTCTGATCCTTGTGAAGGTAAGTTTCTCTCATGATGACCACCATTGTAGAACCATAGTCTCATGGCTGTGAAGGAAGAGGTAGGGTGAGATCAAGGGTTCAAAACCACTTACACAGGTCACCAAAAAGGAGATGATCAAGCTCAAAAGCACCACATGGAAGGTTGGTCGACCACCAACGCTCCACGATTTGTCCTTTTTTGATCCATAAAGATCCAACGAAGAATACAAGAGGGTGGAGAAGAAGGAGGGCCAAAAAGGATGCTTGCATGAAGAAGAGAGAGGTTATATACTCAAGGTAGGAGAGAGGTAATGTGGGTATGAGATGTTAACACTAGAGAGCACCAAAAGGACACTTGTCCACCAAGAAATAGCCATGAAACTACTTAAAACATGCATACATCGAAGGGTGATACAACCTAGGTTGTGTAGCAACCACTAAGATCTACTACATACCTTGTTACAGTCGTAACCAACATCAAGGGTCAAACAAAGCAAGGTGTAGCAACTGCTACACATGGTTTACCCACTCAACATGGTAGAAACACATCACTAGGGAACAAACCCCATCGACCAAACCATATCTAAGGCAACATGGTCGAAACAACCACACCAAGAATAAGTGTTGTAGTTGCAACACTCACCAAGTGAGGTATTGCGGTTGCAACACTACACAACTAACACATGAACAAAGCTCAACAACAAAGGGGATACCTAGAAACCCTAATCTCACTATGTGATGCTACATCATCAACCATGGTCCCGGCAAGGCACCCCATAGCCTCATTTTCTCTATCCTGATGCTAAGGTACAAAGGGAACACGCTACATGTGACAAATTGCAAGATAACCCTCAAACATGGGTAAATCACAACTTGGTCCTAAACAAGCATACATAGCTTAAAGATCAACCAAATAGGACCAAACTAGAAAAATAAAATTGTCACATGTTATAAAAGCATCTCCAAGGATTAGATTAAGCTCCAAGCATCTCTTCAAGCAAAGAAAAAAAGGTTAGCCCAAAAGCCAAGTTAGGGGTCTTACAACCATAAACCCATAACAAGGATTTCGCCCCCCAAATCCTATGCGAAAAGAGATGGGTACTTCCTATGCATCTCTTCCTCAAGCTTCCACGTGGCTTTCTCTACACCACCATGATGCCACAAAACCTTCACCAACGCTATATACTTCTTCTTCAACCTCTTCATACTCCTATCCAGGATCAACACAGGACCTTCTACATAAGATATATCCTCATCTAGCTCAACCTCCACTGGCTATAGTACCAACTCAGTATCAGGGTGACAATTCCTAAACATAGACACATGGAACACTAGATGCAACATGTGCAACTCAGGTGGAAACTTCAACTTGTTGGCCACCTTCCCAACACATGCCACCACTAGGTAAGGTACCATATATCTAGGAGACAACTTACCCTTCTTCCCAAACCTCAAAACACCTTTTCAAGGAGAGACCTTAAGATACACCCTATCTCCAAATTGGAACTCCAAAGGTCTGTGATGATTATCAACATATGATTTTTGCATGTCCTAGGCTGCCTTCAACTATTCTTGGATCACTTTGATCTTCTTTTTCATCTATTGTACAAGCTCCGGGCCCAAAATTCGATACTCAAGAGTCTCATACCAACACAATGGAGACCTGAAACATCTCCCATACAAAGCCTCATAAGGTGCCATATCAATGCTCCTCTAATAAATGTTGTTATAAGCAAAGTCTATCAGACTTAGGTGTATATCCCAACTACTTTAACCTACTCACACACAGAACATCTTGAAAAATACTCAACCATGTCATGCTTTGTACCATGCCACCAATACAAGTCTTTAAGATTATTGTACATCATGGTTGTACCTGAATGCATAGCTTACATCAAAGAATGAGCCTCTTCCATGACCATCTTCCTTAGATCATCAACAATAGGAACCACGACTTTTCCGCGGTAACATACTTTCCCATCCTCTTACACATGGAAGTCATCACGCTTCTCACTGTCAAACTCTACTCAAATTTGTTGTATCACGATATCACCCTATTGTGCATCTCTGATATGCTGCCTCAACGTAGGCTTCACCTGCTGCTGTGCCAACAGTCCTGCTAGCATGGACACCTCCAACTTCGCATTCATCTGACCCAAGGAGACCAACATGTCTCTCTTATGGCACACCAAAGAACATAATTGTGCCTTATCTATATATAATGACAAAGAGTACTTCCTGCTCAAGGCATCTGCCACAACATTTGCCTTCCCTGGATGGTAATCAATAGTGCAGTCATAGTCTTTGATTAGTTCCATCTAGCATCTAATGCATATTTAACTCCTATTATGAAAAGATGTACTTGAGGTTCCTATGGTTGGTGAAGATCTGACACTTCTCACCATAAAGATAGTGCATCTAGAACTATAAGGCATGGACCACCACTTTAAGCTCCATATCATGGGTGGGATAGTTCTCCTCATGCTTCTTCAACTGTCGTGATGCAAAAGAGATCACATTCTTGTCTTGCATCAGCATGAAACCCAAACCGTTCCTTGATGCATCATAGAAATGATATATCCTTTCCCTTGCTCAGACAAAACCAACAACGACACACTAGTCAACTTCTCTTTTAACAACTGGAAAGCATGTTGACACTCGTTATCCCAAATGAAAGGTACATCTTTCATTGGCATCTTTGTTAGGGGTAACGCTATGGCACTGAAGTTCTTGATGAATGTCCTATAGTAGACTGTGAAGCCTAGAAAACTACAAACTTCTATCGGTATCATTGGCTTCTTCCACTCTATCACAAATTCAACCTTCTTGGGGTCCACACAAACACCCATAATAGATGTCATATGTCCTAGGAAGGACACCTCCTTCATCCAAAACTCGCACTTGCTGAAATTAGTGTACAACTGATGATGTTTGAACATGGTCAACACCTAACACAGATGTTGTTCATGTTGTTGGCTATCTCTGGAGTATATCAAGATATCATCTATGAATACTACCACAAACTGATCAAGATATGTTTGAAACACTCCATCCATCAGGTACATGAATGTTGACGGTGCATTGGTTAACCCAAACAATATAACCACGAACTCACAGTGATCATACCTCATCCTAAAAGCTGACTTGGGTATGTCATCCACCTTGATCCACAACTGGTGATAACCTAATCTTTGGTCTATCTTTGAAAAAACTACAACACCCCTCAACTGAACAAACAAGTCATCTATATGTTGTAGAGGGTACTTGTTCTTTAATTTCACCTTGTTCAACTGTAGGTAGTCGATTCATAACCTCATGGATCCATCTTTCATCTTCACAAATAGCACTAGACGTACTCAGCCTGATAAAACCCTTCTCAAGCAACTCTTGCAACTATTTCTTCAACTCAGACATCTTCATTGGTGTCATCTTGTATGGTGTCTCAGCTATTGGCTAGGTATCGAGTAATAGATTGATCTCAAAATCAATCTCTCTGACTGGAGGAACACCTGGAAACTCATTAGGAACTTGTCTTCAAACTCAAATACAACTGGCACCTCCTAGATACTAGGACTCCTCACCTATCTAATGTGCCAAAAATTCTTCACAACCCCGCCTCATCAACCTTTTTTTCACCAACATTGACACCATACACGTCGGAAGAATCTTCCTATCACCTTGGAAGACCCATGTCATATCACTGTTGAACAGTGTCACCACCTTAAATCTACAATCCAGGACCACCTGATACTTCTCCAGGGTGTCCATTCCAAGGATCACATCAAATCCATGCATGTCAAGTGGTATGACGTCCACTTGAATGCTATGTCTTAAAAAAGAAAGGACTCAGGAAGGACACACCTCATGCAACTCATCAGAACCAAACAACATAGTTTTCAAAAGAAGTCTATCATGTCTATGACTAACAGGCAAGTGATGAAATAGTACATCACACCTAGGTCAACCAAAATATATATAAATCATGAAGAAGACAAATCATAATGAAATAACTCCATCTGACATGTCACAACTTGCGGGTTGACCACTCCTTCTGGCTGACTCATGGTGTATAGTTGAGTCGTTGCCTATTTTTTTCCCCATCCACTTGTGGCATGTTCAGAAGAACCGGCTTGTGATGCCAGTCCACGTCCTCAGTCTCCACCACTACTAAACTATTGTCTTTGTGATTCCTGCTGACTCTGTCTTGGCTTTTGGGTTACTTCATCCTCCTTTATAGGACATGCCCACCTCAGATCTCTTACTTGTCCACACTTGTGGCAAGTCGTGGTCTCATACTATGGCCTAGACACCCCTATCAATGGCATTGCTGTCAGATTTCAACTCCTGTTGGTGGAAAGGTACAACCTCTACCCTTTCTTGGCGACCATTGTGTCTACACACTTGACCTTTATTGTGACTATGATGTTGAGACCCTAGGCTTTTTGAAGCCTGCAGATGACTGCCCTGAGTACTATGTTGGTCTCTTCTTGGTATTCACCTCATGTTTCTCCACGACTAACTATTTTATCCTTATGACTCCATGAACATGGCAAATTGCTCCCTATTCTCTAAAGTTGATACCAATGTCGTCAGCATTGTACTCAAACCTTTCTAAAAAAATATGATCCTTTCCTGATCTGTCACAACCATATTAGGATAACACCTCAGTAGCTCCATAAACTTTACCTCATACTAATTAATCAACATAGATCCCTTCTGGATCTTCTCAAACTGGGTGATCTTCTCATCCAGGTAGGTTAGAGGAAAAGTATTGACTCACAAACTCACATTATAACTCCTTCAAACTAATTACATCACCAAGACTCTTCACTTCCTTTATGTCCCACCAATGGTCAGCACTCCCTTTCAAAAGATACACCTCATGCTTCACTTTGTCAGCTTCAGGGATGTTGAGGATCTTGAAGGCCTTCTCCAACTCGGTCAACCATAGGTCAACATCTGTTGGATCCGCTATACTAGCATACTCCACCACTCCAACTCACCTTAACCTCTCAAAGGTCTTCCCAATTCCTGAAAATTCCACATTGGGAAATGCCTCCCTCGCTTGGGGTGGGGGCATTCTGTCCGCCATATGCGTCATTGTAGCCATGAATTGTCCAAACAAGGATAGGAAAGTAGGATTTTCCATCATGGTCAGGTCAAAGGGGGCACTTTAGGCACCCTCTCGTCTCTGCCTGCTTCTTTGAACCACCTCTAGTTGCAGCAACACTGCTCTCAACAACATGTTCTTTGTGTTCTCTAGCCATCTTTTCTTTTCTTCTTCTTCTTCTTCTTCTTCTTCTGCATAAGCAGAAGTCACCTAAAATAGATCGGAGGACACTAGAATAAACACAAACTCTAGTCCTATGTCCTTGTAGACTCACCTAACATAGAGCTCTTATACCAACTTTAACTATGACACCCCGTGCCACACAAAGAGAATTATTCAAAACAAAATGTGAAACTAATACTTACCATCCAGGTTACCAGAAAACACAAGAAATTAAAACCAATTCCACATAAGCACAAAAGCTAAAACTTATTACATCTGAGTCCAAAAAAACACATGTAACATATCTCATGCTAAAAGATTATTACGTAGTACTTTTCACTGGCTCACTGGCCATAACCAGTCACTTATACATGCCATATCTATACAACAAGGAATATAGCCAAAAAAATGTTGCCAGGGCATAAAACATCTACAAAATACCCCCCAAGGACCTGAGAGTACATGGACTACACATAGGACTCTACTACAAAACACTAGCAGCATGTCCAATATTTCAACAACTACTGCTCCTCTTGCTGCTCAGCCTCAACTATACGATCTCTGCCTCGTCATGAACAACCACCTAAAAGATATGAAAACCCATGGGGTGAGACCAAACATCCCAGAGAGAGATATATACTCTCTTCCAACAACTATGATAGCACTGATAAGCTAAGCAAGCGGGTATTATTAGTATCAAGATGAGAAGATTTAGTTAAACGATATAGGCAAGACAGTTAACACTAGCAAAGCAGTTTAGGCATCTACACTAACCAGTAGATCATCATATCCTTTTATAAGGGATATGAAGAACATGTATAACATTTGATTTCTCTTACCATATTATAATTCAAGAAAATAGTACAAAATATAAGAAAAAGGTGTCAACCAATGTGAATTGTATTTGACCCAAAGCAAATACACTACACGACTGTGTTACATCTTTTATTATGACCTGAGGAGATGAGGGATACCACTCATACCCCAACTAACCACTTCTAAGCCAATTCAGTGCCATATAAGATCTAGGAGGTGAAAGACTCCTAGGATCTCCCACACCCTCGGCCACTCCGAGTCCACCACAGTGACATATGAAGTCCATTTGCAAAACAGCCTAGTCTTCAATAGTATATAGGCACAACACTAGTGAAAATTGAGTTATGACCGCAACTGCACTCCTGCCAAGGTATGAGCCCAACCATCCTCAAAACATATCATATATATATATATATATATATATATATATATATATATATATATATATATATATATATATATATATATATATATATATATATATATATATATATATATATATATATATATATATATTGAATCACATCACTTGATATACGACCTCGACCATTCTCCTTCCAGGGTATGACCGCAGCCAATTCTATGAAATACATATAATCAACAATATACTACTCTGAGCTTCCACTGAGGGAGAACTTGTTTCACCATCTAGCAAGTACTGACATTGTAGATGGATATATGGAACATGGCAACTAGATGATTAGGGTTTCTCTTGGTTACTTAAGCCAATTAAGTATCTTTTAGCATCAATCAAGTTACAACACATAAATCCCAAAAAATATCTACAAAGATAAGGATATAATATGACTTCATAAGATATAAAACATTTAAGGTGCAAACTTGTCACACTATCACTTGATATAACTACCAATTTAAGGCCATCAAAATTATCACACTATCATGGGATATCAATCCCTTATCTCATCACTAGAGGATAACACCTCACATTACAATAGGCATTTAGCCTCTGCCAGGTCACAAGACCCAATTCACATGTTCCCTGTACATCATCATTGTCTCATCATGCCTCATAAAGGCTCATCCTCATTATCATGTGTCATGCCAAGACCATAGCATTCACTATCTATGTCATTCATTCCACCTGAAAGGTTAGGATCAGACAAGTAGGAGAGAGAAAACATCATATCATGCAATTACTTTAAGCAATAAAAGCAATCACAACATAAGTTCCAAAATTAGGGTTAGGGTTCATGTATAGACAAATAGGGTTCCATATCATCATTAAATCACCAAGCCCTATTTAATCACCTCCCATATGTTTGGAGTGTATGAGGCTTAGGAAATATTGATTATAGTTAATCATTCACCTCCCCATCATCATGTATAGATCGTGCATATAGTGTAGCGACCAAAGGGTTAGGTGTAGTGGCCAATCATGGTGTAGCGATCATCAGTGCACTTGTTGTGACCAAGTACTATGACCTAATAGGGTTATGACCCTAGTATGACCAAAGTAAGAAGGAGTAGCAACCACCCAACACATCCAAAGGGGTATCAACCCTAACAAGTCTAATGTGTTGTGACCATCATGTATAATACATTTTGTTGCGACTGCTAGTGAGGTCAAATGCAGCAACCATACCCTAGGGTTTGGGTTGTTACATTCACAACAACCACTTAGTAGTGTAGCAATCTACAAGGAGGTTCAAGGGGTGTAGAGACATCATGTCAGCCAACCAACCAACTCCAAAATAGCACCAAACCATGCTCGAAATAGAAGGTTGTCTTCAAGAAAACCAAGCATCATCTAAGTGGAAAAACTCCATCCAAAGATGATCATCTAACCCTAGAACATGTGTCACATAAAGTCACCATAAATAACATGATTAAAGAGATGAAAACCAAATTTCTCATGCATTTAAATAGAAATAAAACCTCTTCTTATTTAAAGTATAAATACTATAAACAAGATGAGACAATCCATAATCAAAGTGGAAGAGGAAAACATGTATTCTCTAATCATCACCAAATCGGGTATAAGAGATTAGGGTTTAGGAGTAGAAGCAAACAACATGTGATAATCACCAAAACATAAACCCTAGATTATGGAAACTTCATCTAGAATAGTAGGATCACATTTTAGGGATGTAATCAGCAAGATGCATGTAAAAACATATTCCAATAATAGTAGGGAGAAGAGTTATATAACCCTCCTTGTGAAGAGGATCAAGATCCAAGGACACAATCTCCAAGAGAGAAGAAAGAAACTCCATAAAAGATTAACTCCTCATCCACAAGATCACATCCAAAAACAAGAACACCATGGTCAAAGGAAAGCTAAAGAAAAGAGGGTGGAAAACCCTAGGCCAAATAAGAAGGAGAAAAAGGGAAAGAGAAGAAAGCTTCCTCCAACTTGGGTACCACCATGTCAAACATAGTATTTGACTCTTGTGAAGGGTAGTTTCTATCAAGATGACCAAATGGTAGAACCATACTCTCATGGACAAGAAGGAAGAGGAATAGGTAGGGTGCAAAGAAAATGAGATCAAGGGTCCAAAACCACTTACCAAGAAAGGAAATCACCAAAGGTCACCACAAAGGAGATGATCATGCTCAAAATCAACACATGCAAGGTTGATCGACCACCAAGGATCCAAGATTTGTCCTTCTGTACTCCACAAATCTCCAAGGACGAACAAAAGAGGATGGAGAAGAAGTAGGGCCAAAAAGGATGCTTGCATGAAGAAGAGAGAGGTTATATACTTAAGGTAGGAGAGAGGTAAGGTGGGTATGAGGTGTCAACACTAGAGAGCACTAAAAGGACACTTGTCCACCAAGAAAACAACCATGCAACCACTTATAATATTCATGCATCTAAGAGTGATACAACCTAGGTGGTGTAGCGACCACTAACCTCCACTACATACCTTGTTGTGGTCGCAACCAACATCAACAGTCGAAACAAAGCAAGGTGTAGTGATTGTTACACAAGGATCACCCACTCAACATGGTCGAAACACATCACTAGGGAACAAACCCCTTTGACCAAACCATATATAAGGCATCATGGTCAAAACAACCACACCAAGAACAAGTGTTGTGGTTGACCGCAACACTACACAACAAACACATGAACAAAGCCTAACAACAAAGGGGAGCCCTAGAAACCCTAATCTCACTATGTGATGTCACATTATCAACCATGATCTATGAAAAGTGCCCCATATCATCAAATTATCTCTCATGATGCTAAGGCACAAAGGGCACACCCTACATGTGAAAAATTGCAAGATAACACTCAAACATGGGTAAATTGCAACTTGGTCCAAAACAAGCATACATAGCTCAAACATCAATGAAATAGGACCAAACTAGAAACATAAAAATGTCACATATTATGAAAGAATCTCCAAGAATTACATTAAGCTCCAAGCATCTCATCAAGGAAAGAGAACAAGGTTAGCCCAAAGTCCAGGTCAAAGGTCTTACATACAAGTAGAAGGTAGGCATGCATTTACGTGAAAGTGAGTGACATCAAGGCTATAAAAGGGATTAATTCTAAGCTAGAGGTTTAATGCATGTTGGATTATTGTATGTAATGGATGAGGAGTTTAGTATTACAATGAGATAATATGGTTTATGATGACCTCATTCAGATTTGACAATTTGATGGTAGTTTTGAAATTTGGAAATAAGATATGATAATACAAGTGTGTGTGTGTACTGCTCCAGATAAGATAAAATAGATGAGGATAAGATGTGAATCTATAAGAGCCTCAACCTCTTCCACAAAGGGGGACCTCTAGTGCTAGGACCAGTTACAGGGCTAACCCCTAAGAGAGTGGGACCCAAAAGGAGAAGGTTGGGAACCTAGACTCCCAAGACATGAGCAATCACAAGAAATATTTGTATGATATGTCCTAAACTAGACTACCCTTGAGTGGAAGAGTTGAGTTTCTATATGCATGATTTCTAGAGGCTTGTCATTCCCTAGATGTTCTTGGGAGGACCAAACTCTAGAGATAGAGAAAGAGGCTGCTTACATAGATATGTATATGATATGTGTACATACCATCTTGGTGAGGGAGAGAAAGTCCTAAGATCTAGAAGAGGTAAGGAATCATAATATGTTGTGAAGCCTCATACTCAGGTTGGTAGTCCCTTGCGTAGGACTCTAAGGGTTATTTACATGAAACAGAGAGTTGGGTAAGGATATATCATTAGTAGGAATCTATGAAGGGAATGCCATACTAGGTTTTGATATGGCACATGCTTGAGTGATTAGGTCATTCAGTATGGATAACCAAGGCTAAAGAGAATAACTTGTGGTCCCTAGACCAAAGAGGGAAAGTTGTAGTATCTAGTGCATATAATGCTCATAAAGTTGAGTGAGCTCATGGAGATGGATCATGGCTCCCCCTCAAGTGATGGATTAGGGGAAACCTCGTTTGGATTTTGATATATGTTTGATGAGCCACTCATGCAAGTTGGTTGAACACCATCATACTATCATAAAATAACCTAACCTAGAGAAGTGAGTAGTGGGTGTAATACAATGGTAGACCTAGACATGGTTTAATAAGTTATGTACCTACAATTGGTTAACTATATGCATGAAAAAAATGATAATACTAAGAAACTAGCTAACCTCGGGATGAATCCTTAATAAAGAGCATAATCTAATATGAGAAAGTGAAAATGGGATAACACTCTGGATAATATTGAGCATGGTTGAAGTTGACATGTGGTATATATAATGAATAGATTTCCCTTCTTCAGGGTATGCTTTACCCATTTTGGCCAACTATATGGTATGGATTGGATAATGTACTTGGCATATGACATTAAATGAAATAGTTTTTCCTATAGCTCTAAACACATGAGGCATAACACATTAGTCCCATTATATCTAAATGCTCCAATTTGTGGTAGTATGGTACCAACAGTGATCCAACTCTTAAGTGGTAGATCGTGTAATACAATATATAACTTTGAGGTAAAAGTGCATGGATGATATAATGCGAAAATATTCCTAAAGAACAAGTCCCTTTGTGGTAATATAAATCTAGATTGTTTCTAACAAATTCTAGTTTTATCTTGTCTTGTGATAGGACTTTTCCTAAAATGGTGAATTCAAAAATCATCTTAACAATTGAGGTAATATTAAATGCCACTTAAAACTTGAGAGTTTAAGTGCATAAAACACAAAACCACATATATTGAGTATTATTATTTGAACCCATGTATGACCATCTCTAAGGGACATGAAGAAAAGTCACTATGGAAGTGACTGACAGAATGGGACCAGGCCCAGATGGGTAGGCTACCATGAGCCCAATAAAGGGACATAAAGAAAACTATGGGTGCCCTAAGAGATGAACGGAATTCATGTGAAAGAATTTAAAGGACATAATGTTCTTGGATACTATCAAAGAAACCTCAAGCAAAATGTGTAGTAAAATAAAATAATGTCTCAACACCCCAAACCCTCAGGGAAGGGTAGAGCCACAAGTCAACCCTAAGATGTTGTAGGATGATTAAAGGTGCATAAGACTTATGAGGATGGGAAATGATCATGTTCTAAGTCCATAAGGATATTGAAGGTCAAGAGGAGATCATTCCAAAGGTACATGTTCCATAAAGATCTTAAGGGAATGACTGAGGCTATTGAGACATGAGATGTAGATGAAAAGAATACAAGAAGTCATGAAATGATGTTTGGATAAGAATTTTAAAAGGAGTTGTGCATAGACTCCAAAAAAAAGTTATGTTTTTTGCAACTAGGAGGTTTTCATGGTAATGAGTCATTGTTGATAATGAATCAAACAAAAATTGGAAATTTAAAAGATAATGTGTGATTACACCATTTCTACCCTTGGAATGAGGTGAACTTTGCATTTAGACTACAACCAAATATTCATTTCATTTTGTTAATAGTGTGAGAGATTGGATAAACACATGCTATGATAATAATAATAAAAAAAATACTTGAGAATGAATATCTAAGTTTAATATCTTAACATGTGGATGGAGGTGTCACCTCACCCTTATGAGAGGATAATGAATAAATGGTTTGGAAATCTAAGTGAGCAATGCAGACGTCAAGAGAAATTGAATCACAACTAAATATTTAATTACCAAGTGGAATTTGAATTCTCTAAATGCAAGACTTAGTTAGGTGAGTTGCACAAGATTGATTATCTAATTATGTACCAATTCAAGGTAAATCAATCTGGCCTTTGAGATACTAGAGTAATAGGTTTTTTACATGGTGTTTTGAGTTCAATTATTTCTGATCATGACCATCTATTCATCTCTAATTTATCAAAATGAGTGCATGAAGAACTCGGTGCGAGGTTTAGATTCAGCACGGCTTATTACCCCCATACTATGGACAATCAGATTTAACAATTCAGACCTTAAAGGATATGTTGAGAGCATGTGTACTCATTTTTGGTGGATCATGGGAGAAATACCTACCCTTAGCTGAGTTTGCCTATAATAATAACTATGAAGCCAGTATTCCGATGCCTCTGTGTGAATCTCTTTATTGGAAGGCATTTTGTACTGCTTCATTGGGATGATGTCTGTGAGGGGAGCTTACTAAGGTTAGAGGAACTACAAGTGTATGGAGACAAAGTCACTTTGATCAAGCACAGGCTGAAGAGAGCCCTGGATCAGTAGAAGTCGTATGTTGGTGCATAGCGAACAAATTTGCACTTACTGTAGGTGACCTAGAGTTTTTGAAATTTTGACCCCTCCAAGCACTAGCTAAAAATAGAGGAAAGCTTGATTCCCCAATATGTAGTTTTGATTGATATTTTGAAATGGATTGGCAAAGTATCTTATCGTTTAGTTTTACTACAACAATATAGTATGATGCATGATGTGATCCATGATTCCAATCTAAATCACTATGTGAAGGATCCTGGCCATGTGTTGAACATTAAGCCTATCGAACTCCAAGGGAGATTGGCATACCCTGAGTCACCTGGCAGGATATTGGATACCAAGGTGAAAGAGATCAGGAATAAAAGGATAGAATTGGTAAAGGTCCTTTAAAAACACCATGGTGAGGATAAAGCCACATGGAATCTAAAGACGAACATGGAAAAGTCTCATCCTGATCTTTTGTATGATTAGTTAAATTTTGAGGACAAAATTCCCGTAAGAGGGAAAGGATGTGATAACATGGTTTTTCACATGTATTTACATATTTGAAATGCAAATATTTGAATAACAAGGATAAATTACAAACTTGGTATGTCTTGTTGTTAAAGTATGGATTTCATTTGCAACTTCACCCTTGTAATGGTTTTCGTGATTTTTTTTATAATACAATAATAGATATGAGTAAAAAAAGAAGAGAAAATACCATAATAAGGGGATTATTAAAAGTAACAGACAATTGACACTTTAATTTTGGAATTATGTGGTGTGTTCCAGAAATATGTGTTGATGACAACTTAACAATTTTGGTTTGCCTGATAGTGCACACAATGAGAAAATACATTAAATAGGATAGTTTGCCTATTTTGGATCAAAAAATGAATTGATTGATGCCTAAAATGAATCAAATAAAACTTTTTCTTAAGGAGCAAGAAAAGGGATGTATACTCTTTTTATTGTGCCACTAATCCTAACCCAAACAAAAATTTATTATCAAAAAGGTTTGCTTTAATTTTTGGGGCCAATTGAAGTAAATATGGGAGATAGAGGTATTAAGATGTGTATGTAGGTCCTTGGAATACAAAATAGAAAAAGGAGTTTTTTTGTGACCAAGATCAATTTCCAAAATAATTTTAAATAGTAAATAATTCCAATATATGATTATGGAAGAAAAATTAGAACATTCCAAGTTGTCTTGTGTTCTAGGAAATTTATTATGTACTTATCTAGAAATTGCTAAAACGACAAGTTTGGGATTACAAATCAATTAGTTTGGATCTGGTATGTCACCAAGAAAAGTTCAAGGTGATATAGAAGGTCTCTCTAAAATTGTGTAGGAAAATAATAAATGAGGAGAGAGATATAATTATTCTTCTCTTCTGGGTTTTGTTAAAGGAAAGTTATATTCTTTTTTCAGAGTGGAGAGTTTCCTTTCCTTGGAACCAGGAACCAAGAACCATGTTTTTTACTCATCAACCGATGGGTTTCTTTTACTCCTTTTGCCTTTATGAGATCCAAGGGACTTTTGACAAAATTGACATGAATACCCTAAAGTTCATGCTAGCCCAAAGTACCCTATCTTTCCCTTTCTTTTGTATGTGTCAAGGAAAACACCACATGTATGTGATTCTGACATGGAGCATTGCCCTCTTAGAGAAAGACCCCTGGAGAGCTAGACCTAGATGTTGAGGATGTTGGGCGGTAGAGTCCAACTCCCACCCTCTATCTTGGCAATCCCCTACAACCCGTGTAGAGCTGGGATGACCGTCGCACAACCAGTGATGAGAACCATGTTTTCCCGACAGAACAGGGGGCCATGTGCGAGGAAGGTCTCACAAAGGTGACATGTTGAGGACTGGATCCAGACTTCCGATCCGATAGGTCCAAACAGAGACCTGTGAGCTCAGAATAGCAAGGTAATAAGAGATATTAGATGTTGACGTGGTGCTCATTCATTGGTTAATAATTGATCATCGTGTGTTAAATTTAGTTAATTAATGGTAGATCACATTATAGCAAATTTATATACCAAATTGATCAAAAAAAATACAAGGAATGCAATAAAAATACTTCCAAGACATAAATCTATCTCAAATTCTAAAAGTGTCTAAATTTACTAACTTTAACGTATTCAAAGCATGGAAATCTTATTTTCTTGACTCAAAGATAATATCATGGTTAGTTGACTTAAATGGCTAAAGTTGGGTTTTTTAGATAAAAGTGACATCTTTGACCTAACTAGGTTTAATGGTGCATAAAACATCAAGTTTAGGGTTTATAAGTTAAAAAGTCATTAAAAAGTAATAATCAGGGTTTGAGAAGACAAAACCCTAATAAGACCCTAAGTTGACCTCCAAATCCTAACTTGAAACCCAAGTCAGTCATTAATGGTAATTTTTGGATAAAATAATAATACATGGGTATTATGCTTTATTTCAAGGGTAGTTGCTTGATTGGTTGCTTTTGTTGCCTTTTTATTGGACATCAAGTTACTTCTGAGAAAGGTATTTGGTTATTCCTATGACTACTCTACTTAACCGACTTTTGTGGTTTTCAAAGTTTTTCTACATTGATTGCAGATAGACTAGTGGTTGTTTATTTAATTCCTGCAATCTTCAAGTCACTATGATTATCACATTATATAAGTATAAGTTGCTCAACTATCTCTGATGGATGTAAGTGATACATGTGGGATGTAAGAAACGTCACTATGGTGACGAATGATCAGGCCTAGATGAGATGATCACCTTAAGCCAAGAGGGCCTATATATGAATTGTCACTATGGTGACTGGTGATCTAGCCTAGTAAAGAAGATCACCTCGGGCTAAGAGAGCCTATGTATGAATTGTCACTATGGTGAATGGTGATCGGGCCAAGACCTATGTATGATGTGTCCACTCAGGGACAAAACCCTAGAGAGAGGTTTCCACACATTATTACTCTAGAGAGGGAGTGTCCCATAGAGATTTAGTTGAGAAGTTAGAAAGAAAATGCAAGTTGAATTTTTGTAATCATAATTGTTTCTATGGCTTACTATATTTTTACATTCATATCCAAATATTTTGTTTCCCCCACATACCAATATATTTCTATATATTTTTTGTGTTTTTTATTCACGGTGTTTTAGGTACATGCAAAATTTGAAGATTCTTAGAGACATGATAAACTAGATGCAGTGACATGAAGGCATTAATATTTATAAGGAGGATTAGCTAGACACTTTTTCTCATGTAATGAATATTATGGTAAGATTTTATGTAACCCTCTAAGGGGCAATATTACACCCCGTAAATAATGAAATTTTGAAATAATAGAAATTGTTTACTATTTTATATTATTTGTTTAAAATTTAGTTCCTTGGGAAAATTTAAGGTAATGGCTCTCAACTTTCAGGCATCCTTAATTGGGGGTTGTCGAGAAGTGGGGTCATTACAGAATCAACATTACCAATATAAGTTATTCTTCTATCTAGGACTTTCGACACATAGATAGGTAGTGAGCATACTCAGTCGTGCCAAAGCAAGCGAACTTGAGGAACTGAAGTTCAAGCTATAGTCTCCAGGTCTTTCTAAAGTTGATTCAACTAACTTCAATGCATTTGGAAGAATACAATAGTAAACCCCAAAGCCATAATAATTTGATAAAAAGCTTTTCATTTGATCAAAATTAAACTCTACAAGATCATCATCCAACCAAAGATCCCATGAATTTCTTGGTTATTGAGGATCATCCTTATTATATAGAACCTTCTCCAGATGGAATGGCACTCAAACCGTGAAAAAATGTCTCTCATAACCTTAATCTAGTATCATGCCTAAAACTAGAAACTCTCCACCAAATTCTTAGGGTTAAAAACTCTAGCCCCATTTTCTCTACTCTGCCTTATCAGATACTTGCCATCCTCCCTTGTGGTAATGATAGCATGACAATTCCACAAACACCTTACCTATAGTTAGCCATGGACTACCAGATGACTATAGCATTGGCCACCATGTCAATGACAAACTACTGAATATGCTTGAAGTTATTCTATAACGTTGTACAATTGTGTGTTCTTAGCATTAGGTCCATCCTTAACAACCTATGACACTAATATCCCAAATAACTTGTAACTAGTGATAAACTCATGTATATCCTAGAACACTATTAAGACGACATAGACATGAGATCCTAGTTTTCATCTCTGGATCATATATACCTATTTCTCTATCTTTCTTTGGATTCTTCTAAACAATGTTCGCTATGTCAAAATCCTATCTATGCTATTCACAATAGTCATAGTCTAATGACAAGCCTATCGAGAGAAGAAACTAACCAAACCTCAAAAGAGGAGGGCTATGCTTAATAATTTTGTTGTCACAACATAATGCATAAGTATTGACATTTAACTATGAAAGAGGCAGTTTTCACTAAATCTACATGTTTTGCTCAAATCTTAGAGAATGATGAATAGAGCGATCTTGGCATCTATCTCAACAAAACTTGATTTATGTGTTTGTCACAGTTTCCAATGGATAATAGGTTTTATCATGAAGCAAAAGGGGACGATCTGGATGTTTACCTCTGAATCATAATCATATACCCTTAATTTTGAAGGAACTTATCCAATATAGTTTATAATATTGTTAGAAATTTAGATCTAGCTGTAGTTTAGAATCAAAATCGTCGGATCTTCAAATGAAAGTAGCCAATTAAATCCAATATAACTCTTTTAGAGATCCTAAGAATGATCATGGATCCACTACAACTTTAACCTTGTTTGAGTATGAAACTTTCTCCAACCGGTTTATAAAGTTAAAACTGTGTGCCTACAACAAAGAAGCACAACTTGTATGCAATGAGAGAGTCTGCTCATATTTGATCAAAAATACTCTTTCCTTTGTGATGTTTCACACACACATTAGTTCACCCACATAGACATCATAGTGTACACAATATCATTCTACTTGATTACCAATCGACCTTTAGAGTGTGTGTTTATATTCTACTTATACATGTTATTTTTAATTCGTTATTATCTCAAATAGTTTCATATTGATATTGAAGAAGCTTAACTGAGAGGATTTCAGAACCAAAAAGTTATATCTTGCATCTTGGAAAAGTAGGATTCATTTATATTCAGGTAAGTCTAAATTAGCAAGCTTCTTCTCAAGACAAACTTCTTTAGCGGGTTCTGAACTACAATTAGGCTAGAGCATGTTGTTTAAGATGCCCACTTAGACATTTATATGACAATTACAACATGAAATGACTAGAACCTCTGGGTTATTACATAAAATCTAATGCATAATACAATCATTCCCAATAATAAGGAGAGATGGAGTGTTTCCATCAGTAAGCAACAAGGGTAGATTATTGCTTTGGAGGCCAGTACATTTCATAATGAATGGTGTACTCATTTTTTTAATAGAAGTACATTTATTTCTATAATGCACAGACAACCAAAATAATTTTGTGTAGTCTTATGTTTAATCATGATGGGGAAAACTTTACTAAACATTGTATGGAATTTTTAGAATCCAATTGGGAATGTTGAATCAAGACGTAGTGGTGATCTAGCATATGATTGGTGGACAAGATTTATGTAGGATAAATAGCCCTTTTGCAATTGAAACATTTTGATTTTACCTTAGACATAGGTCACATAAATGTTTTTGTTTTGATGAGATCTGGATCCAAGTTATCTTAACTTTAACCTCAAATTTTTGAAGGAGAAAACAAAAAGTGGAGTGGGTAGATGGAATTCATAGTGCAAAGTAATGGTGTTCTTTGGATTTTGGTAGGCTTTGTCCATTTAATAAGGAGGAAAATGAGTTTGCAATGATTTCCACAATCACACAATAATCAATACACTTCGATTTCAAAAATTTAAGTATAACATATTTTCTTATGAATAAACCATAGAACACATGAATATGTTTTATACCTTTGCAAGAATTGGAAGCATAATAAAGTTTAATTCTTTAGGCACATACTTTTCAAAGAGAATAGTACACAACCCAATACAATGTGCTCATTATTTAGATAAGGCTACACATCTATGAAATCTAAACATGAAACTACAATCATAACAATCAAATCATCCACGTCAACTTCATTGCACATTACATATATTTCCTACCATATCCTTAAAGCATCGTCCTGTGTCAGATTGGAAAATACATGGAATTATAAGTCCATTCTATATCACCTTCAAGACAATTTCGTATTTGAACCTAAAAAATGCAAGTGGATTTAACGGTCAAACCTGAATCTAAATTCTTTTTTATGTATCGAGTCACTTCATTGAGAACTTCTTCGGCTCCAAAATCACTGATATAGAAAGTGATCATTGAAAGTCATAAATAATCATTATGATTTAATATGTTTCACTGAAAAGCTGAGTGTTGGTATTACCGATCGTCTTGGTATTTCTTTCTGACACTATCAAATTCTGCAAGAATATCAGTCTCCTCATTTATTGAATTAAGTTTTTCAGCATCATCCTGTCATATGAGTTGTAAGTACATGAAGCTAAACTTTATTGTTTAATTTTTTACAGATGTATCTTATTATTCAATAATCAAGAAACGTACATGGAAACAATGTTAGAAATTAAGCACGGAACATGTTAACCACTTGTACATCTAGTCAGTTATTCGGGTAGTACCAACTTATATATAATTGTGTTCATGCAACTTACACGCAATTATGTGTAACAATATGAGTAATGTTAATAATCTAATCACATCATATGAGAAAAGATGTTTGTTTTAAGATATCTATCTCTATATGTATCTCCAAAGAAATCCCTATTATATTCACATATATCAACTACATAAGTTAAGAATTTCACATCATAAGGGACTTCTGAGAAAATCCAACCACGAGTAGGTGGTAAAATACATACTATCTCATTTGGATGTTAAATTGACAGCGCATTCTGGAGTGTGCAGAATAGATGTGTCGGCATACTACAGTCTTAAAAGCGACACTCTTGTCTTTTATAACCCTTAGAAGGTTAAGCAATCTATATACTATTTTGGTCACGGTGAAGGTCTACTCATAATTTAGGTACGGATTTTTAACCAATGTAACTAATAACATTTGAAGATCTCACTTGGCTAGCTCTTAAAAAGAAACTTTGCAATACAAATTTATGAAAAAAAGGAATAAAATATTATAGGCTGTTATAGCAAATTCGTAATAATATTAGCGTCATCTTCCAAAACTTCTATTATAAAATCCTTCACAAATGTCACCAAGGTCAAAGACAACAAACACCTTCTGTCGAATAATCACATCTAACTACAGAAAGATATTTCATATAAGTAACATTTCCTGAACTACCAACTATTCATCATATGTACAATTTATAAGGATCACACAAACATTCATTCAAAATACAAAATCAGATTCGCCAGCATATTAATATAATGGCTTGTTGGAAAAAAACACAATAAACAAGAGTGGTGTGAATGTTGGGGTTTGTCTATTTTAGGTGGTGACAGTGGAGAACAGCTAAGCGCAAACACTTCAGTGTTATCAATGAGGTGAGCGTTAATGAACTCTAGTGAACATACTTTTACATGGATGCATACTGGCATGATATTCATTTATAAGTTAGTATAATGCCAAAACATAAACTAACAAAGAAATGGACGACTGACCAACAAAATTTATGTGAACAAATATACAGAGAACCTGATGGCTATACGTATGGGAGTATGCTTTTAGGTTATACTATCATACACCACCACTTGATGAAGGGTATCCAATATTCTGTATATGTGACGATTACTAATTTACAGTCATAGTGTATAACTATAAACAATTGAGATCTTAATTGTATGTACCTTGGATATCTTTCATTACCAAAGTGTGTATCCGTTTTGAAATGTAATCTCAAAGTAACACAATTACATGATAAGCTGGCATGATGAATATTTTGGTTATCATCTTCTCCCACCCTATACATCAATTATGACTACAATGAAGTAAGCACACATTTTATTGCTTTTAATAACCAACCCTGAACTTCGTCCATCACTCACAATATTTTCATCCTATCATTTCTAATCCACCTCAAATGATGCTCATGTAATGAGTACAAAGTTTTTGAAGGAAAATAGAGGTTGGTAATATGGATTGGTGAAAAATGTACATGGATGTGAGGATGGAAGTGTGGCCTGCATTGGTTGAAGTGGTGGTGGAGGTGCTGATGAGATAGAGATGAAGGTGGTGTCGGTTATAGTAGTTTTAATAGAGGTGGTAGTTTGGTAAACGCGATGGAAGTCGGGGTGAAGGGGATGTGCCTAGATAAGAAAGGCTAGGAACATACATTTATGATGTAAAATAATGTTAAATGGTTGTATATGATTATACAAACTGTTTTTTATAAAAAGATAACACTTTATACTTATTTGAACACAACTTATATAATTTCTGACGGAAAAAAGAGCATAATGAAGATTCTGTCCTCAGAAAAACATGTGTGACCTGATGCCATTTCTCTTTGGTAATTGATAATATAGGAACCTAAACTTGTTGGCATAAATGACATTTCTATAAGAATATACTATATCACTATTCTCCTACACATCAAAAAGTAAAACCTCAAATTGTTATAGTCATTTAGTCTAGTTACGCAGAGCTACTAAAATGAGAGTGAGTATTTGAAGCTTTGAACCCCCACACCACATCAATAAGATGAAATTTCATATTGAGATCTACATCCATTCATGGAGAATTTCTGCATAATAGTGTTTCATTTTTCACACTAATTTAACGAGACAATGGGCTTCAAACACAAAATTCTATGAAAGGAACTGAACAAAGGCAAAAAAAATCAATAGATAATTCCAAAGTACACCTTCTTGATTAACTTAACAAGAATCTTTTATCATTATATGAACTGTGGAGAGAGAAGTATACAACAAAGAAGTAACAAACAGACCTTCTTGATTAACTTCAGCAAGCTTTTTTTTAGCATTTTTCCTTCAGGGCCAGAAGGGGCTGGATCCTTTTCCTGTGCCTTTTGATATGCATAGAATCGACCTAAGGACGTTCATCAAGTAGATATATTAATAATTCAATTCAGTTATTAGGTTGAAGAAAAATATTAAATATGGTAGAGTTGAGTGGAAAGAGATTACAATCAGAATTGTAGTACTACTATCAATATTATATTTTCACTTCGGTAAATATTAACCAAACAACACTAAAGATGGATACTACTACTAACGTAAAATTTTCCTGGCTCCTTCTTCGACACAGTACCATGCCATATGGTCTAAACATATTAAGACTCCAAATTTAAAATGTAATAACATCATTTCTATGAGGAGGATGAGTGTAAGACAAGTATATTACAAACATAAGCAACATTAGGCCACTCTTCTGCAATTTCATCGGCAACACGGAGCATTGGGTCAATGCTCTCCCAAGCATCTGGGGCAGTCACGTCAGAGACCTTGGACGATGATGCCATGTCCCCTTCAATATGTGTCAAAATAATGGATGAGTAAGTTAATTCTTGTAAGGAAAAATGGTGTAACTCGACTAGTTATATAGATGTCCGGAAGGACACAAGCAATGCAACATCTTAAACATTATGGGCGATGCATTAATGCAAATAAAACATCATTTATGATATTCTCCATTTGGCGTCGTTCATAGCTTTGATGTCTTTTCACCTTCTAAGGGTCACTTATCTACTATTATTGTTGGATATGTACCAATATCCTCTCTAATGGATGATAACAAATTACATACATGGAAATTTGAAGTTGTTGGTGCCTCATAATGGAGGTGTATTCATACAACCCGTCTACTTGGTTAGAGATTTCAGTGCGTTTCTTACAAATTACATACAAGAAACATGGTGCATGCATTTACTATAGTTTCTTGACAAAATAAAAAACCACTAATGAACTTCGTACATGTGCTCATGCATGTGTGCATTCATTAATTTTTACACATTCGAGATCTGCATTTTACATTTTTATGTTTTAAAAGTCTATGCACAGAAGCTTTTTGTTATACTTTCCTCCTACTTTGTCAAGACTCTCTCCCAAATGAATAACTTTTTCCAGGTGTGTTAAAACACTTGTTAAGATTGTATGAATTTCAAATTGGGATATATTATTAGCCAAACTACTATCATATTTTTTTGGATAATGATGTTAGCTTAACATTTAAAACTCATTATTCTTATCTCAAAAAAATCTAATATTCAAATTTAGCTATATGTATTGGTAGAACTCATATGTTAGAGTTAGTTCAACATTTATGGTGACCTTTCATTTACTTATATGTATATATTGAATGCTATATTTGTAATGTTTTATCTTTATCTGAAGTGTACAAATGTTTGCACATATGTGCTTTATACTGAGTATTGCAAGTAAATATGATGAGTATCAAATTTACTATCATATTAACATTTAATATGCCTTACATCTATGTTAGTTTATAATATACCATAATTTAATGGGTGTAATTTATATGTACTTTTTATCATGTTGATATAGAAGTACTTTTGCTTAATAACATTTTGTGTCTGAGATGGCCTGATAGTATGAATAACCTTATTTAATCATAGTTTTGCACTTATTTTTTGGATAAGATAATATATTGCTCATGTCCCAAAAAAGGTGTATAGGGTCAAGGACCCATATACTATACATCAACTAAGGACTCAAAGCCCCAAAGGCATATCAACTATTGTTTGAGTCCCCTAATCCTCTCGGGCTTAGCTTTAATCGCCCAAGATAATCTATTTACAATGATAAAATAAAAGACAAGGGTGTCAATATCCTTTTTCCATGAAGCATGGAATTTCTTTCATATCAAATATTAAAGATGATATTGGCAAGGAGAATCCCACAAAACCACGTAGAGTCTTTGTCATTTTTAGTCTTCACCGGGATCCAAGGAATCACATCTTGGAGTTTGCATGGAGGAGTACCCCCAAAACCACACTTGAGGCATGTTCTAGACCAACAATACCTGTAATAAGTGCATTCAAAGAAAATATGTTGATGGTCTTCATTAGATGACCAGCAAAGCGCACACATGGGGTTAGTATTCAGATCCCATTTGACCAGCCTGTCTATAGTGGGGAGTTTAGACAAAAGGGCCCGAAATGCACAAAAACTCCATTTCACTTGATGCTTGTTGTTCTAGATTAGAGTATGCTAGGGCACCTACATGAGATAGAAGTCCTTGACCCAAGGATGAGCATAAGGACTCACCAACTACCATTGCACCCCATCATTGTTGTATTCATGTTGGATTGTCGACCAGGATTTAACCATGGCCCTAACACTTTAAGACTTATCAGCTTGATTGGGATTTGACTCTATGAGATTAGTGCCATATCTGTCTCTTAGACATTTAGACCATGGTGAGAGGGGTGTACTAAGGAGTCTACCCACCCTTCCAGCCCTGGCATAAGCCTCAATGCCCTCTGCGTGTTTGATACCAAGGACACCCGCATGGTATGGTCTAGCGAGGTTATCCCAGGCCACAATGTAACCCTTTCCACCCCAAAGGAAAATAGACATAAAAACCTTGCATTTATCCACTATGAAGGAAGGGATCTCAGCTTGGTGGCACTAGAAATGAAGCTTATCCGTCATCATAGACATGATCCTGATAGTTGTGACAACTTGACTTTTTTCTCTCCTATTGTGTACTCTTTATCTCTCATCAAGAGGCATTTTACTTGATTTAATATCTATCCTATAGTTTGAGCATAATGACACTCCAATTTGGTTAGTTCAATGATCAATTCTACTATATGTGACCTTAATTGGAAAAATTGAACCAAGTGTCATACTTTAAGGTATCATTCTCTTAAAATTAAATTGAACCCTATTATTGTGATCACTTTGATCCATAACATATTTCATGATATATAGTTTTCAATTTTGAATCCAATGACATAAATATTGCCTCAATCATACCATCATAGCCTGAGTTATTGCCATATTCATGTTGCCTTTAAATCCTTGATTTAACTTGATTTATTCAGATTTTATCCCTTACTGGCCCAAATGTGGGATTCGCGGCCCAGCAAGGTGGTACCCCTTCTTATTTGGTTCACCTAATGTCGATAATTAGTTTCATGTCCACGTATTGGGCTCTCTAACCAACGGTTGGATTTTTGTCTTCATCCTTCATTTGGGAGCCACCAGGGATGGAGTTATCACCACCTACCCCCACCATGGCGTCCGTCAATAAGACCAATCCTACCCCCATTTACCATATTGATGACCCCTTTGGTTTCCATTCTACTTTCCCACTCGTTCCCCCTTCTTTCTGATCCTTTTTGTGACTAGGGTTTCCTCTATGCCATCCTCTTATTTGAGCATCTCCATGGAAGTCACTGACACTAGTTTACCGTGCATAATACGCAAGTGAATGTATCGAAGTAATAAGGTCTTGTGAGACCTGAGTCAAACACGGGGAAGCATTTCTCTAGTAGACTACTACTAACTGCAGTCAAATCAGCTAAGCCAGTTGTAAATGGTTGAATTGGTTTGAGTTAAAGAACAAATGCAAAAACAAAATGAATTTAAAGGTTGAATTAATCAGAGATGGAATGAATTCCTCAGGAAAGCGGTTTCACCACAAATAACACTAACAATTGACCTCTCACACACTAACATCTATGATCTCAATCCCTGGATAAGGAGCCTGTAGCCAGAATTACATGCTCATGTAGTGTAATTCACTACCTAATCTAATGTCAATCCCACTTCCGTAGTTATTAGTTGATTAGATAGATGATTTATGGTTATTCTCTGGGTTTCTCCTCCCATTTACACTCCACTTTTCCCAAAGGGGACAATACCCAGGTAAATCTATGCTTTCCGACCCTCAACCTCTCTCCCGAGATGATTAAGTGTCTATCAATCCACTCATGGTGATCAAGAACAAGTAGAACACAAAGCTTTCATAGATTTATGTCTAGTAAAAAGAGATAAAATTGATATTAATGCATAAAAATCAATCAAAGTGTATATTCGGGCTACTCCCAGATCCTAAGGAATAAAGGTTTTTAGCCTTGCATGGTTTTCATTAATGAATACATGGAAAGGAAGAAGAAAAATGTGGGAAACATTAGGAAACTAAGGTTACCCCTGAATCTCTACCCATCCAAAAGATCCCCTCTATCGTATGTGCATTCTGCTGTCTTATGGATGTAGAATCGTCCTCTAGAGGTGCTCAAATCTCCTCAGTTCAAGATTTTGGTCCTCAGTTCTTCTCTTCTCTCTCTCTGGTTGTCGTGCAATGAAAATTTCTACCTTCCTTTGTCTGGTTGTTGTCCCCCTAAGTCATAGAAGGCACTTAGGGTATGAAATAACATACACTATTGGATTAGAGTGAAATCTACGGATGGCCTGATTGAGTAGACTTGGTAGTACCGACTAGGTGAGTTAGTAGTACTGAATCACTTAGGTTTATTCGTGGGATCCCGATCATTTCGGTACTATAAACATGACTTGATAGCACTGAGTCTTTTGATTTTCAAACTGCCTCCCTGACATCAACTCGGTAGCACTAAGTTTTCTCGATTCATGTTGGGATTTACTGATGCTATTTCAGTACCACCGACTTTAGCTGTCAGCAGCATTGACTCTGGGTGAGTTTCCAGGTCCATCACTGATGTCAAGTCGGTACCACCGACTGTTACCAGGTCGGTAGCACCGAGACTGTGGATCTTCCTTGGACCTAAAAATTCACAAAACATCATAAGTACTTAGGATGTGTAAAATATTACATAATATAGTTAAAATCATATAATTTGATGCATTTAATAGAAACAAGCCATCTATGACATTTCATGCATAACAAATTAAATAAATGACTAATCTACACATTAAATTAAGGAAAAATGTGCCTGTAATAATGACTAAAAAACATGCATCAAACTCCTCTAAGCTTAAATGTTGCTCATCCTCAAGAAACATTCTCTCGGATCTATTTGACAAGATTCAGCAAAAGGACATAACACATACATTCCTTTCTTAATCAAATCCACCTAACAAACCCTAAATCAACCTTCACTAACCACGAAACCCATAATTTCTCTAAAGAGACCAAAAAATTCCATAAAAGATATCCACCTTTGGTCAATGACACTATCAAGAAAGCAGTTGACATCATAGTTACTCAGACAATTGCTTGGTGTATTGTGTGATTCCCTACACTAAATTGCTCTTTCCTAACTACCAACTACTTGGAAGCAGATCTCCGCATAAGCATGAATGAGGAGATAAATCATTAGAGTGGCCTGATAAGAGCAATTTATGATTGAAGATGGGTGGCAAATGAAAATTCATAAGTACATCCAACCTATTTTTGCATAGACGATAATGAACCTATATTGATGAAAAGAATGCCATGCATGAATCCTAATGCCTAATTTTTTTTCTTTCATACATGGCAAATAAGAATCAAATATTTGCAATTTAACAAAATTCACATATCTCAATTGATGTAACCAATCTCATGTCACATGGTGAACCAGTAGAAGTTCCCTCACATGGACTACAAAGTGTATGTCCCATCATTGGGATCATTAGTGCATATCCCATCATTGCACTCCTTCACCTCATTTTATGTTTGTTATAAGATAACATCTTGGTGATCACTCTACATATATCTTGGAAGTGAGTCTCTCACAAAAACACCATCATAAGATATTGAGTATTGGGTACTATTATTATGACTTAGTGATATACATACAGACTTATAAGTTGTAGAAAAAAAGGCATCCAAGTCATTCATCATAACAACCAAAATTCAGGAAAACTATGGAAATCCCAAACACATGATTATCACACTTATTTATAATTAACTCACCAACCTGATCTAGGAAAAGGATATGTGAAAACATTTTCTACATATTTGGTGTCCCCCGCCTAATTATTAGTGATGGTGGATCCCACTTCACTAACAGGTAGTTTGGAGCTTTACTAAGAAAATATGGGGTGAAGCACTGAGTGGGTACTCCATATCACCCACAGACTCAAGGACAGGTTGAAGTTTCCAATAGAGAGGTGAAGAAAATTTTGGAAAGGACAGTCTCAACCAATAGGATGAACTAGAGTTATGTACTAAGTGATGCTCTTTGGGCTTATAGAATCACCTAAAAATCCCCAATAGGAACAACACCTTCTAGGCTGGTCTATGGCCATGCATGCCATCTACCCATAGATCTTGAGCATAAGGCTAAATGGGCCATGAAGAAGCTAAATTTCAACATAGATGAAGTGGGTAGAAAGAGGCTTTTGGAGCTTAATGAATTAGATGATCTTAGGATGGATGCTTATCAATGCTCTAGGATATATACAGAAAGGACTAAGAAAATTCATCATAGACACATTCTAAATGGGGTGTTTCTCCCAGGTCAGAAAGTCCTCATTTTCAATTCTAGGCTTAGGCTACATCCGGGTAAGCTAAGGTCCAAGTGGAGTGGACCGTTTGTGATTGAAAAAGTTTTTCTCCATGGTGATGTGAACATTGTAGATGGGAACAGGTTGTTCCTTGTAAATGGCCAAAGATTAAAGAACTATTTTGGAGGGGAGGTAGAGCCACAGATAGAGGAGGTGCAACTTTGCACCGTTCGATAGTTTTTCTCTCTAAAGACCATCTAGTCTAGGACATTAAACAATGATTCTTGTTGGGAGGTAACCCAATTTTTATTGCATTGTTTTTAGGTTCAATTTCTACTTTTAGTTGTTACTTTACTTAAAAATTCTATAAAAATGGTACCTTGACTTATTTTTGGAGTGTGTAGGGATTAATAGCGAGTACCATCGAGTTGATTAGTCGGTGGCATCGAAATGAGGTCAGCGTGTTCTCCGCAACTGCAGCACAGACTCGGTACCACTGACTTGATAGGTTGGTACCACCGAGTCTCTGAAGATCTTTCGAGTGATCACTGATAAGGTCTCAGTACTGCAAAATTTTTATTCGGTACAATTGACTTTTAAATGCACCCAGGTTTGGTATAATGATCCCATAAAATTGAAAACACTAACAATTTCCACAACTCAGTACTACTGACCCTGATGTCGGTACTACCGACTCGACACGTCATCAATCTATGTGCTTGCGATCCAACAACCACGACTCACTTCATCGAGCGGTTAGTGGCATGGATCTTTGACACCAATCGGTACTACCGACTCGTCATTGGTACCACTGAATCTAGGGTGATATGTAACATCTACGTCAGCCAATCATAAGCCGTCGATGCAACCAACTACAGATTATACTAGCAAACTTGGTACCACTGACTCAAAAGTCAGTAGTACTGACTCTACCACATTCAACTATATAAGGAGTGGTGGTGGAGCCATTTTCTTAGCACCCTAAACATCCACTCCTCCTACATTTCATTGTAAGGCACACACATGGTGCTGACGGTCTTCCCTGAGCTTTTATTCTCTTAACCTCTTTTTTGCATCAACGACATGGCTTCTAATGGTGGAGTTGTTCCCCCGTAGGGTGAATTGGCCTCCCAGCCAACCCACATTCAACACCCATCGTCAGAGATAAGGAAGATCTATGAAGAGTTGCAGACAAGGCAGATCATCCCAACACGATATGGAGATGGAACATTGATCAAAAGAGCAAGATTTACTGACAACATGTGATGAGTATGCCAGAAGCAATTCATGGAGAGGGATAATCCTTTCTTTAGTGACCGACAGACCTACCCAGATCTTGTCCTGGAGTTCTTGGCCTCACTTGATGTTCTCATCACCCTTGAGCAGAATATAGGAGGTGAATGGTGGGAAGGCAAAGTCAACTTCCGCCTCTTTAGCAACTACTATTCTATCATGCTGAGGGACTTCAACCACATCTTCAACTAGGCTCAAGCCCCAGAATGCTCGGCCCTATCTGACTTCAACTATGACTTGGTCTGGGAGCAGTTGATTGAGGTCTCAGAGAGAATTTGTATAAACTAGCATATCATTTTTGTTACTGATATTGAGCATCCTTTTGCTTGTATCCTTCACCGCCTCTGCAATAATATTATTTTTCTCATTCCAGTCAAGCTTAAGGGAAGATACAAAAGGCAGATCTCTACTTTCTCTACAAGCTACTGGAAGGGGAGACTGTTAACTTTGGAGCTTTCCTTCTACTCCATATGATTTCTGTGCGGTGTAATGTGACAAGGAAGGTGCTAATTTTATTTGGGGGTCTCATCACCCCTATTGTACTACATTTGTGCCTTGATTTGTCCATCCTTGAGACATTAGAGGATACAATAAAGTTGGACCACCTACACTTTCGATAGGTGCACCTTTTTCAATGCCACTACAATGTACTCTATGCGCATTGCACACATCGAGGACTATTTCGGGAGTGGACCCTCCCTGACCCTATCTTTAACTTGTGTGGGGTGAACCATCTCCAGTGGCCACTGAATGAGGAGGGAGTAGAAGATCCACCCAGGGAAGAAGCTTAGGGCGATGACGAGGAGCATAATAGTGACAACGAAGATGATGTTGAGGAGGTAGAGCCCACCATCCCGATTACTTGGAGAGAGGTCCCACACAAACGGGCCCGCACCTACACTGCCTCGACTTCCTCTACCCCACCCCCTTCCTAGGAGGAGCAAGACCCGTACAACATGGCGGATATGTATACCATGCTGCAGGAGATCCATAATGGATAGCAACAACATCAAGCGACGTTGGCCTGTGCATTGGACATTCAAGGAAGGTTGTACCAGAACCAACAGGTGATTTTTGAGAATGAACACCTTCTCTTGGACAACCAAGAGAATGTTCACATGTGCCTATAGTGGATGGAGCAGTACCAGCATCTTTTCTTTGATAACTTCTAGAATCGTGGATACTTCAGGGAGTACCCACAGCCACTGCCAATGTCACCTAAAGACCTCTCATTCCAGGGTATGTTCCATCCACACGACCCCAACATGCCACCTCCACCATTCTAAGCCTTGGCACCACTGTTCCACCTATTGGGTGTGAGTATTAACTATGCAGACATAGTCATATTCAAGCTTGGGGGGTGTTGGAACATCATTCTATCTTTGTTTTTATTTTATTTTTAATTTTTTTAGTTGTTTGTTTTATTTTTAGTTGTGCAAATGTAGGATCCACATCTATCTAGTGTAATTATGGAGTAGTAAATGCATGGTTTTGGTTTTGAATAAATTGTACTCTTTGTGTTGTTGCATAAAAAGGTCACATCCATAAAAGCTTAAACTAAAAAATCTTTCTGTAACACCACTTGAGGAAGTGTTTGAACTAGTCAACATTAGGACTGAGGACATGCATGAAAGTCTGAATCAACTTGGGAATGTGAATGATGAAGATGTTGAGCCTAAATTGACTAGTCCATAATGAGATGTTAAATGAAAATATAAGAAATAAACCTTTAGATCACCCTGAACACATGCCAATTAAGAGGATCACATCATAATATAATGAAATGCATTGTCTCTTAGTTGTGTGATTCCATTTCTTTTCCATTCATTTTTGACTCACCACCTCAAAAATTCATGTGTAGTCCAAGTTATTTTCCTTGATTGCATTGCATGGAATGATAGGAACATAATAGTTAGTTTGCTTGCATTTGAAAAAGAAAGAAAATCATTGCATTTAGATGCATTAATTATTTTAGCGCATATCAACATAGCTTGCATAACATAGTTCATGTAGTTGTATACATTTCAACATTGCATGCATATTTTCCTGAACATGTGGATTTTAATTTCAAGTTATGAAGCTAAAGTGTAGGGATATATCTCCAAGAAAAAATAAAACAAACATGCCAGATATACTTTCTCGTTGTTTCTTTTCAACAATTTTTCTCTTCTCTTTTTTTTCTTTTCAAAAAGGTTGGTTTTTATGCTTCTTGCCTTCATGGTTTTTTTTTCTTCTCTATATATAAAGATTGGAATTAGAGGACACAAATGGGACCACAAAATCTATACCCCAAAGATAAAAAACCTCATCCTCCTGAAACACATTTAAGGACATCTCATGCCACTTAGAGATATTACCTACATGTTGACATGCGTCACAACGACAAACAAAGTTGTGAGCATTTTTAAACAAGGTAGGCTAATAAAACCCACTCTCTAAGACTTTAGTCATCGTCCCAGAGCTAGCATGGTGTCCCCCTGTGGGTAGAGAATGATAGTGTGACAAGATGCTCTCTACCTCACATTTGGGTACACATCTTCTTAGCAGCCCATCCCTACATTGCTTAAGAAGAATTGGGTCATCCCAAATATAAAACTTCAATGAGTGGAAAAATCAATTTTTCTCTTGGTACCCTCAATCTGCAGGCAATTCCTTACAAGCTAGGCAATTAACAAAATCTGCAAACCAAGGATCTTCAATTTTAATTGCAAATAGTTTCTCATCTGGGAATTCCTAAATAATGGGGATGTCTATATCTTTTTTGTCTACCCTTTCTAACCTAGGCAAATGATCAGCTATGACATTCTCTACCCTTGCCTTGTCTCTAATTTCAATGTCAAATTCTTGAATTAAAAGAATCCACCTAATCAATCTGGGTTTGGCATCTTTCTTTTGTAATAAGTATTTGATGGCAGCATGGTCAGTCCAAACTATCACTTTAGCCCCAACTAGGTATTGGTAAAAATTTTCAAAAGAAAACACTACCCCTAGAAATTCTTTTTCAGTAGTAGTGTAATTCATCTGTTCATCATTCAAAGTCTTTGATGCATAATATATGACAGTTGGAGTCTTGTCTCAGCATTGACCCAACACAACTCCAACTGCATAATCTAATGTGTCACACATCAGCTTAAAGGGAAGGCTCCAATAAGAAACCTATACAATAGGTGCAGAGATCAATTTTTCTTTAAGGATTTCAAAAGCTTTTAAATAGCGATCATCAAAGGAAAACTCGATGTCTTTCTCTAAGATTTTAGACAATTGTTTGGCAATTTTCTAGAAATCCTTAATAAAATGGAGGTAAAATCCAGCGTGTCCTAAAAAGATCCTTACTTCTTTCACCAATGTCAGTGGAGGTAGTGTGGATATGACTTCAATCTTTACTGGATCTACTTCCATGCCTTTGTTGGACACCTTGTATCCTAGAACAATCCCTTCACTTACCATCATGTGACACTTCTCCTAGTTTAGAACTAGGTGAGTGTCTTGACATCTCTGTAGCACCCTATCAAGGTTATATAGACAATCATGGAAAGATTCCCCATACATAGAAAAATCATCCATAAAAACCTCTAAGCATCGCTCTACCATGTCAGAAAAAATGGCAAGCAAACAATGTTGAAACGTAGCAGGGGCATTACAAAGACCAAAAGGCATTTGTCGGTATGCAAACGTGCCATAAGGGCAGGTGAAAATGGATTTCTCCTGATCCTTAGGCTCTATGAAAATTTGATTATACTTGGAATACCCATTAAGAAAACAAAAGTGCAAACGGATAGATAGTCATTCCAAGATCTGATCCATAAAAGGTAAAGGGAAATGATCTTTAAGGGTGGCTATGTTTAACCGATGATAATCCATGCACACTTGCCATCCCATCACTAGCCTAGCGCAAATCAATTCATTAGCCGCATTAGTAGTGACCATGATCCCCCCTTTCATAGGAACTACCTGGATAGGACTAACCCAGATTGAATCAGAAATTGCATAGATTATACCTATCGACAGTAGCTTGATGAATTCCTTCTTTACTACCTCAGTCATAATCAGATTGAGATGCCTATAAGGTTGGACAATTTCCTTAGCTCATTCTTTTAGCCAAATCTTATGTTGGCACAAGGTTGGAGAGATCCCTTTTATGTTATCTATGGACCACCCGAGTGGAGCTCAGTGGTTTTTTAGCACAATGAGTAACTTTCCTTGCTCTTCATCACTCAAAGAAGTTGATATGATCACTGGGAGCTTTTCCTCTTTAGCTAAGAAGACATACTTCAAGTGCGGCGGTAATGGCTTCAGCTCCAAGTCCGATGGGCTCAATAGAGACGGAACCAATGGTGGGGGTGGTGGTTCAAGGTATTCAAAGCGTCTTGCATAGTAGCAAGGTACTACCTTCAGCATAAAAACACACTCCTCTATATGGTTTTTGCAGATGATGTCCTCCATTATGTTTATCAAACATGCTTCTAAGGGTATCTTGGGTGATGACTGTATCACATTATCACCTATGGCTTCTTCTACGACAGCAAGGTCATAGTCCTCTCCCTCATCGTATGGGTAGCACATTTCTTGAGTCAGTGAGATCACCTTTGTAATTTCTAGGATGCCCACCGGTAGAGTACCTCTTTCTACTTTAGTAATAACATGGGCCATATCCATGAATGACTTCCCTAGAAATAGAAAAAACTTGTTATCCACATGCTAAAGCATGTTGCATTGCACCTTATCTCCCGTCTCTTGAGAGTGCTCCGACATCTTGATCTCAAACTTTTCATCTTGGATTCTCATAGTCAAATTTCCTCTTCCCATCTCAAGTATCATGTATATAGTGGCTTGAAACGGTCTTCCAAGTAGAAGCTCATTGCCATGGCCATCCTGCATTTCCATCACTACAAAATCTACAGGAAAGACAAACATATCCACTTTCACCAGGACATCCTCGCATATACGATATGGCTTAACTATTGATTTGTCTACCAACTGGATTGTCATGTTTCTCTTCCTGGATTCCTTAAGTCCGAGCTTCTTGAAGGTAGATAGGTGCATCAAATTTATACTCACCCCTAAATCACATAAAGCCTCTCCAATTTTTTTCTTACCTATGAAGCATGTGATATTGAAGCATCCTGGATCCTATCTTTTAGGAGGCAATGCCCCCAAGATGAAAGCACTAACCTACTCTTTCAAAACCACTACATCAAACTCTGGTATATTTTTCTACTTTGCAAATATATCCTTCAAAAACTTCCCATAATATATATCTGCTCAATAACTTCTATCAAAGGAATATTCACATATAACTTCTAAAAATTATTTAGAAATTTCTTGAACTATCGGTCCATCTTAGACACCTTCAAATTGTTCAGAATGGGCATAGGAACTACAGGTTCCCTCCGGTGAGGCAGGATATAAGCCTAAGTTTTATTACCCCCAACCTCATCAACTTGCTCCTCTGCAGTCGTCTCCTACGCTGACATGTCTGGTTCTTCTGCATCCATTAGTATAGTTTGATTTGTAGCTTCTTCAGCAATTGCACTGTGTGATGCATCATTCAGTAGCTTCTTGCCACTGCATAGTAGAACAACTTTCACATGTTGATTCCTAGATGGTACATTAGTGTTTGTTAGAAATCCTTGTTGGGTTAGTTACTTCGATGCACTTACATTTGCCACTATCTGAGAGATCTGTGTCTCTATGATGCGAATATGTGCCCCTTGATTTTGAAGATCCCTTTGAGTTTGTGCAATCTGCAACTCATTTTGACTCAATAGCTTGCCCATCATTTCTTCAATCTTGTCTATTTTCTACTGCTCTGGTTGATACTATGCTTGGCCACCATATTGTTGTGGCTTTGGATGTTAATGTTGCTCCTGTGATGGATCCTGTTGGAAGTTGTTAGGATCCTTCCAAGAGAATTTGGGGTCCTTCCTCCAAGAATAGTCATTGTTACTGTATTTCCCCTGTCACACATACTTGCACTCTTCTTCTTCTTCTTCCTTAGTAGGAACTCTATCTGTAGCACATAGCTTCTTAGCAATCAGATCTAACTTCTCGTTTAGAGAAGATATCACCTTAGATTCCCTAACACTTTTAATGGTTGTTAGTGGTTCTCTTTCTTCTCCTCATGATTGGTTTTTAGACATGTTCTTGAGGATCTCATGGCAGTGAGTGGGCTTGTTGTTGAGGAAGAAGCATGCTCCTACATTGTGAAGAGTTGTCCTCTCTCCTTTGTGTAAGACGTAATAGAAGATCTTGGCCAACCCCAATAGATCAATTCCATGATGAGACACTTTCCTCAGCATATTCTGAAACCTCTCCCATGCCTCTAAATATGACTCATCAGTTTACTGTTTGAAGTTCTAAATCTTCTTCCGTAGGTCATTTGTCTTTTACGGAGGGAAGTAGTGCTTGAAGAATGCATCTATCATCTGATCCCATGTCTAGATGATCTCATCATCAAGTTTTTTGAACCATGACTTTGTATTATCCTCCAGTGAAGATGAAAATAGCTTAAGATATATTCTAGTAGCTAGGACCCTGACTATCTTTACCATATCACAGTTCTCCATGAAATTGGTGATATGCGTCATTGGATATTTAGAAGGATGTCCATGGAACACTTGAGATTTGACTAAGGCAATCGGTCCAGGATCTATCTTGTAGCTTCCCTTATTGATGGCTTGCCTTTTCATGGACCCTTTTTGGGCCATAAATAACAAAGCCTTTATCCTTTCCCATATTGTCATTTCTTCTTCTCCCTCCATTTATGATATTTCTGGTTCTTCTGGTGTCACAAGTCTCTCTGCTGGATGTGTCGGTGGAGGGGTTTGGTTGAACCTATCCATAGATCTTCCAGACTCCATTTCTCCTTGTAAGAGCTCTGCTTGTCCAAATCTTGGTGAGGATGGTTCTCTGTATTCTATGGCTCTGGTACGTACCATGCACGAGATTCCCTGAAATAGTAGAAAGGAGGTATTAGCACAAGAAATTTAAGATGTATCAAAACGATCTTATGATTCAACTTGAAGAAAATTAAAAAAATGATAAAATAAAATAAAATAAAAAAATTGGCCTAGAGTGGGTGACCACAACACTCGTAGTATTGGATGGTGCCACTTCCATGATAACAGTGCCAAAAACTTGACACGAGTTTATCATACATAATATGCAAGTGAACATATCGAAGTAATAAGGCCTTGTGAGGCCTAAGTCAAACATGGGGTAGCATTTCTCCAATAGACTACTACTAACTACAGTCAAATTAGCTAAGCCAGTTGTAAATGGTTGAATTGGTTTGAGTTAAAGAGCAAATGTAGAAACAAAATGAATTTAAAGGTTGAATTAATTAGGGATGGAATGAATTCCTTCGGACATTGGTTTCACCACAGATAACACTAATAATTGACCTCACACACACTAACATCTATTATTTCAATCCCTGGATAATGAGCCTGTAGCCAGAATTACCTACTCCCGTAGTGTAATTAACTACCTTATCTAATGCCAATCTCACTTCCGCAGTTATTGGTTGATTAGTTAGATGCTTTATGATTATTCTCTGGATTTCTCCTCTCGTTTACACTCCACTTTTCCAAAGGGACCAGTACATGGGTAAATCTATGCTTTCCGACCCTCAACCTCTCTCCCGAGATGACTAAGCGTCTATCAATCCACTCATGGTGATCAAGCACAAGTAGAACACAAAGCTTTCATAGATTTATATTCAATAAAAAGAGATAAAATTAATATTAATGCATAGAAATCAATCACAATGTATATCCGGGAAACTCCTGAATCCTAAGGAATAAAGGTTTTTAACCTTGCATGGTTTTCATCAATGAATGCATGGAAGGGAAGAAGAAAAACGTGGGAAACATTAGGAAACTAAGGTAACCCCTACCCTTACCGAAGATCCCCTTTGTCATACATGCATTCTACTGTCTTTCGTATGTAGATCGTCCTTTGGAGGTGCTTAGATCACATCGGTTGAAGCTTTCAGTCCTCCGTTCTTCTCTTCTCTCTCTGCGATTGTTGTGCAATGAAAATGACTACCTCCCTTCATCTGGCCATCACCCCCCAAGTCATAGAAGGCACTTAGGGTACAAAATAACATCCACTGTTGGATTAGAGTGAAATCTACAGATGTCTTGATCAGGAAAACTTAGTAGTACCGACTAGGTGAGTCAGTAGTACCGAGTCACTTAGGTTTAGTCATGCGATCCCAATTGTGTCGGTACTATCAACATGACTCGATAGCACCAAGTATTGTGATTTTTGAACTACCTCCTTGATGTCAAATCGGTAGAACTTAGTTCCTCCCTGATGTCAACTCAGTAGAACTGAGTTTGAAACTCATTAGCACCTAGTTTTCTTGATTCATGTTGGGGTTTACTGATGTTGTTTCGGTAGCACAGACTTCGGGTGAGTTTTTGGGTTCATCACTGATGTCAAGTCGGTACCACTGACTATTACCAGGTTAGTAGCATCGAGTCTGTGGATCTTCCTTGTACCTGAAAATGCACAAAAACATCATAAGTACTTGGGATGCGTAAATTATTACATAAAATAGTTAAAATCATATAATTGGATGCATTCAATAGAAACAAGCCATCTATGACATTTCATGCATAATAAATCAAATAAATGACTAATCTTCACATGAAATCAAGAAAAAATGTGCCTATAATAATGACTAAAAACAAATGCATCAGTCACTGCCATGGAACTTCCTCACATAGCCCACCCTAGAAACCCTTGACCATGATCCTTTCACCCATCCACCTCGCGGGGTCTCCACGAGTCAGGACGGTCATCTTGTAGGGATTATCATGACCAACTGTGCTAGCCACCACAAGCATCGACGAGGTATGTTGTCATGGTAGAGACCTGCTGCACAAAGTGGTTTAGCTGAAATGACGCCTTGTGCCCTTAGATGGTCTAAGATCTACTGTCGAGATCATTTGTGGAAGAGACACCCGGAGGGGTAGAAGAGTGACTCCCAACCACCACAAGCACAATGAGAACATCCAAGGAGTGGTAAGAGGCAGCTCAAAATCGTCGATAGGTTCCTCCTTGGCCCCACATGGCAGTTATGCATTGACCATGAAGGAAAATCATGGAAAAATCCCGTTTTCCCCTCAAATTTGTAATAATTAGATCTTGAGTCCAATGTATATGAACCAATATACCAAATTCATTGTCTCAACAAGAGATACAATATGAGCAAATTACAAGACCTTGAATGTTCTTCTAATATCCCTATTTTTGCCTAAAATGCGATCTTTAACTATGTGGACCACATTTGAGACATGTTGATGATAAAAGTTGAACCTTTATTGTACAACTTACTTCCTAATCTCAATATTAGTAGTAATCATGTAATTTTGAACATAATGAAGGTCCTAATCACCCTTCTTTCTCAATGATTGACTTTAATGCCCTTATGTCACTTGTTTTAAGATAAATGATGTACCTTACCCTGATTATTAATCTTATTTCTAAAGGGCATCTAGAATCACCATAACCTTGATCATCAGTAACTTTTTGACCTATATTACACTTATCTCGTCCCATGATCACCCTATGTCCTTAATATGACAATATGGCTTATATGCATGGTTGTTATCCTTTTACGATGATGCATGTTATAACTCCTTTTATGAATCAAACTATATTATATCTCTGAAATCAGTAATTTTATGATGGGATGTGACCTTTTTGGTTAGGGCCAACTCCCTTTGAGATGCAATGGTTATATGATCCTACTCCATTCATTTCAAGCTCTTATGTGGCATATATGTCATAATTTATGCTCATGTGATCTTCTTGATTTGGGTCTCAATCATTTTATGACTCACCCTTCCCCAATCATGGATTGACCTAATATTTGTGACCTTGTTCAATGTGGATGGTTCAGCAGAGTCGCATGGTGAATCTTTAAACTATGTATATTGGAATGTTGATATAATGATGAACCTTATGAGGCTATACCAAGATGACCATCCACCCATCCGTGAGATATGATAATCTTGTCTTTACCTTACTGATCTAAACCATTTTTGATGCTTGGTTCTGATGCCTTAATGACCCTTGACCTTGGTTACTCTATTGTGAGTCATTTTGACCATGATTATACATAAGTAAAATGAAACTTGTAATATTCACATAAAAAATATTTGACCTATGTTGTACATAAGTAACGTGAATCTTATAATATTCACGTAAAATAGAGGGAACATCAAAATGACATGAAACTTGAACCACAACTCTATGATGGACCCTAGAATAGTAAAAGATCATCAAACATATGATTAAGAAACTTGTAACATAACTTGTGCAAAACCCTAACATGGAACTAGTTAGGGTTAATGATGAGAATCTAATGCATGTATGTAATCTTATGCTCAATTAGGTGTTACTTTTTGCTAGATGGTCAATGATAAGTTAAGTTAAGAATATCTGAAGCAGGTATGGGTTTTAGTAATTATATGACTATGGATTTTTTGCTTGAGATGTGATACATATGTATGCTTGCTTACTTTCTCAAATATTTCCAAGTAGTACTCTAGTATTGTACTTGATGTTTTTCTCTTTTTGTTATTTTATAAGTTGCAAACATAATATAGAAACTCCATTATACAAACCTTGTGCACCTGCATGTATTCACAGGGTGAGGACACAAGGCTAGCCCCCCAACTTGATTTGTCAAGATAGGGAAGACCATGCCGATAAAAGGATTATCTCTTGGTGATGGCCTCGAGTTCCCTCACATATAAAAGGGTTAGCTAATCTTTAACACCTTTACGGAATCTTCTAATGGGAAGTTAGTCAAAGGTCTTCTGATATATGATGTTGTTGGTATAATTGGAGTAAAATGACATAAAACATAGGCTCTCATTTTGCTAAATACTTAACTTATTTATTCTTATTTGTTACTTCTGCAACTCTTTTTAAATTATGCAAAGCTTATGTGTATATATCATTTAGCCATGTACTCATCGTCTCATGTGTTGACCCACATTGTTTCATGTATGTTATAGGTTCACTGATGGCTATAAGTTGATGGGGTTGGTGAGATATGTTAGGTGTAAGATCCTTAGTGTACATGAGTAGACTTGTAAACTTGTACTCTTTAATGTGCAATTGAATTCTTATCATAGGACAATGTTGCTTAATATATCTTGTTGAATGTTGAGATTATGATTGGTTCATTTATCTTGTTATTCGTTCATGTATGCTAAGATTTAAGCTTCTAAATTCATGATTTCTTGATACCATGGTAGGGACAGATGCCTAGGTCCTATCTTCATTGACTTTTTAGTAATTTGGAGTTAGGATGTGGGTAATAAATAGTTTTGTCATACATGGTATCAGAGCATGAACAATAACTACACCAAACATTACTCGCATGAAACACAAACTAAGGAAAACCTTACATCTCAACACGAGAAATTTAACAAGATGTCCTTTGCAGACTAAGTTGACATGGCCTCTAGGTTATAACCTAGATGTTCTATAACTAGATGTAGACCTGTGTAATTCTTAGAATCTTTCTTTTATCCTAGACATATGTTCTGGGCATGTGCTTAGGGTAGCTACACAGGTGTGCACCTTGTTCTTTCTAGGTCTCTAGGTTTAATGGTACTAAACTACCTAATGAGTGTGGTAACTCATTTTCATTTTGGTTTTGGTCGAATGAAGTATGGTGGTTTCCATCACCCATTTCAAGTTGGAAAAAACTCATTTCAAGTATAACTATATGTACATATTAAAAATGTTACCCCATGTAGAAAGGCAATGAATATCCATGTGAGTAAGAGAAAGAGATGTAACATCAATATAGATGAGAGTGTTTAGATTCTAGTTGTAGTCTCTAGAGTTGTCTAGAGCCATGATAATGGTTAGTCTAGTAAGTATCCTAGATTCCCTATGACGACGATGATGATGATGATGATGATGATGATGATGATGATGATGATGATGATGATGATGATGATGATGATGATGATGATGATGATGATGATGATGATGATGATGATGATGATGATGATGATGATCATGATGATGATGATGAGGATGATGATGATGATGTTGATGATGATGATGACGATGATGATGACGATGATGATGAAGATGAGGATGATGAGGATTATTATTATTATTATTATTATTATGATGATGATGATTATGATGATGACGACAATGACAAAAAAATGATGATGATGATGATTATGATGATGATGATGATGAAATCGATGACGATGATGATGGAAATGATGATGATGATGATGACGATGATGATAAGTGTTGATGTTTACAATGATGTCGATGTTGATGATATGAGTTGCATCATTCATGTATGTTTGATGATATGATATGAGTTTGACCAAGAAAACATAACAAAATGTAGAACCATGTAGGAACATATGTGTGGCATCCTACTAATAAAATCAAGATTTACTTAAGCGGAAGCGAATCATTTGCAGCGGATTACTGAAAATCACTAAAAATTTAAACTTTTTGCAAAGAGATCCACACATAAGAAATCTTTATCATCAAGAACCAAAGTATAATATTTACATTCTGTTCCATAAGTACACAACCTGTACTATCTCTTCTCGAGGATTACAACATCAGCTGTCCTATTCAACATTATATACAAACAGCATAAAACCTCAAGGCATCAAGCCAAAATCTCAGATCGATTCAATAAAAACACTGACTACTGACTCTGAGGACCTGAGAGTACAGAGACAACACATAGGACTTTCTAACTATAAGACTAGACAGGCAGTATCTCGACCTGAGATATTACTGTTGTCCTCGATGTTGCTGATGTTCTTTCTCTGCTAAAGGTTTCCTGCCTCCTTGTCTACATCCACCTAAAAACATTGGATCCCAAAGGGGTGAGACAATTGTAAATGTCCCAGCGGGAGATATAACTCTCCACCAAAACATTATTATTGCAATTAAATATATAAAACTGGACAGAGGATATGAAGTTTAAAGCATTCTCATCTTAAAGCATTGTAACTATTTATGATAGAGTAATAGATCAACTATTCTCTTAATAAGGAATAGGAAGAACATGTATATCATTTATCCTTCATATCATACCGTCATGTCAAACTTCTCTTGTAACACTCATTATCTTGATATGTCACCCATGAGATATTCTTAATTCAACTTATTGGCCTTGGTCAATCTGCTAAATAGATTTTTGGTTATATTGGACATGAGAGTGTACATCATCATGTCTTATTCAGGCATTGGTCTATACCAATCCTATATAAATATTTCAGGCATTGGATTATACCAATTCTATGCAACTAGTACAAGCATTAGACTTGTATTATTCCTGTGAATTCATTCCAAGTATTGAACTATGTCAATCTTGTATAACCATTCTAGGTATCAAACTATGCCAATCCTGTGCAACTATTCCAGGTATTGGGTTATTACCAATCCTGTGTTATTATTCCAGGTATTGAACTATGTCAATCCTGTGTAACCATTCCAGGTATTGGGTTATTACCAATCTTGTGTTATTATTCCAGGTATTGGGTTAACCTGTGTTATCATTCCAGGTATTGAACTATGCCAATCCTGTGCAACTAGTCCAGGTATTGGGTTATTACCAATCCTGTGTTATTATTCCAAGTATTGGGTTATTACCAATCCTGTGACATTATTCCAGGTATTGGGATTTAACCATTCATGTGTTATTATTCCAGGTATTGGGTTATTACCAATCCTGTGTTATCATTCTAGGTATTAAACTATGTCAATCCTGTGACATTATTCCAGGTATTAGGATTTAACCAATCCTGTGTTATTATTATTCCAGATATTGAACTCAGTCAATCGTGTGACATTATTCCAGGTATTGGGATTTAACCAATCATGTGCAGTTGTTATTCCAGGTATTAGACTATGCTAATCATGTGCATCTATTCCAGGTATTGAACTATATCAATCCTGTGATATTATTCCAGGTATTGAACTATGTCAATCCCGTGTAACCTTTAAAACATTTTGTTACCTCTCACTAGGAAACAACCATCCTCAGAGCTCATAAGGCCCATAAAACACCTTGTCACCTCTCACTAGGTAACATCTAACCATATGGCTCATAAGGCCATTACACATCTTTAGAATTCAGGCATGTTCGTTACTCTTAATATTTATCATTAAATGATTCTCAGTACAAGGTATGAGTTCATTCCTCATCCTTATCATGGTATGATTACATAATACTCATTAATTTGGCTTACCCTTATTCTCAAGGTATATTAACCTATGCTTGTCAAGGTATATCAAACTGATTACATTTTATTGTAACAATTTACATAACACACTTCATATGTTTCTTACTCAAATAGATTGGATTTGAAATGCATCAAGGTATATCACTTTCCTCATCACCTCTATCTTCCTTGAGTTATCAGCTTATCTTGTATTAAGGTACTTCCCATCTTAATACTTTCATCCATTGACCTATCACTCTCATCATGGAGTGCATAGGTCACACACAAGAATGGTCCAACTACCTTTAATGGTATGGACTCATTTTAGGTTAAGGCATTGCCTACAATAAGGTTGCCTATACTCAATCCTTTAAGGTATTTCACCTTTATAAGGTTTCACCCTCTACTTTATTATAGGGTTCTGGTTTGTCATCATATTGCACAATGTTAGTTCTTTAAATATTATAACTCCATTTAGAATTTCACCTACCTTTACCCTTTATTAGGGCTTTGGGGTTTCACTTACTATTCATCCCAACTAGGGTTTCTCATGACATCACCCTCAATTAGGGTTTCTCCTTTCCCATCAATGGGGAATACTCATCCCAATTAGGGTTTCACTCTTTATTCCCATAATTGGGGTTTTACATTATGTTACCCTGAACTAGGGTTAAGATTCATTAATCTTCTGGATTAGGGTTTCATGATCTCTTTATTAAGAATCATAACCTAATCATCACATGATCAATACTCATATATGAATTCCTCTCTATCTTCCTCCCAACTTGATTTGGTCACATCAACCCTTCAATCAAGTACAAACAACTATGGTTAACATAATGTACTAAGACATTACTCTCATAACCTTTTAGGGTTAATTAATCTAAAGGTATTGATCATCTAGGTACTTTAGGGTTTCAACCTTTGTACCCAGCCTTAAAAATCATCATTGGATCAATGGATCATTCATCATCTTAATTCTCAAGAGATTCAATCACATTGGACTTCCATTACATAAGGTATCCAAATGAATTGACCACTTGGATCTTCTATTACAATATGTATCCAAGTGGATTAACCAATTGAGTCCTCAATTACATTAGGTATCCAAAAGGATTAACCATATTGATCCTCAAACAATTTTGATTACTTGGGCCCCAAACGGTCTTGGTCTTTCAAAGTTCAAATGGTTTGAAACCATTTGGTAAAGGTGGTGCTTGAAACCGTTTGCTAAAGGTGACCCTCAAGATCGTTTGCTAAAGGTGACCTTCAAGATTGTTTACTAAAGTTGGTCACTTGAAACTGTTTGATAAAGTTCCTTTTTGAAACCGCATGAACTCAACCAGTTTGGGATCGTTTGGTCCCAAACGGTCTTGAGACGGTTTGGTCCCAAACGGTCTTGAGACCGTTTGGTCCAAACCTCCTCAAAACCGCATGGACCAAAGATGGTCTCAAATACTCCAATCAGTTTAGGGTTCTCAATGTTGATTCCATCAACCATTGTATTCATGTAACTAATCATCAATTGGACCTATAACCATACTTTGATTGAGTTAAGTAGGTCATCCTTCAACTGATTTGACTCTCAATTGACCCTCAATTGGTCATAAATTAGGGTTTGAATCAATTGGATTAGGTTTTGGAATCGATGATCCTTCAACATTAATCAATGTGTGACTAGTTACTTTAAAACTATTGGACCATCATCCAAATTGAACATGACCTGACCCCAAACGGTCTTGAGGTCGTTTGGATGACCTCCAAACGGTCTTGAGACCGTTTTCCCATCTCATCACTCAAATCCAAGTCATCCAATTAGGGTTTGGATCATTGGATTGATCACCAAACCAGCATTTGATTGCACTTCAACTTAGTATCTTTAGATCTTGAAACAACTAACCATAGTCAACCCTAGACCTCCAAACGGTCTTGGGTGACCCCCAAACAGTCTTGGGATCATTTGGATGACCTCCAAACGGTCTTGAGACCATTTTACCATCACATCATCATTAACCATGTCATTCAATTAAGGTTTGGATCCTAGGATTGGTCACCAAATCAGCAATTGATTGTACATCAACTTAATATCTTTGGGCCTTCAATTGCTCAACCATACTTAACCCTAGACCTCCAAATGGTCTTGGGTGATCACCAAACGGTCTTGAGACCGTTTGGGTGATCCCCAAATGGTTTTGAAACCGTTTGGGTCAATCAACCCAAAACAACATCTCAATCACTTGCAAAATCAGCACTTATCCGATTAGGGTTCATACCATATCTTTGGATCTTCAAACACTTAACCGTACTCAACCCTAGACCTACAAACGGTCGTGAGTGACCCCCAAACGGTGTTTAGACCGTTTGGGTGATCCACAAATGGTTTTGAAACCGTTTGGGTCAATCAACCCAAGTTTCCAACTTAATCAAATTACAAATCAGCACTTAACCCGATTAGGGTTTTGGTGATTGATGGACCTTCAACTCATGATCCAATTGGAACTAATTAATCATAATTGATGGTTCATTAAACTAGATCATTTTCAACATATCTCCAAATGGTCAACCCTGGTCAACACCACCAAATGGTCTGAAACCGTTTGGTCTCATGCGGTTTGGTGAAACCGTTTGCTTCTAAACGGTTTGAAACTGTTTGCTCCCAAACAGTTTGGGAAACCGTTTGAGAAACAAAAGTAAACCGTTTGCTTGGATATTTTGGAGAGGTGTGTGCTTATCATGTTCAAGCTCTGAACTCATGAAACCTACTGTGGTTTTCATGGTGATTGCATCAATCAACCAAAACAAATTTCAGGAATGTAAAAAGGATCACCAAGTGATAAGGAATTAATTGAAATAACAATATTAAGGGTTCAAGTTATAAAACCCGCCTCCAATTGAGATAAAAATCTCCAAGCTCACGGAAAAAATGGTGGATGAAGCTCTTGCAACTCCCCCTAGGCTCCTCCTCAAGCTTTTGGTTGAAAAGTTTGGCTAGGGTTGAAGAGGAGATCGAATTAAGAAGAAATCAATGATTTACTTTCAATTTCCACCATGGAATCAAGGGGAAAAGAGGTCAAGAACCTTAACAACAGGTTGGGGTCGTCCTCCTCCTGTTCCTGAGCTTGTCTTGGGGTCGGCCAAGGCAAAGAAAGAAAGGAAATCTGAGAAGAAGTCCTTAAGTGAGTGGAAAAAGGGATATGTATAACGAAATCCCAAGGAGAGAGAAAATGGGATTATTTCCTTTCATTCCCAAAATAATTTCCACCAAATCCCCCTCCATTTATTGGCCACGAAGCCATATTCATGTTCTTGCAAAACCTCTTCATTATCCAAGAATAAAGGGAAAAGAAATTAAGCACCTTAACCCTTATAATATTAATATCCATTTTTGAGTGGAATTTCTTTTTCTTATAATAATGGTGAGTGGAATTTCACCTCCTTAGGATATTATCGTGCCTTTGCAAGGCTTAAGCTCTTCCACACACATCTGAATCCAACCATTTTAATTTTGGTTGAAGGCCCCTTCAATTATTTTATTTATTTTTGCATTAAATTGAATTAGGGTTCGAATTAGGCTTAAATCTTGATTACTTTAATATCAAGGTTCTCTCTCCTCCAAATTAATTCAAATGAGGTGCCACTCTCATTTCCTTTGCTCTACATGATGCCAAGAAACATTAGGGACCTTATTGAAGTGGTAATTTGCATATTGAACCCTAGGTTTTAGGTAAATTGCACATTACACCAAAACTCGGTTTTAATACACAAACATTGCTTTATCAGCTCTTTCTTGGTACTCAAGCTACCACAAGACATACCTATGCATCATCTTCATTATCATGATGCTTCAACACATGAGGAACTTCTTATCATGCAACATTTGCAATTTAACCCCTCAACTTGGGTAATTTGCACTTTAGTCCAAAATAAGCAAACATTGCTTCAACATTGTTCAAACAAGACCAAAATTGCAACATAAGTTTCTCATGAGCCCTAAATACTTTTCACAAGATAAGATTAAGCATATAATCATCTTTCTTAATCAAAACACCTAGGGTTAAAGCATAACCCAGGTCAGGGATGTTACAAATTATAAACCCCTAAGTAATGTGATGAAATTGGATGAATATTAATAAAAGGAAATTGGTACTTTTATTTCAGGATTTCTCTTCCTCATTGCTTGCTTGATTGGGTTTCTCTGCATATTTGATTCTATCTTGAAATCTGCAACCAAAGGTATGTGGTTACGCTTATGAATATCTCGAGATAGATTTCTGAGGTTTTCTGAGTTTTTCACCGATGACTTGAATAAACTGTTGGATGAATTTAGTTCATGTAAACTATAATGTGGCTATGACTATCAAAAAGGATATATTCCTACAAACTCAAATCATGGTTCTCTCTGTGACATTATAGCTAACCTAGTACATGGCTGCCTATGGGTAGGTCCATCAGGTTAGAGAAAGACCTAGTACATGGATACCAATTGGGTAGGTCCATCAGGTCTATGGAAGACCTAGTACATGGCTACCTATTGGGTAGGTCCATCAGGTCTATGTATGACTTAGTACATGGCTACCATTGAGGTAGGACCATCAAGTCACATTGAGTTAGATATTGGGCTACCTCGAGTAGTGCCATGCGACTCTACCTTTATAGAGGTATTATATAAGTCCACTGTAGGGACAGCCCAGAGTTTGAGAATATGTATGGATTGAGTTGTATGGATTAAAATGTAATCTTGGATGTTAAATGATTAATTGAATGATTACATTATTAATATAGTTGCACGTTTATTGTTTCCCCCACATACCAGCTTCGGCTGACTGACGTTTTGTTTGTCGGCGTTTTAGGTACAAGCTAAAAGGACAAACAGTAAATTGTCATAATGTGAAATACATAAAGTTAAAGCCAGGAGGATTAGTTAGAGTAGGATCCCTAATGTGGATAGAAGTTTAGAGATCCAAGTTTTCAAAAAGGTATGCAAACATTTAGTTTCTTACAATTTTTCAGTATAGTATGTTAAAATTTGATAATTATTCTTGGTTAATTTTCGAACCTTTGATCCGGAAGTTATGGGTGCGGCTTCGACCTCTCGGTCTCCCTTAATTGGAGGTTATCGGGAGGTAGGGGTCGTAACATTTGGTATCAGAGCATAGGTTCCTCACTTAACCATTAATAATTATTAAATTTTACAAACTCCATAGAACCCAAGGGAGTTATTAGAGGATTATCCAAAAGACGGAGGTGTCTAGAAAAGGATCACGACCGGGGGCTGGCAATATTTTCCTCCGCACCGCTAGTCGGAATACGAGGACTCCTGGAACCGTGTGACTGCCTGGCCAAATTCTTAAGGTATGAATAGAAATAAGATACCTTTAGGACTTTCTCATCTTATTCATCCCTTCTCATCACAAAATTCTATTAAGGACCTGAAGGATTAGGGTTTTCTTTCTTCTCCTCACCCTCTTGAGGTATGGGTAAGGTTAATAAGGTTTAAGGAATCCTCCACCAAATAAATGAAAAGCATGTAAATAAGATTTCATGGACATAAGCTTAATAGATTAAGCACAAATTAAAGAATAGATACATGCTTAGGTCGTATGACATAAGTTGTCATGTCCTCAGAAGAGACCTGAGGCTAGACCTTCTTGTCAGGAGGATAAGTTAGTCTTGGAGATAGAGATCTCCATTGCAAGTAGAGACCTGACACATCCTCTGAGGATGATGTTAACCCTAACCCTAAGTGATGGTTAGAGAGAGATGAGTTGGACCAGGTGTTTGAAGGGACGTGCCTTTGTGATGCCATATGATCCATGGGTGACCTAGCACCTTAGGCAACCCAACCCTGGGAAGGGTCGTGCATGTTAGAGTGAAGGATAACTCCTTCATTGTTGAGGTTAGAGAAGAACCTATGGAACCCCATAAGTTGATAGGCACCCTGTATGTATCAGTAGTGCGAGCAATAGGTTGAAACCCTGGCCGAGGGAGTTTGATGGATAGCTTATGTGATAAGTATAAGGGGTTATAAGTTGACCATAAGTTTCATCCAGGTAGGGGCATGATTTTGAGGTTGATCCTTCATAAAGAGAGGACCTCTAATGGTGAGGTTGGATGTAGGGTTAGCTCTAGAGAGAGAAGGAGACCCAACAAGCAGGTTGGAAGCCTAAGACCCCGAGATATGAGGAACAATGGATGATAGTGGTTTCCTCATGATCGATCCCTAGAAGTGGATGATTTCTTGGTTGCCTCTAGAGGGACCAAACCCTAGAGAGAGAATGAGGTTTCTGGCACCTATGAGTCTACGATATAAGTGTTTACCTTCTGAAGTAGGAAGAAGAGTTCCTTAGACCTAGAAAGATTTAGTAGCAGGTTATGAGGCCTTGTACCTTGTTGGTTGTCCTTAAGGAGGACCCAACCATAAGTATTGCTCGAGTTGAAGGATGAAAAGAAGTGCATGTCATGCCTTTTGCATACTTGGTTCGTAGTTAAGAGATAGAGCATGTAGTTGGACACCTACAAGTGAACCTAGGGTTCCTAGGCCTAAGAGGGGAAGTAGTATACCTAATGCTCATGACGAGAATTAAGTTGCTATAGTTTCGAGCATGGTATGCCTCATTAATAAAGGAAAAGGGAAGCCCCTTAAGTTTAAGGTATGTTTGATGAACCCCTCACAACTAGGTTAATGATAAAGGAAGGTATGATCTCGATCCAACATTGAGGAAAGAGGACAAGTATGACCTAGCATGGTTCAGTAGGTGATCTGCTTGTGCCTTAAAAACTTGCTAGGGTTAAGTAGGTTCATGTGGACGTAAACACTAGGCCTAAGAGATTTTGGTGACCTTTTTGTCAAGAGATAGTTTTCCTCCCATCCTGGGAGAGGGACCCCTTTGGTAGGGTGTATATCCGTTTTGTTGGTTTAAGGTAACCTAAAGAGGTCTCATAGGATCTTGAGAAGCTAAGTGAAAAGTACATGGTTTGAGAATGAACCTGTAGACCCATAGATATCCATCTCTAACTACTTATGAACGCGTTACCATGGAGGTAACCGGTATGGGGCTTGACCAAGGTAGGCATGTTTCCATGATCCCAATGAAAGGATGAAAGCCATTCCATGAATGCAGAAAGAGAAATGATGAAGACTTGGGTAAGGTTCTAAGTGAACATGTACTATAATGGTGAATCCTAAGTCTATCCTCGGGTCAGGTAGGGATAAGACCGATGAAAGTAGGAGTTGCCTAATTCCCCAGTTGCACATGACCATAGGGTCAGGAGGTAACAACTATCAGTGTCTGAGGGCCATGGGTTAGGAGATTGATCACCTTCATGAACTCATGGGACCCAAAGGGCAGATGAGTAGGGCACTCTCTTGATGCATGAGGGAAGAGGGATGACCCCAAAAGTTCCAGCACCCTATAGACCTAGAAGAGATGACCAAGGATTGTGAGGAGACCCAAGTAGGTTCGAAACCAGTTTTCTATGGAGGTAACTTGGATATCAAGATGATTGTAATATAGAAGCATAAACATCACATTTCAACTTAGATTTAAAGGTGTACTGGCAAGGTGGGGTGTACCATCTCTACTCTTGGAACAGAAGGAACTCTGTATTTGGACTGCAACCAAATGCTTATTTCCTCTTGTTATGGGAGTGAGAGATAGGACAGTATGCATGCCATACACCAAGGATAAAAGATGATGTGAGTTGGAACGTTGCTATGAGGTATGAGGACAGAGAAGATAACATACTCTCGTAAAGCGAGTGATACATGGATGGTTTGCAAACGCTAAAGAGAAATAAGGTAGTCATCTTATAAGAATGTTTTTAGCATGAGCTATGAGTTATACCAGGTTGAATTCAAAAACCAAGAGGTGAGCCTTACAAGGTTGAGTTTGATCACCATGTTGATGAGATCAGAGAGTGTACTTGATGAATACAGACTTAGAGTCGAGATGAGATGATAAGTGGAATGCATGAAGGGGGTATGTCATCAACTTTACCTAATACCTAAGGATGTGAAGTGGTAATGGATGCTCTGGTTGAGATACATCTGACTTGCTTGACTAGAAGCTAGAAGAGGTTGTTTGGCTAACCCTAAGTTTGAAAGGGAGAGGTGTTTGGATAACACTCTGATGTAACAAGATACATTGAAAAGTTAAGGGTTGTTTGGCTGGCCAGTCCAGTCCTTGATGCGATGAAAGGATGGTGGTAGAATCTTAGATGCACTTCTTTGGAAGAGAAGGAGATGAAACCCCGACTAGAGTGGTTTAGGGTTTCTGAGGAATCATGACATACATGAAATCATGATTGAAGATCACCATACACCGTGGTAAATGTCAATAGCACTTTGGATGCTTAAGATGAAGTTGCATGGGGTATATGGCCATGCAAGCCAGGAGGTAAAGGATGAACCCCAGTAACCCAGTGTATCGATATAGAGGACAAAAGAGTCCCTGAGAGGGAATGGGAGCTCAACACTATGGATGTGGTGATAGGTCTTCCCTGGGCCAAGGAAGGTCGAAATGCAATATGGGTTATGGTAGGTCGCCTTACCTAGATAACATGAGAAAGAAAGAGTTCTGTTAAGGGACATATCTAGTTGAACTACCCATGAGAGAGGTGGTTCAACTACACCATGAAGCGAGTTCAAAGGTTCTTGAGTTTGACCTAAAGGGTTCACTTCCATAAGGTGAAAGTAGGTACATGAAGAACTCGATGATAATACAGTTTATCACCCCTCACTAATGGTTAGTATAATCCGGACCAAAGGGTCTGATGAGGGCATGTGTGCTCATTCAGGGTGATATCTAGAGACGGTTCTTGTCCTATGAAAGATGTGACAATGACCACCATAGCCAGTATCGGGTTTTATAAGAAGCTCTGTAAGGGAGGTTGTGTCGGTCACCACTTTAGTAAGGTGATGTTGGTGAATGGACCACATGATGGTTAGAAAAGGACCACATGATGGTTAGAAAAGGGACCACAGTGCATGTAGATGAAGTCACTTTGATTGCGCAAGGGATGAAAGGAGCCTAGAGACGATGAGAGTCATGAGCAGATGCAAAGTAGACTGAACAACAAGTTACTGTGGAAGAATATGTGAAAATCCAACCCCTCTAAGTTATAGCTAAGAGAGCTGAGTCCCAGATGCATGGGTTCTTTTGATATGGTGGAGAAGGTTAAGATTGACCTTACCCCTCGGGATAAAGTAATGTGTGATGAGTTCCATGTGTCTGATTTAGAGCACTATGTGAGATACCCCGACCATGTGCTGAGCAATGAACCTAGTGAGCCCCAAGGGAGGCTGACATGGCCTGAGTCACCTGTGCAGTTTATAGATGCCAGGATGAAAGAACTCAGAGAAAATAATATGTGATGATAAAGGTTCTTTGGAAATGCCATGAGTATGGTAAAGCCACATAGGGGCCAATGATGGACATGGAAAAGTCTTATCCTGAATTGTTTGTTTGCTTGATAGAATTTTGAGGAAAAAATTCCTATAAGAGGGGAAGGATGTTACAACCCTAACTTTTGGGTTCATTTGGTGAGAAATGCAATTTCTCATATTAAATATATTTGAACAAATAATGATATAATTTGTTTTGAATAAATAGATTTCGTTTACAATAGCCTTGATGGTTGTTATGTGGGCTTTATTGGCTATTGGGCCCAATAACAAGGAAAAGGAAAAGGAAATTCAATTATTAAAAGAATATTATGAAATGGAGAAAAGAAGGATGTAGAAATCTTTTGAATGCAAAGGAATATCCTCCAAGGATGGATTTCATTCCTTTTGGGTTCCTTGGGTCCCAAGGAGTCCAAATTGGAAAGATAATGCAACAAGAAAGAGAAAGGATTAATTGAATATTGCTTTATTTAGAAGAAAGGTGAGAAAATGATAATATTACAAGAAATATGTGGAAATATAGATAATGAATCCATATTGGACGAGATTTCACATCCACATAGTTTCTAATGCTAAAAGGAAGAAAAATAAAGAAAATTAAAGATTATGAAAGGGAAAATATGCTTAAAATATGCCTTATTAAGAAATAACTTGCATATAAAGAAAAGCATCTCAAACTTTCGAGTTTGAGTCCCAAATTTGGTACATACGTGGATTAAGTCATTATGGACTTTCCCTTAAAATTTGGGATCAATTAGATACACGGATTGAGAGATATGGATTTGTTTAGAAATCCTAAAGTGGCTCAATTTATCCTAAATGTCACAATTCAATTTCTTTTGGGCGCGCACTGGAGACCGTTGGATTGTGATCGGATGGCTTTGCATCATATCCTACCTTGGTCTATTTAGGAAAGTCAGAGCAACAATGTAAGTTACAATGTTGTAATTAAATGAAAGTAAATGTTGTAAAGGGAAGATAAGTATCGGTCTCCTTGATTTAGGAGATTGAAATATGCAACAATTGACGCCTAAGATAATGCTAACTCAGTACCGGGTAGAGGCCATATCGGGATACGACCATGTTGGGTCCTTGACCGTGTCGGGCCATGGACTGTGATGGGTAAGGGTTTTATCGGGATAGGACCTCCGCCCGATATGGTCATGTTGGGTTTGTGGCCATGTCTGGCTGCAGCCATGATGGGTATAGACCGTATCAGGTTGGATACTATGTCAGGTTAGGATACATATCAGGTTAACATTACCTTAAGGCTCGTGGGTTCTTCGTGTCGGGTATATTTGGGCAAGCTATCTCGGGTTGAAGACCAGATAGGAACCCGACATTCTTGAAGTGGCCTTGAGGATCATATCGTGTTGCTTGTAGCTACCGAAATGGTCTCTAAGTGAACTCTGCCCATCCCTCTCGGGATGGGATGTGCTCACCTAGTTATCGCTCAGTAGGCTCCTTGGGACTCGACACACTAGCTCCTTTACTATGGGGGCTAGCTCTAGTAGGGTCCATCCCATCCCATCGTAGGCTTGTAGTTGCTATTTATAGGCAGTGAATTGATGGAAGTTGTAGATTTTATTAGTCAACATGTCTTTCATCCGTGGCTCCATTCTCGAGGCTTCAGGAGTGGCCGATACGGCTATCGCCCGTCATGTGTGTCAGGATGGGAGTGCACCGGGCAACGAGCATATCGTGTGCAGCTGTGGTGGGTTGGAGCCTTGTCGGGCTGTGGCGTCGAGGGGTGGCAATGTCGGGTAATGACCTCGTCAGTTTGTGAACCGTGACGGGTTAGGCACCATATCGAGTAGAGGACCGCAACAGATAGAGACTCCTACACGACACGCCCGTGTCGGGTTTCTATCATAGCGAGTAGCGACCATGACAGGTAAGAGGGTGTGTCGGCCTCGGATTCAGGCAAACTACTGGGCTAGAATGGGGACTTCATTGCTGATGGGCTTGATCGGCCCATTGGTGCTTCTTTTCTTGTGGAAAAATAGGAAAAACCCTGCAAAAAGGTGGGAAATATAGTCAGGGGCATAGTGGGCATGATTATTCATAATAAATAGAATAAAACAAAGAGGGAGTTAAGTTTGGAAGCTATTTTGAGAATAAAATATAGGTTCTCGCAGCCATAAAATGGGTATTATCAACCCCCAAACTTACCAATTTTATTGTCCTCAATCAATCTGTACTTATTTTAGAACCTTTGTTTGCGGTACTTTTAAAAGCCAAGCGTAGTCTTCGGGAAAAGGTTAAGTAGATTTTGGAATGTCTTGAGGAAAATTACGTCTGACCATGAACAATGGACTTTTTTCGTGCCTTATTAAACAAAAATTTCTCCCCAGCTTTTGTGAGACTTTGGTACATGATGTTTGAAGTTAGCTTTCACACCAAACTGCTTGAATATTGGGGGTAGAAGGTGGGGTTTTCAGGAAGACTTAAGGCTTTTGTGTTTTTATTGCTTCCCATTGGTCCATCCAGGTATGAGTCTGTTAACGAGCAAGTGGTCCCTACAGTCCATGCTAGTTGGCTTTAGAGCAGTGATTTCACATCCTACGTACCATTGCCCCAGATCTACCATGCCTAAATATGGGTACCTTTGGGAAGACAAGTGTGTTTTTTTTAGGCACAACTCTCATGCCTTTATTCACTCTCATAAGGCTTTTCTCTCTTTTAGGATTTTGGTGGGTGGGGAACAAGGAGTTTGTTGTTTGGGCAACTTGTTCCTTCTCATGCACATCTCTTAGTTGGAAGGAGATTATTTTTCAAAGTTGGTGTAGAAATGTTATAGTATTTGTCATTTGAGACTGCATTTCAAGAGAGCATAGAAAAAATTTACACACCTTAGGTGCGGAGAGGACGAACTTGAAGTTGTACCAAATATTTAAGATAAAGTAATTTTTACAAGTTTGAAAAACAGACAGTGTGTATGTGTTGCTTACTATCAAACATTTATATACAGTGTACACATGGAGTATGATGAAGGAAGGGAAGGGAAGGAAAGGAAAAAGAGGAAAAATTTTAGAATACCTCCCTCACTGATGCTATGAAGTCCCCCCCCCCCCCCCCCCCAAAAAAAAAAAAAAAATTATCCCACACTCTGTCCCAGAGTAGTGAGATGAATAGGAAAGAGTAATAATAGATCAGTGAGGGTTCAGTGGATGTGTGCACCTTTAGCAGATAGGAGCTCCATGGCATATTCTCCTTGTTGGATGTGGTAGTCAAGGTCATGGAGCTTCTCTGGCACCTTCCTTAGTGCTGTTATATGGGATATCCAGTGGATTATGTATACTCTGCAGTCATTTGATGGGGGGGCTTGTTGTGGACTGTGGTGGCAGAAGCAGAAGTCATGGAAGGTTGCTGCCGGATCTTCAAGATATGGCTTTATCATGGCCACCACCTCGGTGTAGTATTTTCTTACTAGTCATTTGAGGGGTGTATTGATGAATGCATATTCATCTCTTATTTTTGCTTCATTTAGAATAATTAATTAGGACTTTTTGTTAATTTTAGCTAATTCAAAAATAAATAGCACTTTCATCTTCTTGATATACTTTTCCTGAATTATTATGATATTTTTCTTAATTTTCAGGAATTATCTAAGTAATTAAATCGAGAAAAGAAGAGATAAAGGTAGGAGGCAATTCAGTTTCCCGCAATGCTGACTTAAATGCATACCTTGCACCAAAATTAGCATAACTCTCACATCCTAAGGTAGAATTTAATGTTCAAATATGATTTGGAAAGGAAATTCAAAGGCCTACAGGAAAATCATATTTTCGGGTGCACTTTAAGTTCTCTGCACAACGGAAATTCACTCGAAATTGCTGCTGCGAGAATCGGCATTAAAGAAAGACAATCAAGAGTTTGTTGACTAGATCTGAAAATTCAAAAGGATGGCTCCCTCTCTTTTTCCCCCTCTTTTTTAGATAGCCTACCCCTCCTTCTCCTATAAAAGGAATGTCACTTCCTACTCCCAAAGATCATCTTTTGTATCATCTGGGATTTTCTTGTATCTTGGGATTCTGCAGCAATTAGGCTTGTAATCATTTTCATTTTATGCAATAAAGTAGTTTTAAATTCAAGCAATGTTCTTCCATTCTCATTCTTGTCTCTTCTTCCCACTTTAGTCTTGATCTGCTTTCATCCGCACTTTATTCTGGAGCAAGGAACAAAGAGTTAAGCCATTTCATCGTCTCTAGCATAAGGATTAATTTCCTGATTTTTGGGCTAGACTATGGCTTCAATTCTTTCTTCCTCCGACTCCCATTTCTCTATGTGTGAGTAGTCTCTTATCGGGGCAAGGGGAATAACCCCTTAGCCATGGTTTTAACGACTTCTTCTTAAACGACTAGATGGTAATCGATTTTAATTGAATAGTCGATCTTTGGATCGCATGTTAATCCGGATGGATGTGACCATGGAAATCCAGATTTAGAATAATAAAATCGATTACATAGACGTTTTGATATGACCGTGGATTCTCGTCTTTTAGGTTGATAAACTAGGAAGCATGAGCACCATGACCAATGGGCTCTTGTGGAGTTTCTCTTTTGAGAGTTTTTAATTCGCAAGCCTTCATCGAATTGTCGTTTAAGATTTAGTTGTTATCACCCAGGCTAAGGTGGTGAAAATCCCTACGAGCCTCGATTTCCATCTCTTCTTTTAAACACCGCATCTTCGTTTCCTTTAATATTTAGTCTTTCATTCATTTAGTTTGCTTTTGTTAACAATCTTTTTATTTTTCCCTTGTGCATGTTAATTCTTGTTAAGTGCTTTCCTTCTTGCATTAGTGTAATCATTCAAACCCCCAACTGGAATTTACTTTCTGCTTTAAAAAGAAAAATACCCAAAACAATTAATAAAAGTTCTTCAAATCTTGGGGTTCTAAGAACAATCTCTAATTAGTTGTCCTGTGGGATCGACCCTTCTATACTACCCTTAAAACCGGAAGTAAAAAAGGTTTAAACTCTAGGATTAACCATCTTAGTGATTGATATTGCAAAACGACGAGTATCAATTTGGCGCCGTTGCCGGGGACAACAGGTTGTTTTCTCGAACCCCAAAATTTTTGAAAAAAACTTTTTTCCTTTTTTATGCCTTCCGAGTAACATTCCGGAAGTGTATCTCCTCTTTCTGCTGAGTTTCCATTCCAGCAGTACTGCTTTCTAGTTACTTTTTTTTTGTAATTTTTGTTATTTCATAATTTCTTAGATTTATAATTTTTAGTTTTGTGTGTAATTTTGACTAATTTTTTATCTCGCAATCTTTCTTCTCTCATTCGTTGATTGACATATCTTTCAGGAACCTTTCTTTTCAAATGGAGTGGACATCCCAATATCCCCCACAATGTTATTATTGTGGTTTTTACCACCATGCATCTCTTGCCTGTCCGACTCTACCCCATGATTATAATAGCACCCCTTTTAATTGCGAGCCTGTTCATCCTGGTGGATACAATGTGAATCCACATTTTTCTGAGAACCATTATGGGGAACCTTGCTATTCATATTCTAATGGGGGATATGATCAACAAAATTTTGTGGGGTGTAACCAACAAAACCTTGGGGGTTATGAACATGTTTATAAAACCCAATGTAATCCTCAACAAGAAGAGAAACTTAAGTCCCTAGAGAATATGGCAGCAAAACTCCTAACTAGCCAAACCTTATTGGCCACCTTAGTAGAAGCCCAAACCCAAAATATAGATTGTTCAAATATGTTTCCTCATGAATTGGTGACACCTTATAATATTGAATCTTCCTACCAAGATGGACGCAATGGAAATTACAATCCACCATCTTCTGGAGATTATTATGAGGAGCAATGCCACCCAAAACAATATGAGGAGTACTATGGCCAAGGACACTATGGGGAGTGTGGCGAGGATGACCAAAATTTTGGGGTGTATAAATCCTATGGTGAAATGCAAATTGATCTTGAACTGGAAGAGAGACTTAAGGACCTAGAAAAGAGGGTACCAGAAGCACAAGAAAAACTTGAATCCAGTCAAGCCATGTTAGCTACCTTTCTAGAGGATCAATCACAAACTCCCCCTATAGAGCTTGAGCAACCCAAGATGGTTCTTCCTGACAATGACGATGATGATCCTTATTTTGTGTCATATATGTCAGATCCTGAAGAAATAGAACAAACCATGGAGACATATTTTGTGTGTGATAAGGACGTTGGTATCCCTATCTTTCCTTTAGAGACTCTATTACTTGAATATGAAATGTCAAAGCAGGAGAGTCATTCTAAAGATCCAACAACTCCTCCCATTCTCAACATAAATCTGAATGATACCATAGACCAATACCCTTCTTTTGAGTCTATTTTGGATAATGAGAATCTAACCCCCTTTATGATTCTTCCCGAGCCATCATAGCCAATTTCCATCCCACACATGGCTGATCTAGAAGGGGAGATACCACCGTTGGAAGAAGCTCACACACCCCATTCTATTGTTTGTAAGGAAGTTGTCCTCATCGCTCCTGAATCCTTGGGGACCCCTTGTACAAAAGAATTAGAGCCATATGTTATATCAACAATGAAACTTACCAAACCCAATGTTGATGACATTATTTTTGAGGAGAAGCAAAATAATTTTGTAAATAATTTGAAATCTTTTTCATCAACGTCAATTCTCCCATATACAGGTCATCATGATGGTGGAAAACCTGAACCAGATCCTCCACCCAACTCATTTCATCCTGCTCTACTAGAATCACTAGCCGGGTACCCACCAACCTCCCCAAATCCACATCCATCTTCAACACTTCCCCTTCTATTGATGGAAGATCTTTGGATCCTATTGGAGGGAATGCGAGGTGAAAGAAAATACGAGCACTCCACTGAGATTCTACAATTACCCTACCATAGGGTACACTATGAGGCTCCTCAGATAAAGGTCCCATCCCTCATCGACATTCCCTTCAGATGGACATATTTTGAGCTACCAGGACCTCCTAGTGCACCCAAAAAATTTCTTCCCTCCATCTCGAGTTTGGGTTTTGCTCGGGACGAGCAAAAATCTAAGTCCGGGGTGGAAGTGGGTGGTATGATTCTATTCCACCCCCTTATCTTTTTATTCTTGCATTATTTCTACTTTTTTTTTGTTTTGCATATAGTTGCTTTGTTTATGGCCATTATCTAGTCTGCCATATTTTTATTTCTTTTGTTGCAAAATGGCCTTTATCTAGTCGGCCTTGATATGATCATTTGTCAAAATACTCCCCTTAATGATGTAACTATCTTGCAACTAAAATTTTGAAACTTTCATGACTAGAAATCCTCCTGTCACTTAGGATCTCAAATAATAATCACTCCTTGGAAAAGATGGCAAGCCATAGAGGACTGATAGGATTCAAGAGTAATGCTTTCTTATCATGTACAACTTGTCTAAATTTTCTTGATTTTTTGCATGATTCGGTAATAGTTGAACCAATGCATGGTACTCCTAAAAAAAGATGAAAAAAAAGTTGCACAAGAACAACCTCTTCTACTCTTCTTCTATCACTTCCAAATCTTTCCATTCGTCAAAAAGAAATAAAAAGCCAATAATGCCCAAAAGGCTAAGTTTGGGGTGGCACCCCTTCCCCCTCTTTCGCTTCTTCCATACCCACACAATTGGGTGTATCACCAAAAATCAAAGAAAAAAAAATGCGGTCAATGTAACTGCATGTCCACTAAATAAAAAGGTCTCGAGTCGAATAGAGGAGAGACTGTCCTTCTTCCATACCTCCTTCTCTCCAATTTTCTACCCAGGGGAAAACTACAAAAACCCCAACCATCCAAATCAGCCCTGTTCTTGTGTAAAACTAAAAAAAAAAATTGGAGTACCAAATGCAAAGGTGAAATAAAAATCTGTTTTATTGCAGGTCTTGAATAAATGCAAGTTTGTGAAGTAGGAAATATAAAAGTCACTTTTTGTGAATTCAGGAAGTCAGGGTCGCTTGGCCATATTTTGGTAGAAGGAATCCAGTGATTGTTAGGAGAGTGAGTATGATAGGTTGAGAGTATGTCTTGAAAGTATTTCTTGATTTTAATGTTGCTCGGGACGAGCAAAGTTTAAGTTTGGGGTATTTTGATGAATGCATATTCATCTCTTATTTTTGCTTCATTTAGAATAATTAATTAGGACTTTTTTGTTAATTTTAGCTAATTAAAAAATAAATAGCACTTTCATCTTCTTGATATACTTTTCCTGAATTCTTATGATATTTTTCTTAATTTTCAGGAATTATCTAAGTAATTAAATCGAGAAAAGAAGAGATAAAGGTAGGAGGGAATTCAGTTTCCCGCAATGCTGACTTAAATGCATACCTTGCACCAAAATTAGCATAACTCTCACATCCTAAGGCAGAATTTAATGTTCAAATATGATTTGGAAAGGGAATTCAAAGGCCTACAGGAAAATCATATTTTCCGGTGCACTTTAAATTCTCTGCACAACGGAAATTTTCTCGAAATTGCTGCTGCGAGAATCTGCATTAAAGAAAGACAATCAAGAGTTTGTTGACTATATCTGAAAATTCAAAAGGATGGCTCCCTCTCTTTTTCCCCCTCTTTTTTAGATAGCCTACCCCTCCTTCTCCTATAAAAAGAATGGCACTTCCTCCTCCCAAAGATCATCTTTTGTATCATCTGGGATTTTCTTGTATCTTGGGATTCTGCAGCAATTAGGCTTGTAATCATTTTCATTTTATGCAATAAAGTAGTTTTAAATTCAAGCAACGTTCTTCCATTCTCGTTCTTGTCTCTTCTTCCCACTTTAGTCTTGATCTGCTTTCATCCGCGCTTTATTCTGGAGCAAGGAACAAAGAGTTAAGCCATTTCATCGTCTCTAGCATAAGGATTAATTTCCTGATTTCTGGGCTAGACTATGGCTTCAATTCTTTCTTCCTCCGACTCCCATTTCTCTATGTGTGAGTAGTCTCTTATCGGGGCAAGGAGAATAACCCCTTAGCCATGGTTTTAATGACTTCTTCTTAAATGACTAGATGGTAATTGATTTTAATTGAATAGTCGATCTTTGGATCGCATGTTAATCCGGATGGATGTGATCATCGAAATCCGGATTTAAAACAATAAAATCGATTACATAGACGTTTTGATATGACCGTGGATTCTCATCTTTTAGGTTGATAAACTAGGAAGCATGAGCACCAGGACCAATGGGCTCTTGTGGAGTTTCTCTTTTGAGAGTTTTTAATTCGCAAGCCTTCATCGAATTGTCGTTTAAGATTTAGTTGTTATCACCCAGGCTAAGGTGGTGAAAACCCCTACGAGACTCGATTTCCATCTCTTGTTTTAAACACCGCATCTTCGTTTCCTTTAATTCTTAGTCTTTCATTCTTTTAGTTTTCTTGTGTTAACAATCTTTTTATTTTTCCCTTGTGCATGTTAATTCTTGTTAAGTGCTTTCCTTCTTGCATTAGTGTAATCATTCAAACCCCCAACTGGAATTTACTTTCTGCTTTAAAAAGAAAAATACCAAAAACAATTAATAAAAGTTCTTCAAATCTTGGGGTTCTAAGAACAATCTCTAATTAGTTGTCCTGTGGGATCAACCCTTCTATACTACCCTTAAAACCGGAAGTAAAAAAGGTTTAAACTCTAGGATTAACCATCTTAGTGATTGATATTGCAAAACGACGAGTATCATGTATCTGGCACGATAGCGTACTCCGTCAGCCAGTCACTGTTGGCATCTGAGCTATTGTAGAAGATACCAATACGAGCATTGGTGTATATCATGATAAGTGTCTAGTGATTGCCATGTAGCATTGGAATGAACATTATGCATGGCCAATTCTCCTGGATTTGTTACTGAAACAACTGGCGTGCCCCAGATTCATCGGCTAGGCATAGATCATTGAAAAACATTGGATGGGCTATGTAGAGCTATCCAATCTTCTCTTATACGATTGGGATGTAATCTGATGTCATCATCATAGCTAGACATCTGCCAACCTTTACTAGGTCTCGTAGGTCATCGATGGGGACCACTACAATATTCTTCTCATAGATAACATCTATAATGTTAGAATCAACAAGATATAGGAGTATGTGATTGACCTGTTCCTAAGATAGCGAGCTACATGTTGAACGATCAAAGTTGATGATGACAGAGTATGAGATGATAGGCGAAGCAGAAGCACCTTAAACGACGAGCATGGCTTGCAAGTGCTCTATCTTCTTGCCTGTCCTGTAGACGGTAGAAGAGTCCCCGACCTCTTTTCTTAAGGACTACTGGATAGAGAGGTGTGAGAATCAGAATCAGTATGTAGAAGATCCTCAGGGAGCTCTGGATCTAGGAAATAACACTTATCCTTTATCAGGAGTAGTGCATAGATGCTCCCTAGGTGATAGAAGTATGTGTCCTGGAGCTACAACATATATCTGAAGATATTCATAAGCTCCATGGCGTATAATATGATAAAATCATTGTTGCCGCTTCTCAGGTCTTATTGGAATGGGAAGTCCTTTATCGCATAGAAGTTCCAAATGCCGCTGTGGTGTTGGATGCCTTGTTTAATGACCTGGTGAGGGTGGAGAGGCAGAAGCTTTAGGTCTTTATCTTCAGGGCAGATGAAGGCCTGGTCTAGGTGGGGGAACTCTGTATCATAATAGTTGAACAATGTGACATCGTGGGAGTGGAGGTCTGCCATGCAGAGAAACCAATGTTGGGGCCAACACCAGGTCGAGGTTGTGCTTTTTTACATGTTTTAGCATATCAACCACCAGCCATGAGTCATCCGCCCCTTCTAGCAAACGTATGTCCAAGGTAGGAGTGGCATTGTAGATCGGCTCTCGGCCTATCCTGAGCGCGATATTATCAATTATTGTGCTTTCTAGGACTATGAAGAGGATCTTTCCTACAACCGATTCTAAGAAAAATACTTCTTTGAGCGCTCAGCGTTGTATGGAGAAGTATCCATTTCTCCAGAGGATGGATTCTTTGTTGATCTATGGTCTCAAGACCATATTTAGAAGTTGTTGGTCATGGACTGTCAGATATCTGATGGCGTTTCTGTCACAGTCGGCCATCACAAAAATTTGTATTTCAGACAACATAGAGAATTGATCAGCCGCTGAGTTCTTTGCCCTAGGGGGTTGTGCTGCGAGCTGTACAAGTTGCCCCCTTCTCCTTCAGATGAGTCATCTTCTAGGCTGCTAGGCATATCTTCTATTAATTCATTTAGCTCAAGTGGGTGTAGAGGACCAACTGTGTCAATGCCGCGGGTCCTCCCCTTCTCTTTAGGGGCCACGTTGGTGGGTTTCTTGGTCACCTCCTCAGGCATTGTTGAAGGTTTGGAGGGCCCACTGGCATCGGAGGAAGACGACAAGTTGGAGGAAGAGAGTGATGATGAGGATGATGGTGGTGATGGAAACCTCTGAGATCGCTGTGAGTGGTGGTGGACGTCCCTCTCATTGAGCTTTTACTCGATGATGTGCAGGCGGTGGAGTGCAACTTGTATCGTTTGGTTCATTGCTTCTAGTTGGCCGGGAAGACCAACTAGGATCAGCAACTAGCACTCTTATTCGCTTATTCATTGCTGGAAGGCTTGAAACTTGCAGGTTAGGGAGAAGAAAGTAGCACTGTGATTGCATATTACCTCCCGCAAGTTATCGAACTTGAAGTCGAAAGCATGTCTAAAAGGGGGGGCGTCGATCTACTTCGGCTCTTGGTGTGGCTCCTTGCCTTGGTGGAGCAGCCCGTTGAATGAGCATCATATGTAGGGGATGAGTCCACCAACATGGTGCATGAAGGCATGGCCTTTGGGAACTGCGTGGGCACCCTTGTGACTGGTCTGCCACCTCGGCGTGGGGTCGTGGAGAGGGTGGCAGAGTATGTGGGTGTTGGCCTTCCACACAACTCTCAACCTCATCCTCCAAGATGACTGTTGCTGCCATGGTTGGTGGTGTAGGGGTCTGCTGAACAGACTTGAGCTCAACATCCAGGAGCTCAATAAAGATCTCATTGCTATTGCGAGAGGCGTCTGGCCGCACCGAAGGTGTGGCTGTGACTGCTTCCGTTACTGGTAGTGTTGAAGCTGGCAACACCACGACAACTACTTATATGGCCACAACAGTTATGGTTGCCCCGATTGTTCCGATAGCCTCGACTGTGGGGATGACGGTCGACACCAGTTCTCCAGTTGTGGAAGTTGTTTTTGTAGTAGCTACTACTGGGGTAGTGGCTACTAGATCGGCGGTGGTGGTTGTGGTAGTAGTTACTGTAGTATCAGCTAATGCCTCGGTAGTGGTGTTGACTGGAGAGTCATCAAGCATAACCAGTAGTGACTTATCCCGCTGAGCCATCGTAGATGTGGGCCCCTTTCTTACAGACATCCTCTCTTGGATGGCTGTCTAGGTGGCGTAGGCTACGTCGATGACACGAGCTTTGACCTCAGTCGTCTAGAAGACTAGATTCTATGCATCGTAGTTGACACAACCTGGGAGCGGTAGCAGGATATTAGTTCTTGCGAACCTGTAAAAGAGTTGGTGACCCTCCTTCTTTATGATGTTTGCCCTGGTGAGGAAGTTGATGTCTATTTTGTCATCACCCCTAGTTCACGATAGGCTGAGTGGCTCCTTTGGGTACCCGAACCTGACCACGATCAGGTTGACGATTCCTACCATATTTTACTCTTTGGTGGCGTCCTTGATCGGGTGAAGGCGGTTGGGTAGGATGTGCTCCAAGTTGTTTGGCTTGCCATTCATGATGTACCCAATCAGATGCATCTCTTTAGTGTACAAGTTGCTCATTTCGTACTTTCTAAAGAGCAGGCTAACAATGATCTTGTGAACGATCTACCAAAAGTAGGAGTGGACCACTGCTACCTTGCTCTCGGGCATGAAATAAGATTTGCCTGTCAATTTCTTCCATAGCTTGACTGGGTCGAATCCGTCGTTGTCACTGATGTGTGCTCCATTGTTGAGCAACTCTTGTTCTGCTGCGCTGGTGGAGAAGATTTTGTTGAGCAGCCTCTCCATGATTTCATACTCTTGGTTGTGGAGTTGCCCTTGCAGTTAGTCTGCTCTGTCATACCTCTTGCTTTCTTCTAGGGTGTTTGAAACTCGGCGGAGGGAGGAGATGAACTCCTTCATCAACTTAGTGTATGAGTTGGAGAAGCTGAAGCATAGCTTCCAGAGTCCGGTGGCCTTGAGAACATTATCCAGTCTATCAAAGATGTCAATCTGCCAGAAGGACGAGTGGTGGCAGAATCTGGTAGGGCGGTATACTTTCACCGCCAGCTGGGTGTAGCACTTCTGGTTGTCTGTGTCTCTTGGCATGAAGCACCCTGGAGAGTTGGCAAGAGCTTCGAGCTCATCCGTTGCAGCTGAGGTTGCACCTGCCTCGACGTTGGGCCGCTTTTCGGCCTCAGAGGGCCTAGTTTTTGTTGGGTTATGATGTTTCTGCCCTATGGTGGCCACTGCGGTGGCCTCGAGGTTGATCCTTCATCCTTGCTCGTTGACTTGGATGACATTCTCCTTTTTGCATGCCATTTTATGAAAAAATGAAGAATACACATTAAATCTAAAAAGGGTTTATTCGGGCAAAACTGTGTCTTCCCGATACGTTAAAGCAACGGCTAAAACTTAGTAAAAAAGGGACCGCCCAATACAACTTGGAAAATACTGCAAAAACTGGTATCATGTGAATAAGAAAAGCTCAGCGTCATATTAAAGTAAAACTTTATTATTTCTTTTGCGTGATGTGCAAGTGCACGATACCAAAGGAACCCGATACGTTCTTGCATGATACCTGTGAAAAATTAGTATTGGCTTCATAAGGAAGTGATGCACTTCAAAAATTGATAGGCCAAGAATGTTGTACAGCCGCGCGACACATGTATCGTGTAGACTTGGAGTGATTCGGCATGCTCCCCTAAACTTATATGACTTGATACGAACACGCGATACAGGTTGAAACCCAACATGCTATTGTTTAAACGTGATTCGGTAGGCTCCCCCAAACTTATACGACCCGATACAGACATGCGATATGGGTTGAAACCCAATACAGACACGTGACGCACGATATGGGTTGATACACATTTTGAATCTTGGCCTGATACGAGTGGGAACATGATATTGTTTAAATGTTAAGGGTGCACAATACATATAGGTGATGGATATGTGCGATAGAAGTTGCACGATAGAATCTGTGCAATAGAAGTTGTGCGACACATGTTATTATCTTATCATGCAAAGAGCTGGTGAACGTGACACATGAGGTCGGGAGAAAGGGAACCCAACACGGGAATTAGGATGGGTTGAGAGATACGAGAGCTTGCACGATACAGGAGCAAAGGCTTGGTAACCCGACACACTTAATCTCTAGTTGCTTATATAGTCATCCATGAAAGGTGGTTAAACAGTACAACTGGGACACACATCATGCATGCACAAGTATCGCCTTCCAAAACAAGGTAAAACCCATATAATCATGTTGTGTCTTAAGGTTTAGAAGGAGGTGGTGGAGTTCGCGTGATTCATCTGGCGCAGCACGAGTCCCACTGGGCACATGGTACGACTACTGTGACTTAAATTGGTAGGCGTATGTGACATGGTTGCACGACACATGCCCGATACGGCTTGACCGCCATGGTAACCCAACATGCCATGCATGCGTGATACACATGGACAACATGCATGCACGACACGTTTTGAGTCCAAAAACCAAAAAAATCTTATTGAAACTGAAAACTAAAGTAAAAGGCGCTTGATATGTAAAATATCACTGCCTAAGTTTGAACCTCAACCTCAACTAGATTATACATCAAGGCGATGAAACTACATCAGTGGCCCAGAAAATGCGAGAGTTAGTGTGTGTCGCATGTGTAGAGACTCGGGCCTTATTACAATTAAAGTGTTCAGAACGTTCTTTGCAGGAAAAGGAAATAAATCCTATTCTAAGAAAGTAAAAACTTGGGGTGCCTCCCAAGGAGCACTATGGTTTCTATCGTTAGATCAACCTCTTCTATCTTGCTAGGCTTCTTCAACGGGTGCAGCTTTGGCATCATTAAGGGGAAACTCGAATCGCCTTGTGAAAGCTTCATCTTCATAGAATCTTTTCACCCAATGTCTATTGACTGGGAAGACCTTTGTAGGATTATCCTTGTTGTACAACTCCATCATTCTCAATGGGTATATCTTTGCTACCATGAATGTTTTTGACCAACGAGTCTATAGTTTCCCTCAAAAAATTCGAATAGAAGATTTAAAAAGCAAAACATTGTCACCTTCTTTGACATCTTTTTTCCTCAAGTGGAAGTCATGCCAAACTTTAGTCCTTTGTTTATATATTCTCACATTATCATAGGTGTGAAGCCTAAGTTCTTTATGTTCTTGAAGCTAGAGGAATCTCTTCTTTCTGGCTAGGGATGGATCCATATTTAAATGTTTGATGGCCCAGAATGCCTTGTGCTCTAACTCAAAAGGCAGATGACATGCTTTCCCATATATCAAATGATAAGGTGTGGTGCCAAGTGGCATCTTGTAATCTATTCTATATGACCATAGAGCATCATCCGGCTTGGTGGACCAATCCTTATGGGATTTTCCAACTGTCTTCTCCAAAATCTATTTGATTTGCTTGTTTGATACTTCAACCTGACCAGACGTCTGGGGATGATACGGTGTAGCAACCTTATGTTGAACCCCATACCTTTGTAGAAGTGACTCAAATTGCTTTTCACCAAAGTGTGATCCACCATCACTGATCACCATTCAAGGGACTCCAAATCTTGGGAATATTATCTTTGTGAAGAGCTTTATAACAGATTTGGCATCACTAGTGGTAGTGGGTATGGCTTCCACCCATTTGGAGACATAGTCCACTGCAACTAGAATGTACTGGAAACCGTATAATGAAGGAAAAGGTCCCATGTAGTCGATTACCCATACATTAAAGATTTCAACTTCAATCCACTCAGACATAGGCATCTCATTCCTGTAGAAAATATTCCTAGTTCTCTAGCACTCACTATAGGCTTTAACATAGGCGTGGGTGTCCTTGAAAAGAGTGGGCCAATATAAACCAGAATGGAGAACCTTGGCTACAGTTCTTTCATCTCCCAAGTGTCCTCTATAGGGAGAGGAATGACACTCGTACAAAATCTTTGGAGCTTCATCTTCAGGTATACATCTTCTATATAGCTTATCGGCGTAACATCTGAATAACAGAGAATCATCCAAGTAATAGTACTTCAAATCAGAGAAGAATTCCTTCTTCTAATTATAAGATATTTCAGTGGGCAGTTGTTTACAGGGAAGATAGTTGTAGATATCACCATACTAGGGCCATTCTGGATTAGCTATTGGGGCAACATAGATTGCTTCATCGACGTAGCTCTCATTCATCAACAATGGGTTGTCATCCTCCACTCTACTCCTAGATAGGTGGTCGGAGACCACATTTTCGGTACCCTTCTTGTCAATGATCTCATGGTCAAACTCTTGTAAAAGTAATGCCCAATGCAATAGCCTAGGATTGACATCTTTCTTTTGCATCATATACTTGATGGCCCCATGGTTTGTGTGAACAGTCACCTTGGAGCCCACAAGGTAAGAACAAAACTTGTCAAATTCGTAGACGATGGCTAGCATTTCCTTCTCTGTGGTGGTATAATTTATCTGGGCCTCGTCTAACATTTTGCTGGTGTAGAAGATTGTGTGATGCTTTTTGTCCTTCTTTTGCCCAAGGATGGCTCCTATAGCATAATCACTGGCGTCATACATCAACTCGAATGGAAGGTTCCAGTCAGGCGAATGGACAATGAGTGCAGAGACTAGAACATCCTTTAAGATGGAGAATGTTGTCAGGCATTCTTTGGTGAAATCAAAACCTTCATTAGCAGATTCAACAACGGCTTTGCAATCTTCTAGAATTCCTTGATAAACCTTCTTTAGTAGCCGACATGCCCCAGGAAGCTTCTGATTCCTGTCACAGATGTGGGTGGAGGGAGCTTTGCAATGGCTTCCACCTTGGATTGGTCAACTTCGATGCGTGTACCTTTTTGGACACTCTTCAGAAGTCACGTCATGTCCTCCTTTATCTATTACTTTATTTTTCTTTGTAGGTACTTCTGCTGATTCCTCAGGGGTTGCATCCTTGACTGGTATTTTTTCTCTCTTCTTGTCAACTGAGTATATCAATGTTTCTGACCTCAGAACAACCATCTTCATAGTTTCATTCCCTCATGGGTTTGCCTCAGTACTGGATGGGAATCGCTCTACCTGATGGTTGATGCTCTGAGTTAGGCTTGCCAACTGCTGATCTATTTTCTTGTTGTGCTGCTAGAGCTCCCTGATCTGAGCTGAGAAACCTCCCATCTGTTGTTGCATTAATTTGAGCAATGTCGTGTTGTCCACAAAACTCTTGTATAGTTTCTCATTCAGATCATTCTATTTCTTGGTGAAGGACATTAACTCAGTCATCATCGACGATCGCAGTTGCTGACCTTGCTGGGTGTTCAGGTAGCTTCTTTGTTGCTGGAAACCTATTTGGCATTGATGATTCTGTTGTCCTCCTGAAGAAGTTCTGCCTAGTAGCTGGTGAGAGTTTTTTGCCATGCTGGTGTTTCCATACGATAATCTGGGATGGCCGGGATGGTGATACTAGACATAACTTACATTCTATGTACTTTCATCATCGAGCTCGCTCTGCACGGCTGTATGTGGACAAAAGTCAGAAAGATGGTCTGACTCTCTGCATGTAACACATCTTCTAGACTGATTCTTGTCAGGCCTTGCCTTTGTAGCTCTTCCCCTTCAAGGATTGAACATCAGTCACTATTTTTTCTAACTTGGCCTCCAATGCTTCAATCACCTTTGATTCTCCAGGGGTAGAGTGACTTGTTGACTCTCTATCATACTCATTGTCCTACTGATTTGTGGCCATATTGTCTATGATCTCCCTGGCTCGTTCGGCGTTGAGCCCCAAGAAATCATTGCATGTTGCAGCATTGAAGGATTTTGATGCGCGTCATTGTGCACACAACAATCACTAGGAAAAGTCCTAGAGTTTAACCTTCTAACCCGGTTGTCAACTTGTTGTGAACAACAAGTCAACTTAGTATAGATAGGTATCGATCCAAGGGACGGTGGAAAAGAAAAGTCGAAATCCAAATCCGATTGTAAGTACAAGAATTAAATCCCACTTTGAGAGAGTTGTTAATATTAAGAACAAAAATAAAAGTGTTGAAATAAAATTTAACTAATCAAGAAATAAAGATCTGGGGTCCGGAAGATCACCACCAAAACCACTTTCCTATTCAATTAATCAAATTCTAAACTCCAAGGATCAAATCACGACCTTGTGTTTACATGTCCTTACAGACAAACTCACAAGGGTCAGACTTCCCGTGAACCCGTTGGTCCTGACATTCACGGATCATTGCCCAACCGTCCAACATGCCATTATCCGCGGTCATATCAAAAAGCATGTGAATTCAAACCGGCGTTCAAACCCAAGGCTCAGGTGGTCGCGTCACCAAAGATTATAACAAGAATAATATTAAATAGATGAAAAGATGATAATCGCAATTAAGGGACTATTGTTTCATTCTTATAGAGATCCAAGGTCATATCACTCCATAAGAATATATCAGATCATCCAAATAACCACAAAGAAACAGAGAGAAGACATTTGTTAGATGGAGGAATATAATTGATTATATTGAATAGAACCGGGCTAAGGGGCTACTTTCATTCCCCAGAGAGATTTACTCAGACATAACAAGACCAGAAGAAATGCAAACTAAAATGAGATCCAACATTATACAAGATGTGGTCTACAACTAAAAATTGGATGAAATAGAATGAAGAATGGAATGCTTTTACAAGTGAAGAGTCCCTCCTTTTATAGGAGGGGGAGGGGGTAGGATGCCCTCAAAAGAGGGGTAAAAAGAGAGGGAGACTAATTTTTGAATTTTCTGGATCTGGTCAAATCAAAAGTTGATTGTCTTTAATTATCTTGACCATGTAACTCCCTTTAATGCAGATTCTCGCAGCAGAGATTTGGAACGTATTTATCTCCCATTAAAAGAACAAACACCGTCCAAATAATAGGATTTTATTTTAGGAAATTAAATTTCCTTTCCAATGAATACTTGTGCACTCAATTTGGAGTTCGAATGCAAGAGTCATGTCACTTTTGGTGGAGGGTATATACGAATTTCAGGACTGCTGCAATTGTATAATTTTCCTACAAAACCCAAGAAAATAGAATTAAAACTCCAATTAAAGATAAAAATATAAATTAAAATAAATAATTATAAAACTAAGAGAATAAATAACAAAATAATCCTAAACAAAAATAAAAAATATATAAATAAAAGGGATAAATATACATTTATCAAAATACCCCAGACTTGAATCTTTGTTTGTCCTCAAACAAATATAATAAAAAATTATTCCAATTTATACTAACAACATGTCTATCCTCACCCTTGTAACATCACTTTATTCCTTACCTCCAAATTTGGCCAAGTAACCCAATCTCCTAAAACCACAAAACACAAAATTCTATATTCCCTATTAAAAACAAATATCATATCTTGGTTCTAAATCAAGATTTTGTAGAAAAACATGCTTCATCTTACTTTTGTTTTGACACTCTCATTTTTATAAATGTATTTTTTTTTGTGAGTTGTTGCACAAGAACAAGATGAAATTAGGTGGTGTGGAAACAAAGAAGGAAGTGATTAATTTTTTTTTATCCCTCCTCTATTCGACTTGGGATTTAAATTTGTGGAGTTGTGGCTACATTGGTCACAATTTTTTTAATTTGCACTTCTGGCATCTTTTGATGGTACGCCCCTTTGTGGGGTATGGAATTTTTTATATGGGAAGCATGCCACCCCAGACTTGATTTTTTTTCTGGTGGTGATTCTTTGCTTCTCTTTTTTTAGAAAGAAAATAAGGGGGAAACAAAAGGTGTCCTTGTGCTTATAACTTCATACATTTTTTTTTGAAAGTGTCATTACATCAGAAAGAACATTCATGTCAATCACATTATACAAGATTTATATCAAGTTAATCAACAGTTTAAAAATAGAGAAAATTTGTGTTTGGTTTTGATTGATTCCATACGGCTTGCCAACTTTTCCAAGGAGTGATGCTCTTTTGGGATCCTAGGTGACATGGTGGTTTCAGACATGGCAATTTGTAACAATTTTTGCAAAATATTTACTAAATTCAAAGGGGTACAATGAAAAACATTTATTCATATTTGCCGACTAGATAAAGGCCATTTTGCAACAAAAGAAATAAAAACATGGCCAACTAGATAATGGCCATGAACAAAGCAACTATATGCAGAACAAAAAAAGGTAGAAATAATGCAAGAATAAAAAATATAAGGGGGTGGAATAGAAACATACCACCCACCTCCACCCCAGACATAGATTGTTGCTCATCCCGAGAAAAATCAAAACCCGAGATGGAGGGAAGAGAAGAGTGAGGATTTCCAGGTGGCCCAGGTAGCTCAAAAAATGTCCAGCTGAAGAAGATGTGTATGAGGGTTGGGACCTTTATCTGAGGAGCTTCATAATGTACCCTATGATAGGGTAATTTTAGAAGGTCAGTGGGGTGCTCAAATTTTCTTTCACCTCGCATTCCCTCCAATAATATCCATAGATCTTCCTTCGATAGAAAGGGGAGTGTTGAAGATAGATGTGGATAAGGGGAGGTTGACGAGTACCCGACTAGTAATGCCAGTAGAGCATGATGAACTGAGTGGGGTGGAGGATCTGGTTCAGGTTTTCCACCATCATGATGACCTGCATATGGGAGAATTGATGCTAATACAAAAAAATTAAAATCATTTACAAAAGTATTTTGTTTCTCCTTAAAATTAATGCCATCAACATTGGGTTTGGTAAGTTTTATTGTTGATGTAACATATGTCTCTAATTTTTTTGTACAAGGGTTCCCCAAGTATTTAGGAGGGATGATGATGTCTTCCTTGCAAACAATAGAAGGGGGTGTGTGGGCTTCTTCTAATGGTGGTATCTCCCCTTCTAGATCAGCCATGTGTGGGATGGAAATTGGCTGTGACGGCTCGGGAAGAATCATAAAGGGGGTTAGATTCTCATTATCCAAAATAGACTCAAAAGAAGGGTATTGATCTATGGTATCATTCAAATTTATGTTGAGGATGGGAGGAGTTGTTGGATCTTCAGAATGACTCTCCTGCTTTGACATTTCATATTCAAGTAATAGAGTCTCTAAAAGAAAGATAGGGATACCAACGTCCTCATCACACACAAAATATGTCTCCATGGTTTGTTCTATTTCTCCAGGATCTGACATATATGACACAAAATAAGGATCATCATCATCATCGTCAGGAAGAACAATCTTGGGTTGCTCAAGCTCTATAGGGGGAGTTTGTGATTGATCCTCTAGAAAGGTAGCGAACATGGATTGACTGGATTCAAGTTTTGCTTGTGCTTCTGCTACCATCTTTTCTAGGGCCTTAAGTCTCTCTTCCAGTTCAAGATCAATTTGCATTTCACCATAGGATTTATACACCCCAAAATTTTGGTCATCCTCGCCACACTCCCCATAGTGTCCTTTTCCATAGTACTCTTCATATTGTTTTGGGTGGCATTGCTCCTCATAATAATTTCCAGAAGATGGTGGATTGTAATTTCCATTACGTCCATCTTGGTAGGAAGATTCAATAATATAAGGCGTCACCAATTCATGAGGAAACATATTTGAACAATCTATATTTTGGGTTTGGGCTTCTACTAAGGTGGCCAATAAGGTTTGGCTAGTTAGGAGTTTCGCTGCCATATTCTCCAGGGACATAAGTTTCTCTTCTTGTTGATGATTACATTTGGTTTCATAAACATGTTCATAACCCCCAAGGTTTTTTTGGTTACACCCCACAAATTTTTTTTGATCATATCCCCCATTAGAATATGGATAGCAAGGTTCCCCATAATGGTTCATAGAAAAATGTGGATTCACATTGTATCCACCAGGATGAACGGGCTCGCAATTAAAAGGGGTGCTATTATAATCATGGGGTAGAGTCGGACAGGCAAGAGATGCATGGTGGTAAAAACCACAATAATAACATTGTGGGGGATATTGGGATGCCCACTCCATTTGAAAAGAAAAGTTCCTGAAAGATATGTCAATCAATGAATGAGAGAAGAAAGATTGTGAGATAAAAGGTTAGTAAAAAATTACAAAGAGAACTAAAAATTATAAATCTAAAAAAATTATAAAATAAACTAAAATTACAAAAAAAAATTACTAGAAAGTAGTACTGCTGGAATGGAAACTCAACAGAAAGAGGAGATACACTTCCGGAATTGTGCTCAGAAGGCAAAAAGAAATTACAAAAATCTAAAAAAATTATAAAAAAAAGACTAAAGTTATGAAAGTTAGAGAATATGAACAAGGATTATACAAGATATGCAGGAAACAAGATCTGAAAAACAACTGTGCCGTCCCCGACAACGGCACCAAATTGATATGTGTCGTTGTGCATGCAACAATCACTAGGAAAAGTCCTAGAGTTTAACCTTCTAACCCGGTTGTCAACTTGTTGTGAACAACAAGTCAACTTAGTATAGATAGGTATCGATCCAAGGGACGGTGGAAAAGAAAAGTAGAAATCCAAATCCGATTGCAAGTATAAGAATTAAATCCCTCTTTGAGAGAGTTGTTAATATTAAGAAAAAAAATAAAAGTGTTGAAATAAAATTTAACTAATCAAGAAATAAAGATCTGGGGTCCGGAAGATCACCACCAAAACCATGTTCCTATTCAATTAATCAAATTCTAAACTCCAAGGATCAAATCAGGACCTTGTGTTTACATGTCCTTACGGACAAACTCACAAGGGTCAGACTTTCCGTGAACCCGTTGGTCCCGGCGTTCATGGATCATTGCCCAACCGTCCAACATGCCATTATCCACAGTCATATCAAAAAGCATGTGAATTCAAACCGGCGTTCAAACCCAAGGCTCAGGTGGTCGCATCACAAAAGATTATAACAAGAATTAGATTAAATAGACAAAAAGATGATAATCGCAATTAAGGGACTATTGTTTCATTCTTACAGAGATCCACGGTCATATCACTCCATAAGAATATATCAGATCATCCAAATAACCACAAAGAAACAGAGAGAAGACATTTGTTCGATGGAGGAATATAATTGATTATATTGAATAGAACCGGGCTAAGGGGCTACTTCCATTCCCCATAGAGATTTACTCAGACATAAAAAGACCAGAAGAAATGCAAACTAAAATGAGATCCAACATTATACAAGATGTGGTCTACAACTAAAAATTGGATGAAATAGAATGAAGAATGGAATGCTTCTACAAGTAAAGAGTCCCTCCTTTTATAGGAGGGGGAGGGGGTAGGATGCCCTCAAAAGAGGGGCAAAAAAGAGAGGGAGACTAATTTTTGAATTTTCTGGATCTGCACAAATCAAAAGTTAGTTGTCTTTAATTATCTTGACCATGTAACTCCCTTTAATGCAGATTCTCGAAGTAGCGATTTCTAACGTATTTCTCTGCCATTAAAAGCACAAACACCGTCCAAATAATAAGATTTTATTTTAGGAAATTAAATTTCCTTTCTAATAAATACTTGTGTACTCAATTTGAAGTTCGAATGCAAGAGTTATGTCACTTTTGGTGGAGGGTATATACGAATTTCAGGACTGCTGCAAATTGTATAATTTTCCTACAAAACCCAAGAAAATAGAATTAAAACTCCAATTAAAGATAAAAATCTAAAATAAAACAACTAATTATGAAACTAAGAGAATAAATAACAAACTAATCCTAAACAAATATAAAAAATATATAAATAAAAGAGATAAATATACATTTATCAGATTTCCTTTCTCCAATGCATAGCCCATTGTAGAAGGTGGTTCTCAGCTTGGGCTTGGAAAAATTGTGGTGCGGGTACTCTCGCTGATAGCCTTGAAATCTTTCCCAGGTTTCATGCAGGTTCTCTGAAACCTTCTGTGAGAATCTAGTTATCTTGTTTTGACATTTTATCATTCCCTCTATAGGGAAGAACTTAGCAATAAAAGCATTGGCGAGATGTCCCAAGTCGGGGAGGCTCCCATCTTGGAGACTTGTGTACCTTTCCAGAGCTTTGTCTTTTAAGGAGAAAGGAAAGCATTGGGTGTAGATATAAGATATCAGGACCCTGTTGTTCTTGAAGGTCTTACATGTCCTCTTAAATGTCTTGAGATGATTGTAAGGATTCTCTTCGCTGGTGTTTCCTCTAAAATGGTTGTGTTGCAGCAGCTGGAGAAAAGCTAGCTTCATCTCAAAGTTATCCACATTGAGTGGTTGCTCCACCACTGGGTTCCTTTCCTCATTTGCCCTAACTTGGACAAAAGAACGAAGAGACCGAGCTTTAGGTGCTTCCTCAACCATTGCTTGTCAGACACAAGAGGGTTTGAAGAGATGAAGAAGTACCTAAAAAGAAGAGTTGTAAAAGTGTGAGTGTGTTGTATAAATTATGTGCATTAAGTGTAACGACCCCGCCTCCCGGTAACCCCCAATTAAGGGAGACCGAAGGGTCGGTGCTGTGATCCTATTAACATGATCAAATGTTCGACAAATAATCAATAATAATTATGAAATTCTACTAACTAACTGGAATTTGGTATAAAATTAAAACTTTACTTACCTTTGAAAACCTTGGAAATCTATCTATCCTGGTCTTGAATTAATCTGTCTAATCCTCCTTGCACTTTATTTCTTTTTCCACAATGTGTCACTTTACTGTTTGTTCTTTCAATTGTTATTCCTAAAATGCCGACAAACAAAACGTCGGTCAGTATATACTGGTATGTGGGAACAACCAAAATCTTGCAAATATGTCTAACGATTTAATAATCACAATCAAACTAATTAACAAGCCAATTTACACTTTTCAATATGACATTCTCCACCGCCTTTTCCCTAACCCTGGCATACCCACCTTCGGGTGCCCTTTGCCAATGACTTAAGGCCACCTTCTCAATCCCGAGCTTGGTGCCTGGGGGTCACCACTCATGGTGCCCACTAGTCATGCAATATCATAGGCCACCTTCTCATTCCCGAGCTTGGTGCATGGGGTCACCACTCAAGGTGTCCATTGGTCTACCCATCTGGGCCTGACCTTTGGCATCATCCATTAGGGTGGCATGTAGGTGCGAGAATACATATTTCTATTTTTAATGTGATAATCATAGTGACTTTATGATTTGCAAATATGAACATCCAACAGATAATTTGCATTCAATGCGATTAATCATCCGGAAAATCCTCAGGAAACTAAGGTGGTTATTCATAATTAACCACATACCTGATCTAGAGCAACTTGATTGTCCAAGCAATAAGGATAAAGAATAAATCAACAAGCAATCAACAATATCCTAAAATTAATGCACGTGATCCAAGTGTTATAGTTTATCCAAAACATTCTAAATATAGACTTGGATTCCACCTTAGGCCTATAGATCACATTAGGGTTTTATTAGGGTTTTGCCTCCATAACGCTTTTATCATATTAAATGCTCTCTTAGTTCATAAACGCTAATTTCAACATCATAAGCCCAATTAAAGTTGATTATTTCTCTTTTATACCAAAACTACCTTCTTTATTCTTTTAAGTTATTTCAAGGTCATTAGACTCAATTATCACCTTTAGTTTCTTTCGGATTAACAACTCATAATTCATTAAGTTCTAATTTCCATATGAACTCTATTTATTATTTATTCTACCTTGATTCAATAAGAAACCCTAATTTCTATATTAAGGTTAATTATCCACAAATTAGGGACTTTAATGCTCGAAATAGCTTAGATTTATCATATTCCAACTTTAATCATGAAATTAGTCAATTAAAGACATTAATAATCTCATTCACTAATATTAGGGTTTCAAGGCCCATTAAAGCATACTTATGCACATGAACTCTTAATTAAACTAATTACGTGAAAAATTCATCTTTTTCGATCTTAATGTATCTCTTTATGATTAATAGGTTAACATCAACTTTAATCCTCAATTAATCCTGATTAATTACATTAAACATATCAAAATAGTGTCTTTTAAACATTAATACATTAAAGTTGATATCTTCCATTACTTTTCGAATTGCATAAGGAATCAAGCTTCAATTATATTTTATTTAGATTCCTCTCGATTGTCTGAGAAAAATTCATATATTATTCGCTACCATCGGAGTTACTAATATGTAGATATGAATTTCGCAAAGAATACATTTCTGGACCAATGACAAGCCGCCACGTCGACCTCGCCCATGCAACATGTGTTTTGGGAAATATTTTGAAAAGTCGTGTTTGCCCTCACTTAATCATCTGGCTCTAACACTGCGCGGAGGGTGAAACGTCATAGGTGGTTGGTTCTTCTTCAACCTCGCGGAGCGCAGGTTGCCGCCGACCTGGACTGCGCGGGGGGGGGGGGTTCTCCTCCCTCCTCCATGGCCCGACAGGCACTTCCGACCAGCGCCCTAGTTCCACCGCCCTCCACCGCATCATCGGAGATCTTCAGGACATCATCGGAGATCTTCAGGACTGGCTGGGGTGGTCTGGACCAGCTAGGCAAGCCTGCACCCCCACGGCCAGCACTGCATCCTTGCGGCTGCTGCTGCGCCTGGGTTAGGCCAAAGACAAGGTCGCAAAAATGCTCCCCAACTCCGCAGAGAACCTACACTCAAACTCAACTTCATCACGACCCCTTGCTTCTCTACTGATGGAGTGCATCTACACGTTTAGGGTTTGTACGCAAGGAACAAGAAGTAGAAAGAAGAAAGAAGAAGAAATAGGTGAGATTTCTCTCCTGGATCGGCCCAGGGCTCTACCCCTTAAATAGGGGAGAGTATCCACGCCCCACGGTGCTCATCCACAAATTAGTAATGCACTTTCCTAATAGGAATGTAATTCCTTCATGGAGAAGAAATTCTTCTCTCCTATATACCTTCTTAATATTCTTTATTGCATGGATAATTTTAAATACGAAAATCCTCTCTCTCACTCTCTCTTTCTCTTATTCTCTTTATTCATGCCTTTTACTTTATTGGCATGACATTTCTATTTCTCTTTTAGTAGGAAAATACCACTTTTAAGCAATACCACAAAATTCATGAATAAGGTATTACATTACTCCCTTATTTTTGCTTTATTGGTATTTTCTCTTTCTTTCCTCTTTATTGGGGTTTCTTGGACCCCAAGAAACTCTAATATTTCGAAATCCTTTTATTGGATACTCATTATCCTTCTAGATGCATCTAAATGCATTATTCCTCATTATTTCTCATTATCTTGTTTATTTCTTATTAAAAATATCCCTTTTTGAGGATTTCTCTTTATTTTCATCATCAATATTCCTTTTATTATTAGGAGTCCTTGGGATACGAAATTTCACTAAGGATAACTCCATTACACCTCTTTTTACTTATTTTCCACATTTCATAAATGTTTTCAATTTCTTTATTAACAAGGAAATACTTAATTAACCTTTTCTTTTCTTATTGCTTTCTTTTTACAACTTGGGACTCCTTGGAACCCAAGGAACCCAAGAGGCACGAAATCCATCCTTGAATCACATTCTTTTTCCTTCTAGAGGTTTCCACCTCATCTCTCTTTTCTTAACAACTCAATTATTCATTAATTAATTGAATTTCCTTGTTATTGGGCCCAATAGCCAACAAAGCCCACAAATCAAACAACAAGGCTATTTTAAACGAAATTAATTTATTCACAACAAATTATATCATTATTTGTCCAAATATCTTTAATATGAGAAATTACATTTCTCACCAAAGGAACCCAAAATTTGGGGTTGTAACAATAAGTATCTGCAATATTATATGCATATGTACAAGGTTTTTGGCAAAGTGCACATAAAACCCGAGTTCGTAGAATGGTATTCATTTCTGAGTCCCGGTCAAGGGTGCCAAAACGTTGATAAGCCTTATACGTGGGTCCAAAAATGGAGACATGTTTAGGTCATCATACTTTAATAATTTATAGTACATGAATGTTTAAGACTTCTACAACTAGCATAGGGTCGGAGTAGTTCAGGGTCAAACACAGGGACTAGTATAATAGCACTTCAGAACCCATATTTTACTTGTCTAAGCACATCGAAGAGTCAAATGATTAAGGTTTGTTGTAGCAAAAGAATCACAAAGAATTAAACTAAAACTATCTCCAAGGGGAGTTACCAACACTACTATAGAAATGGCTTATAACGTCACTTTTAACGGTTTCAGTTGTAATAATACACCGACACCTAAACAATACAGTGTCGGTTTATAAAATAAACTGACATCAATCTGTGAAGGGCGACCAGACACGGGTATCACTTTTACTCGGTGTCGGTTACTTAATAACAAACCGACGCTGAAAATTAACCGCCAAATCCAAAATTTCCAGAAAAAAAAATTACCTCCAAAAATTTAACATATAGCGTCGGTCATTAACTAAAAAACCGACGACGAAAGGTTATTCACGAAACAAAAATTGGGCACATTTTGATCGTCGGTTTTACAACAATGACCGACACTTATGGGTTTTCCCGCGCTCTTCGCGTGAAATTTTTCACACCCTTTGATCGTCGGATTTTAAAAACAACCGACGACTATGGTCATTAATCGAGAACCAATTTTTTAATCAGCATATGTAAGTAGATGTCAGGTTTTTTCTAGTTAAAACCGACGATTATCATGGGGAACAGGTGTTGGTTTGTGTTGATAACCGACACCGTTAATGTTATGTGTCGGTGTTTTTGAATAACCGACACCGAATGTTAACTAAATATCGTGCGAGTGAACCTGACTCTTCCCCTTTCTCTCTGTGTTGCAATCATCTTAGCTAGGGTCTGGCGATTCTGGCAGTGAGCAAGCAGACTCCCTCTGCCGTGGAACATGCAGCCGCCGCGGAGCTTGCCACCATTCTCCTTACCGCTGCCATGGAGCTCGCCGCCGCCGTGGAGCTTGCCTCCGTTCGTGGAGCTCGCTGCCGTTCGTGGAGCTCGCCGCCGACGTTCGTGGAGCTGCCACCATCGTTGGTCCTCTCCTCCAGCCGGTCCTCCTCTCGCTGGTCCTCTCCTCTAGCCACTAGAAAGCCAGTGCCAACAGCAGCAGCCGGAACCAGAGCTTGTGTGACGTCCCCGGATTTTGATTTCTCCAAACCCTATTGGGAATGAGATGTCAGAATCCGAAAAAATCATCCGATCATATCAGAAAGCGATGCGGAAGAATAATACGCATACATGAACATACAACCATAACATTTCTCAACATTCAACATGTATATTTATACAACATGAATTATTACACAATGATTTACAATTACATATTGAATGAAGATTCTACAGTCTAAGAACATGTATGCTAAACTAGGATCTACACAATAGGTACAACCTGTACAACTTGCTCACATCCTGTACTTTTCTCCCATGCTATCTCTGAACCTAAAACATATGTGAAACAACAAATCAACACACAAGGTGTTGTGTACATGGGTAGAAAGATACATCTATTTATGGCTTTCATAATTTTGAAAAGGATTTACAAAAGGAAAGAAAATCATAGAAACCACTTCTTTATTAAGCGAAATACGCCAATTTAAGTCATTTTCCTAGATGAATTGTATTATCAAGGTGGACTAGTACCAAAACATAAATATTCCCCGTGTACCAAGTACTCTAGGGAAACTCCCCGTGTACCAAGTACTCTAGGAAAACTCCCCATACACCGTGTGCTCTAGGGAGGTGTACTAGCCAACATTAATCCATTCCCTCGTAAGGGGGATAATGAACACCTTAAATAACTACAAAGCATCTACTTATCATTTATGTTGACAAGTGATAAAACATCGAGTACTACATACTGCTACTACATCCAATATTTGCAAATAGAAGAGAGCATACATACATATCATGATTGCTAGCAAAAAACCATAGTCATATACTTAAATAAAAACCCACGTACCTGAGTTCAGAGAATTCTAATCATCTTGGGTCATCTAGAACTTTGTCTGTGACCTGATTAAATATAATTGAACATCATTAATACAAGGTTCATCATTATTAATGGTATTTAAGTTCTGTTCAGGATTTTGGTCAAACCTAGGTCAATGTAATGTTAGGATGGTGTCTAATATTTTTAGTCTGATCTATATGTCATTATTAAGGTTTGGTATGAATTTCATATTTTTCTGATGCCTTATCTATTATCTATAATTAATATGAGGATTAAACATGTAATTTAGGCATTAATGAGAAAAGGCCTTAAATTACTCAATAATATAAAGATTGGAGTCCATATTTAGTTTCTAGATTATATCAGGGTTCAAAACTATTTTTCTCAGTTTTAATCTCAGCCATTATCTAATTATACCATTTAAATGAAATATTCTCATCTAAATTAAATATAATAGATATTACTATCTCAAAAGACTGATATAAGGATTCCAAAATAAAGAGGGTACTTTTGTGAGTCCAGGGGTATTTCTGGGGAATTTATAGGACAACGGGGCTATTTACTATGAATTTTATAAGATCACAACATTTTTGCAAATTAAGATGGGATTTACCTATTTGGATTTGTTTGTGTCGTCGATATCATCTTTAGAGTGTCCTGTATGGTCGCCACGTCATCTATAGATTGGGGCCTTGTGCATTATCTTGGTTTTGGATGGACCGATCGGTTCTTGGGTTTATCAGTCACTGGACCGACTGACCCTCTGGTCTATCTCGCCCTCGACACCATGCCTCCGGTCCTTGACAACGGCGGCACCATGGCTATGAGCTTCAGTCGGGATTGCAGCGGGGGATGTCGTGGGTTGGTAGAACCCTGCACAGTAGCGGCTCCATCGCAGATCCAAGAGAGCTTCTGACACCTTGGCTCCTTAGGCTGATCTTCCGAACTTGATCCTAGTAGGTGGTTGGGTCTAGCACCTAGGCAACCTGAGCTTGCCGCCATGGGCACCGCTGCAGATTAGAAGAAGAGGGAGACAATGTTCGATGCTGGAGAGAACCCTATCTAAGATGAGCACTTCACAGCAAGGTGCATCATTGTTGATGCCTTTGGGGCGGCCTTTGGCGTTGGGGGAGGTTGTTAGGCAAAAGGGAGCCTCACCGCTGATGTCGGAGATTGCCCTGCAGGTGCAGTAGGGCAAAGCTTCATGGATTTGGGTGTTGGCTACTGGAAGGGAACCTGGACCAAGCTCACCCTCTGAGTGGTGGTATGTGAATATGCTGCAGCTGCCTCCTCAAAGCTCCAACATCGCATCCTGTCAGAATGATCATATGGAATTGGTGGCAGCGCCAGGTTGGGGTGGAGGTGCTCGGAGATGGCTTCCTGGTCTGGGTCTCTGACCTGCTAGAGGCTGGTAGGAGGAGAAGTATCGCTGGCAACTGTAGGTTGTTGCTGGCGAGGTGAGGATGAAGATCCATAGGTAGGCGGTAATGCTTGCTATTTACAAGTGTCGCCTCTTTCAGCGCCAACCCAAACTGATTTCAAGGTGATCCTTGTTGTGATCTTTATGGGTGGTAGTGCCAGTGATTGAGCTGGTAGTCGGCAGTAGACTTGAGGTGGTGTTTGGCGGAAGGGAAGAACCCGTGGTGGTAGTGATCATAGATGATGGTTGGGGTTGCTCTGCACCACGGCAGGACCTGCACTTGGCGTTGCAGGTCTAGCTTCCTATGGTTGCATATCCGGTGAGGGGGAAAAAAGGAGATGGAGGGTAAGAAAGAATCTGGTATGAACTTCCTCACCATACCCTATATCCCGAAAGTCAGGGTTGTTACATAGATCCGAACATGGCACAGCTGATGGCTCATTCTATATCTTGATCATGCTCCATGTACATCGGAGACATAGTGCCACAGACTTATTCCCCAAGTATATGAGTCTCTCCATGAGAAACGAAGGTATTAGTCGAGTAATTAACTACTTACGTGCTAATCTACAGCTTTCAAGGATCCATGTATCCTATTGTTAAATCTAAAGTATATAACATGGGTTGAATTGAAACACCCAAGCAACAAGGAAAAACATTAGCTGCATCTCACAAGCCTAAATCTCAACATGCTTCAGATATTATAATGTCCTAGGTTCATAAAGAATCATTTAACCAATTTGCTTCTTTGTTCCAAACGTTAGTACTATCCAATAGCAATAGTCATATGAATCCATGTATACTTCATTGGATACTTAAATCTATATGTCCTCAATATAGACTTATAACTACTATCAATCATCTCTGTATACATGAATGGCCTTTTGTAGATATTATTCATCCTCTCATGGCATTATAGTCATACTTGAGGGTCAAAGAATCTATGGTTAGATAAAAGTCAACTCAACTTCAAATTAACATAAACAAACGTTCATAGACTTCAAATACTATAACGAGTCTCAAAACTCTAAAATCATGGGACTTCACATTCACACCACCTTATATGGAATTTAGTCCTTGAAATTCAACTAATCTCATACTTAAGTGGTAATCATAAAGTCCAATATCATATAGGAGACAACTTCTAGGTGCCAAGACTATAATACTTTTTGGATGTATCCTAAGTTGTCATTTGGGGATTTAGAACATCTTGGCTGTATGCACCCCACCTTATAAATATGTGGAAGCATCACTTAAAGTCTTAGCCATAACATGACAATATGATATGTTGGGATTACATCACCCCTAAGGATATGGGTTTTGTTCATACTTTTAAAGTTGAATTTGTTTATAGGTCATGATATTCAGATCGTTCAAATCTAACATCATTAACATCTTATAATGATTTCAGCATTAGAGGAGATTTATCTTCATCCTTGACATTAGAATTTTTCTACTTACGAAGGGCATACACAACATGTTTGACCATTAAGGTTTCACCCCATGGTGTGATATTCATACTCAACTTAGAAGCATATATTGAGAAGGATCAAAGTTACAAACTATATTTCTGATCATACATCCTATGGTCCAAAAATATCTTTATATCAAGTTCATGAATTCAACTTTTTATGTCTTGCATGTATTATGTGAAGAAAAAAAATATACTAAATTTATCCCATAATCTCAGCATCATATCTTTCATGTTTCATATGAAGAGGAAGAGAATATTTTCAAGTCAAACTTATCATGATTTCAATCTTGGGCACCACATGTATGATATTGGAAAAAAAATATAGAATGGGTCAAGCTTATACGAGTGACTCCTCATATATAAATCATCCATATAGCTCAAGTGAGGTTTCTGTCATCATATATTAAGAAAGAGAAGAAGAATGGAGAACATGTATATTGAGTATCTTTTGAACAAATCATCATACTCTCATAACTAGATTTCATATATTACCTCACTTGCAACTAATGTTGAGATTCACAAATTATGTCACTCCATCTAGGACCTAACTCAGCCAAAGGATTGACTTTATCATATGGGTCATCTACCCATCCTTTTCTTTTACCCAATTCTCACATATAGATTTGAATCATGCATAAGGACTCAACTCAGCACTCAAGAGTAATCTAGTGTAGGATGATATTTTTTAGCACATATCTCATATATTGGAGGCTAGGTCCTATGACCTTCTCCCTGTGGGTCTTACTCTCTCTAGAGTTCACCACATATCTCATCCTACCACTATACATCCTCCTTGTATATGAGCTTGAGGCTCATGCACACTCATCTCTATCTTAACTTAGCTTATCTTAAGTAGGAAAAGGGAATGTACTTTCATCATTATGACTTAGCATAGATCCTCTAAGAATGGATTCAGCTCATATATAACTCAAATCTTAATAAGGAAACTTATACCATCATGGATTAAAGTTAGATAAGAATTATATGCTTATTTCCTTCATCTTTCTTTTGTCTATCTATGTATCACATAACCTTATGAGGCTCTAGACGTCTAATCTAGGTCTGTTCTCTCTTTTAGACTGATGTCACTCCCTTTCACCTAGATTGCATGAACACTAACTACTCTCCAGTGTGAGGGACACATTTTTATATTTACATATATATAATAAAATATTATATAGTTTTTCTCTGAGAAAGAAGACGTCAGAGAAAACACTCGAGGCTCGAGCCGATTGGAAAACAAAACCAAATCAGCAAAACTGAGTGTCCCACACACAGTAGATAGTATAGTGTCATGTAACCTAGTGAAATGGTGAGAACGAGATGTAGACTAGTGTAGCTACCCAATACATATGAGCTCTATATGGAAAGGGTTTCTCACACTTGTCTAAACCTAGTTCTCAAACATCTAGGTTCTAACCTAAAGGCTAAGTCAGAACTTATTTCTATAGAACAACTTACTAAGTTTATAGGGTTTAAAGTGAAAGGTGAAATTTAGTTTTTATGTTTCATGGTGAGCAATTGTTAGGTGTAGCTACTGTTCATGCTCTGATACCAACTGTGACGTCCCCGGATTTTGATTTCCCAAACCCTATTGGGAATGAGATGTCAGAATCCGGAAACATCATCCAATCATATCAGAAAGTGATGCGGAAGCATAATACGCATACATGAACATACAACCATATCATTTCTCAACATTCAACATGTATATTTATACAACATGAATTATTACACAATGATTTACAATTACATATTGAATGAAGATTCTACAGTCTAAGAACATGTATGCTAAACTAGGATCTACACAATAGTTACAACCTATACAACTTGCTCACATCCTGTACTTTTCTCCCATGCTATCTCTGAACCTAAAACATATGTGAAACAACAAATCAACACACAAGGTGTTGTGTACATGGGCAGAAAGATACATCTATTTATGGCTTTCATAATTTTGAAAAGGATTTACAAAAGGAAATAAAATAATAGAAACCACTTCTTTATTAAGCGAAATACACCAATTTAAGTCATTTTCCTAGATGAATTGTATTATCAAGGTGGACTAGTACCAAAACATAAATATTGGGCCCATCCCCATGTACCAAGTACTCTAGGGAAACTCCCCGTACACTGTGTTCTCTAGGGAGGTGTACTAGCCAACATTAATCCATTCCCTCGTAAGGGGGATAATGAACACCTTAAATAACTACAAAGCATCTACTTATCATTTATGTTTACAAGTGATAAAACATCGAGTACTACATACTGCTACTACATCCAATATTTGCAAATAGAAGAGAGCATACATACATATCACGATTGCAAGCAAGAAAACCATAGTCATATACTTAAATAAAAACCCACGTACCTGAGTTCAGAGAATTCTAATCATCTTGGGTCATCTAGAACTTTGTCTGTGACCTGATTAAATATAATTGAACATCATTAATACAAGGTTCATCATTATTAATGGTATTTAAGTTCTGTTCAGGATTTTGGTCAAACCTAGGTCAATGTAATGTTAGGATGGTGTCTAATATTTTTAGTATGATCTATATGTCATTATTAAGGTCTGGTACGAATTTCATATTTTTCTGATGCCTTATCTATTATCTATAATTAATATGAGGATTAAACATGTAATTTAGGCATTAATAAGAAAATGCCTTAAATTACTCAATAATATCAAGATAGGAGTCCATATTTAGTTTCTAGATTATATCAAGGTTCAAAACTATTTTTCTCAGTTTTAATCTCAGCCATTTTCTAATTATACCGTTTAAATGAAATATTCTCATCTAAATTAAATATAATAGATATTACTATCTCAAAAGGCTGATATAAGGATTCCAAAATAAAGAGGGTACTTTTGTGAGTCCAGGGGTATTTTTGGGGAATTTATAGGAGAACGGGGCTATTTACTATGAATTCTATAAGATCAAAACATTTCTGCAAATTAAGATGGGATTTACCTATTTGGATTTGTTTGTGCCGTCGATATCATCTTTAGGGTGGCCTGGATGGTCGCCACATCATCTACAGATTGGGGCCTTGTGCATTATCTTGGTTTAGGTTGGACCGATCGGTTCTTGGGTTTATCAGTCACTGGACCGACTGACCCTCTGGTCTATCTCGCCCTCGACACCACGCCTCCGGTCCTTGACAACGGCGGCACCATGGCTATGAGCTTCAGCCGGGATTGCAGCGGGGGATGCCATCGGTTGGTAGAACCCTCCACAATAGCGACTCCATCGCAGATCCAAGAGAGCTAGCGCTTCTGACACCTTGGCTCCTTAGGCTGATCTTACGAACTTGATCCTAGTAGGTGGCTGGGTCTAACACTTAGGCAACCTGAGCTTGCCGCCATGGGCACCATTGCAGAAAAGAAGAAGAGGGAGACAATGTTCGATGCTGGTGAGAACCCTATCTAAGATGAGCACTTCACAGCAAGGTGCATCATTGTTGATGCCTTTGGGGTGGCCTTTGGCGTTGGGGGAGGTTGGTAGGCAAAAGGGAGCCTCACCGCTAATGTCGGAGATTGCCCTACAGGTGCAGTAGGGTAGAGCTTCACAGATTTGGGTGTTGGCTACTGGAAGGTAACCTGGACCAAGCTCACCCTCTGAGTGGTGGTATGTGAATATGCTGCAACTGCCTCCTCAAAGCTCCAGCATCGCATCTTGTCAGAACAATCATATGGAATTGGTGGCAGCGCTAGGTTGGGGTGGAGGTGCTCGGAGATGGCTTCCCGGTCTGGGTCTCTGACCTGTTAGAGGCTGGTAGGAGGAGCAGTATCGCTGGATACTACAAGTTGTTGCTGGCGAGGTGAGGATGAAGATCCATAGGTAGGCGGTAATGCTTGCTATTTGCAAGTTTCGCCTCTGTCAGCGCCAACCCAAACTGATTGCAAGGTGATCCTTGTTGTGATCTTTATGGGTGGTAGTACCGGTGATTGAGGTGGTAGTCGGCAACAGACTTGAGGTGGTGTTTGGAGGAAGGGAAGAACCCGTGGTGGTAGTGATCAGAGATGATGGTGGGGGTTGCTCCGCTCCACGGCAGGACCTGCACTTCGCATTGCAGGTCTAGCTTCCTATGGTTGTGGATCCGGTGAGGGGAAAAAAAGGAGATGGAGGGTAAGAAAGAATCTGGTATGAACTTCCTCACCATACCCTATATCCCGAAAGTCAGGGTTGTTACATAGATCCGAACATGGCGCAGCTGATGGCTCATTCTATATCTTGATCATGCTCCATGTACATCTGAGACATGGTGCCACAGACTTATTCCCCAAGTATATGAGTCTCTCCATGAGAAACGGAGGTATTAGTCGAGTAATTAACTACTTACGTGCTAATCTACAGCTTTCAAGGATCCATGTATCCTATTGTTAAATCTGAAGTATGTAACGTGGGTTGAATTGAAACACCCAAGCAACAAGGAAAAACATTAGCTGCATCCCACAAGCCTAAATCTCAACATGCTTCAGATATTATAATGTCCTAGGTTCATAAAGCATCATTTAACCAATTTGCTTCTTTGTTCCAAACGTTAGTACTATCCAATAGCAATAGTCATATGAATCCATGTATACTTCATTGGATACTTAAATCCATATGTCCTCAATATAGACGTATAACTACTATCAATCATCTCCGTATACATGAATGGCCTTTTGTAGATATTATTCATCCTCTCATGGCATTATAGTCATACTTGAGGGTCAAAGAATCTATGGTTAGATAAAAGTCAACTCAACTTCAAATTAACATAAACAAACGTTCATAGACTTCAAATACTATAACGAGTCTCAAATCCCTAAAATCATGGGACATCACAGCTTGCCACGGCACGACAGTCCGTCAGAGCCATCCGGTCTCCTACTACTGCTCATCACCACGGCAGTCCGTCAGAGCCAGCCACATCTAGGGCTGGTAGTACACCTATGACACTACCACTGTTGTCATTTCCACTGCTAGAGGTAAAGCCTTCAATTGACTAGGTTTGCATCCTAAATTCATCCTTAACATATGTTAACAAATAATCGTAGGAATTGATATGTTAACACCCATCTTGTGCTTGCATATATTTGTGCTTCTAATCCTCATGCTTGACCTAATTCAGTAAACCCTAGGAATTGAGAGTATAAATGCATCTAAACATTCATAAGCTATTAATGTTGATTAATTTAGGAAGCATTGATATGTTGTTATGGCTGTCCACAAATGTTTTTATAAGAAATTATGTGTTGAATGGGGTTGTGAACAAGTAATTGGTGTTGTATTTGTTGGACTAGAAACCCGTCCAAGATTTACTCATTAGGAGTAAATCTTGGATAGTCCCCGGTTTGGGACTACACTACTACAGAAATAGCATTCAGTGTCGCTTTTCTGGGCGTCGGTTATTAAGAAAAACCGACGCCTATCATATAGGGCGTCGGCTGTTTAAGCAAACCGACGTCTATATTCGAAGACCAGCCAGACACGGGTACCGCTTTGTATTTAGCGTCGGTTGACAATAACAAACCGACGCCTAAAAGCTCCTGCGAAATCCAATTTTCGAGCGAAAAGAAAAAATGTCACATACAGCGTCGGTTATTTAAATAGCCACCGACGCCTATATGTGATGAAAACTTTGCGCGCAAAGTGTCACTTATAGCGTCGGTTATCTGTTGATAACCGACGCCGAAAGTGGTTCCCGCCAAACAATTTCGTGAAAATATCGTCCATTTGAGCGTCGGTTGTTTCAAACAACCGACGCTAAATTATTTTAGGCGTCGGTTGTGACAAACAACCGACGCTATAGGTGAAATTTATATCCTGCGATCACCCGACTGTTCCCCTTTCTTCTGTTTCATCGCCTAAACAGCCGACTGCTGTCGCCCGACCCTCCAACTGCTGTCGCCCCTCCCCTCCACACCGCCGCCGCCGCAACTGCTGGACCCTCCAACTGCTGTCGCCCCACCCGACTGCTCCCGCCACGCCGCCGCCGCAACTGCTAGTGCCTCCACGCCGCCGCCGCCAGGACGACAGAGCTACTCTCCACCGCCGTCTCGCCGCCGCCGCCAGGACGACAGAGCTGCTCTCCACCGCCGTCGCGCCGCCACCAGGGTTTAGCTAGCTGCTTCTCCGCCGCGCCGCCACCACAGCTCCTCTTTACCGCCGTCTTCTCCAGACCTCCAAACCGGTATGCCCTCTTCTCTGTATTTTATTGATGTACATGTATTTTATTTGTGTGACAATGCTTGCGGGTGATTGGTGGGATTACGAGGGTAGTATTGCTGCAATAGAGATTACGATAGTAGGGGTGAGGCTTGGGGATGAATTTCTCTGCCATAGTTGAAATTTTCTTACTGAAATATGATGATGGGACAATTTTTTCTTACTGAAATATGATGATGGGACAATTTTTTCTCTGCCATTTACAAACATGAGGTATAATCAAGCTATAATAGATTATAATCAAGCTATAATATATGTTTTTTCTAGATCATTAGACCTATATACATTATTTTTGAAACTATTATGTCATAGTTCTCATGAGGTATAATCAAGCTATAATAGATTATAACCCATGTTTACCTTACTTGGCTATAATCATAAGTAATTCACGGTTACCACTAAATATTATTCTCATTCCATTTCAAGTTACATTACCTTTTGTCATTAGGGTTAGGGTTGCTCTTTTGAACTTGACTAGGGTTTTTAGGGTTATGTTCAATCATCACCCCTATATCATAACTCCTCATTCTTAGGAGCTTATATTATTATCTTTACATTCAATTGTATCACAAATAATCTATCAATCAAGTCACAACCTTTCATAATTAGGGTTAGGACTTCTATTGTATCCGATTAAGGTCGTTAGGTTTTTATTCAACAGACAAACCCTAATTCATAACCCCGACATCTAGGATTTTAATTCATTACTTTAAGTATTCAATTATACTTGATTACTTTCATCAATTATCATTATAAGGTATTACCTTTCTCATACAATTAGTACAAGTTTCTTTCATCCTTACTAGAATATTAGATTCAACTTTAACTTGTTATATTGTCTGCTGCTTTTTAGGGTATACTAGCTAGCCTACACTTTTCAAAGTGTATCCTTCTCATTAATTTCAAGTGTATCCATTCATTATATTCAAGGTGTATCGGCCTACACTCATTAAGGTGTGTCAACCTAGGTATATCACCTACATGTTACACCTTGTGTCGGCCTAGAAACATGTGTTTGTAATGGTCAAAGTAATATGAAAAGGTCAACTTACCGAAAAGAATGCTCTTCTACCTTTTATGATATTCAAGAAAACCCTAGTTTGATGAACATGTTGTTAAACATGTTAATTATGTTTCTTCTATATATTCTGATGTCATTATATAATTGTGTGATCCCAACATATTAAATTGAGTTAGAATGATTTCATGAATTATAGGGTTTTAAAGTTGATAAACATGTACATGCGGAAATAGGGTTACTAAACCAATGGTTATAACATAGTATGATCTTAATCTGATCTGGATGTTCATAATAATGTAGTATGTTAAATATGATGATTAGGGATACATATAATGTCTAGTAAAGATTCCTAGACCTTTTGTTTAAAACTATTGATTTCTTGATTTATTATTTAATAATGCTCTGTTGATTAGGATTAACCATGTTTCCTGTAGTTTATAGACAATTATTATATATAAGAATGACAACACATGTATTTGTTGGCCTAGAAACCCGTCCAAGATTTACTCATTAGGAGTAAATCTTGGATAGTCCCCGGTTTGGGACTGTTCTTGAACACCTAATCTCACTTAGGATGTAAGTGTATAATGTGTATTGGGTTTTCGAGAAGATTTCGGTAGCATATCCCCGTTTGTTCTCTAAGTACATATGTACTTAGAGAACATCGGGGAAATGCTGCCGAAATTTTCTTGAAAACCAAATACACATTATACACTTACTAGTGAGATTAGGTGTTCAAGGATGGGATAGGTGGTACACATTTATTATATATAAGAATGACATCAAATGTATTTGTTGGCCTAGAAACCCATCCAAGATTGACTCATTAGGAGTAAATCTTGGATAGTCCCCGGTTTGGGACTGTTCTTGAACACCTAATCTCACTTAGGATGTAAGTGTATAATGTGTATTGGGTTTTCGAGAAAATTTCGGTAGCATTTCCCCATTTGTTCTCTAAGTACATATGTACTTAGAGAACAGCGGGGAAATGCTGCCGAAATTTTCTTGAAAACCAAATGCACATTATACACTTACTAGTGAGATTAGGTGTTCAAGGATGGGATAGGTGGTACACATTTATTATATATAAGAATGACATCAAATGTATTTGTTGGCCTAGAAACCCATCCAAGATTGACTCATTAGGAGTAAATCTTGGATAGTCCCCGGTTTGGGACTGTTCTTGAACACCTAATCTCACTTAGGATGTAAGTGTATAATGTGTATTGGGTTTTCGAGAAAATTTCGGTAGCATTTCCCCATTTGTTCTCTAAGTACATATGTACTTAGAGAACAGCGGGGAAATGCTGCCGAAATTTTCTTGAAAACCAAATATACATTATACACTTACTAGTGAGATTAGGTGTTCAAGGATGGGATAGGTGGTACACATTTATTATATATAAGAATGACATCACATTATACGCTTAGGATGTAAGTGTATACCCTAATCTTTTCCTAATATATACTTGTTTCCTAATATATACTTGTTTTCTCTGATCATAGAATGGATAGATCATGGATGTCCATTCGTAATCGTTGCACCCCAGAGTTTATATCTGGTCTTGATCAGTTTATTAGAGTTGCCGAGGAACATAGGAAAAAACCTACAGATAGGTTCTACTGTCCATGTAGGCATTGCGGTAACATCTTGAAAGTCAACACTGGTGAGGAAATCAAAAGTCATGTCATGTGCAACGGGATTGTACAAGGCTATACAGAATGGCACTGGCATGGAGAGATTTCAAAATCGAAACCAGTAGATGTCGATAGTAGTGCTTGGGTGGAAGAAGAAATTGCCTCCGATGACGTAAATGTGAACGAACCAGTTCCAGCAGACATCGTTGATGCGATGCTGGATAGTTGTAGGGTAGAGCACACCGATCCACCTCCTATCTTTACAAACATTGTGCATGATGCTGAGATACCGTTATACACAGGCTGTGCTAAGTTTACGAAGCTTAGCGCTGTTTTGAGATTGTATAAGTTGAAAGCTAACAATAGATGGAGCGACAAAAGCTTCACTTCATTGTTGACTTTGTTGAAAGAAATTCTTCCTGAAGGAAACGAGCTTCCAATCTCAACATACCAGGTAAAGAAAATGTTGTGTCCAATGGGAATGGAGGCCAAGAAGATACACGCATGCCCGAATGATTGTGTATTATTTCAAAAGGACTATGTAGATTTGAAAGATTGTCCAAAATGTGGTGCGTCACGGTATAAATTGACGACTTCGGGGGAGTCCAAAACTGGTTCTCCTGCCAAGGTGTTGTGGTATCTACCTATAATATCACGGTTTCAACGCTTGTTTGCAAATCCGAAAGATGCGAAGAATCTGAGGTGGCATGCAGATGTTAAGAAAAATAATGATGGGATCCTACGACATGCGTCTGATTCCCCACAGTGGAAGAAGATTGATCTACTGTACCCTAAATTTGGTGAAGAAGATAGGAATCTAAGACTTGGGCTTTGTACAGATGGGATGAATCCGTACGGGACATTGAGCAGCCAACATAGCACTTGGCCAGTCATGCTTGTTATATACAATCTTCCTCCCTGGATGTGTATGAAAAATAAGTACGTTATGTTGTCATTGTTGATATCGGGCCCTAAACAACCCGGAAATGATATCGATGTTTATCTTGAACCTTTGATTGATGACTTAAAGAAACTTTGGGCTGAAGGTGTGATGACCTATGATGCTTCAGCAAAAGAGACATTTCGTTTGCACGCTATGTTGTTTTGCACTATTAATGACTTTCCAGCATATGGGAATTTGTCTGGATATAGTGTCAAAGGAGCTAAAGCGTGTCCTATATGTGAAGAAAACACTGATTCAATAAGACTAAAACATGGCGGCAAGACTGTATATCTTGGTCATCGAAGGTTTCTTTCAAAATTCCATCCGTATCGTAGGAAGCGCAAAGCATTCAATGGATGGAATGATGAACGGAGTGCACCTAAACCTATACCAGGGGATGTTGTTTATGAAAGAGTAAAAGACATTGTCAATGAATTTGGTAAGAAATCACAATGTAGTATGGCCACACGGAGTGACAATTCTTCATTCAAGAAGAAGTCAATATTTTGGGATCTTCCTTATTGGAGTTCTTTGACAGTCAGGCATTGTATCGATGTAATGCACGTTGAGAAAAATGTCTGTGATAGCATCATTGGTACTCTATTAAATATACCAGGTAAGACTAAAGATGGGATAAAATCCAGACTGGACCTACGTGAAATGGGAATAAGGTCAGAATTAACAGAATTACGTGAAATGGGTAATAAAAGAACATACTTACCTCCCGCTTGTTACACGTTGTCTAGAAAGGAGAAGAAAACTTTTTGTGAATGCTTGGTAAATGTTAAGGTGCCACATGGTTACTCATCCAACATCCGTAGATTGGTATCAATGAAAGATCTGAAGTTGATAGGTCTTAAATCTCATGATTGTCACACTCTAATGCAACAAATATTGCCTGTGGCTATTCGATCTATATTGCCGAAGCATGTAAGGTTTGCAATTACCAGACTTTGTTTCTTTTTCAATAGTCTATGCAGCAAAGTTATTGACCCTGATACTCTCGATAATTTGCAAAGAGAAGTGGTTGTTACCCTATGTCAGCTTGAGATGTATTTCCCTCCTTCGTTCTTTGATATCATGGTACATCTTGTTGTCCACTTGACTAGGGAAGTGAAAATGTTGGGACCAGTTTTCTTGCATTGGATGTATCCTTTTGAACGATACATGAGCGTTTTTAAAGGTGATGTCCGAAACCGTTATCGGCCTGAAGGGAGTATTATTGAAGGTTATGTGGCGAGAGAGGTTATGGATTTTTGTAATGACTTTCTCAGTGGTAATGACACTCCTGATAATGACAAGAATATTGAGGAGGGCAAAGGAATTTTGGGATTACGGGTGAAAGTAATCAGCCGTGAGCAGTTGGAACAAGCTCACTTGTATATTTTACACAATATGGATGAAGTGAGTGTTTATATCGAGGAACATACCAATTTCATAAAGAGACAACATCCTCGAGCAAGTTCAATGTGGCTTGCTAGAGAGCATAATAAGACTTTTACTAAGTGGTTTGAAGATAAAGTCTTACATCAACTATCTCAAACACCAAATGATATTACAGAAACTATCAAATGCCTCGCCTTTAAACCAAAACCGAATGTTATGTCTTATGAAGGGTTTGACATTAATGGATTCACATATTACACAAAGCGCCAAGATGATAAGAGTGTCGTCCAAAATAGTGGGGTCACTCTTCAAGCGTCGACTATGTACTTTGCAAGTGCAAAGGATAAGAGTCCACGTGAAGCTAAAATGTCATATTACGGTGTCATTGAGGACATTTGGGAGTTTGACTACATAGATTTCAAAATTCCGCTCTTTAAATGTAATTGGGTTGATAACACCAAAGGAGTTATAGTGGATGAATTGGGTTTCACTTTGGTGAACTTTGAAAAGATTGGCGAGAAGGGTGAACCATTCATATTGGCATCACAGGCGAAACAAATATTCTATATCGATGATCCTGCAAATGATAAATGGTCGGTTGTTCTTCATGGTAAAAGACAGTTCATTGAAGATCCTATAGATGAAGAAGAGTACTATGATAAGTATGATGACTCCAGTCCATTCTCAGTTGGGTTGCCAACTCCACAAAATATTGAAGCTAATGATGACTTATATGTGCGCGGAGATCACAATGAAGGATTGTTAATTGATAAAAGATCACAATTTTAGAGACATGTATGTTTATACAAATGCTAAATGTTTGCCTTTTTCTAGTTAATACAAATGCTAAATGTTTGCCTTTTTCTAGTTAATACAAATGCTAAATGTTTGCCTTTTTCTAGTTAATACAAATGCTAAATGTTTGCCTTTTTCTAGTTAATACAAATGCTAAATGTTTGCCTTTTTAATGACATTTTCAGATGGCTGACCATGATGAGCATGATGTCCATGATGAGCATGAAGTCCATGATGAGCATGGCGAGGATACTAATGTAAGTTTTAAAAACATATCCTGTATTTCTATAAAATTCATTATCTTCTAGTTATGTCATATATCCTATATTTCTATATTGGGCTAAGTTAGTGTGTTTTATTTTTGTCAAATTTTAGGTTGATGCACCTGTACCCACTGAAGCACTGGAGCAACTTGATGCGCAACACCAGACACTTAACAAGAAAAGGGGCATCACCCTGTTGAAGAAGTTATTAGCGCTAAGTGGTAGTGGATCTAAATTGGTGGTGGAGTTTGATAATGGAGGAAATCCAATTGGAGTGAACCGCAATAATTTTGTGAACTATCTTGGGTGTACCACTCGGGGCCATTGTGGTGTTAAGTATGACAATTGGCATAAAGTTCCTCAAGCGAAAAAAGACTCGATATGGAAGGATTTATGCGTGAGTTATTATTATTTGCAATTCTATTTTGTAGATTACAAATTCTATTATTTGCAATTCTATTTTGGATACTAGTTAATAACATTTCTATTTTACAGAATCTGTTTGCATTGGATGAGAAGTTGCATCGTAAAAATGTGATGCAACGCGCTGGAAAGATGCTTAGGAATTATAGGACAAATCTGAACAGAGAATACATAAAAGAGGGTGATAAGAAGAAGAAGTCAGCCCTTGAACAATGGAACTTCTTGGACAAAGAAGATTGGGACAATTTTGTTGCTTCAAGAAAATCTGAAGAATTCAAGGTATTAGGCGTCACTCCTAATTTAATTAATATACATTGTATTCACCTATTCAAGATTAGCATTTAGTGCTACTAACCAAATCATTAATGTGCATACTAACTAGGCCCTCAGTGACGCACAAAAAGCAAGGCGTGCACTGAATGTGCATGACCACACTATGGGTCCAAAAGGCTATGCAAGCGTTCGCCAAAGACTACAGGCGGAGTCTGCGGCTACTCAGGAGTCTGCTCCTACTCAGGAGTCTGCTCCTACTCAGGAGTCTGCCACACCCATTCCTCGCCATGATATCTGGATAGCTGGCAGGCAAAACAAGAAGGGTGAAATAAAGAAGCCTGTAACTGCTGAGGCGGCTGCAAAAATGGTAAAATACAACTCTTAGAGAAATCATTTGAATATTGATTATTTGTGGTGTTAACTTACCAATTTCTATTTATGGTGATTAGCGGGAGCTGCACGAGCAGAGGAAACAAGGCACGTTCATCCCTCAGGGCACAAGGGATGAATTGACAGTTGCTCTGGGTAACCCAGAGCATCCTGGACGTGTTAGAGGTGCCGGCGCTGGTGTTGGCATCAAAGCATTCTTTGGGCCATCCCAGCGCAAACCCAGAGCGGGACTTTCTCAAGAAGAGGTAACCTATTCTTTTTTTAGAATGTTACTGCAAAAGGAAATTCATTAATAAGAAGCTAATGTTTCTTTTATCCATGTATAGGAGAATAAGAGAGTTGAGGATTTAGTTGCTAAGAAGATCAACGATGTAGTTGCTGAGAAGGTCAAGGAAGAATTGCTGCGGTGGCAGGCATCTCAGGCTTCCAATACGCCTATGGCGACCCACTCTTCTCCTGATGCACAGACTGCGAGTAATCCTGGAGACCCATCGCCTAGCACGTCTGCTGTAAGTATTGTTTATGACATTGTAGTTAGTCTTTTCAAGTTGTTATGTTTTCAAGATGATATGTATATATGTATAATATTCTTTACGTAAATTTGTAGGCATTGAAGCCATGCCGCTTAAGAATGCAAGACTACGTTGTTGCAGAGGCGCAGGCTTACCCGTCCCTTCCTGGGGCAATGTTTCACGGGACTCCAATGCCACAGGGCTACGTTCGTGTGAGCCCGATACGTGTGTTACCTGATTGGAGAGAAGCTACATTGCCATATGCCCACCCGGATATTGATACACTTGGTGAGGCAGAAGGCGGGGTGATATTGTGGCCCAAAGCAGATGTCGTCTACACGACTGAAATTGTAAGATAAATTTACATTGATTTAGACTGTTAATGTGTATATATGATGTCAACTGATCTGAAATTATATGTACAGGTTAAAAAAAAGACACCAGGAGCACCTAGGCCTCCACTTCCACTTCCCGCATTACCCGATTGGGTTCCAACTGACCTAACATACCCGTTAGGTCCTGCTTGTAGGGGAATGGCATGTTGGCTACGGGCACATAATGTACATTGCCCTATAATTATTTCTTTAGATGCAGATTATGCAGGTCAATCATACGATAGCTCTTTATTTATACAAGATATTATTGAGCTGTTTAAGTATGATTGGCTGAATACATCAATGATAGAGACATGGATAAGGTGAGATCTTGTTTATACATCCATATACCTTGTGTAAGATCCGGTGATCTGGTTTCTTATATATTAATGCATACGCCTATATGTTTTGCAGCTACCTAGTCGAAGATCATTGCAAACAATTTGCATTTGATCATGTGGGATTTTTGATTCCATCATTGATTAGTTTGGTAGCTAAAGATCCTGATAATGTTCAACAATACTGTATAGATGCTTTTACAATTTTTGGTCAGCAAAATAAGACGATAATAATAGCTCCATTCAATGTCAAGTAAGTTTACTTTATTTATAATTTGGACTTAAGAAAATTCCATTTTTATTTTGCATTTTGAGTTATTAATTGTTAACTTCTTACTTCTAGCGGTAGACATTGGGAGTTACTAGTTATTGTCCCCGGGACATTCACTGTTTATTATCTAGATCCTGCGGGGAGTACATTGAACACTAAAATTGGACACGTAATGAGAATGCCATTATTCTGGTGAGAAATATTTCATTTTTATATCCGTTAACATCTTTTATTACATTACTATTTACTTATGCAATTTATTGTGTTATATTAACATGTAGGGGTTTAGATGCATTCAAAAAGGCTGGAGGAACGGTCCCAAGGAAAAAGAACCAGCCAATAAATTGGCAGAACGTACAAGTAAGTTCCCGACTCAAATATATATATTATTGATGTGAATTGTGCTTAGTTGTATTATTTTGTATGTTTCAATTTATAGTGTGCTACACAAGACAATGGATGGGCATGCGCATACTATGTGATGCGATTTATGCAGATGATTATCAAATATGCCGCATTGGACATCGATACCATACGTGAGGTATTATATATAGTCTCATTAGTTAGTATGCAATATATCAATCTTATATTATTTTTATATTATTACTTATATATATACATCATTCTCTTTGCAGGTGTTTAAAACTGACAACACTACAGGTAAACGTTTAAAAAATATACATGCTCCATATACGATGGAAGCATTAAATGAAGTAAGAGAAGAATGGGCAAAAGCCATACAAGCAGTGGCAACTGTAAGATATAATTGGGATGTTGATAGCGATAATGAATGATACTATGTAAATGAATATTTCTGAATGTTAATACATGTATTTGAATGTTTCTATATGTGTGTGAATGTGAGAATTGAATTGATGTCTGAATGTATGTACTTGTGTAGAATTTTGCTTGTGACTTTTGCAGGTTTGCGGCCTGTTTGTAGGCTGATATCAATGGATGTCGTAAACCTGCAGTTCAGAAAACTGAACTGCAGGTTCTCATCCTGCTGACCAGCCACAGCAGGCCTGCAAACTGATATGAAAAAAAAAAATATATAAATAGGCGTCGGTTATTTATAGAAAACCGTCAGGAAAGACCTACAGCGTCGGTTTTTTTCAATAAACCGACGCCTGATGTGGCCAAAGCAGTCCTGGAAATGGCGTCGGATATTCATATCAAACCGACGCCTATTTAACATATAGGCGTCGGTCGTTTAGTATATAACCGACGCCAAAAGTGTTCGCGCCACAAAAAATGGCGTCATCTAGGGCACTTTATGCGTCGGTCATCTACTAAAAGACCGACGCTATATTCCATAGTGGCGTCGGTTATTTACTAAAACACCGACGCAGAAAGTGCCCTAGATGATGCCGTTTTCTGTGGCGCGAACCCTTTTGGCGTCGGTTCTCTACTAAACGACCGACGCCTATAGATTAAATAGGCGTCGGTTAAAAAACCGACGCCGAAGTGTTCGACCTTTAGCGGCGCCCACATAGGCGTCGGTCGGAAACCGACGCCAAATGGGGTTAAACGACCGACGCCAAAGGCCGTTTCTGTAGTAGTGCTATTCTTGAAAACCTAATCTCACTTAGGATGTAAGTGTATAATGTGTATTGGGTTTTCAAGAAAATTACGGCAGCATTTCCCCATTTGTTCTCTAAGTACATATGTACTTGGAGAACAACGGGGAAATGCTGCCGAAATTTTCTTGAAAACCCAATACACATTATACACATACTAGTGAGATTAGGTGTTCAAGAATGGGATAGGTGGTACACATTTAAGAATGACATCACATGTATAATCCCTAAAGTTTTAACCATAAACTCTAATATGTTTACCCTAGACCCTAATCTTGTTGTAATATATACTTATTTTCTCTTTGATCATAGAATGGATAGATCATGGATGTCCATTCGCAATCGTTGCACCCCAGATTTTATTTCTGGTCTTGATCAGTTTGTTAGATTTGTCGAGGAACATAGGAAACAACTTGAAGATAGGTTCTACTGTCCATGTAGGCATTGCGGTAACAACTTGAAAGTCAGTATTAGTGACGAAATTAGAAGTCATGTCATGTGCAACGGGATTGTACAAGGCTATACAGAATGGCATTGACATGGAGAGATTTCAAACCTGAAACTAGTGGATGTCGATAGCAGTGCTTGTGTGGAAGAAGAAATTGCCTCCGATGACGTAGATGTGAATGAACCAGTTCCAGTAGACATCGTTGATGCGATGCTGGATAGTTGTGGGGTAGAGCACACCGATCCACCTCCCATGTTTAGAAACATTGTGCATGATGATGAGATACCATTATACACAGGTTGTAAGTTTACGAAGCTTAGCGCTGTGTTGAGATTGTATAAACTGAAAGCTAACAATCAATGGAGCGACAAAAGCTTCACGTCATTGTTGTCTTTGTTGAAAGAAATTCTTCCTGAAGGAAACGAGCTGCCGATCTCAACATACCGGTTAAAGAAATTGTTGTGCCCAATGGGAATGGAGGCCAAGAAGATACACTCATGCCCAAATGATTGTGTATTATTTCAAAAGGACTATGTGAATTTGAAAGATTGTCCGAAATGTGGTGCGTCAAGGTATAAATTGATGACTTCAGGGGAGTCCAAAACTGGTTCTCCCGCCAAGGTGATGTGGTATCTACCTATAATACCACAGTTTCAATGCTTGTTTTCCAATCCTATAGATGCAAAGAATTTGTGGTGGCATGCAGATGTTAAGAAAAATAATGATGGGATCCTACGACATGCGTCTAATTCCCCACAGTGGAAGAAGATTGATCTATTGTACCCTGAATTCGGTGAAGAGGATAGGAATCTAAGACTTGGGCTTTGTACAGATGGGATGAATCCGTACGGGACATTGACCAGCCAACATAGCACTTGGCCAATCATGCTTGTTATATACAATCTTCCTCCCTGGTTGTGTATGAAAAATAAGTATGTTATGTTTTCGTTGTTGATATCGGGCCCTAAACAACTTGGAAATGATATCGATGTTTATCTTGAACCTCTGATTGATGACTTAAAGAAACTCTGGGGTGAATGTGTGATGACCTCTGATGCTTCACGAAGAGAGACATTTTGTTTGCACGCTATGTTGTTTTGCATTGTGAATGACTTTCCAGCATATGGGAATTTGTCTTGATATAGTGTCAAAGGATCTAAAGCGTGTCCTATATGTGAAGAGAACACTGATTCAATACGACTAAAACACGGCAGAAAGACTATATATCTTGCTCATCGAAGGTTTCTTCCAAAATTTCATCTGTATTGTAGGTTGCGCAAAGCATTCAATGGACGGAATGAGGAACATAGTGCACCTAAACCTATATCAGGGGAGGATGTTTATGAAAGAGTGAAAGTCATCGCCAATGAATTTGGTAAGAGATCACAATGTACGATGGCCACAAGGAGTGACAAGTCTTTATTCAAGAAGAAGTCGATATTTTGGGATCTTCCTTATTGGAGATCTTTGACAGTCAGGCATTGTATCGATGTCATGCACGTTGAGAAAAATGTATGTGATAGTGTCATCGGTACTCTGTTCAATATACCAGGTAAGACTAAAGATGGGATAAAATCCAGAATGGACCTACGTGAAATGGGAATAAGGTCAGAATTAACAGAATTACGTGAAATGGGTAATAAAAGAACATACTTACCTCCCGCTTGTTACACATTGTCTAGAAAGGAGAAGAAAGCATTTTTGAATGCTTGGTAAATGTTAAGGTGCCACAGGGTTACTCATCCAACATCCGTACATTGGTATCAATGAAAGATCTGAAGTTGATAGGTCTTAAATCTCATGATTGTCACATTCTAATGCAACAAATATTGCCTGTGGCAATTAGATCTATATTGCCGAAGCATGTAAGGTTTGCAATCACCAGACTTTGTTTCTTTTTCAACAGTATGTGCTGCAAAGTTATTGACCCTGATACTCTCGATAATTTGCAAAGAGAAGTGGTTGTTACCCTATGTCGGCTTGAGATGTATTTTCCTCCGTCATTCTTTGATATCATGGTACATCTTGTTGTCCACTTGACTAGGGAAGTAAAAATGTTGGGACCAGTTTTCTTGCATTGGATGTATCCCTTTGAACGATATATGAGCATTTTTAAAGGTGATGTTCGAAACCATTATCGGCCTGAAGGGAGTATTATTGAGGTTTATGTGGCGAGAGAGGTTATGTATTTTTGCAATGACTTTCTGAGTGGTAATGACGCTCTCATGAATGACAAGAATATTGAGGAACATTTTGGCAAAGGAGTTTTGGGAGCACGGGTGAAAGTAATCAGCCGTGAGTAGTTGGAGCAAGGTCACTTGTATATTTTACACAACATCGATGAAGTGAGTATTTATATCGAGGAACATACCAATTTCATCAAGAGACAATATCCTCGATCCAATTCAATGTGGCTTACTAGAGAGCATAACAAGACATTTATTAAGTGGTTTGAAGATAAAGTCTTACATCAACTATCTCAAACACCAGATAATGTTACTAAAACCATCAAATGCCTCACCTTTAAACCAAAATTGAATGTTATGTCTTATGAAGGGTTTGACATAAATGGTTTCTCATATTACACAAAGCGTCAAGATGATAAGAGTGTCGTCCAAAACAGTGGGGTCACCCTTCAAGCATCTTCATTGTTTTTGGCAAGTGCAAAGGATAAAAGTCCACATAAAGCTAAAATGTCATATTACGGTGTCATTGAAGACATATGGGAGTTTGACTATGCAGATTTCAGAATTCTACTCTTTAAATGTAATTGGGTTGACAACAACAATGGAGTTATAGTGGATGAATTAGGTTTCACGTTAGTGAACTTTGAAAAGATTGGTGAGAAGGGTGAACCATTCATATTGGCATCACAGGCAAAACAAGTATTTTATATCGATGATCCTACAAATGATAAATGGTCGGTTGTTCTTCATGGTAAAAGACAGTTCATTGAAGATCCTATATATGAAGAAGAGTACTATGATAATTATGATGACTCCAATCCATTCTCAGTTGGGTTGCCAACACCACCAAACATTGAAGTTGGGGATCACAATGACTTGTATGTTCGCGGGGATCATAATGAAGGATTGTTAATATATAAAAGATCACAATATTAGAGGCATGGATGTTTATATTTTTATTATGTTCCCATGATGACCCTGTTGATGATCACCATGAGGGTGAGGACGTGCTTGCACCGCCTGAAAATGTAAGTTTCAAGAATATATCCCTGAGGTTTCTATCTATATGCTCATTTATAATTATATTATGTAAGTGTGTTTTTTATCAAATTTTTAGGATACTAGTTAATATCAATTCTATTTAATTTGTAGGCGTTCACCAAAGACTACAGGCTATGCAGGACGGCCATGACATAGCTATGCATGCCATCTACATTGCTTTGTAAATCCAAAGCACAACAGTCGGAGAGAAAGCAAGCATCCCACACTAAGGTTATATAGATATATAGTGGGACTAAGGTGACGATCCCACCTACTAAAACAGGTTACCGACAACTACATGTTATGACTGGGAGGTCGTGATTCAGCAACTGTATGCATTAGCAGGAGGACAAACATATTTCACCACGAGTTAACATTGAAGAAGGTTTACTAACCTTCTTCAATGTTAACTCGTGGTGAAATATGTTTGTCCTCCTGCTAATGCATACAGTTGCTGAATCACGACCTCCCAGTCGTAACATGTAGTTGTCGGTAACCTATTTTAGTAGGTGGGATCCTCACCTTAGTCCCACTATATATATGTACTAAGCTATAGTGTTGTATGTAAATTCAGCACTGCTTCTATTATGCACTATATATTTGTTAGTCTGTCATGTTGTTATATGAATCTGAAACACTTATGCGTGCTGCACTTTATGTATTGTATTTGTATCATGCTTCCCTTCATTGTGGCTTCTTTTGCTGTTTCATGGCTCTTTGAATATATGATTTTGTTGACAATGATGACAATGATCACAATGATGACAATGTGAATGAATTTTTATGAATTGTATGTGAAAATCATCAATACATGAATGTTTCTACATGTGTCTGAATGTGAAAAGAGATGAAATAAATGGAACTGGAGGTTGCTATTGGTTTCTACATGCATGTGATGAAAAAAAATAATATGAATTAAATGTTCTTATACATGAGTGTGAATCACATATATATAATATTGTCCATCATGTTAATTTTGCAGGTTTGTGGCCTGTTGTTGGATGATATCAATGGATTTCATAAAACCTACAGTTCATAACTGAACTGCAGGTTTCTCATCCTATGACCAGCCACAGCAGGTCTGCAGCCTGACAAAAAAAACATAGGCGTCGGTTATTTGAACAAAACTGACGATATATGGTTATAATGTCGGTTTCCATACTAGTAACCGATGTCGATTTCCCTAATGAGGACAGACACCACGATCGTGTTGGCCAGCACGGCTGTGGAAGCAGACCAGACATAAAACAGGCATCAGATATTTGTATAAAACTAACGACATAGGATAACAGTGTCAGTTGCCCTACTAGTAACCGACGTCGATTTCCCTAGAGGCGAGACAACACGGGCGTGCTGGTCAGCATGACCGTGGCAGCGGGTGAGATTGTGTCGGTTATCACTAAGAAAACGACGCCGATAGTGCCCCAAATGGCGCCCTTTCTGTGGCACGAAGGTATGTGGCGTCAGTTGCGAACGTAATAACCGACGCCTATACCCCCTGCTGGCACATTTTCAACGCATTTTCGGTGGCACGCGAAGGGTTTTGGCGTCGGTTTGAGAACCGACGTGTAACGGTTGGGCTTCTAGCGGCGCCCACATAGGTGTCGCTTAAGAACCGACACTAAAGGCTTTAAATAACTGACACTAAAGGCCAGTTATGTACTAGTGCAAAAAGATAAAAGCTTTGGATATTTAGGGTTTTAGTGGTTTTTATGGTAATTTTTGTATATAGGAAACTGAGGAGACATAACTATCATTGGTGCATATCACGAAGAAATAAAACTTAATCATAACAAGTAGAAGCAGCCTACATCCAACGCCTTCTTCTCTCAAGGAAGACACCAATGAGCCATGCACTGAGTCCTTCTATCAAAGGTACCAGGAACGGGCTCACGCGGAAAGATAAATCAGGCGCAACTCTAGTTCCAGGTACTCTCATTCACCTGAATCAGACCAAGCTCTAGAAGTTTACAACATCCTTCTCTTGAAGGAGTCAAAACAAGAAACATCATTCGATAGCTAGTCAAAAGTGTGAATCAGAAAGAAGAATCAGATGCCAAAAAGAAATCATCCAACGAAATAATGCCATACATAGAATGATATGGGATAAACTCCAAACATTCCAATGATCATAAAGAAGCAAAAAGGTTTAGTTACAATGGTGTAATTAAATGAAAGTAAACGCTATAAAGGGAAGATAAGTATCGGTCTCCTTGATTTAGGAGATCAAAATACACAACAAATGACGCCTAAGATAATGCTAACCTGATACCGGGTAGATGCCATTTTGGGGTACGACCATGTTGGGTCCTTGACTGTGTCGAGCCATGGACCGTGACGGGTAAGGGTTGTATCGGGATAGGACCTTTGCCCGATATGGTCATGTCGAGTTGTTGGCCATGTCAAGCTGCAGTCGTGACGAGTATAGACCATATCGAGTTGGGTACTGTATCGGGTTAGGATACATATCGAGTTAACATTATCTTAAGGCTCTCGAGTTCTTCGTGTCAGGTATAGGTAGGCAAGCCGTCTCAGGTTGAAGCCCAGATAAGAACCTGACATTCTTGAAGTGGCCTTGAGGATCATATCGTGTTGCTTGCTACTATCGGAATGGTCTCTAAGTGAACTCCTCCCATCCCTCTTGGGATGGGGGTGTTCTCACCTAGTTATAACCAGGAAGGCTCCTTGGGACTCGACACACTAGCTCCTTTACTCTGGAGGCTAGCTCTAGCAGGGTTTGGCCCATCCCATCATAGGCTTGTAGCTGCTATTTATAGGCAATGAGTTGATGGAAGTTGTAGCTTTTATTGGCCCACATGTCTTTCATTCGTGGCTCTGTTCTTGAGGCTTTAGGAAGGGTCGATATGGCTGTCGCTCGTCATGCATGTTGGACTGGGAGTGTGTCAGGCAGTGAGCATATCGTGTGCAGCTGTGGAGGGTTGGAGACTTGTTGGTCTACGGCGTCAAGGGGTGGCCATGTCGGGTAATGACCTCGTCAGTTTGTGAGTTGTACGGGTAGGCACCATATCGGGTAGAGGGTCGTAGTGGACAGAGACTCCTACACAACACGTCCATGTTGGGTTGCTATCATAGCGGGTAGTGACCATGATGAGTAAGAGGGTGTGTCGACCTCAGATACCGACGAGCTATTGGGCTAGAATGGGGACTTCATTGTTGATGGGCCTGATGGGTCCATTGGTGCTTCTTTTGTCACGACCATCTCGCGAAAACAAGATTAACTAATGCGGAAGCGTTCATCAAGCAGCGGATTAGCGAAAATCACTAAAAATTTAAAACTTTTTGCAAAGAGATCCACACATAGGAAATCTTTTCCAACAAATGCCATTGTATATCATATACATTCTATTTCAAACGTACATATCATGTACCATCTTTTTCCAGAGACTACATCATCAGCTGCCTTATAAACATATATGCAGGCATCATACAAATCTCGAGGCATCAAGCCAAAACCTCAGACTGATATATCAAAAACACTGACTAAAAACTCCGAGGACCTGAGAGTACAGAGACAACACATAGGACTACTATCTATATGACTAGACAGACAATATCTCCACCTGAGATCTTATTGATGTCCCTGCCGTTGCTGTTGCTGCTGCTCTTTCCCTGTTCTAGGGTTTCTGCTCTGCCTTTCATGCATACTTAAAAATGTTTCCCACGGGGGTGAGACAATTGTAAATTGCCCCAGCGAGAGATATAATTCTCCGCCAGAAACATTGTTATAGAAGATTATGAAATTAAACTTAGCAGGGGTTACTTTTACATTAATAGGCATAATTATTCTTCATAGAACAGAATAAGATAATCTCCATTTTCAATAAGAGAATTGCATCTACCCATGGTAGACTCATAGTTCATCCATCTACTTGTAATGAATACAACAAATATGAATAATCATCAATGAACTATAGATATATAATAGAAATGTAACATCAACCAAGTTCTCTAGCATAACTTATTAACACAAATGTTACAAATAAACATGATACTTGTTACCCAAGCATCACACATGGCTCACAAGGCCATTCATATCTTGTCACCTCTCACTAGGCAACAACTTATTCACATGGCTCACAAGGCCATTCACATCTTGTCACCTCTCACTAGGAAACAACTTATTCACATGGCTCACAAGGCCATTCATATCTTGTCACCTCTCACTAGGCAACAACTTATTCACATGGCTCACAAGGCCATTCACATCTTGTCACCTCTCACTAGGCAACAACTTATTCACATGGCTCACAAGGCCATTCACAACTTGTCACCTCTCACTAGGCAACGACTTATTCACATGGCTCACAAGGCCATTCACATCTTTTCACCTCTCACTAGGCAACAAATTATTCACATGGCTCACAAGGCCATTCACATCTTGTCACCTCTCACTAGGCAACAACTTATTCACATGGTTCATAAAATCTGTACACATTGTTACTTTTATTAAGCAACAACAACATCAACGCACAAAAAGCCAATCAACATTTATTATATAAATGTCACAGCCCAAACTTGGCTATATTCATCATCTCATCATACCTGCATGGTTATTAGGCATGATAATAGTCATACAAGATATTCATCACATCATGTGATACAATAGTAACACCATCATTCCTTAACCAGGAATTAGGGTTCACTATCAAACATGTATTATCATTCCCTTTTCCCCAAATTAGGGTTAGGGTTCCCCATTTCTCATTAATTCAGACCCTCTTGAGTTAACCAACTTTATCTTGTATTAAGGTATTTGCCCTCTTAATACATTCCATCACAGAATACTCACCCTTAGCATATAATGCATAGGCCACACATTAGAATTGTCCAACTATCTCACATGATATGGACTTATCTTAGTTTAAGGCATAACTTTATTATAAAGTTACCTATAAACAATCGCAATGATACACCCTCAACTAGGGTTTCACAAGGATACACCCTCAACCAGGGTTTATAAGGATACACCCTCGACTAGGGTTTACTAATCATATATTGGATCCATGCATTTGTTATGCATTATTGATTAGTACCATTAAGGGTATCTCTCACCTAATTACATTAGGTTTCCAAAAAGGTTTGATCAATTGGACCTTCAATGACATGAGGTATCCAATTGAATTGGGGTTTTCAATGTTGATTCCTTCAATCATTGAATTCATGGAACCAATCATCAATTGGACCTATACTCATACTTCAATTGAGTTTAATAGGTCAACCTTAAACTGATTTGACCCTCAATTGACCCTAAATTGATCATCAATTAGGGTTTGATTCAATTGAATTAGGGTTTGGAATCGAAGATCCAACAACACTCATCAATGCAAGATTGGTTACTTTGAAACTATTGAACCATTATCCAAATTGGGTATGACCTGACCCCAAACGGTCTTGAGGTCGTTTGGATGACCTCCAAACGGTCTTGAGACCGTTTGCCCATCATATCACTCAAATACAAGCCATCCAATTATAGTTTGGATCATTGGATTGATCACCAAATCAGCATTGCATTGTATAACAGCTTGGTACCTTTAGACCTTCAAACACCTAACCATACTCAACCCTAGACCTCCAAACGGTCTTGGGTGACCACCAAACGGTCTTGAGACCGTTTGGATGAGCTCCAAATGGTCTTGAGACCGTTTGGCCCATCCAACTTTTGGATTCTAGTGAAAAATCATCATGGATTGGTCTATCGAGTTGATCAACAAATCAGCACTACATTGCAATATGATTAGTACCTTTGGACCTTCAATTGGTCAACTATACTTGACCCCAGACCTCCAAACGGTCTTGGGGTGACCCCCAAACGGTCTTGAGACCGTTTGGGTGATCCTTGGGGTGACCCTTGGGGTGACCCCCAAACGGTCTTGGGGTGACCCTTGGTCCCCAATCACCTTCCCTAACCTCAAGGTCCATTTTTTATACTCCATTGCCATCTATTTCTCTGTCTCCAAGGAGAATCTACCCCTACATCCTGGAAGCACGTTTGGTGTTGTTCTTTCTCATTTTTCATCGAAGATCCTTATAAAGATGACGATCACAGGCAAAGCAATCTAGAAGGGGGTAGATAAAGACGACGGACATCCTCCCCAAGCAGGCCTCCAACGTTTCGTAGCCATCCTACACTGCATCGTCATCATCAAATTTGATTTTGCAATCACTCTGACGGTTGACATCGATGAGTGCATCATGGCATTGCTCCTCCTCCAGTGGCCACACGTCGGTCCTAGCTACAACAACCCCGATGATGAAGAGGAGGAAGAAGAAGAGATGGAGAATATCGTCAATTCGGTGGACATCAACGCACCGACACAAGAGAGGAGGGCCAAGAAGGCTACTGGCATGTCATCTTCATGACCTCCATGCCTGAATCTGGGAAGACGCTCCATGCCATTAGCACAACCCCGTGCCACTCAATAAAACATTAGGCACTGATTGGTGATTCAGGAAGAGGCCGAAGATGCACCGGTCCAGATGGTTCCCTTGAACTTGGACACAAGTTTGGGGTCACACACATACGAGGAGGAGGAGATAGATGACACCGATAGTGAGGAGATGGAAGATGAGCCAATGGACTTTTTGTCCAAGCTAGAGGAGGACAGGATGAATTGGGTTGGGAAGCAACCCAAGGAAATTGCTTATGGGAGAGGTACAATGAGGAAAGTGTTCTCAAGACCCATCCACCCTGAGTTCTTGACAAGGAGGGTGATGCCCACTAGAAATGCATGTATTGCTACCATGCAAGCTCTAGCGATCAACTATGTGTATCAGGACAAAATGAAACGATGTGGGCTCTATAAGATCTTGAATGAGGTTGAAGAAACCTACTAGGAGTTGACTCATGAGTTTTTTGCAACTTTGGAAAAAGTATAATACCAAGGTGAAGATGCCATCAGGTTCAAGTTGAATAGCTCAACACATGTCTCAAAGTTTCCCAAATCACTGCTATCTTAACCCTCAATCTAGAAGTGGCAAAGAATTTCAATGAGGGAAGTCTTGACAAGAATGGGAAAGTAGATTACTCTAAGATGTGAAAGGCTATTACTAGTCAAGCAATTTTTTCTGTAGGAAAATCCAAGACCAACAAGATTTACAATCCCTTCATGAGATATCTATAGAAGGTCCTAGCAAACACCTTGATTGGTTGTTATGAAAATCAAGGTTGTTGTTTACAAAATGTTTTGTATGTGATGGCCATAATAGAAAGTAAGGGATTTGTAAACATTGGAGCCATGGTGATTGACCACTTGAAGACAATCACCTCTAAGAGTAAAAATCCATTCATCATGGGGGGATTATCATCACAATGGCAAAGGCAGTGGGATTTAATTTAGGGCTTACCAAGGTAGAAGGAAGCAAATATGTTGACCTAAAATATCTTGCTAGGTCCCAAATGATCTCCCTGAGAGATAGCAAAATCTTTTATGTTCTAAACCCCGGGTACCCTGGAATCACCTTGGAGCTCCCATACCATGCCACCCCCTCCTCACGCATGTGGAGCCACCAAAGAACTTTTTTGAGGTGATAGTACAGTATGAGGAGGAGCATCCAAGAGAGGGGTTCAGAACACCAAATGTGGACTTGCCTAATGAAGGAGGAGAGATGAATGTGCTTGAGTAGTAGTGTGTTCTTTAGCAGCCGCGTTGCACATGACTGAGATTTGAGGATTTTGATGTGCAACCACCTTCAACAAAAGCATATGACACGTCAGACATTTATACATAGTTGGAGGAAATTTAGCAGAAACAGTAGGCCATGTGGTTAGATCCGTAGCAGATGCATCATCAAACCAAATACATGTACCAATATCAGCATGCATAGGGGTAGAGGAACCCTCAATGAGGGGAGGACTGTCTGGTTAGCAGGAGACATACCTTCCTCAATATCCATACGACTGGGACCACTATTACCAGCATCCACCTCCGCATGTAGGCCCGCCACATGACCCCACACTTCCAGAGAAGTTATTTTTACCCTATCATTCCTAAGCTTTAGTTTCATGCCGATGACAATATGACTCAATAGATTGGGGTGGTAGGCGGTATGCCCTCTTTCTTATCTTATTTTGTTGATGTCTATCTCACCTGCTCTTTGTTTACTTTTTGATTTATCTTTTCACTATAGATTTCCTTTTTCTTGTATCCATGCATACATGTAGTTCAATTTCTCATGTAGATTTTGGTATTTTTTGTGTGTTTTTAATTAGGATTTTCTGCTTTGTCTTAATTCCCTAAAATTAGGTTTAGATGTGATTGAATGCAAATTGGCACCATTTTGGCCTATTTTGTGCAAACTTGAATGTTCTTGACTAAAATCATGTTTTTGACTTAAACTCCACTGTTTGAAATAAAAATGTTGATCTTTGACAAATGCATGCCATTTACTTAGAGTTATTACTATATGGTTTTAATTGTTGACTTTTTACATGTGCAACACTTCTCTCAAGTTTGTGAATGATTCAGTTGAATTGTGAATTGAGAAAGCTATAAACCCCTAGAGCCTATGGAATCACTTGATATAAATGTGAATTTCATGTTGTTCAATCATGTGGTGTGATATCATTTGATGAAGTGTTGGATTAGTTTTCATGAAGGAATTCTTATGTTGAGGACTATGCTAATGACCCCCCTTGGACCCGACTCTTCTCTCACCATCTTCATACCCCTACGCCTCATAAAAGGATGCCTTAGAGAACATATTTAGCCTTGGCCACTTCCAATAGTTTGGGGTGGCCATATCTACATTTCCCCACTTCACTCTATTCATCATATGACCTACCTACACTAAGGGAAAAAGAAAAGAAAAGAAGAAAAGAAAAAGCAAAAAGAAAATAAAAAGATGCTCCTATTTAAGAGCATCTAAATAAAGAAATGATGAGTGTGTAAAAGCACTATAAAAATCTTACAACAATCCTTTCTTCCATTTTCATACCCATTGATCTAGAAAACATCAAATCTAGTTTACTTTACCCCTTTCTACATCCATGTGGGTCATTTAGTGTGGTTTGAGGCATAAGATTGAATGCATGAAAGTGATACAACACTCCTAGTCATCTTTGATTAACGCCAACTTGAACCGGTTTACCTGGAATGATATGAAGGACATATGGAAAGCTTGTGTATTCTATGCTTTATATTTGAAGTTTGTATGCTCTGTGATCATTTCATGACTGGTATGTGATAACACCCATTTTATGGCTGCTAGAACCTATATTTTATTGCCAAAATAGCTTCCAAACTTAACTCCCTATTCGTTTTATTCTATTTATTATGAAGAATCATGCCCACTACGCCCCTGACAATATTTTCCACCTTTTTGCAGGGCTTTTCCTATTTTTCCACAAGAAAGGTGTAACATCCCTGACCTGGGTTATACTCTAACCCTAGGTGTTTTGATTAAGAAAGGTGATTAAATGTTTAATATCATCTTGTGAAAAGTAATTAGGCCTCAAGAGGAACCTATGTTGCAATTCTAGTCCTTTTTGAACATTGTTGAAATCAATGTTTTGTTTGTTTTGGACTAAAGTGAAAATTACCCAAGTTGAGGGGTTAACTTGCAAATTGCACATGATAAGATGTTCCTCTGATGTTGAGACATCATAAGGATGAATATGATGTAGTAGTATGGTTTCTACAAGCCTGGACACCAAGATAGAGCTTGTTGGACAATGTTGTGCATTAAAACCTAGTTTTGGAGTAAAGTGCAATTTACCCAAAATATAGGGTTCAATATGCAAATTACCACTTCAATAAGTTCCTTAATATTTCTTGTCATCATGTATAGCAAATAAAATGAGAGGTACTTCTCATTTGAATTAAGATGGAGGAGAGAGAATCTTGATATTAAAATAATCAAGATTTAATCCTAATTGAAACCGTAATTCAATTTAGGGCAAAAATGAATAAAAATAAAGGAAGGTCTTTCAACAAAAATGTTTTGGGTTGATTTTGAATAAGGATGGACGTTCCTTTGCCAAGATAAGGAACGAAAATATCTTAAGTAGGTGAAATTCCACTCACCTTATTATAAAGAAAAGTAATTTCCACTCACATATGGGATATTAATATAATAAGCATTAAGATGCTTAATTTGCTTTTCTTTAAATTGAGGATAATGAATAATAATTAAAGGCAAAGGGATATGCCTCGTATCCATGGAGTTGAGGGGGGAAGAGGCGGTCATAAATTTTGGATTAATTGGATTTTTATAAGGCATATTCTCTCTCATCAATTTCTTTATAAAAGTGCCATTTCCAAGCCCAAACCAAGGCCTTTTTCGGATTTTCTTCTTCCCCTTGCTTGCAAAACCGACTAAGGAGCTAGGGAGGAGCAGGGAGAACGTCCCCAACCTGTGGGTAAGCCCTTGACCTTCGTTCTCCTTGATTTCATGGTGGAAATCGAAAATAAATTATGGATTCCTTCTTATTTCGATCTCCTCTTCAACCCTAGCCAACTTTTGTAATCAAAAGCTTGAGGACGAGCCTAGGGGGAGTTGCTAGAGCTTCATCCACCATTAATGGCGTGAGCTTGGAGCTTCGGAGCTCAATTAGAGGCGTATTTTATAACTCAAACCCTTAAACATTGCTATTGCATCAATTCTCTATGCTTTGTTGATTGATTTCTTCAATTTGATACACACTTGTTTCTTTGCTGCAATTTCCATCAAGAACGGTTGCTGTTCTTGGTTGTTCGAAGGAAGGGGATGATGAAATCATCCTAGATGCTTATCCAAAGAAAATTACCAAGCAAAACCGTTTTGATAGCTACTCCAAATCGTTTTAATTTGATTGGCTATGCGGTTTCAGCAAACCGTTTAAGGGCAAACGGTTTGAAACCGTTTGGGAGAAAACGGTTTTAAGACCGTTTGAGATGGTTGAACAAGCGTTGACCGTTTGGGAATTTTGTTCCTAATTATGTAGGCTGATAACCCTCCAAATTTGAGGGATTAACTCCAAAGGAATCGAGAGTTGAAGGCAAATCAATTAGGCAATCGAATTGAATTATGTGCTGATTTTCAACCTGATTAACTTGACCTGGTTGAGAAAACGGTTTCAAGACCATTTGAGATGGTTGACCAAGCATTGACCATTTGGGATTCCTGTTCATAATTATGTTTATTAATAACCCTACAAATTTAAGGGATTAACTCCAAAGGATGTTGGCTAAATGGACATCTATAAATCCCTTTGTTTTGATTATGACAAACATTTCATTCTTATTGATCTAACGAGCTACTTGAGTGTGCAGGAACAAGGTGGATGACAAAAGCAATTAGGGAAATCCATATGCTTATATGTTTGTATTTTCATGAAATGTAATCGCCTTGTAGAAACTTGTACAAATATATATAATGTACAAGTACTTAGATTTCATGTAAATCAAGTGTTAGATTTCCCTAGCTAAACACCACATTTAGACAGGTCATCCCCTTCAAATAGGATCACATTTGCACACTCATACATATAATTAGTGCCTAAATTGAAACATTGAAACAGGATCAATCTCGGTCGACCAACTCCTTGACCGAGACACTCTCGGTCGACAATCTTCTCGACCGAGAAAGATCCAAAGTAGCCGTTAGACACAACTAACAAGGTAGTTGGTAGTTGGAGATAAACGTTGCAAAACACTTGTTCCAGAGAGCCTGTCGGTCGACAAAAGTTCGACCGAGTAGGTGTCTCGGTCGACCATTCCTCGACCGAGATGGTCTCTGACAACAACTGCAGAATTAATTAATTAGCCGTTGTTAAAGCAACAAACTTGTACCTAACGGCTCGTTAAGCACTTAGAAACCCCTAGAAGTTGTCTAGAACGTCCTTAAGCATCCTTATGCCATTCCTATAAATAGGACAAGCCATAGGACACTCAAATATACTTGTTACACTTGAGAAATCCTTGAGCATACTTTGAGCAATCTGTTTGTGAGCAATTTGAGCATTGTGACAATTGGCTACTTCCTTCCTTAGCTCAAAATTCGTGTCCTATAGGCTAGTATCTCCTACCCACTGCAATCACAAGTCCATACACTTGGTTAGGATATCTATACGCTTGATCTAGGCAAATCAAGCCTTGGGCTACAAAGGATAAGTTGTAATTTCCTTTTTCCTTTCTTGTTCTCTATTACTGTTTGTACTCTCCTTGCTACTCCTAGGTTGGAGGCTGCGGATTGGAGAGGGTGAATATCTTCTTGGTGAAGAAGGAGACTTTGGGCTACTTCAGAAGGCTGGTGCAACGGGAGGTTACTTCTAGAGAGGAAGGCTACTTCAAGGGGGAGCTTGGAGTTACTTCAAGAAGGCTACCTCAAAGTTGGTGCACCTACTTCAAGTGAAGGCTGTTCAAAGGGTGTAAAGGAAAGTATTGTATTTTGTATAAATCCTTGAGAAGGTAATAAAATAAATACTTTCAAAATCCCAGTTGGGTAAGCAACCGGGTAGTGGACTGACAACTTTAGTATTTGCTAAAGTTGGAACCACTCTAAACACCTGTCTCCTTCTTTCAATTTCAATTGTGGTTGTTTGAGTAAAATAAATTGTTAAAATTATTTAAAAACTTTATTCACCCCCCCTCTAGTGTTTTTCAATTGGTATCAGAGCAGGCTTCAAGGAACCCTAACAAGGTCTTGAAGAAATGGGTGATGGAGTGCTCAACAACCTTAACCTCGAAGGGACACTTGTTGCTAGGCCTCCAGCGTTCGATGGAACAAACGACCAATATTGGAAGAGAAGGATGCAGTTCTACTTCCAAGGCATCAATTGGGACTTATGGAGAATGGTGTCAACTCCATATGAGCTCCCTCAAACTCAATTTGCAGAATGGGATGCAAATACGGTAAAGCTAGCTCAAATGAATGCAAAAGTTGTAAGCATTTTATATTGTTCTATATCGGTAGGAGAATTTAATAGAATATCTAATTGTGACACAGCCTATGATATTTGGCATAGACTATCCATAACCTATGAAGGAACAGTCCAAGTCAAAAATTCAAAAATTAGCATGTTTAAACAAAAGTTTGAACACTTTCGTATGGATCCTGATGAATCTATTAGTGAAATGTTTGCAAAATTTTCTACTATTGTTAATGGTTTAAGTGCCCTAGGAAAACCTGTCCTTGAAGAAGATCATGTATCAAAAATCCTTCGATCACTCCCTCCAAAATATAAGCCAAAGGTGACAGCCATTGAAGAAGCAAACGACCTCACTCGACTGAAAATGGAGCAACTTATTGGCAACCTAGAAGCTCATGAAGCAACCCTAGAAGAGGAGGAAAGAAGAGCACTTGAACTTCAGCAAGGAAAGAAGAAGGATGTGGCTCTAAAAGCTTTAAAAGTCGTCACACAAGAAAGTGAGGAGTCAAGTGAAGAAGAAGGAGAAGAAGCCTTAATCGTCAACGGTAAGAAATACAAAAGATTTAAATCTAACAAAATTTCCAGCTCTTCTTCTACCCCTCCTAGGTGCTTTTAATGTGGGAAGAAAGGGCATTTCAAAAATGAATGTCCTAAAGCAAAGAAAGGAAAGAAAAGCTCACACAAGAAGAAGGGAGAAAAAGCCTATAAAGCTGCATGGGACGAGTCAAGTGACAATGAAAGCGGAGAAGAAACGGTGGATTGTCTAATGGCAAGAGAAGATGATGAAGACTCTCAAGAGGTAAGCCTACTTGATCTTCCTAAAGAAGAGTTAGTTACTAGTCTACAAGAAATTCATGATAAGTATGTTGATGTCAAGAAGAAACTAAAGAAGGTTATCAAATCAAATGATGAGCTAATTGCTAAATTAGATAATCTTTCTTCTGAAAAGAATAACATTGATCTTGAGAATTTGTCTTTAAAAACATCTTTAGATGATTGCACTAGAAAGCTACTCACTTTAGAAACAAATGTTGATCTTCTTTCTAAAGAAAAGACTGACTTGTTAGCTAAACTAAAAGATTTTCAGACTCAACCTATTTTGTGTAACCATCTAGACCATGATAATGTTATAAAAGAAAGAGATTCATTGTTATCTGATTTAGATCAAGCAAGAAATGATCTACACAAGAAGATGAATGATATTGCTCAGCTGCAAAGAGAACTTTATGAGTTAAGAAGAAAAGATATACTTGATAACATTCTAAGCATTGGTACTGTTTTCAACGGAAGAAAAGGTTTGGGATATGCTCCAAAGAAAAATCAACCCAAAAGAACTCAAACTATGTTTGTACCCAAGAACACAATGGCTAGAAAGAGAAATGAAGTTGATTCTATTACTTGCCATTTTCATTTACGTCTTGGACACTATTCCTTTTCATGCCCTTATAAAACTAAGGATTCCGAATTAGTTTGGGTCCCAAAACCTCAAACTTAGTAGAGTCAAATGGAATTTAGTTGAGATATGGCCAAACGCTCCATCTTGCTATTAATATTGTCTTATCTCAACTAAACAAAAGATTTCATGCATATTGTTAATTTTCTACATTGTTGTACTGAAACAGAAACTTAGTCGGTCGATGTATTGTCGACCGAACCATTAATCGGTCGAAGTATTGTCGACTGACCGGATGTCTGTAACATATCAAAATTTACAGCAATTATTTCGGTCGAAAATTGGTCAACCGAGCTAAATTTCTGTGTTTCTTTGTTTGTAATACAGTAACCTTCTCGATCGACAATTGGTTGACCGAGACAGATGTCGGTCGAACAATTGTCGACCGACTGGATTTCTGATTCAGAACTCTTATACAAGTCTGTACTTAAATGATTCTAACCATATCGGACCATCACATGGGTACCAAAATCTACATTTTAATGCAGGAATGGGTGGTTGACAGTGGATGTTCCAAACATATGACCGGGAACAAGGATGCATTTCAAACCTTTGAAGAAAAGAAAAGTGGAACGGTCACCTTTGGAGACAATGGTAAGGGAAAAATCGTTGGAATAGGTAATGTTGGTACAAACCTCGAAATAAAGAATGTTCTACTCGTTGATGGTTTGCACCATAATTTGATAAGTGTTAGTCAATTATGTGATAGTGGTTATGATGTGTTATTTAACAAAACTTGTTGCAAGTTATTGATAGAAAACACTACAAATGTTGTTTATGAAGGAAATAGAGTTGGAAATCTTTATATCCTTAAACCTAACTCTATGAAATCAGTAGTGGGAAAATTCTTGCTTGCAAATGAAAATACCTTACAACTATGGCATAAAAAGCTAGGACATGCTAGTTCACATGTTATTAAAAAGTTAGTGAAATATGATCTTGTTCGTGGATTGCCTACTTTATCTTTTGATCAAGTTGAAAACTGTGAACCATGCACAATGGGAAAGCAAACCAAAACCTCTTTTAAACCAAAACATGTACTTAGCACCAGTAGGTCCTTAGAATTAATTCATATGGATTTATTTGGACCCATGAGGACACAATCTATTGGTGGTAAAAGATATTGTTTTGTTATTGTTGATGATTATAGTAGATACACATGGGTACACTTTATTGCAACTAAAGATGATACTATTCATGTTTTTATACAATTTTGTTCCAAGATTGAAAATCTATTACAAAGCAAAATATGTACCATTAGAAGTGATCATGGTGGAGAATTTGAAAATCATACATTTGAGGAATTTTGTACATCTCAAGGGTACACTCATAATTTTTCTGCTCCACGCACCCCACAACAAAATGGTATAGTCGAAAGGAAAAATCGATCACTACAAGAAATGGCTAGAACTATGATTCTCGAACACAACACACCCAAAACCTTTTGGGCTGAAGCTGTAAACACTGCATGCTATGTGTTAAATAGAGTATCTATTCACTCTCACTTGAAGAAAACTCCATATGAAATAATACATTCTCAGAAACCTAGAGTTGACTATTTTCATACTTTTGGCTCCACATGCTATATTTTAAATACCAAAGATGATAGAGATAAGTTTGACTCTAAATCACACAAAGCATTCTTTTTGGGATATTCCACTTCTAGCAAAGCTTTTAGAGTATATAACACTATCTCTAGAAAAGTTGAGGAATCTATTCATGTTTCTTTTCATGAAGAGACCAAATCTGAAAATCTAGAAATCATAGATCTCACTAATCAATTCGAAAATTTAAACATACCAAATGATAGTGAGAAAGTTACTACAAATAATCACCAAGCTGAACCACAACCTACACCTAGGCTTATTAAGGATCATCCTCAAGAACTTATTATTGGAAATCCTAATGATAAAGTCAAAACTCGGTCTTCCTTCAAAGATGTTGCAAACATGGCTTTTGTTTCTATCATTGAACCTAAAAAGATATCTGAAGCTCTTAAAGATGATTATTGGATAATAGCCATGCAAGAAGAATTGAATCAATTCACTAAAAATGATGTATGGGATTTAGTTCCTAAACCACAAGATAAAACCATCATAGGAACTAAATGGGTTTTTAGGAATAAGCTAAATGAGGCAGGAGAAGTAATAAGGAATAAAGCTCGGTTAGTAGCACAAGGATATAATCAACAAGAAGGAATAGATTTTGATGAAACATATGCACCGGTAGCTAGACTTGAAGCTATTAGAATGTTACTAGCTATTGCTGCACATAAAAACATCAAACTCTACCAAATGGATGTAAAAAGTGCATTTCTAAGTGGCATTATTCAAGAAGAAGTATATGTTGCCCAACCACCTGGTTTTGAAATACCGGAAAAAGGTGAGTATGTTTATAAACTTAAGAAAGCACTTTATGGTTTAAAACAAGCACCTAGGAATTGGTATGAAAGGCTCAAGACATATCTCTTTGATAATAATTTTTCTATTGGAAATCCATATTCTACTTTATTTTTCAAAACATATACATCTGATTTCCTAGTTGTGCAAATATATGTTGATGACATTATTTTTGGAGCTTCTAATGATTCATTGTGCACACAATTCAGTGACATTATGGAAAAAGAATTTGAAATGAGCCTCATGGGTGAACTAACTTTCTTTCTTGGTTTTCAAATTAAGCAAACACCTGCCGGAATATTCATAAGCCAAGAAAAATATACTAAGGAACTCTTAAAACGTTTTGGGATGGATCAGTGCAAACATGCTACTACTCCTATGGCTACTTCTATTAAAATTGATAAGGATGAAAATGGGGAACCTATTGATGATTCCTTATATAGAGCCATGATTGGTAGTTTGCTTTACTTAACTGCTTCTAGACCGGACATTATGTTTTCCGTTGGTCTTTGTGCTCGATTTCAATCACAACCTATGCACTCTCATTTTCTAGCAGTTAAATGAATTCTTCGTTACCTAGCCGACACTACTTTTTTGGTTTATGGTATCCAAAAGGACAATCCTTGGATTTTAAAGCTTATACTGATGCGGATTATGCTGGTTGTCGACTTGTTCGCAAGAGTACTAGTGGTGGTTGTTTCTTGTTAGGGAGAGCTTCAGTATCTTGGTTTAGCAAGAAACAAAATACGGTTGCCCTATCTACAACTGAAGCTGAATATATGGCAGCCGGGTCTTGTTGTGCTCAAGTGCTTTATATGCAACAAGTGTTAAACGATTATGGTTTTACTCTTTCATCTACGCCTATTTTTTGTGACAACACGAGCGCTATAAACTTAGCACACAATCCTATTTTACACAGCCGAGCTAAACATATTGAAATCCGTCATCACTTTTTAAGGGATCATATCTCCAAGAATCATGTTTCCCTTCATCATGTTGATACGGAAGATCAATTGGCTGATATTTTTACAAAACCGCTTCCACTAGATCAATTTAACAAAATTAGGAAGCAACTGCTTATCACTCCTTTGGAAGATGTTTTCTTTGATATTTGTGCTACTTAAACAAAAACTCTTACTTGCATCATGATATTTTGGCTTTTAATGGACATCTTTTTCATTAGATTTGACGGGACATCTAATTAAGGGGGAGTTTTTATTTCTAACGGATATCTTTTTGAAATGACAAAGGGGGAGAAATAAATATAAAACTAAAACTTAGTAATTATGAAAAACTCAATCAATGAGTTTCATAAATAAACTCTTGGCTTTACATTGAAAGTTGATATATTCCCTAGTGAATTGGATTTCATGTTCCATAATTCAAGGGGAATAATAAGCACACATTTTATAAACAAGAGGAAAAGCTACAAAAGGTAATCTAAAGGTATGAAACTCATATGGTTTATATTTCCTTTATTTATATTTTTGGAAATGTTTGTCATCTTCAAAAAGGGGGAGATTGTTGGCTAAATGGACATCTATAAATCCCTTTGTTTTGATTATGACAAACATTTCATTCTTATTGATCTAACAAGCTACTTGAGTGTGCAGGAACAAGGTGGATGACAAAAGCAATTAGGGAAATCTATATGCTTATATGTTTGTATTTTCATGAAATGTAATCGCCTTGTAAAAACTTGTACAAATATATATAATGTACACGTACTTAGATTTCATGTAAATCAAGCGTTAGATTTTCCCTAGCTAAACACCACATTTAGAAAGGTCATCCCCTTCAAATAGGATCACATTTGCACACTCATACATATAATTAGTGCCTAAATTGAAACATTGAAACAGGATCAATCTCGGTCGACCAACTCCTCGACCGAGACACTCTCGGTCGACAATCTTCTCGACCGAGACAGATCTAAAGTAGCCGTTAGACACAACTAACAAGGTAGTTGGTAGTTGGAGATAAACGTTACAAAACACTTGTTCCAGAGAGCCTGTCGGTCGACAAAAGTTCGACCGAGTAGGTGTCTCGGTCGACCATTCCTCGACCGAGATGGTCTCTGACAGCAACTGCAGAATTAATTAATTAGCCATTGTTAAAGCAACAAACTTGTACCTAACGGCTAGTTAAGCACTTAGAAACCCCTAGAAGTTGTCTAGAACGTCCTTAAGCATCCTTAGGCCATTCCTATAAATAGGACAAGCCATAGGACACTCAAATATACTTGTTACACTTGAGAAATCCTTGAGCATACTTTGAGCAATCTGTTTGTGAGCAATTTGAGCATTGTGACAATTGGCTACTTCCTTCCTTAGCTCAAAATTCGTGTCCTATAGGCTAGTATCTCCTACCCACTGCAATCACAAGTCCATACACTTGGTTAGGAGATCTGTACGCTTGATCTAGGCAAATCAAGCCTTGGGCTACAAAGGATAAGTTGTAATTTCCTTTTTCCTTTCTTGTTCTCTATTACTGTTTGTAATCTCCTTGCTACTCCTAGGTTGGAGGCTGCGGATTGGAGAGGGTGAAGATCTTCTTGGTGAAGAAGGAGACTTTAAGCTACTTCAGAAGGCTGGTGCAACGGGAGGTTACTTCTAGAGAGGAAGGCTACTTCAAGGGGGAGCTTGGAGTTACTTCAAGAAGGCTACCTCAAAGTTGGTGCACCTACTTCAAGTGAAGGCTGTTCAAAGGGTGTAAAGGAAAGTATTGTATTTTGTATAAATCCTTGAGAAGGTAATAAAATAAATACTTTCAAAATCCCGGTTGGGTAAGCAACCGGGTAGTGGACTGACAACTTTAGTATTTGCTAAAGTTGGAACCACTCTAAACACCTGTCTCCTTCTTTCAATTTCAATTGTGGTTGTTTGAGTAAAATAAATTGTTAAAATTATTTAAAAACTCTATTCACCCCCCCTCTAGTGTTTTTCAAAGGAATCGTGATTTGATTGCCTAATTGATTGGCCATTGAACTCAACCAGGTCAAGTTAATCACGTTGAAAATCAGCACATAATTCAATTCGATTGCCTGATTGATTGGCCTTCAACTCTCGATTCCTTTGGAGTTAATCCCTCAAATTTGGAGGGTTATCAGCCTACATAATTAGGAACAAAATTCCCAAACGGTCAACGCTTGTTCAACCATCTCAAATGGTCTTGAAACCGTTTGCTCCCAAACGATTTCAAACCGTTTGCCCTTAAACGGTTTGCTGAAACCGCATAGCCAATCAAATTAAAACGATTTGGAGTAGCTATCAAAACGGTTTTTCTTGGTAATTTTCTTTGGATAAGCATCTAGGATGATTTCATCATCCCCTTCCTTCGAACAACCAAGAACAACAACCGTTCTTGATGGAAATTGCAGCAAAGAAACAAGTGTGTATCAAATTGAAGAAATCAATCAACAAAGCATAGAGAATTGATGCAATAGCAATGTTTAAGGGTTTGAGTTATAAAATCCGCCTACAATTGAGCTCCAAAGCTCCAAGCTCACGCCATTAATGGTGGATGAAGCTCTAGCAACTCCCCCTAGGCTCGTCCTCAAGCTTTTGATTGCAAAAGTTGGCTAGGGTTGAAGAGGAGATCGAAATAAGAAGGAATCCATAATTTATTTTCGATTTCCACCTTGAAATCAAGGAGAACGAAGGTCAAGGGCTTACCCACAGGTTGGGGACGTGCTCCCTGCTCCTCCCTAGCTCCTTAGTCGGTTTTGCAAGCAAGGGGAAGAAGAAAATCCGAAAAAGGCCTTGGTTTGGGCTTGGAAATGGCACTTTTATAAAGAAATTGATGAGAGAGAATATGCCTTATAAAAATCCAATTAATCCAAAATTTATGACCGCCTCTTCCCCCCTCAACTCCATGGATACGAGGAATATCCCTTTTCCTTTAATTATTCTTCATTATCCTCAATTTAAAGAAAAGAAAATTAAGCACCTTAATGCTTATTATATTAATATCCCATATGTGAGTGGAAATTACTTTTCTTTATAATAAGGTGAGTGGAATTTCACCTACTTAAGATATTTTCGCTCCTTATCTTGGCAAAGGAACGTCCATCCTTATTCAAAATCAACCCAAAACATTTTTTTTGAAATACCTTCCTTTATTTTTATTCATTTTTGCCCTAAATTGAATTAGGGTTTCAATTAGGATTAAATCTTGATTATTTTAATATCAAGATTCTCTCTCCTCCATCTTAATTCAAATGAGAAGTACCTCTCATTTTATTTGCTATACATGATGACAAGAAATATTAAGGACCTTATTTAAGTGGTAATTTGCATATTGAACCCTATATTTTGGGTAAATTGCACTTTACTCCAAAACTAGGTTTTAATGCACAACATTGTCCAACAAGCTCTATCTTGGTGTCCAGGCTTGTAGAAACCATACTACTACATCATATTCATCCTTATGATGTCTCAACATCATAGGAACATCTTATCATGTGCAATTTGCAAGTTAACCCCTCAACTTGGGTAATTTTCACTTTAGTCCAAAACAAACAAAACATTGATTTCAACAATGTTAAAAAAGGACTAGAATTGCAACATAGGTTCCTCTTGAGGCCTAATTACTTTTCACAAGATGATATTAAACATTTAATCACCTTTCTTAATCAAAACACCTAGGGTTAGAGTATAACCCAGGTCAGGGATGTTACACTTTTCTTGTGGAAAAATAGGAAAAGCCCTGCAAAAAGGTGGAAAATATTGTCAGGGGCGTAGTGGGCATGATTCTTCATAATAAATAGAATAAAACGAATAGGGAGTTAAGTTTGGAAGCTATTTTGGCAATAAAATATAGGTTCTAGCAGCCATAAAATGGGTGTTATCACATACCAGTCATGAAATGATCACAGAGCATACAAACTTCAAATATAAAGCATAGAATACACAAGCTTTCCATATGTCATTCATATCATTCCAGGTAAACCGGTTCAAGTTGGTGTTACTCAAAGATGACTAGGAGTGTTGTATCACTTTCATGCATTCAATCTTATGCCTCAAACCACACTAAATAACCCACATGGATGTAGAAAGGGGTAAAGTAAACTAGATTTGATGTTTTCTAGATCAATGGGTATGAAAATGGAAGAAAGGATTGTTGTAAGATTTTTATAGTGCTTTTACACACTCATCATTTCTTTATTTAGATGCTCTTAAATAGGAGCATCTTTTTATTTTCTTTTTGCTTTTTCTTTTCTTCTTTTCTTTTCTTTTTCCCTTAGTGTAGGTAGGTCATATGATGAATAGAGTGAAGTGGGGAAATGTAGATATGGCCACCCCAAACTATTGGAAGTGGCCAAGGCTAAATATGTTCTCTAAGGCATCCTTTTATGAGGCGTAGGGGTATGAAGATGGTGAGAGAAGAGTCGGGTCCAAGGGGGGTCATTAGCATAGTCCTCCACATAAGAATTCCTTCATGAAAACTAATCCAAAACTTCATCAAATGATATCACACCACATGATTGAACAACATGAAATTCACATTTATATCAAGTGATTCCATAGGCTCTAGGGGTTTATAGCTTTCTCAATTCACAATTCAACTGAAACATTCACAAACTTGAGAGAAGTGTTGCACATGTAAAAAGTCAACAATTAAAACCATATAGTAATAACTCTAAGTAAATGGCATGCATTTGTCAAAGATCAACATTTTTATTTCAAACAGTGGAGTTTAAGTCAAAAACATGATCTTAGTCAAGAACATTCAAGTTTGCGCAAAATAGGCCAAAATGGTGCCAATTTGCATTCAATCACATCTAAACCTAATTTTAGGGAATTAAGACAAAGCAGAAAATCCTAATTAAAAACACACAAAAAATACCAAAATCTACATGAGAAATTGAACTACATGTATGCATGGATACAAGAAAAAGGAAATCTATAGTGAAAAGATAAATCAAAAAGTAAACAAAGAGCAGGTGAGATAGACATCAACAAAATAAGATAAGAAAGAGGGCATACCGCCTACCACCCCAATCTATTGAGTCATATTGTCATCGGCATGAAACTAAAGCTTAGGAATGATAGGGTAAAAATAACTTCTCTGGAAGTGTGGGGTCATGTGGCGGGCCTACATGCGGAGGTGGATGCTGGTAATAGTGGTCCCAGTCGTATGCCTATTGAGGAAGGTATGTCTCCTGCTAACCAGACAGTCCTCCCCTCATTGAGGGTTCCTCTACCCCTATGCATGCTGATATTGGTACATGTATTTGGTTTGATGATGCATCTGCTACGGATCTAACCACATGGCCTACTGTTTCTGCTAAATTTCCTCCAACTATGTATAAATGGCTGACGTGTCATATGCTTTTGTTGAAGGTGGTTGCACATCAAAATCCTCAAATCTCAGTCATGTGCAACGCGGCTGCTAAAGAACGCACTACTACTCAGGCACATTCATCTCTCCTCCTTCGTTAGGCAAGTCTAAATTTGGTGTTCTGAACCCCTCTCTTGGATGCTCCTCCTCATACTGTACTATCACCTCAAAAAAGTTCTCTGGTGGCTCCACATGCGTGAGGAGGGGGTGGCATGGTATGGGAGCTCCAAGGTGATTCCAGGGTACCCGGGGTTTAGAACATAAAAGATTTTGCTATCTCTCAGGGAGATCATTTGGGACCTAGCAAGATATTTTAGGTCAACATATTTGCTTCCTTCTACCTTGGTAAGCCCTAAATTAAATCCCACTTCCTTTGCCATTGTGATGATAATCCCCCCATGATGAATGGATTTTTACTCTTAGAGGTGATTGTCTTCAAGTGGTCAATCACCATGGCTCCAATGTTTACAAATCCCTTACTTTCTATTATGGCCATCACATACAAAACATTTTGTAAACAAAAACCTTGATTTTCATAACAACCAATCAAGGTGTTTGCTAGGACCTTCTATAGATATCTCATGAAGGGATTGTAAATCTTGCTGGTCTTGGATTTTCCTACAGAAAAAATTGCTTGACCAGTAATAGCCTTTCACATCTTAGAGTAATCTACTTTCCCATTCTTGTCAAGACTTCCCTCATTGAAATTCTTTGCCACTTCTAGATTGAGGGTTAAGATAGCAGTGATTTGGGAAACTTTGAGACATGTGTTGAGCTATTCAACTTGAACCTGATGGCATCTTCATCTTGGTATTATACTTTTTCCAAAGTTGCAAAAAACTCATGAGTCAACTCCTAGTAGGTTTCTTCAACCTCATTCAAGATCTTATAGAGCCCACATCGTTTCATTTTGTCCTGATACACATAGTTGATCGCTAGAGCTTGCATGGTAGCAATACATGCATTTCTAGTGGGCATCACCCTCCTTGTCAAGAACTCAGGGTGGATGGGTCTTGAGAACACTTTCCTCATTGTACCTCTCCCATAAGCACTTTCCTTGGGTTGCTTCCCAACCCAATTCATCCTGTCCTCCTCTAGCTTGGACAAAAAGTCCATTGGCTCATCTTCCATCTCCTCACTATCGGTGTCATCTATCTCCTCCTCCTCGTATGTGTGTGACCCCAAACTTGTGTCCAAGTTCAAGGGAACCATCTGGACCGGTGCATCTTCGGCCTCTTCCTGAATCACCAATCAGTGCCTAATGTTTTATTGAGTGGCACGGGGTTGTGCTAATGGCATGGAGCGTCTTCCCAGATTCAGGCATGGAGGTCGTGAAGATGACATGCCAGTAGCCTTCTTGGCCCTCCTCTCTTGTGTCGGTGCGTTGATGTCCACCGAATTGATGATATTCTCCATCTCTTCTTCTTCCTCCTCTTCATCATCGGGGTTGTTGTAGCTAGGACCGACGTGTGGCCACTGGAGGAGGAGCGATGCCATGATGCACTCATCGATGTCAACTGTCAGAGTGATTGCAAAATCAAATTTGATGACGACGATGCAGTGTAGGATGGCTACGAAACGTTGGAGGCCTGCTTGGGGAGGATGTCTATCATCTTTATCTACCCCCTTCTAGATTGCTTTGCCTGTGATCGTCATCTTTATAAGGATCTTCGATGAAAAATGAGAAAGAACAACACCAAACGTGCTTCCAGGCTGTAGGGGTAGATTCTCCTTGGAGACAGAGAAATAGATGGCAATGGAGTATGGAAAATGGACCTTGAGGTTAGGGAAGGTGATTGGGGACCAAGGGGAAATCAAATCTAGACTTTTACGAGCAAGAGGAGGTTATTTTGGGGTGAATGGACGTTTCCCTAATTGCCACTCACACGGAATGGTGATTCTGGGTTGCGAGAATGAGCTTTGGGTCATGCTGGGTCGGGAAAAATCAAGCAACTTAAGTACTGGGCCCGGGCCAGCATGGACGTTCTGGGGAGGTGTCAGCACAGCCGTGGTGGCTAGCATGGTCGTTCTGCCTGTACCCAAAATTCAAAAATTCCCTATTGAAAATTGAAATGCTAGCACTGCCATTCCATGGCAGCACGGTTGTGTTGGGTCCTCCAAGTTCAAAAATCTTCAAAATTTATCAAATCATTCCATCATTCATATTCCAATCATTTTAATCGACCCACTCAATGTTGCATCAATCATTTTGCACTGATATGCGCCTCCTCTTTCAACTTTCACATGTCTCACCTGTAAAATCATCAAAACTAAAACAAAACTATCAAGAACAATTGTGTTTGTGTGTATTTTTGGAATCGTGTGAAAACAAAGTAAGAGTATAAAAAAGAGAAGGTTTGGTGAAAAAGTTCCTAAACCTATGTGGGTTTCCTCCCACTAGCGCTAAATTTTATGCCTTCAGCCGAACTTATTGATTCTTGAAGTTGATCACTCTCGTGGGATTTTCAAATCATCTTTGTAGTAGATATCTCTCTCATCTTCATTCAAGCATAACTCCTCATAAAGCTGGTGTACCTCAACTAACATCACAATATCAAAACTTTGGTTTGCTCTATCCGGCCCAACTTGCACAACTTTTTTCAGTCTTTCACCATTCAGAGTAAATTCTTATGCTCCTTCTTTCTCACAAATCAACACAGCCCTATATGGATACAACTTTTTTATTATATAAGGCCCTTCCCATATAGATCAGAGTTTTCTGGGAAAGAACTTTATCCTTGAGTTATATAGATGACACGAAACCGTTCTTACCCCAATCCCAATCCTAGTGCCTAGATAGTAGTAAGAGGATTGAAGCGCCTATCCTAGAGTGGCCCGATAGGATCTATCACACTGGCATATATGATAAGAAACAATAACTCAAAAACTAGATATTTAAAAGAACAAACTAACTCAATATGGAGATTTATCCAAAAAATGATTTTTCATCATGAGTGATCATAAGGAGGGTGAAATTAGAATTAGTTCATATTAATGCTAAATTTCACTTTGTCACATCAGTATAACAAAACCTTTCTTACCCCAATCCCAATCCTACTACCTAGACAGTAGTAAGAGGATTGAAGTACCTGTCCCTGAGTGGCCCGATATGATCTATCACACTGGCATATACGATAAGAAATAATAACTAAAAAATTGGATATTTAAAAGAATAAACTAACCCAATATGGAGATTTTTCCAATATATGGTTGTCATCAGAGTGTATGAGTGCATAAGTGATCTTATTCAGTATTCCATTTGCAATACCTAAAATAAAGAAAATCGAGACACAATCATGCAATTGCACGATACGCTATCAATATCAAGTAAAGCGGTTTATAACAAAAGAGTATACTTGGCAGAAATTATATTCAAAAGAATAACAAATGATTTCCAAAACCAATATCATTCGACAAAATGTTTGTTATTCAACGATTCAATATTTATTACAAGTTCCCATTATGCTATAATCAAATAAGCAAGCTTATATATATTGTGTGACTCTATTACCCCAACGCGATGGGGAAGGTCACTAGGATCCTTCTCACCATATGAAATAGGAGGCCAATGTACAAGTCCCACCTCTAAATGAAGGGGTTGTTGCACTCAATATCAACATTATCAACATTATCAATACCATCATCATAATCAATATATGGGCAGTCACAATGGGAATGCAATTTATGTTTTCATGTTTTTCAAAATATAGTATTGAAAAATAGAAGACTAATCATAGGGAACAATAGCTCATCCAAGTAAGTAGCCAAGTATACAGTCAAGAGATACATGAAAGTATCTTCAATACAATCAAGGCAAAGTTATATAATAGCAGACCTTTCACTGAGGATTTCAAGTACAAATCCACTAGTAATTGGTCGACCCTTCGAGTTAGATCCTAAAACGCAATGTTTGGATCAAGGGTCAAGATCAATATATTTGGATATCATGTTTTAATATTTGAGATTAGGGTTACACTTTTCCTATGTCAACCTTAGGGTTGGGTCATTCACTTATAATCAACCAATATTTCAATATATCCAACATTATTTCCAATGTCAAGTATTTTGAGTGTGAATGAATAACATAGGTTTTATAGGATCATATGTGTTAACCCTAGTTTTCATGATCGATATTAAACTAATAATTAAGTTCAGAGTTCATCATCGTGATACTTAGCATCATTGGTGTTCAATATTAGATTAAGCTCTAATCAGTATCATGAGTAAATCTGAGATCAACTTTTAGGTTAGTAGATCAAGATATGCCACCAGATTTAGATCAATCATATTATTAAGATGTCATCATCATATTCAAGATTAAATCAAGTGAACAAATATAAATCTAGATCATTAATGAGTCAATTATGATTTTAGAGTCTCAATATGAACATTAGAGTCAAGGGGTTTTCAGTGTTTAGTCAAGATTAACCACAAATAGAGTCATTTAGACCAATTACATAAGCAATAGATCAAGATTTAGATACATCAATGATAATCATTTAGAATCAGGAATCACAAGTATTTTTAATGGTTTCATTGGATTTTTCTGATCGAAATCGACTATTTACTCGAATTATTTGGATTCACGATGCCTTTTCTATGATTTAAACAAGATCTGGACATTTAAATGAATATTATCCAGAGAGCGAGATAAATACCTTATTTCATGAAAAAGGTTGATTGTTAGATGTCGATTGGATGGCTTAGATCGTTCCACGAGGATATCTGGTCCAGGGTCTGGTTCAAGCCTTTGATTTGGCTAGTTCACTCCTCTAATAAGCTGGTTCAACGCTCGATTGATCGATTTGTTTTAGGTTGGTTGAAACTAGTTGGATTCAGCAGTTCACAAGACCATCTTTCTCTCGCGCAACACACCCTCTTGAGCCCAAAAATAGGGTGGTGGGGCTCACCGGAGTGGAGGCATTCTGGGAGTAGGAGGGGGCGAGACAGAGTGCGAGCAGGTCAACCGAGCTTGCCTTGACCTCGCGGACCTGATGGGAGCCAAAGGAAGAGGAGAAGGGGCGAGGAGGAAGGACGCCCAAACAGGCTTGGCGACGGCACTACTTGAAGCAACAGGAGTTTGGGAATGATTTGGGGGAGCTCAAAACCAAAAGAGAGAGCAAAAGCAAGGCTCATAGCTTGGTGTGAATCTTACAATCATGAGGGACCCTTTTTGTAGGGTTGGGAGGTAGATTTAGGACTAGTTCAAGATCTACGTGCAGCCATAGCCACCAGAGTGGGAATGGAAGGGCGAGGGGGTTGTTTTGGCGGCACAAAAAAGCAAGAAACCCAGTCAAAGTAGGGCTACATTAGTTTGAAATCGCGACGCAAAGATTTTGGCTTGCTTAGAAACTTGAATCATGTTCAAGGGTACGCGTTTGGTTGATCAGGTTGCATTGACACCTCCCCACAATCAGCGGGAGGTTGATGACAACTCAGCTATTGTTGGATTAGCCTCAGATCCATGAGAGGCCAATCTAAGGGCCAAAAATCACCCCTGACCCCTTTGCCCTGGATTGCTGATGTGGCATAGACAAAAAGAGGGCAAATAAAAAGCAAATGAATGGTTTTCAATATATTATCTTCAAAAATTCGTAGATTGTTGTAGGAATGTCCAAATGAGTTGAAATTTGGACCATAGCTTCACAAAAATGTGGAGAATATTTAGAAAACGCTTAGGAACCAAAAGTTGAAGTTTGATGGAAAATTTTGCTTTATTGGTCAAAGTGATGAATTAATCAAATTTGTGATGTCACAAAGTGTATAAGATTCACCTTGATCATCATATTTCGAATTTGAGTGTCAACAATGATTATAAATCCAAGAAAAATGATTTGTCATCATGAGTGATCATACGGAGGGTGAAATTGGAATTAGTTCATATTAATTCTAAATTTCACTTTGTCACGTCCTTCCCTCCTTAAAAAGGAATTTTGTCCCCAAAATTCAAAAACATCCTAAAAAATTGGGATTATTCAACCTAAGTCATTTCCTAAAATATTGGGGTATCGTCAAGTATAAAATAAAAATCATGTCCTCAAATTTCAAGTAATCCAATAATCATAATTGAATTTCCATGTTTCATATCATAACCAAAATTGGTATCAATATCATTTATCATCGAGCAATTGAGTATCAAGGTCAATGCATATATTGTTCAAAGTCACCATATGAGTCACAAATATGGAAAGCATCCTATTGTTCACAAATTTGGACATATCATATTTTAGGTCAAACAAATAAAGTCCTTGAATCAAGTGTACAAGGTGACTTTCAATCCCAATATCTCAGGGTCCTAGACTGTACATTGGCCCAGGCAGGGTTATACATCCATGATTTGAGATTTCATATTTCAACATTTCAAGAAAACATCATACTTTCAATATCATGATTTTCAAGCTCAATATCAATGGGAGGTCCCACCATAGTCCTAATGAGAGCTAAACCCTAAGTCATAAATTGAGAGAGTCAAAATAGTCATCATTTCAAAAATTTCAAGATTTGGGATTTTGACATCATTAGTCATATATCTAGTATGATCTGTAGATCCAAAAAAATGTGAACATAGGATTTGTATCATTATTGAGATTTGATAATCGTGAGTCACATTATTATATATCTGTATCAAGAATCAAGATTTTTGGACATCCAAAGCCATAGGTCTAGAATTTTGAAGTCAGGGTTTAGATTCCTATTTAGACCTTGGGGGAGATCACTCATCTATATACAATTTTGAGAAACAATATTCAAGAAATATTTGAGCAACATATCAAGATTTCATTATCATTGTATCCAAGGTTGATGAATGATCTACACCAAGGTCTATCTAGGAAGTCAACCACAAGCTATAATCAATACTGTCATATATCAAGATCATTATCAAATCAATATTTAAGATCGAGTATCAACCGTGGGTTTAACTTATTAGGCTTAGGTCAACCAGTCAAAATAGGGTGGAAGGGAATACCTTTCCAAACTCTAAATAATCAATAGGATGAAAACTTAGATGTAGTCATAATAGGGATGTGACCTAGGTTAGGGGATTCATGAGTCAATTACCACCCTAATCTGGCACATTACCAAAATTAGTCATTATCCATCGATCTTATTCAAATACGGAGAGTATCAATGATCAAAGCATGTTTTATAAGGTCATAACATCAAAATTCAAGATCATAATAGGGAAATAATAACATAATGTTACAAAGTCAATGTAATACTTGCATTCCTTTCCTTTCATGATCAAGGTAGTGATATAATTTGGAAATAGGTGCATGATTTAGGTCCATGTTCATCATATCAAAATTAAGTTTGAAAACAGTATCAATGGTCAATAGGAAAACTTCTTTTTACATCATAGTCTTACATCATGATTTTGTGAGTCTTAGGCTTTGTCACTTGATAGAATGGTCAATATGTGTACACAATAGGATACAATTTTGCTTAACTATGTTTGAGGTTTAATAAACAATAGGGAAACATGGGCTTAATCAAATAGAGACCTCATCAACAATGAGGTATAAGGTACAAGTCATCCTTATTTCACCAAATTAGAATTTTTGTCATTTACCTCAAACATAGGGAGCATGCAGTCCAAATCAAGTTTGCATGATATGAAAGGTCAAGTATGATTATTTGTTTTTAAAGTTTTCATTGATCAAAATCAAGTTTCAAATTAAGGTCAGATCAATGGTAGCAACTTTCAAAATTTTGTGAGATTCCTTTTTTTCCCATGCATAAGCTACCCATAATCGAGACATCATGTGGTAAAAGGTCACAAGAAAGGACCACATGAGGGTATGAGAAGACTACCTAATCTTCATCTACATGGGTGGCTTAAGATAGTCCTTAAAGAAGAGATGAGATGCTAGAAGACTCTCTAGGGTTTCATAAGAGAACCTTTAGGTTCAGTTATGGATCAACTAAGGCCAGGTAGAGCAGGGATCTCAACCACAGTGAAGACGGATAGGAGAAATTATGCCAGGACCCCGAGCCTAGACACCTCAATTTTCACCATTATGGACTTTAGGGTTTCTTAGGTGTAAGAGACTTGATAAATTATTTACTTGAAGTATATGGGAGTGTGTAAGCTCTGATATCAACTGTCACGAAACCATTCTTACCCCAATCCCAATCCTACTGCCTAGATAGTAGTAAGAGGATTGAAGTGTCCATCCCTGAGTGGCCCGATAGGATCTATCACACTGGCATATACGATAAGAAATAAGTACTCAAAAACTAGATATTTAAAAGAACAAACTAACTCCATATGGAGATTTTTCCAATATATGCTTGTCATCAGAGTGTATGATTGCAGAAGCGATCTTATTCAATATTCCATTTGTATTACCTAAAATCATGAAAATCGAGACATAATCATGCAATTGCATGGTACGTTATCAAAATCAAGTAAAGCAGTTTATAACAAAAGAGTATACTTGGCAGGATTTATATTCAAAAGAATAACAAATGATTTCCAAAACCAATATCATTCGACAAAATGTTTGTTATTCAACAATTCAATTTTTATTACGAATTCCCATTATGCTGTAATCAAATATGCATGCTTATATATTTTTTGTGACTCTACTACCCCAACGCGATGGGGAAGGGCACTAGGCTCCTTCTCACCATAGGAAATAGGAGGCCAATGTACAAGTCTCACCTCTAAATGAAGGGGTTGTTGCACTCAATATCAACATTATCAACATTATCAATATCATCATCATTATCAATATATGAATAGTCACAATGGGCATGCAATTTATGTTTTCATGTTTTTCAAAATATAATATAGAAAAATAGAAGACTAATCATAGGGAATAGTAGATCATCCAAGTAAGTAGCCAAGTATACAGTCAAGAGACTCATAAAAGTATCTTCAATACAACCAAGGAGGAGTTATATAATAGCGTACCTTTCACTGAGGATTTCGAGTACAGATCCACTAGTAATAGGTCGACCCTTTGAGTTGAATCCTCAAACACAATGTTGAATGGTGATGATCAAGATATTTGTATATCATGTTTTAATATTTGAGATTAGGGTTACACTTTTCCTATGTCAACCTTAGGGTTGGGTCATTCACTTATAATCAACCAATATTTCAATATATCCAACATTATTTCCAATGTCAAGTATTTCGAGTGTGAATGACTAACCTAGGTTTTATAGGATCATATGTGTTAACCCTGGTTTTCATGATTGATATTCAACTCATAATAAACTTCCTACACCATCATCATGATACTTAGCATCATTGGTGTTCAAGATTAGATTAAGCTCTGATTAGCATCATGAGTAAATCAGAGATCAACTTTTAGGTCAGTAGATCAAGATATGCCATAAGATTTATATAAATCATATTATTAAGATGTCATCATCATATTCAAGATTAAATCAAGTCAACAAATATAAATCTAGATCATTAATGGGTCAGTTATGATATTAGAGTCTCAATATGAACATTAGAGTCAAAAATTAGGGTTTTCAGTGTTTAGTTGGATTAACCACAAATAGAGTCGTTTAGACCAATTACATAAGAAATAGATCAAGATTTATATAAATGAATGAGAATCATTTAGAATCAAGCCTCACGAGTATTTTTAATGGTTTTATTGGATTTTTCTGATTGAAATCGACTATTTGGAGTCAGGATGCATTTTCTACGATTTAAACAAGATCTGGACATTTAAATGTATATTTTCCAAAGAGCGAGATAAATACCTTATTTTGCGAAAAAGATTGATCCTGGGATGTGAATTGGATGCCTTAGATCTTGCCACGAGGCTGTCTAGTCTAGGGTCCGATTCAGGCCTTTGATTTGGTCAGTTCACTCCTCTAATAAGCTGGTTCAACGCTCGATTGATCGATTTATTTTGGGATGGCTGCAACTAGTTGGACCGGCGGTTCACAGGACCATCTTTCTCTCACGCAACACACCCTCACAAGCCCAGAAACTGGGTGGCGGGGATCTCTGGAGTGGAGGCATTCTGGAAGTATGAGGGGGCGAGAAAGAGCACGAGAAGGCCAGCCTGGCTTGCCTTGGCCTCGTGGACCTGATGGGAGCCAAAGGAAGAGGAGAAGGGGCGAGGAGGAAGGACGTCCAACCAAGCTTGGTGGCATTGCTGCTTGAAGCAACAGGAGTTCAGGAATGATTTGGGGGAGCTCAAAAACAAAAGAGAGAGAAAAAGCAAGGCTCGTAGCTTGGTGTGAATCTTGCGATCATGAGGGGCCCTTTTTATAGGATTGGGAGGTAGATTTAGTGCTAGTTCAAGATCTAGGTGTAGCCATAGCCGCCGGAGTTGGAATGGAAAGGTGAGGGGGTTGTTTTGGTGGCACAACAAGGCGAGAAACCCAGTCAAAGTAGGGCTAGTTTAGTTTGAAATCGCGACACAAAGATTTTGGCTTGCTTAGAAACTTGAATCATGGTTAGGGTGGGAGTTTGGTTGATCAGGTTGCATTAACACCTCCCTACAATCAGCGAGAGCTTGATGACAACTCAGCTGCCATCTGATTAGTCTCGGATCCACAAGAGGATGATATAAGGGCTAGAAATCACCCCTAACCCCTTTACCCCAGATTGCTGACGTGGCATAGCCAAAAAGAGGGAAAATAAAAAGCAAATGAATGGTTTTCAATATATTAACTTCAAAAATTCGTAGACAACTATAGGAATGTCCAAATGAGTTGAAATTTGGACCATATCTTCACAAAAATGTGGAGAATATTTAGAAAAAGTTTAGGAACCAAAATACGAAGTTTGATGGACAAATTTTCTTCATTGGACAAAGTGATGAATTAAATAAATTTGTGATGTCACAAAGTGTATAAGATTCACCTTCATCATCATATTTTGAATTTGAGTGTCAACAATGATTATAAAGCCAAGAAAAATGATTTGTCATCATGAGTGATCATAAGGAGGGTGAAATTGGAATTAGTTCATATCAATGCTAAATGTCACTTTGTCACAATAGCCATACCCACTTTTCAGGTTCAAAGTCTTTCTTGTTGATCATCATATCATGTAGAAACTTTGTTCTCTCTTTGTAGCACTTGGACATCTTATAAGCTTCGTGTTGCATCTCCTCTAATTCATTTAGCTGAAACTTCCTCTTCATCCTGGCATTCTCTCCATCAAAGTCCATGGCCTTCAAAGCCCACAATGCCTTATGTTGCATCTCAACCGATAGATGGCAACTTTTCCCATAAACAAGTTTGAATGGTGTGGTACCAATTAGGGCTTTATATGCAGTCCTATAAGCCCATAAAGCGTCATTGAGATGTAATGATGAATCCTTGTGGTCCACTCTCACCATCTTCTCTAGAATGAGCTTTATCTCTCGATTGGCTAACTCAACTTGACCACTTGTTTGAGGGTGGTAGGGAGTAGCCATAGGATGATTCACTCTGTGTCTCTTAAGAAAGCCTTCAAAAGTGCGATGGATGAAGTGACTTCCCCCATCACTAATTGTAAGGACCCTCACCTCTGTTTAGGGCTTATCCTGTTTGCTTTGCTTAACCCTGATGTTTAGTTGCTTGCTAATCACTTTTAGTGGTGATTAGGGTTTGTTGTTGCTTTGTTGAGAGCTGGAGGTGCTACTTGCAATCTACCCAAGTTTAGGGTTTGTAGGCAAGTTTGTCACCTTGTGAGGTGTTCCTCCCTCTCCTTGCTTCCTCTGGTGTTGAGAGGAAGGGTTGGGCTTGTTGCTTGTGTTGCCTTGGGCTTGGATGAGCTTGTTGGGCCTTGTGGGGCTTTGCCTTTGCCTCTTTGGACCTTGTGTCGGGCAGAAGTGTGCTTGTGTCGGCCTAGTTGTGTCTCCCAGGGTGTGTGTCGGCCATGGTGTGGGGGTGTGTCGCCCATGGACCCTTTGACCTTCTTTGACCTCGTTTGTGTCACCACTAGTGGACACTTGGAGCTTGATGCTTGCACGTGGCGATGGCCTTAGACATGTGTTTAGGACATGTTAGAGTGGTGTCTTTGCACATGGACAAGTTTCCCTAGGTGGGTGACACCTTGCCTTGTCTTTCCTTGGTTTCTCCTCCATCCTTTCCTATATATGTGCTCTCTTTCTCTTGCTAAGGATCCCTTTAGTTCCTTAGTTTCCCTCTCCCTTGGTGCATGACACCCCTCTTCCTTTGCAAGCTTGGTGGCCGATCCTTGCCTTGGAGTCTCCTTCTTCCTATAGTGGTGGCCGAACCCTAGAGTGCCTTGCTCTTCTTCCTTGGTGGTGCTAGGAGCTTGGAGCTTGCTTAAGGCGGGTTACATAACTCCTAACCCTAACTACATTACCATCTTCTATGTTCTTGTTTGTATGTTTCTTATGATCATATCGGCTATGTTTTTTTGTTAGTTGAGTTTCTTGCTTAAGTTGTCCTTGTTGGCCGAACCTATGTTCTAGGGTTTCTTGGTGAGCAACACCCCTTTCTATCCTAGGTCTAGAGGAGTGATCTTGAGTTCTAGTAATATGGGCAATACTCCTCTCTCATCTAAGTTGAGAGGTGAGCTTGTTTTCTAGTGGCTTGAGCATCACCCTCCTCTCACCATGGACTTGAAAGGTGAGCTATGTGGTGGATGTGGACCTTGGTTGTGGTTGTTCCTTGAGTTGCCCGATTGGTGATAAGGAGTGTGCAAGACCCCTCTCTCTTGGTTGTTGTGAGGTGAGCATATTCTTGATCCACTAGGGTTGTGGTGCCCTTATGATAGGGGAGAGTACCCTGCCCGATACTACCTTTGGTGAGGGTAGTAGGTATTTCTAGTAGGGGTCTTGTTCCTTATATGGAAAACCGATATGCTAGATCTTGTTTCATGTTGTCACGTTTGGCTTGTGATGGTAACCCTTGATATGCTTGAGGTAGTAGACTATATCTATGTGTAGTGCTGAGATAATGGTAAGCATATAAGATGCTTTACAAGATGATATGGCCTGTGTCTGTGGTCACAGGTTGAGGCATGGACGACAAAGTATATAATCATCAATGTTGCCCTATGTTTGATAATATGGTCTTTTTGTTGATCCATGATGATTGTGCACACTAACCATGTAGGTGATGCATATCCAGGTAAAGGGCTATGAGGGATATATGTTTGAGTAACACTGCTTGATGGTTACTCATGATGATGAGATAACATGCATGATGTGTTTTGGGTCTGAGGACCTGAGTTTGGCTAAAGTGCCTAGTTGAGGTGTTATCCTCTGATGATGATCTGGGATTGATATCCCAAGTGATGAGAATGTCTGTTGAGGCAATGGTTTCTTGTGATGGGGGATTGAGATGCCACAATAGCATGATGATGGTAATAAAAATGTAGTTTTATGTTATGCATGTGTTACAACTTGGTTTCCTCAACAATCCACTTAAAATGTGCTAACTAATCACAGTGGAACATATCATGTAGTTTGCCCTGGCCATAGATCCATCATCGTCAGGAGCTGGTGATGGTGAAATGGGTTTTCCTGCAGGATAACCCGGAGCACATATTGTTGAATATGTGAGGTTTCTCCTAGCCTAAAATAGAGAGGACACGAGTGCATCTACAGTTGCAAACTCGGAATATATATAGAGCATAATGAACAGGCCCATGGCTCAGGATATGTGATACAAGAGCATGAATGTGTTCATGGCTCAGAGCACGGTGAACAGGGCCGTAGCTCAGATATACTAGCGTTGAGACATGTACCGAGGTGGGCTAGGCAGAGGGTAGCCTGTGGGAGCTGACCCTGTGGCTGAGGCCACTTAAGCATGAGACTGTGGTCCTTCTTGTGTTGTACTCGTGCACTGACCACAAGATGGGAGGTCATGGAGTCCGGCTCTTCCATTGACCTTGTATGGCACCGGCTTGGGTTTCGCAACCGAAGGTTGGATTTGAGCAGTACAACTCACTTCCTCAGGGCATAATAATAATAATAATAATATGTAATTCAGCCAAACAGTATTTACTGCTTAAGGCAAACACATGATATATTGTTTGAGGCCTTGCTTGAGTAGATGATCTTGTTATACTTGTAGTTACTTATACGTTCCTTATGTTACATGGTAAGATCTTATAAATCTTATCTTGTTAATCATGTTCCATAATGAAATACTTCGGTACATGCCTTACGTACATCTTGGTAAGCTAGGTGGTATGAATAGCTTTACTTTATAGAATGCTCTTGTTATTCCTTCTATCAGTTACATGCTACTTTTTCTTTAATCTTCCTTTGATTTTATGGTTTCGGCGGGGAGTTATGTTTCTCGCTGGGACTTTGTGTCTCACCCCGCTGGTTTATAACCTTTTTAGGTGTTCGAGCTAGACGTGGTGGTGGTCGCAGAGTTGTGGCCGAGCAGCAAGAAGAGCACTAGAAGGAAAGAGGTGGACATGCTGCTGTTATGATTGTTTTATAGTAGAGTTTTAGAGCATCCCTATACTCTTAGGTCCTTGGGGGCATTTTGACGTTGTTTCACGATGTATAGCTGATGATGTTTTGTATATCCTGCTGCTGGATGGATGTGGGCCGTTCTGTATGTAATAACAGGTGATGAACTCACAGCTGATCCCCTAAGCTGTGGACACATGTCAAGATCTTGTACATGTTTATATAACCTATTTTCCTTGCAGGATGAGGACCTAAATGTAATCATTTCACAATTTACCTGCTTTCTGCAATCGACTTTAATTAACCCGTGTTTTTGGTAATTTGTGGTTTATGGTGTTTTCCACACATTTTCGTGTAACACCTCGCTGTCTGTGTGATAGCGGGATGTGTTGCCACACTAATCATTGCTCTTAGAATACCAAACTGGCTAAAGATATTTTATTTCACAAAATTACACACCACTTTGTGATCATTTGTTCTAGGTGAAACAACCTCAATCCACTTTGACACATAATACACGACAACCAAAATGTAAACATATCTGAAGGAGGGAGGAAAAGGACCCATGAAGTCAATCCCCCAAACATCAAATACCTCCACCACAAGAATGGGTGATAGAGTCGTCATGTCCCTCTTAGAGATAGTGCCCACATTTTGGCACTTCAAACAACACTTGCAAAATTCATGAGATTCTTTAAACAAGGAGGGCCAATAGAATCCACTTTGAAGAACCTTGGTATCCGTGCGTTTTCTACCAAAATTACCTCCACATTCTCCAGAATGGCACATAGATAGAATTTCTTTCTGCTCCATCTCTGGAACACATCTCCTAATCTGTTGGTCGGGGAAATATATGAAAAGATGAGGATCATCCAAAAAATAATTCTTGAACATAGAAAACAACCTTTTTCTTTCCTTCCTTGTCCATGTTCTTGGTATCCTTCCACTAGATAAGAAGTTATCTATGTGTTTATACCATGGACTTTGAGTGGATGAGAGTAGGAAGAACTTCTCATACGACATTATTTCTTTAATTCTACTTGTATCATACAAGGGTACTTCGATTTGGGAGAGATGGTCAGCGACATAATTTTCCACTACCTTTTTGTCCACAATCTCGATGTCAAACTCTTGAAGCAAAAAAATATGCTAGATCAACCTTGGATTTGAGTCTTTCTTCACCATGAGATACTTCAATGTAGTATGTTTTGTGTATATCACTACTTTGTTTTGCAAAAGGTATGATCAAAACTTTTCAAAGGCAAAGATAACCGCAAGAAACTCTTTTTCTATAGTCGTGTAGTTTCTTCATGCTTCATCTAGATTCTTGCTAGCATAATAGATGGTGTGCGGGATCCGGACAACTCTTTGGCCCAACACAGCCCCACTGCCACATCGGATGCATCATTCATGATCTCAAATGGCAAAGAGAAATTTGGGGGGCTGTATTATAGGAGTAGAAATGAGCTTTTGCTTCAAGTGGTTGAAGGCTTCAACACACTTTTCATCAAAGTGAAATTCTACATCTTTTTTTGATAAATGACATAGAGGTCTTGAGATTTTGCTACAATCTTTAATGAAGCAATGATAGAAACATGCATGTCCCAAGAAAGATTGTACATGTCTTACAGTATAAGAAATAGTAAGAGTAGAAATGAGGCCCACCTTGGCCCTATTAACCTCAATATTGTCTTTTAAAACTTAGTGACCCAGAACTATGCCTTCGGGCACCATGAAATGGCTCTTTTCCCAAGATAGAACGAGGCAAACCTTAACACATTTCTCAAGAACAGCAGCCAAGTGGAGCAAACACTCATCAAAGTTATTACCAAAAACTGAGAAATCATCCATGAACACTTCAAGTGACGAATCAAACATGTCGGTGAAGACTGAGGTCACGTATCTCGAAAAGTAGAAGGGGCATTACACAACCCAAATGGCATTCTTCGGTGAGAAAAAGTACCAGTAGGGCAAGTGAATGTCTTATTTTCTTGGTCCGCAGGATGCATAGCAATCTAGAAGTATCTGGAGTATCCATCAAGAAAGAAATAGAAACTTTTCCCTTCCAACCTCTCTAAAATTTGATCAATAAAATGGAAGAGGATAGTGGTCCTTCTTAGTCTTCTCATTAATCTTTTTGTAGTCTACACACATTCTCCATTTGGACTATTCATTAACAGACATCATCTCACCATCAAAATTCTCTACCACTATGATCCCACCCTTCTTTGGTACAACTTGGATGGGGCTCACCCATGTGTTATCAGAGATCGAATAGATAATCTCATCATCTAACAATTTTACGACCTCTTGGGTCACAACTTCCTTTAATTTTGGATTCAACCACCTTTGCATTTGGAAGGTTGTCCTTGCATCATCCTTCAGATAGATCCTATGCACACAAATGGAGGGGTCAATACCCTCAAATCAATAATGGAACATCCAATGGCCCAAATGTTCTTCTTTAGGACTTTCATCAATGCCTCTTCTTTTTTTGGAGAGAGAATAGAAGAAATGATCATCGGGAGGGTGTCATTAGAACCTATAAATACATACTTCAATCCTTCAGGTAGTGACTTGACCTAAGAGTTGGAGATTCTTCAAGAGAGTTCTTCAATGGCTCAGAAATTAATGGGAGGTCCTCGCTTGCAGCCACCAAGGCTAGCTCGTTCACCCTATCCTCTTCATTATCATCATTGGGGAACTCAACAATGGGCTCTAAAACTCTACCTTGAGTGGCAGTCTAAATCCACACAGGTAAGCACTCCTCCACAATCTCACCAAGGCATTCAACAAGATAATAATCTTCTTCTTTGGTGCCTATCACCTTGGTTGTAGCTGAAGACTTGAAGATGTTCAACCAGATCTTCATGTCCATGAATGTCACATACATGGTACCGGTTCTCACATGGATCACTACATCAGTTGTAGCTAAGAAGGGCGTTCTCAAGATGATAGGTACTCTTCTTATGTCCTTTTCCATATCTAGCACAATGAAGTTGGCGGGGAAGAATGAGAAAGTCTCATCATCAAGTCTAACTAGCACATCATCAACACGCCCTCTAGGCATCTTCACTGATCGGTCAGCTAACTATAAAGTGCAATGAGTTGGACCTAATTGTCCTATTTGGAGCTCGACAAACACATCATATGGCATCAAGTTCACACTAGAACCCAAGTCTAGAAGGGCTTGGTCTATGCGGTGTGCTCCAATGTAACATGAAATGATGGGAGCACCGAGGTCTATCCTCTTTCTCAACATGGTGTGCTATAGAATTGATCTCACTTGCTCAGTGAGATTGACATTGTTGGGAATTCTCCCCATTGATTTCCTATAAATGTGCACAGATCTTTCAAAAACTTGGCATAGGAAGGGATTTGCTTGACCGCATCAAGCAAGGGAATGTTTATCTTCACTTGTTTGAAAGTTTCCATGATATCTTTAGTATGTTTCTTCATTCTTCTCTCAACAAAAGGCTCCTCAAGAGCATCAGGCAAAGGGGGAAGTTGGGCTCCCAAATGTCTTAGATCAATAGAATCATCAATTGGAATCACGGGAATCATGGTATCACTGCTCGGTATCATAGTAGCACTACTCAATGTCATAGTATCAAATCCAGTTTCTGTCACAATATCATCAATCTAGAACTCAATATCAACCTGTCTGATCACAACATCACCTCTTTCCTCACTGGTTTCCCTATCAACAACAGTACCATGGGGATGCTCCAAGGTCTGACCACTCCTCAATACTATCACTACCTTCACATGCTCATGGGTAGTGGAAGAAGAGGCTTGTGGAGGGGGATGTGGCTATTGTGGTGGTGTTGGCCTTTGGCAAGGTGAGTTGGGATTTTGAAGGATGAATCGGGGTTGGGGTTGTTGTTGTGGTTGGGGGTGATATTGTAGAGGGGGTTGTTGGTATGAATGAGGTGGAGGTGGAGCATATTGATAGTTGAGAGGATAGGTGGTGGAGCATATGTGTTTGGTGGTGCTTGATATGAAGGTGGAGCATATGAACTTTGAGCATTTCCTATGAAAGTGCCATCATTGTTTGGATTTGGCATTGGTTGAGATGGGAGTCTTCCTTTCTCCCTTCTAGCAAGGGAAAGTGATATTTGGTCCAATCTTTGCTCAAGACAGTTAATGGACTACCCATGAGAGGACACATATTTCTTTACCTCATCCAAACTTTTCAATCTTCCAAGCACTCCATCTTCAAATTATAAGCTATACCTTGGCCTTGGCTGCCCTTATCCTTGACCATCCTCATTTTTTGTTTCCATGAAAAGTTGGGATGGTTTCTCCACTCGAGAGTGTAGGTGTTGGACAAAGGACCTTGGTTGTTCCAGTTGCCAAAAGTGTGAAAAGCATGAACTTACTCTACTTCAGCTTCAACTGCCATGGTGGATTGACTAGAAGAACCACTAGCTTGTCTCTTCATCATATGCATCACGTCCGCCAACATTTTCATCATGTTGGGGTTGGCAGCAGTCTGAGTTAGAGCTATGAGAGGAGGTGGAGGTATGTAGTTCCGACCACAATGTTCCCCTTTTGTAGAATCCCGATGGTGAGAGTTCTCAACGAGGTGCTAAAACAAGGGTCATGACTCCTTAGGTGGCTTTGCCATGAAGGTGCCTCCACATGACTAATCAACATTGTTCTGGCTCAACTCATCCAACCTGGTGTAGAAATCTTGGACCAACTACCACAAGGGTACCTCGTGATGGGGGAATTCACACAAGAGCTTTTGGAACCTTTCCCATTCCTCATGGAAAGGTTCATTTTCCTTTTGGGAGAAGGCAGTGATACACCTTCACATTTAGGTCATCTTGGCAATTAGAAATAACTTCTTGAGAAACTCATTTTTGATCGCATTCCACATCACCATCTTTGGCTTTGAAATGTACCATTCTTTAGCCTTTTCTTCTAGAGAGAATGGGAAGAGTGTCCTCCAGATGGAATCATCGGTGGCAGCAGGTGTGTGAAAGGTGGAACCAGTCTTAAGGAAGGTGTCGACATGATGGTAGGGGTTTTCATTATCCATCCCATAGTAGGTAGGAAGGAGTCCAAGAAGTGCAAGTGGAATGGATAATTTTTGACCTGGAATTTGGTCAACAAGGGTGGCAATGGGAGAATTGTAGTTCCCCATGGTGAAATACTCATGATTGGGGCAGGTGGGTTGCGGTTCAACATTTCCATGAGGTATTTCAGCTTCTTAGTCACGCATCTTGGTTTCTCAGTGTTGGTTGTGGCGGCTTTGGCATATCCTTATACCTATCTCGGGGTCGTACAACACCAATTCAGTACAAGTAGAACGTGTGTGATGCATACACAGTTGGCACATGCACAATACACAAACAAGCAACAAGATACCAGGTTAGAATGACAAGATGCAAAAGTGAACACAAAATAAAGAATAGCAATGATGAGGGCAATAGGTAAGGCTAAGATACACTAACTAGCTAGGACGAGCGCCTCTATCCCCAACAACGACACCAAAAAGTTTGGTGCAATTGTTGCATGCATGTATGATCTCTCGATATTTATAAGGTTTCCTCAAACTAGGTTCACTCACAACACTAAAATATGTTCCCGCAAGCACACAGAGTCATGTTATAGTATAGATGAGAGGCAAGTAATGGGGGTTGAACCATAGGGATAGAGGGGGCACTAGATCTTAGTCGATGTTGTCTACGTTCCTAAAGCAGAGACTAGGGTTGAAGGGTTTAAAAGTGGGTTTTGGTTTGATTACACTAAGCAAGAAGGTAAGTAAAGGAAATATAGAAACTAGATTACCAAGAATTAGATTATCCTAGGCAGGTTAGGTCTAAGAAGCTAGATTAAGCAATCAACTAAATAAGATCAAGATGATCTACACTACTCTAGCAAGGCAATGAGAAACTAAGAACTAAGCTAAACACTAGAACAAGAAGGAATCTAGGTTAACCATAATTAACAAGACTAAGCTATTAGCTAGAGGAAACAAAGGAAATTAAGCTAAACTAGCATTCACAATCAAGAATGACTAAGGTGGGTTTTAAGCAATGATATTGGATAGGTGGGCCGTTTGGGAATGTGATTTGATATTAGTTGGGGGTGTCAACATTGCATGCAACTCTCAAAATTCAATATAGATTACCAAACCAAACAACAAGACAAGTTCTATTATAATGTACCCTATACTACTACTTGGAAAACTAGGGTTAGCTATAATTCTAGTAGGACTTGTCAAGTCTAGGTTTCTAGGGTAAGTGGTATTAGGGTAATTTAGAGCCAAGGGTAGGAATGGGAGTAGAGATGAGGGTTTTTCACCTCATGTTACTTGCCATCTAGCCTTTAGAAAGCTCTAGGAAATTGCACTAATCACACTTACACTAGCTACTTAGATCTCACACTAACCTGTAGAAGAAGGGGGATGTATGTAGCAATAAAGGGGGCTAGCTAGGGATCCACTAATTGGATCTAGGATCCATTCCTGAGATTGCTACATACATTCCAATTCCTCCTAGAAGCTAAGTGTCATCAAGCATCACAAAGCAAGCGATTTATGTTTAAGAGAAAAAACCACATGCAAGATAATGGTAAATGATATAGAAGCAAAGGTAATCATCATAGAATGAAATTATGTTCATTACAAATTATTTCCCCCCAACATGGTATCAAAGTCAAATTTTAACCCCAAACAACCCACCACTAGGGGCTTAGCTAGACATAATCAAAGAAAATATAAAAGAAAGGGGAAGAAGGGGATAAGACTCCATGGAGATCAAAGTAGATCCTTCTCTTTCACCTCCTAGATGATGTAGGGTGTCCTCCCTCCTCCAAGGTGTATGATGGGCATGAGAATGAAGGGAATTATGGTAGAAAACTTGGAAACCTAGGTTTCTATGGTGGAAATGAGGTGGAAATGGTGGGTGGATAACACAAATGCAAGGGGATTGCAATGAATGCTCAAGAGTGGGTGGAGAGGAGTAATGACAGCTAACCCAGTGTTGTGGTCGCAACCCATGTATATATAGGTGGTGGTGGAAGCACTAGGGTAAGTAGGGGCATTATTCGAAAATAGTGTAGAAAATGGTAGGGTTTAGGTGATAGCACGGCCGTGCTGGGTAGCACGACCATGGTGGGTAGGATATGAATGACTGTGGTAGTGTGGAACAATCATTCCAAGAAAGTGGAAAAATCATAGGTTGAAGTAGTGAAATGGAGGTTGGTAGCATGACCGTGTTGGGTAGCATGGTCATGGTGGAGGCTAGGTAGAACGGACGTGTTGGGTAGCACTGCCATGGTGGTCGAGTTGGAGGTGAGGTCTTTCCCTTCAACAAGCCTATTTTGCCTTCAGCTAGCACAACCATGGTGGAGGCTAGGTAGAACAGCCGTGCTGGGTTGCACGACCGTGGTGGTCGAGTTGTTGTAGCTTGCAAATTTTGGGATTTTTGATGTAACTTGTGCATTTGCCAGCACAGTCGTTCCTTGGCACCACGGTCGTGCTGGGGTCTTCAGTAGCAAAATCAACTTCAATCTTCATGATCAATGGACTTTTTTGCTTGATGTTGAACCTTGGCCATTAGGGGTAGGTTGAGGGAGCTTTGGGATCTTCTTTGGACCCCTCCATGAGTGGAAGAACCCTATAATTCCTTCCTTCTCTCTCATCATCCAAAGCATGGTCGAAGTACCTAAAAAGTATGCAAAGAATGTCCATAAGTGCATTTGACAATAATATTCATATTGGGGTATTTAATTTGCATTATACTATGTTTAGATGTGATTAAAGTACAAAATGGCACAACATGAATCCCTAAAATAGGACTGCATCTGTCATTGCATAAGATAGAGTATTCCTTCAATCACATTATATGAGATTTATATCAAGTTAATCCATACTTTAAAATAGAGAAAAATGTGTTTGGTTTGGATTGTATCCATATGACCTGCCAACTTTTATAAGGAGTGATGCTATTTTTGGGTCCTAGGTGACAGTGGTTTCAAACATGGCAATTTGTAAAAAGTTTTCCAAAAGGTATACTAAATTCAAAGCGGGTACAATGAAAACATCTATTCATATTGACTGACTAGATAATGGATATAAGAGAGAAAAAAAACAAAACCAACTATATGCAGAATGAAACAAACAAAAGATGATACAGAAAAGGAAAGATAAGGGGGGTGGAATAGAAACATACCACCCACCTCCACCCCAAAATTAGATTTTTGCTAATCCCGAGCAAAATATAAATTGGAGATGGAGGGAAGAAGATCACTCTATAGGCAGATAATGTGGCAGTGGATAAGAGGAAGATGGGGGATTGTAGTAGTCGTTCCCCCGGGATGAGGAGTTGGGGTCAGGATAGGATTGATGGGCTCCATACTATTGGTACTAGGGACGATTGGCGGCATAGTGGCCTGCATCAACATTCTATGACTCATGCGAGTGCTGCATAAAATACATATAATTGAGCTGAAGGCCCTGGCGTTGCTGCTCACGTTGGATATTATCCAACTATTCTAGAATCTCATAGACCCCATAGGGGTCATCGGGTCCTTCCTCAATGTTTGTGTGCCTCTTGGTGTGATGTCGAGAAGGGTGAGTAGGAGGTCCAATCATGTCATCATGTGTCTCCAAAGAGACACTCCTCCTATGGGCCGTAGGCTTGGGGGTGTCAGCTGGATCAGGATGCTTCTAAAAGAAATGTAAAATGTACCCTGGAAAGTCAGTCAGATTGAATAACAGATTTGCATCCACAAACCTAGCATTCTGAGGAAGCTTGAGACCAAGGGTGATGACTTTGAATGTCACATAATAGACATCCCTTGCTTCTCTGTAGTGGATGAACTTGCAATCATTCAAATATGCAAGATTGATCAGGTGATGCACATGCTCCAATGATGGAAAAGGGATGTGAGTGAAAATGTTTCCACATAAGTAATAACATGGCCAATGCAGAGTGAGGAAGAGGTGTTGTGGGTGGCTTGGTAGGTGAGATGTGATATCATAACATTGTCATGGTTGAAAGGCTCACCATGCAGAAGACACCATATAGTATAGAGCTCAAGGTGGGTGACTAATCCCTGTGTACCTTCCTAGTTGACGATAGTGTAGGCTATGACACAATGAAGATAACACATTACACAGATTGTTGATGCTGGAAGCCTTGTCACCACTAGGTAAATTGGGAAAAAGTCTATGATGTCCGCCTACAATTTTTTCATGTTGTAATTGTCTGGGTAATCATCATGGCTATGGCTCATACATCGAGATATCCAATCAAACTCACCCTCGACAAGGATGATGAAAGTGAGCTAGTGGGTTGAGATCTCCATGTGCTCCCCAAATATCCTGACTTTACAGCTGGAGTTCCCTTGAGAAGAGTGTAAACATCATAAAGTGGACACGAACTCAAGGTTGAGGTCACTGTTAATTGTGTGGATGTGGTAGACAAACGTCATAATATTAATGCATCAGTGAATGTTTTCGATTGTGGTTTAAATGTTGAGGGAAGTGAGAGTGGAGTTGCATGCCCATCTAAGTAGCGAGACTATAAAAGAAGATAAATGCTCAAACCTCATGAGTGCTTGTCACTAACAAACTGGGCATAAGTGCTAGGATGTGGAGTGATGTGTGACAGAGTGAGTTTTTACATATATATTATTTAGTTCCTCTCTCTTACAATTTTAATTGTTCCAATTATGCCCTCAATCATCTCTCTCACTAATTTGATTAAATGGATTATCAATTTCACTTAAGACCATCCATAATGGTACACAAAGTCAATAATATAAGTATTATGACATTTAGCCAATTGACATAGTCAATAACCAAAATTTGACTCCAATCTTGCACCATAGCTACATCATAGCATTATAGATCTATGCCTAAAATCTCATTAAAATTGTACGTACCAATCGTGAGTTATTCACAATTGAATTTTAGGTCTTTTAAGTTATATATTAATACCTATGACCTAAGTTTCCTTTTATATTTGATTTTAATATGTCACGCAGCCTTGCTGTTGGCTTGGGCGCGGTTCATTTAAAAAGGAGGGGTAATCCGAACCATCAGATCGGCCGATCATAGAACACGTGAGATCCGATGACTGCCAAGTCATCTCCAACCTCCAAAAGACTCGGTCCCCGCCAGGTAGCAGAACCTGCGACCCCCAATGGCCCTCGCATCCATCCCTCAGCTCTTCACCTCAAGATTTTTGGAGGACAGTTTCATCTCACCCAGACGAGCCCAACGATCCATACCACGTCACCCATCTCCCCCGGATCAGGGAGAACAACCTCCCGAGTCCTTGCACCTCTCAGTGGCGGAGGCAGTCAAATTTAGGGCTCCCCTTTCTAGCACCCCCACACCTATTTAAGGAGCCCAGTAGCCCCGCCACCTCCCTTTTAGTCAAACAAACTTCTCAATTGCAACGGAGATCGCCTCTACCTCCCTGACCTCAAGAACCTCCAACTCACTTGACTCCAACCTCTCCCTTGCTCCAGTGGTTCTCTCCACTCAATCGAACGCAACCGCACCATCTAGGGATCTCGGCAAGATGACCGACACCTTCGGTTGGAGTCGCAAAGGTCCAGAAGCCTGGGTCGACTAGCCGCCGCAGCTGAGCTCCAAAGCTCCACCGCCGGCGAGGTTGGAGCCATCACAGAGCCGCGAGAAGATCGCAATAGCTTCAGTAGACCTCCGTGAAGCTTTAGAATCCCTCAATCCAACCCGAGGGTAGGTAAAACTCGACTTCACTCTTCGACCCTTTGTTAGCCTGTTTTGGATCAGAATGCGATGCCAGACCACCCTTTCCAATGAGCTCGACCTCCCCACAACCATCGTGAGTCTACGAACTCAACCAAATGGCCAGCAGAACTCATCTCCTCCTAGGAATCATCTCCGATCGAACTAGCTAATCCCCGTTGCCTCGCTGCAGCCATGGCACGAGCAACAATCAAAGGGGTGACCTTCCCCTTTTACCCATGCCCGGTCACGATACACAGGTGACCCTCAGGGGCACTCCTGACTTTTCACCTAAAGCCTGACCCTCTTGGACGAGCACTTTCTCGCGGGTCAGTGAAAGGGTCCGGTTGGTCGGATCCCTCGCATGATCCGCAAGGTAGAGCCCGCAAATCCTTTTTTTTATTATTTTCGTTTTATTTCTTTAAAATTTCCTGATTGGTCAGAACTTGTGAAAACCCTAGAAAATGGAAGGATTACCAGAAACTATCAAAAAAATATAATATTTTCATCACAAAAATCCAAGCTATCTAAATAAAATATAACCATGACTTGGATCTGAGCGCTTTTTGAAAAATATGGCCTACATACCTAATGACCCCTTAATATTTATATATTGTGTAATAATGGTTTTACTGATTTCCAATCTGCCTTGGGAACATATTAAACCCTAATTAGTGTTCCAATCATCATGGCACTCGAAATCCTATCTAAGAAAGATAGTTGATCCAATAATTTAGAAGAACCCTAATTTCTAGTTTTTCTCACCTTATCATGAATACTATGTACAACTTATGAAAAACCCTAATAAATAAAATGTCCTTGAGTAACCTAGATGACCCTAATCTCAGACCACAACTCTGAAACCTATGTATCCTAAAGTGACATCCCAAATAACCTAAACCCTAATTATAATAGTAAGTAATGTTGATTGATGTGAAACCATGGTGACTTTAGGGTTTTACTATATTTTAGGGTGATCTACTATCTTTCTCCTAACTTAGGACTTGTGGAATTAAGATTTGAGAATTAAAGGTATGTGGATATAATTATATGACTAGTTTTTGCTGGATGTTAAGTATATGTAATTGTTTGCATGAAATTGATATACATTGATGGATGTGTATATTTATGCATAATTGATGATTTTCCGCCTTGAACATAAAAGAACATACTTGAATATAAGTGAGGTGTAGTTACTAGTGGTGCTAATTAATCTCCCTATTAGAGAGGGAAAGCATTAATGTTGACTAGCACCTCCCTAATGGTACAGGTATGCAGGGAGATCCCTAATGGTACAAGGTACGCAGGGATGGGGCCCAATATTTACGATTGTGCTAAGTCCACCATAGTAATGCATATTCATTTTAAATAAGGATAATAACTTGGGATTTCCTGATTTTCTACCTCTAAATAATGTTTTCATTCTTTTTCTTCAAATTTGAGTAATTTTTATACCATCATAGTATAGCTTTTAATTCCACGTACCAACTTTGTTGATGTTTTTGTTTCTCGTATTTTCTAGGTACAAGGAACAATTGATAATAGATGAAGCACTCTAAAGTACCTGAAGCCACTAAATAAAGATCATGGAGGATATGAGATAGATTTCCACTTCTTATCATATTCATTTCAGTTAGATAGTTTTTATTCTTCTAGATGATGTAATAGGATGTTATAGATCCTGTGTAATAAACGTATTTTGTTTCCATAGACTTAACCTTCATCCTTTTTCACTTATTAGAATGTATGACTTTATCTTTGATCAATGAATGAAGTGTTGTGTGGCTATCATTTGATGATGTGAATATGATCTTGGCTTATCTCTGATTTTAGTTGACTATCTTGATTTCTTATATTTTCCCTTTTGACATTCATAGATATGAGTGCACGCATATCTGTGCATGTCACTAAGGAATGTATATGGAAATTGGGGTCGTCACAGTTGGTATCAAAGCCAGGTTCACACATCATAGTCACATGACTTTCATTCACCCTATTATGAGTCTAGGGTAGTCCTTGAGTTAGGGATGTGAAGGGTTGAGGTGACTAGGATAGCAGCTGCCTAAGGTCTGGCTAAAGTCTCCGAGCCACTTTGCTTGGGAATCACGAGGCTACCTATAAGGCAGTGTGAGTCTACCTGGCCGATATCATAAACGTCCCTTACTTCTTGGGCATACCTTAAATTAGGATCCTTCTCATCTATAGAAATTCCCTCTCATCTTTTCTATAGGAATACTTTTCCCCCTTATCTCAAATTTTGAAAAATTGTTCTTCCCTTCATCTTTATGATATAAGATTAGGAAAGAGTCTCTCTATTTAGAAAGTCTTAAGGACCGACTAATAAGTACTTTTAAGGTATCCTCCATAAATTGTAACATCAAGAACATTAATAAACGATATAAGAGAATAATGAAATGACATAATGATAATGACAAATATAATTGCTGAGTAATAAATCTAATATATCCCAATTAATTTCAGGATGCCTCCTAAGACTCGCAGCTCGAAGGCCTCAGGGGAATCGTCCTCTAAGAAAAGAAAAGAGCCTGAAACCTCTGAAGTACCTGATCCCGATGCTGCAGCCAAGGAAAGGTGGGAGGAACATAAGAAAATCCTTCTAGATTTTATGGAAACCCTTGCCACAAAAGGGACCCCTGAACCTACCTCATTTAGGAAGAAAGAAGTGATAGTTATAGATTTTATTAAACTAAACCTTGATTCTATTTGGGGAGAGGATCAGCCCGAGGTCATGGACAAGGTTGAAGTCTGTATTTTATCCATAGAGAACGGTTTCCATACCCTAGAAGTACCCAATGAGAAGAAGGTCAAGTTTGCCACCCATATGCTTAAGGGAGGGGCAAAAATCTGGTGGGACAACTATGGCGGGAATAGGGGTGAGGAAATAGACAAACTGGAGTGGGAAGCCTTCAAAAACCTCTTCACAGATTGTTTTATGCCCATAGTCCAGAGGAAGAGGAAGGAGAAGATGTACATGGAGTTAAGGCAGGGTAGTCTTTCAGTAGATGATTACACCTGGAAATTTAGGCTTCTGGAGCATTATGCACCCATCAGGACTGAAGACCGTCTTACTGAACACTATGTTGACTGCCTTTCCGCCCACCTAAAAACCCTAGTCATTGCCTCTCGTCCTAGAAGCATAGATGAAGCCCTAGACATGGCCCTCAAGCAGGAGAGAGAGCAAGGCATGCAAAAACCTTCTAGCATGGGATACATAGGGTTAACCACAACTGAAGTGGACAAGTCTAGAAAGTTCCATCCTGGCCATAACAATAAGGGATCAGGGAAATTAGGAGGTTCAGGAAAGGGGGGATAAAAAAGCTACCAGAACCAGCCGAGGACGAATCATCCCAAGTGCAAGACCTGTGGACGTTTCCATGGTGGAGTATGCCGCCACACCAAGCTAGTCTGCTATAACGGTAAGAAGGAGGTTCATTTCGTCGTCAAGTGCCCCACTCCCTCCATCTTTGGCAATCCTGCGGGTGGTGCTCCTCAGCCTCAGGTACACCGCAATGGCAGGGTATTTGCAGTAAATGCAGAAGAGGCCAAGGCAAATCCAAACCAGCTCTGTGAAGGTAACCTATTTCTTTATAATTCAATATCTTATTCAAGCCTGCAATTATTCATAATTTGATTACCTTATGTAGGCACTGTATTATTGAATGGTCATCCTGTTAAGGCTTTATTTGACTCTGGATCTACAAATACATTTATTTCTCGAACTCTGGCATCTATATTAAATCTTCACATAAGGGATTTGGGATATATTCTGGACGTGTCTACTCTGAGTGGAAAAATACTCACAACTCTGCAGCAAACCAATGAACTTTCTCTTAAATACGAAAATCATAATATGCCCTTCGAATTCATTCTCTTAACTATGGAAGACTTTGATGTCAGACTTGGTATGGACTGGCTTTACACATACCATGCTCACATTGATTGTAGAAACAAGATGGTGGTCCTCTCTCAACCTCATTCTTATCCTGTGAAAATCCCTAGGGGAAGCGGATTCTGTAATAATATTATAATCTCCTCTCTTAAAGATAAAAAGCTCATTTCTAAGGGATGTAAAGTCTTCCTCGCATTAGTCTCAGAGACCAATCCTAGTAGCGGGCATGTAGAAAGTCTGGAGGTGGTACGTGACTTCCCTGACATTTTCCCGGAGGAGCTTCCTGGGCTGCCTCCAAATAGAGACATTGAGTTCTCCATAGAACTTCTTCCTGGAACCACTCTGATTTCTAGGGCACCATATAGGATGGTTCCTGCTGAGGTTATGGAGTTGAAGAAATAGTTGCAAGAACTTCTCAATAAAGGTTTCATTCGTCCTAGTATTTCCCCTTGGGGAGCTCCTGTTCTCTTTGTTAAAAAGAAATATGGTTCTATGCGTATGTGTATTGACTACCGCATGTTGAACCCAGATACTATTAAAAACAAGTATCCTCTTCCTCGTATTGATGACCTTTTTGATCAACTTCGTACTGCTAAAGTATTCTCAAAGATTGATCTCCGTTCTGGATACCATCAGCTTAAAATCAAGGATTCTGATATTTCTAAAACTGCTTTTCAAACTCGTTATGGGCATTATGAATTTCTAGTGATGCCATTCGGGTTGACCAACACACCAGGTGTATTTATGAATCTGATGAACAAAGTCTTCCAACCTTATCTTGATGAGTTTGTGGTCGTCTTCAATGATGATATCTTGATCTATTCTGATTCTATGGAAAAACATCGTGAACACTTGCGAGCAGTTCTTGACATTCTTCGAACCCAGAAGTTTTATGGCAAACTTTCAAAATGTGAATTCTGGATTGATAAGGTCATGTTTCTTGGACATGTCATTTCTGGAGGTAGTATATCTGTTGATCCTGCCAAAGTCTCTGTTGTACTTGATTGGCAACCTCCTCGTAATCCTTCTGAAATTCAGAGTTTCCTGGGTCTGGCCGGATACTATCGACGTTTAATTCCAAATTTCTCCAAAGTTGCACTTCCTCTAACCAAGCTTACTCGGAAGGACGAGCACTTCATCTGGTCATCCACTTGTGAGTCCAGTTTCCAGCAGTTAAAGCAGAAGTTGACGTCGGCTCCTGTTCTTGTTCTACCCTCTGGTAATGAAGGATTTGTGATATTCACTGATGCTTCGAGGAATGGATTAGTGTGTGTCCTGCAGTAGAATGGTAAGGTAGTGGCCTTTGCGTCTAGACAGCTAAAACCCAATGAACTTAATTATCCCACCCATGATTTAGAATTAGCTGCAATCATTCATGCCCTCAAGATCTGGAGGTACTACCTGTACGGGGCAACGTTCGACATCTTCACCGATCACAAAAGCCTGAAGTACATCCTGACTCAGAAGGACTTGAATCTGCATCAACTTTGATGGATCGAATACCTAAAGGACTACGATTTAACTATTGCCTATCATCCGGGTAAGACAAAAGTAGTCGCTGATGCCCTTAGCAGAAAAAGGGCAGTGTGTGCATCTCTTTCTGTCCCTGAATGGAGGAACATGGAGGATTTAGTGGGCTGGAAACCACAGTTTCTATCTGATCGTGTGCATGTTAATAACATTTCCATCAAGTCCAACCTGCATTTCGAACTTCTTGAGGCACAAAAGGCTAGTCCCGGTCTTGCAGAGCTATCTTCTCTCATGTCTAAGCCGCAAACACATCTGTTTGTGGGTCTTGATGGTGGTCTCCGTTACAAGAATCGTATGTGGGTTCCTGAGAAGTCAACTATAAAGACATCAATCCTAAATGAGGCACATTGGTCCAAGTACACAGTTCATCCAGGAACGACAAAGATGTACAAAGACCTACAACGTCAGTTTTGGTGGCGAGACTTGAAGTGTGATATTGCCGATTTCGTGTCCAAGTGTTTGACATGCCAAAGGATCAAGGCTGAACATCAGAGACCAGGAGGTCTACTACAACCCCTTGAGATTCCGGAATGGAAATGGGAACACATCACCATGGATTTTGTGGTGGGGTTACCCAGGACTAGGAAGGGATACGACGTTGCATGGGTCATAGTGGATCGTCTCACCAAATCAGCTCATTTTCTTCCTGTGAAGACTACTGCAAAGGTTTCTAAGTTGGCTGACCTCTACATACAGGAGATTGTACGTCTGCATGGAGTCCCAGCGTCTATTGTCTTGGACAGGGACCCAAAGTTCACATCAAAGCTGTGGAAGCAGGCTCAAGAGGAATTGGGCACCAAGTTGAACTTCAGTACAACCTACCATCTGCAAACAGACGGGAACTCAGAGCGTAGAGTACAGATTTTAGAGGATCTTCTGCGAGCTTTTGTTCTCGATTGGGAAGGCTCGTGGGACTATTTCTTGACTTTAGCGGAGTTCACCTATAATAAAAGCTATCAGGCAAGCATTGGTATGCCTCCCTATGAAGCACTTTATGGTCAACCATGTAGATCACCCTTACACTGGGACGACATCGGAGAGCGTACCCTGATGAAATCTGAGGAGATGCAATTGTATACTAATAAGGTTGCTCTAATTAGGCAGAGGATGAAGCGAGCACAGGACATGTAAAAATCGTATGCAGATGCTCACCGACAGGAACGTCAGTTCAAGGAGGGCGATCATGTCTTTTTGAAGATCTGACCTATTCGAGCTTTGGCCAAGAACAAAGGAAAGCTCAGTCCTCGTTATGTTGGACCCTTCGAGATTCTAGAAAGGGTTGGTGAATTTGCCTATCGTCTTGCTTTGCCTCCTCAGTATAGTGCCATGCATAATGTGTTCCATGTATCTAATCTGAAGCCCTATGTCAAGGATTCCAGTCATATCTTGAATCATGAGCCTCTCGAATTGAAGGATGATCTGTCATATGCTGAGTCCCCAGTAAGAATTATCGACTTCAAGTCAAAGGAGCTTCGCAGTAATCGCCATATTGAAATGATGAAAGATCTCTGGAGCCACCATGATGAAACGGATGCCACCTGGGAGCTAAAGACCGAGGTCGAGAAGAAGTATCCATATCTTTTTCAGGCAGCTTGAATTTTGAGGACAAAATTCTTAAAAAGGAGGGGAGAATGTGACAGAGTGAGTTTTTACATATATATTATTTAGTTCCTCTCTCTTACAATTTTAATTGTTCCAATTATTCCCTCAATCATCTCTCTCACTAATTTGATTAAATGGATTATCAATTTCACTTAAGACCATCCATAATGGTACACAAAGTCAATAATATAAGTATTATGACATTTAGCCAATTGACATAGTCAATAACCAAAATTTGACTCCAATATTGCACCATAGCTACATCATAGCATTATAAAGCTATGCCTAAAATCTCATTAAAATTAGATGTACCAATCATGAGTTATTCACAATTGAATTTTAGGTCTTTTAAGTTATCTATTAATACCTATGACCTAAGTTTCCTTTTCTATTTGATTTTAATATGTCATGCAACCTTACTGTTGGCTTGGTCGCGGTTCATTTAAAAAGGAGGGGTAATCCCCACCATCGGATTGGCTGATCATAGAACACGCGAGATCCGACAATTGCCAAGTCGGCTCCATCCTCCGAAAGACTCGGTCCCCGCCAGGTAGCTGAACCTGCGACTCCTCCAACGGCCCTCGCACCCAACCCTCACCTCTTCACCTCGACATTTTTGGAGGACAGTTCCCTCTCACCCGGATGATCCCAACGATCCATACCATGTCACCCATCTCCCACGGATCAGGGAGAACAACCTCCCGAGTCGTTGCACCTCTCAGTGGCGGCAACACCCAAATTTAGGGCTCCCCTTTCTAGCACCCCCCACACCTATTTAAGGAGCCCAGTAGCTCCGCCACCTCCCTTTTAGTCAAACAAACTTCTCAATTGTAACGGAGATCGCCTCTACCTCCCTGACCTCAAGCACCTCCAACTCACCTGACTCCGACCTCTCCCTCCCTCCAGTGGTTCTCTCCGCTCAATCGAACGCAACCGCACCATCTAGGGATCTCGGCGAGATGACCGACACCTTCGGTTGGAGCCGCGAAGGTCCAGAAGCCTGGGTCGACTAGCCGCCGCAGCTGAGCTCCAAAGCTCCACCGCCAGTGAGGTTGGAGCCATCTCAGAGTTGTGGGAAGATCACAATAGCTTCGGTAGACCGCCACGAAGCTTTAGACTCCCTCAATGCAACCTGAGGGCAGGTAAAACTCGACTTCACTCTTCGACCCTTTGTTAGCCTGTTTTGGATCAGAATGCGATGCCAGACCACCCTTTCTGATGAGCTCGACCTTCCCACAACCGTCGTGAGTCTGGGAACTCAACCAAATGGCCACCAGAACTCATCTCCTCCCAGGAATCATCTACGATTGAACCAACTATTCCTCGTTGCCTCGCTGCAGCCATGGCGCGAGCAACAATCAAAGGGGTGACCTTCCCCTTTTACCCATGCCCGGTCACGATACACAGGTGACCCTCAGGGGCACTCCTGACTTTTCACCTAAAGCCTGACCCTCTTGGATGAGAACTTTCTCGCGGGTCAGTGAGAGGGTCCGGTTGGTTGTATCCCTCGCATGATCCGCGAGGCAGAGCCTGCAAATCCTTTTTTTTCGTTTTATTTCTTTAAAATTTCCTGATTGGTCAGAACTTGTGGAAACCCTAGAAAATGGTATGATTACCAAAAACTATCGAATAAATATACCATTTTCATCAGAAAAATCCAAGCTATCTAAATAAAATATAACCATGACCTAGATCTGAGTGCTTTTTGAAAAATATGGCCTACATACCTAATGACCCCATAATATTTATATATTGTGTAATAATGGTTTTACTGATTTCCAATCTGCCTTGGGAACAGATTAAACCCTAAGTAGTGTTCCAAACATCATGGCACTCGAAATCCTATCTAACTAAGATAGTTGATCCAATAATTGAGAAGAACCCTAATTTCTAGTTTTTCTCACCTTATCATGAATATTATGTACAACTTATGAAAAACCCTAATAAATAAAATGTCCTTGAGTAACCTAGATGACCCTAATCTCAGACCCCAACTATGAAACCTATGTATACTAAAGTGACATCCCAAATAACCTAAACCCTAATTATAATAGTAAGTAATGTTGATTGATGTGAAACCATGGTGACTTTAGGGTTTTACTGTATTTCAGGGTGATCTACTATCTTTCTCCTAACTTAGGACTTGTGGAATTCAGATCTTAGAATTAAAGGTACGTGGATATAATTATATGACTAGTTTTTGCTGGATGTTAAGTATATGTAATTGTTTGCATGAAATTGATATACATTGATGGATGTGTATATTTATGCATAATTGATGATTTACTGCCTTGAACATAAAAGAACATACTTGAATATAAGTGAAGTGTAGTTACTAGTGGTGCTCATTAATCTCCCTATTAGAGAGGGAAAGCATTAATGTTGACTAGCACCTCCCTAATGGTACAAGATACGCAGGGAGATCCCTAATCGTATAAGGTACGCAGGGATGGGGCCCAATATTTACGATTGTGCTAAGTCCACCATAGTAATGCATATTCATTCTAACTAAGGATAATAACTTGGGATTTCCTGATTTTCTGCCTCTAAATAATGTTTTCATTCTTTTTCTCCAAATTTGAGTATTTTATATACCAGCATATTATAGCTTTTAATTCCACGTACCAACTTTGTTGATGTTTTTGTTTCTCGTATTTTCTAGGTACAAGGAACAATTGATAATAGATGAAGCACTCTAAAGTATATGAAGCCACTAAATAACGATCATGGAGGATATGAGATAGATTTCCACTTCTTATCATATTCATTTCAGTTAGATAGTTTTTATTCTTCTAGATGATGTAATAGGATGTTATAGATCCTGTGTAATAAACGTATTTTCTTTCCATAGACTTAACCTTCATCCTTTTTCACTTATTAGAATGTATGACTTTATCTTTGATCAATGAATGAAGTGTTGTGTGGCTATCATTTGATGATGTGAATATGATCTTGGCTTATCTCTGATTTTAGTTGACTATCTTGATTTCTTATATTTTCCCTTTTGACATTCATAGATATGAGTGCACGCATATCTGTTGATGTCACTAAGGAACATATATGGAAATTGGGGTCGTCACATGATGTGAGGCGGCCGAGGTGTGATTGAATCGGGGTCATTTCTAAATTGACCCGCCTCTGCTTGACAAATGAACTCATTTGCTTCATCGAGGTCATGGACCATCTCTTTGGGAATCTCTGGAGAAGACTCTCCAGTGGGTTTCCTGATGTGAATACCCAACATTGAGGTGCAGTGGTGAGGTGGCTCGCGGGAGGAGGAAGCGGGGCCTTGCCCTTGTTCTTACAGAACCATCTGAACACGGTTGGAAGAGTGTGAGACGGATGGCTCAGGCTATGCGACAGTCATTTTTCTTGCGATACGGTTGGATTATGTGATTAAACATCATCTAGAGATGTGAAGCGGTCCTCAAAAACTAAGAGAGATGACCAATTGGACTTTTAGAATGATCATTTCACTAGATCTAGAGAGACACAACAGATTATCAAAGAGGGTAGAAGGAGGTGGGAGGAAATGGTAGCGGTTGGGCATCCATGGGTGTCTCGGCCACGAGACGATCAATTGGAACCCAGAAGAAGGTGAATAGGTTAGTGGACTTGCAAAGAGGAGTTTGGCTAGAGTGAGATTGCCGACTGACCTCACGACGGCAAGTGTGCTGACCAGCTTCCAGTTGGAGATAAAGGGCGGTGGCTTCTGTACGGGACAACTGGCTTGATTGAGCTTGTCAACTGACTGGCTTGGTGAAGGAGGCGAGGAAGGAGAGATGTGAGGAATGGCTATGCTTGGCTCTGATTGCCAATGAGGATAGCTAGTGCTTGGGGGAAGAAGTAGAGGCTTGTGAGCAATGAGAAGCCTCCCCCAAATTTGGCTTATTTTATAAGCCAACTTGAGTATGTGAGATGAGCATTTCACCTCTCTCAGACGATCAGTTGGCTTTTCTGGGGAAAAATATGGCATTTTGAATGTCGAAATAGTTGTGCATTTGAATTTTTCATTGAATGTGCCTCTTGATAAACAAGTTGATCATTTTGTGAGTTCCAGATGATTGTTTGTCTTGATTTTGGTAGGGTTTTAATTTCAAAATTCAAGCGACCCCAAAATTGGAATGGTCACCTTAAAGGCTCAAACAACCATTTTGACTTTGCCAGGCAAACGTCTCGACCAGTTGGGAGACTTGCTTCCAAGGTGAAACATCAGCATAGGTGGAAAACGTTTTTTTGAAAATTTTGGAAACTATTCTGAAATCAAAACAACCAATGTTAGCTAAAACAGATATAAGAAAATGGAAAAATAAATAAAGGATTCAGTTGCCTCCCAATAAGAGCATAGGTTTATGTCAAAGTCATAACATAGCTGAATCATGGAGTCATTTCAAGATCGAGTGCAGGATGGGGTGGAGCATCTTTTAAGTCAAGTTTTTTGAGTAAAGAAAGTTGATGTACCTCAGTAGTTAAAAATTCCTCAATGGTAATGTACTGTTTCACCCTATGTCCATTGACTTTGAAGTTTCCTAACACTTTGTCCCAAAACTGAAAAGTGTCATGTGGATAGACACGTTTGACAAGGTAAGGTCCATATCATCTAGATTTGATTTTTACAAGGAAGGGCCTTGACCTAGAGTTATAGACAAGAACTTGGTCATCCTCTTGAATATCCTTCCTCCTATTGTGGCCATCATGTCATAATTTGGTTTTGTCTTTGTATATTCTAGCATTCTCATAGGTTGTCATCTTGAGCTCATCTAACTCCTACATTTGAAGAAAACAATTTTCACCTATTGCAGATAAGTCGGAATTTAGGGTTTTCATGGCCCAATTAGACTTATGTTCCAATTCTATGGCTATATGGAAAGCTTTGCCCTAAATTAGCTTGAAAGGAGTAGTGCCTATTGGAGTTTTGTAGGAAGTTATATATTCCCACAAGGAATCATTGAAGTTTCAAGGCCTAATATATCTTAGTGTGATTGATCATTTTCTCTAGGATGGACTTGATTTGCCTATTCAAAACCTCAACCTGACCACCAGTCTGGGGTTGGTAAGGGGAGGTACCTTTGTGATGACTCCATATCATTTTAGAAAAGATTCAAAACTTTTCTCTAAAAATGGGAACCTCCATCAGAAACCAAGACACGAAGTAGCCCAAATCTATGAAAGAAAATGTCTTTGAAGAGTTTCTTTGCTGGTTTGGAATCATAGGTTTTGGGGGGGGGATAGCTTCAACCCATTTTGAAACATAGTCTACAACCACCAAGATATATTTGTGCCCACAAGAAGAAGGGAATGAGCCCATATAATCTACCACCCAAACGTCAAAGATTTCAATGTCTTGCCAAGAAGTCATGGGAATTTGGTCTCTCTTAGATATGTTTCTAGTCTTTTGATATTCGTCACAAGTGAGAAAAAATATGTAGGAATATTTGAATAGAGTGGGATAGAAAAAATCATATTGCAACACTTTCCTAGAACTTTTCTCAGAGCTCATGTGTCCTCCAATGGGGCCGAAATGACATAGCTCAATAATGTCATGAGATTCTTCATGAGTGACACACCTGTGATAAAGTTCATCAAAGAACATCCTAAAAAGTTATATGTCTTCCCAATAGTAGTGTTTCACATCTTCAAAAATTTGTCCTTAGAATGTCCCTTATTTCAGGGTATAATGCATCTGCAGCTAAGAAATTTACATAATCTGTGAACCAAGGATATTGGGATTCCATTTTTAGAAATTTGTCATTAGGAAGAGAGTCATTGATAGGGATACCATCATTATCATAGAAGTCAAGGCAGCTAAGATGGTCAGCAACTACGTTCTTGTAACCTTTGTTGTCAAGGATTTCTAAGTCAAACTCTTAAAGTGAAAAGACCCAATGAAGAAGATAGGGTTTGACATCCTTTTAGTCATTAAATATCTAATGGTCGAATGGTCTGTATAGACAATTAGTTTGAACGCTACTAAGTAAGAGTTGAACTTGTCAAAGGCATAGACTATGGCTAGCATATCCTTCTCAGTGGTGGTGTAATTCCATTGGGCTTCATCTAAAGTTTTTTATTCATAGTAAATTACATGGTGCTTTTTGTCAACTAACTATCAAAGAATAGCACCCGCAACAAAATCTCTAGTATCACACATTAATTCAAAAGGAAAAGACCAATCAGGGGCCCTAATAGGGGTGGAAGTGAGAGCATATTTCAAACATAGAAAATTGGCAATGCAAGCTTTGTCAAAAACAAAGGTGGTGTCTTTTTGGTGGAGGTTTGTCAAGGGTTTGGTGATTTTTGAAAAATCACAAATGAATCGGTGATAAAGTCTTACATGCCCAATGAACTCACAAATGTCTTTGATTGAAGAAGGGGGTGGGAGTTTGGAGATGACCTCAATCTTGGCTCTATCAAATTATATGTCATGGTTGCTAACTCTATGTCCTAAGACAATCCCTTCTATCACCATGAAGTGACATTTTTCCCAATTCAAAATCTAGTGTGCTTCCTCTCACTTTTCCATAACAAGAGATAGATGTCTGAGGCAAGAATCAAAGCATTCTCAATAAATGGAGAAATCTTCCATAAACACCTCCATTATAGTCTCACTCAATCCAGCAAAGATAGCAGACATGCACCACTGAAAAGTGGTTGGGGCATTGTACAACCCGAAAGGCATTCTCCTGAATGCATAAGTGCCAAATGAGAAGATGAAGGTTGTTTTATCCTGGTCGCCAAGATGGATGGGAATCTGATAAAAACCTAAATAGGCATCAAGATAACATAAATATTTTTGATGGGCAAGGTGCTCGAGTACTTGATCCAAAAAAGGGAAGAGGGAAGTGATCTTTTCTAGTGGCCTTATTCAATTTTCAATAATCAATACACATCCTCCATCTTGTAACAGTACGAGTGGGAATGAGTTCTTCTTTATCATTTTTACAAAAGTGGTTCCCCTTTCTTGGGGACAACTTCGATAGGACTAACCCATGGTGAGTCAGAGATGGGGTAGATGAATCCTGAAGTCAACATTTTGGTAACCTCTAGGTGCACAACCTATTTCATGTTTGGATTTAATTTCCTTTAAGGATCTCTGCATGGCATGTATTCCTCTACCATAGGAATCTTATGCTTGAAAATTGTTTGATCAATTCCTATCAAATTAGCCATTTTATATCCTAAGTTACCTTTCCTCTTCCTAAGCTTAGTCAGGAGCTTGGATTCCTATTCATGGGTAAGATCAAAGTTAATGATAACATGATAAATTTGTTGCTCATCAAGGAAGACATATTTAAGACCTTCAGGGAGGGGTTTCATCTTGGGTGCCCTAGGGGGTTCAAGTTTATCATCCATGAGAGAGATCACTTTTAGGTCATCGAACTTTTCATCATGGATCTCCTCAAGGGTGTCTAGATGCAATCTATATGGCTCCAATTGCTCATATTCAAAGTCACATTCAATGGGAGTCATGAGGGTGTTCCGAAGGGAATCCTCAACTAGCTCCCATTCTTGTCTTAATTGTGAAGCTTCTCAATGCAATCAAGGAGATAAACCTCTTCCTAGAGGCTGGGTCCATGCATACATTTGAACACCCTAAACATGAGGTTTTTTTTAGGAGCAAAAAGATGGTTCTGGCCTCGATATCAATCAAGGCTCGGGCGGTGACCAAAAAGGGATGCCCATAAATCTTCCTTTACGTCCATGATGACAAAGTCACATAGGACATAAGTGTCTTTCCCAATGCTTACGTTTATATCTTCAATGATACCCATAGGTTTTATCATGGATGAGTCAGCCAACTGGATTGTTATGGTAGTGGGAAGCATGTCAAAAAATCCCAACCTCCTACAAAGACTATAGGGCATGATTGAAATACTATCACCCAAATTTACAAGGCCTTTCCTACACGCATTATCACCTAGGTAACATCCAATTCCAAAGGAACTAGGATCTTTCTTCTTTTTAGGCATCTTTCTTTGAATGGTGTCTTAAGTGGTTCTAGAAAGCATTACCATCTCATACTCTTAGGTTGTATACTTCCTAGTCAATAGAGTTTTCATCTACTTTGAACAGGCAAGCATATCAGCTAAAGCATCAAGGAAAGGAATATCCACATGCAACTTTTTCATGGCATCCTTAAATTTCATGAATCGAGTATCAAGCCTAGTTTTCTTTAGTCGGGCTTGGTATGGAGGGCGTGGTTTGTAAATAGGGATATTTGACTCATCAATCTCTACTGGTGGAATGACATGAGAGGGAACGATAATTTTGTGTGTAGGAGGAGTTTCAATGGCCACATTATCATCATCCTCAAAGTCCAATGGTACAACTCTGGGTTTCTCTAGAGGAGGAGGAGGGGGAGAGGTATTAGTCTTCCCCGAATGAGTGGATACAACCTGAAGTTGTTTAGGGTATTTTGGGTTGTTCTCAGACTATCCAACAAAGGTGTCGACAGGGGGTTTCTCCTGGGCAATGAGGCAAGCTATCTGAGCATCAGTTACCTTCCGGTGAGCTTGTTGTGCAAGGATGATTTGTTCCAAGGCAGGCACCCTATAATCAATTGAGGATGTAGGGACATTATGTTGTTCTTGAGGTTGAGGTGGTGGCTGATTAAGGTTCCAAAATTGTTTCCCTTGGTAGGGCCCACAATTATGAAAATTTCCCCTATCTTTCCCATAGTTATCAAAGTTCTTTTGATTGTGGTATGAGAAGCCTAGTGGTGGACAATTCTTGTTTTGAGGGAATGATGGTCTTTGGGGAGGGAGTTGAGATGAGTTTTCATCTCCAGTAGGATTTCCATATTGGAATACAAGATGATTTTTGGCTTGATTAGGATTGTAGAAAGCCTGACCCGATATACTATGGATTGAGTTTATGTCCTCCACTTGTTGACCAACTTCAGGCTTCATATTAGTGTTGCAGAGGTATTGACATTGGAGGGTAGCATGATCATACCCTTGGCAGATCCCACCGAGAGATTTTACATTTCTAACTTGTTGGGGTTGCTTCTCATAAGTGTTGAAGAAGGACTCTAGGTGATCATATTTTAGGGAAATCATTTTAAGGGCTTCATCGATGGCATGAATATCTAGATTTACCTCAACTCTAGCTACCTTGAGGACCCCACTGGTTCCTCATCTTGCTTGGGATTCAGAGGCTCATTTTACTACCACCCAAGCACTTCTTATGTTTTGAAACATGAAGTTTCCTCTAGATGAGGAATCAAGAAATTTCTTAGAGACATCATCAACACCATGGCAGAATATCTCAATGATTTGAGATTGTGAAATGTCATGATGAGGCCAACCTCGAAGGAGTTCCTGAAACCTTTCCCAAGCTTCTCCTAGAGTTTCTCCTGGGACTATTGAAAAGAGAAGGATTTGTCCCCTAATTTCATAGGTGAAGGAAGGGGGGAAATATTTGTTCAAAAACTTGGTTTGTAGGTCCTCCCAGGTGGTGACCCATTCCTCACCCTCCATGGCATTATACCAACTACTGGTTTGCCCTTAGAGAGAGTATTTACACAATCTAAGTCTAATGGAATCTGTAGAAACGTTTGGGATCTTATGCAAAGAACAAAGGTCGGTAAAATATTGGAGGTGATCTTGGCAACTCTCATCCTTGTTCCCAAAAAATAGGTTGGTTTGCAACATTATGATCCACTGGGTGAAAATTTTGAATTGGGGGGTTGTAATTTCGTGTGGCACAATGGGATGTTGGCATATCAAGTTTTGGGTGTAGAAAAATCTTTCAATTGTTTTTGTCTTTCAACCTCCATTCAAGAAGCTTCCAAAGCCTCTTGTTCGGCTACATAGGCTGCACGCAGAGCATCTTCTTGAGCCACATGCCCGGCCATGATGCACTCTCTTTGACTAGAAAGTGCTCGCTCAATCCTACATGTAACTTCCTCCTCATCCATCCTAACGTGGTTTTGTTTATTCAAACAATGGAAGGTTCATTTTGGATCCGAATTAGCCTTCCTGGCTCCAGATCAAAAATTGCAGGTGCAGAATCAACATTCAACGGGCATTGCATGCATAGTTATAATAGATGCAGATGTAAGCATTACCAAAAAAATGGACTACTGGAATGGAAACTCAGCAGAAGGAGGAGTAACACTTCCATAATGGTACTCGGAATGAATGAAAAATGAAAAAAAGCCTTGTTCAAAAAAAATTTGGGGTTCGAGAAAACAATCTGTTGTCCCTGAAAAAGAACACCAAAATTGATGTGTCATTTAGCACACCAATTCACTAAGATAATTATCTTATAGTTTAACCTTTTTTACTTTCCTATTAAGGCTAGTATAGATAGGTCGATCCCACATGAAAAAATTTTCAAAATTGTTTCTCTAAACCCAATTGATTCACGAACTTTTATTTCTTTTTGGAGTTTTTGAATATTTGAATAAGAAAGATAATTCCTTGATTTGAAGGGTGATTATGCTAGAACAAGAACGTAAATTGCAAATAAATGAAAGATTTCACTAATACCAAGGAAATGAAAGAATTATACTAACACAAGAAAGGGAAAGAGATTGTTAGCACAAATAAAAAAATTATCGAAGGACGAGAACTAAAGTGTAAGAATGGAGGAACACGATTGGAAACAAGCGTTTGAAGGAAATGAATTGAATTAGATGGGAAAAGCATCGAGGCTTAGGGATTTCACCACCTTAGACAAAGTAAAAATAAGATTAAAGAAATACACAACAAGCAAGATAGAAGAAGGTATGCGAATCATTCCTAAATGAATCACAAGAGAAGAACTCCATGTGAACCTATTGGTTCTGACATTAACGCATCCTCGTTCATCATCCTAATAGGGAAATTTCTGCGGTCACATTCAAATCCCTTTATGATTGGTTTTTTCATTCTAAATCTCATTTTCCACAGTTGCATCCACTTAGATTAACCCACGATAAAAACAATTAATTACTTTATTAAAATCAAAGATTTCTAAACGAAAAACCATCTATCTAAAAATTGGTATAAAACCTCAATAAAATCAACACATGTCTAAGGGGCTACTCCCGTATGCCTCAATAGGGAACTACTCACTAGCCATGGTAAGGAATGGAGAAACAAGGGAATTGAGGTTGGAAGTCGTAGGCCAGAAGGAAAAAATCTACAAGGAGACCAATGTTGGTGACTATTAAATGGCTTTCTCACTTAATTCCCCGCTCTAAGAGAACGAATAAGAAGTAAGAACGAGAAATAAAATGAGATCCAAATTCAGAGACAAAGAAAATAATTTTGTTGTACAATGAATATTACACTATGAATTGAAAATGATAGAGCTTTAATTAAAATCGCAAGTACAGAAAATTTGGATCCCTTTCTTATAGGAGTCCCCCTCCTTTTATAGGGGAAGGAGGGGTGGAAACCCTAGTGAGGGTAGAAGGAAAAGGAGAGGTGGATAGTGACTTTTGGTGTCCACACACTGCGAGATGACCGTCTTGTTTGGATAAAATGCATGTCTCATTGGTGACATGACGTAGTTAAGGGGGGAGCAGATCAAACCTTGTCTAGGGGGTGGTGGCGCCTTTGATTCAGTTTCTTTCTCTTGAATAATTTTTTGAACCGATTATTTGGATGAGAGATGTTCATTTGGTGGTGCCTTGCACATAACTAGGGTTGAGAACCCTAATATGAGGGGTAGTGCTTTTTTATTCTGACTTTGTCCTTAAATCGGCTCATCTCAGACGTTTATGCTTCATGAATTGAGCGTCTGGGGGCCTAAAACAAGCATCTGTTGTGAATGAAATGCTCGATTGAATCTCTTGAGTGAAGGTTGAGCTGAGGACTGAGACGGTCGTCTGGCTATGAAACATGGAGTACTTTGGGGATGAAATGACCGTTTGGCACAGTGAGATGGTCGTCTCGTTCGCTCAGAAGGTCAGAATCTTGATTTTAAGAAAAAAAACTACAAAAAGTGATGGAAAAGATGAATAGTTGTATAATAAATCGAAAAGTGGGTAAATTGCAAATTGTCCTATAAAATTAGTAAAAAAGAAATAAATTCTAATCAAAAGAATATGAAAATTATGTAAAAAGATAGATGTATATACATTCATCATCCACCCATCCTTGAGATATGCTAATCTTGTCTTTTCCTTGCTGATCTAAGCTATCGTTAATGCTTGGTTCTCATGTCTTGATGACCCTTGACCTTGGTTACTCTATTTTGAGTCCTTTTGACCTAGATTGTACATAGTAACATGAATCTTATAATATTTAATGACATGAAAATTTAACCACACCTCTATGATGGACCTAAAACATTAAAATATCATCAAACATATGATTAAGAAACTTGTAACATAAAAAGCTCAAAACCCTTAACATGGAACTAGTTAGGGTTAATGATGAGAATCTAATGCATGTATGTAATCTTGTGCTTAATCATGCATTTCTTGTGGCTAGATGGTCATGGATAAGTTAAGTTAAGAATCTCTGAATCAGGAACGAGCTTTAATAATTATACGACAATGCCCTTCTTGCTTAAAATGTCATACATATGTATGCTTGTTTACTTGTTCAAATATTTCCATGTAGTGCTCTAGTATTGTACTCATTGTTTGTCTCGTGTTGTTATTTTATAACTTGCAAACATAATATAGAAACTCCATTATAGAAACCTTGTGCACCTTCCTATATTCTTAGGGTAAGGAAACGAGAGGTTGGGCATCCTACTTGAGTTTTCAAGATAGGAAAACCATGTCGATAAAAAGGTTAAATCTTGGCAATGTCCTTGAGGTCCCTCATGCATAAAAGGGTTAGATAATATTGAGAACCCTTACTGACTCTTCCAATGGGAAGTTAGTGAAATGCCTTATGATATATGATGTTGTTGGTGTAATTGGAGTAAAATGACATAAAACTCAGGATCTCATTTTACTAAATACTTAACATATTTATTCTTATTTGTTACTTCTACAACTATTTTCAAATTATGCAAAGCTTATATGTATGAATCTTTCAGCATTGTACTCAACACCTTGTGTGTTGAACCACATTGTTTCATGTATTTTATAGGTTCACATGTGGCTAGAAGTTGATGGGCTTCGTGAGCTATGTCAGGTGTACTTTCTGTTAGATCCCTAGTGTACATGAGCAGACTTATAAAATTGTACTCTTTAATATGTAATTGAAATATTGCAATAGGATAAGTGGATAGCGTTGCTTAATATATCTTATTGAGTGTTGAAATTATGATTGGTGCTTTTATCTTGTACTCTGTTCATGTATGCTAAAATTTACGCTTCAACATTGACACTTTGTTAATATCATTCTAGGGACGGATGCTTAGGTCCTATCTCCATTGACTTTGTAGTCATTTTGTGACGTCCCCGGATTTTCTAAAACTTAATCTGATGTGTGACGTCCAAATTAAAACCCTCACCTCAGCAAGAATCCCAATTTAAACATCCCACACTAGGCTAAGAAAAAGAAAATCAGAGGAAGTCATGAGGAAAAAATCAGTAGCACATGTACATGAACAATAATAAAACCATACACACATGTTCACCATTCAACATATAATTACAACATGAATTGTTATAACATTTGATATTACATATTGAACATCAAACTTATACATATACATGTACTACTACTAAACTACAGGATCTTAAGACAACAGGTCCACCTGTACATCAGCTCACCACACAACTCTCAACAATCATGGATCTTCAAGAGCATAACCGAGACCTAAACAAAAGATTACATGTGGTACACGTCAGCAAAATATTTCAAGAATATTGTACTGAGTACGCCTACGTGTCTTTTTTATATACCTCTCATCATATCTTGGCAATAAGATAAAACTAATACTTGGCAGTAACAGAAGAATATAAGAAAAGCGTATACTTGCACAAAAATATTCATTAACCAAAGAGAACACATATTTTAAGCTTATTTTCCATTATATCTCAAGGCCTTTATGATCACTACCAAAGAGTTGGATCATATGTACACTGTGACCACTACCAAAGAGTTAGGTCTAACCACTACCAAAGAGTTAGGTCATATGTACAATGTGACCACTACCAAAGAGTTAGGTCACTTCCAAGCACACTGCCAAAGAGTTGGTGCTTTCATATAATGGAACAAATATATTATGTTTCAAGTGTTCATAGCCATAAGTATAGAAAATCAAGCAAGATATCATACAAGAACAATCACTTCATCCAATACCATATGCCAAGTATTCTACTACGCATATAACACAAACATATTGTATAATAAGCCAAGTAAGAGGTAATAGCGTACCTTCCAAAGAGATAAACTAATCACAACATATTCCTGATGTCAACCATATCTTTTCTAAACCTGATCAAGACAAGATCATATACAATCATCAGGTTCTTATCATCTTACATCTCATCTTAACCCAAAACGTATCCATTTTAGGGTTTACTTAACTCATTAGGATATTCTCGTCATTACTTGCATTCTTGTCTTGGAATTATCTTACTGATGTCACTTTCCAGATTGTGTCTCATTATCTGAACATTATCTTCCATATCATTTTTGTGTGCATATTAAGCCTAGGTTACCTCATTAACCTAGATTAGGGTTTCATAACATGTATTAAAAGCCATCTTCATATAACATGGATTTTATGCATAATCATGATCTCATAATTAAAACTGAGGTTCTATATACTGATATCAGCTACTCTATAAACTTTCATCAATTATTGAGCGTGTACATATTTATTGCATTTTATTTAGGGTTAAAAGCCCTAATTAACCATATGGAGTAAATTACATGATTTCGTGCATCAACCTGGACATATCTGACATCATATGGATTCTATACATAATCATGGACTTATATTTTTTCATGATTTTATGTCATAATTTGCTATTTATTATCCATCCTATGAGTATTTCACATATTACATACTATCACTGATATTAATGCTTCAAAAGCCTGATATTATTGTTCCATCTTATTCTACTCATTTTTCTAAACATTTTGGTATATTATATGTATTTTTCTGATGCTCGAGCTAATTACTATGAATTATTCAAGAATTGGATATTTACTAAATTATTGGGCGATTTACCTTTTTTTCAGCCAACCATAAAGCGCCACGTGGCTCTAGGTCTGGCGCAGCTCCTTTGCTTGGATTCGGTCGGTTCTTCCTGGTTTAGCATTGAATCGGCCAGTTCTCATTTGGAATTGGGCCGGTTTAGCTGGTTCTCAGGGATTGGACCCGATCCTCCCTTCTTCGCACGCGATCAGTCCCAAGCGGGACTGTGTTCCTAGCGGGCGCCGCCGCACGGGGGAACTCCGATGAGCAAGGGCTCGGGCTCGACTACTCCTTGTCATCTCTTCATGCCGCCATAATGATCAGCGTCCATCAGCCTCCCTCCGCGGCCACTCAGAAGTGCCCTACGACCTCTGGTTCTCCGGCGAGGTGGGAGCGCCGCCGCCACACTGGTTTCCCTTGGTGAGAAAATGCTTTGCTACTGGCTCCTCCTCGCAGACTCACAGAACTTGCTCGGAGTGGCTTCTTCTGCCACGACGATGAAAAAGGGGGCATTCTCCTGGCCTTTGGTTGCTCATTTTCACACCTGACACACTGAGTCCGCCACGTTCTGTGTGAGGTTGCTGCGTCTACTTTTGGCACTGTCGTTGGGTGGATCTCCCTTCCTTTCCCATGATCCTCATGATCCCAGCACGACACCCACATGTGCGGTCTCCCCGATCATCATCCATTGCTACGAACCCTCTTTGTTCTAGGCAGGTGTGAGCGCTACAACCCGCCTGCTCTGGAACCTTTAGCTCCTACCTGTAGGTTGCGATGGAGAGACAATAGGGACGGGGAAGGTGGAACTCCCTCGTCTGGGTTTTGTCAAGCCCAAATAAGGGGTCGCCCGACTCCTCTCCTCATGTTGAAGCCAACTGCCTAGTTGGACTCCCCCATACATACCCACGATCAGAGAGTACCTCGATATCGTGGTTGCTACCTGGGGTCAAAGACATAACCGCAAGGTACAAGACAACACCACTGCCCTTGATTGCCAATCCTAAGGTCTAAGTTAGTCCTCCCCTTGAGTCCATCTGTGTCTCACTCAAACCCAAGAGTACTTCCACTAGATTAGATATGTAGGGCTTGGATCTTGCCATGCAACCCAGACCTAAACCAGGGGTGCATGACATTGCATATAACCAGGCCTAAGATGGAAACATAGGCCCATAAACCTCAATTATGCACATTATTTCATACAATTCAAACCTAAATAACTCCCTCTAGGAGAATCCAAATGCCACCAAATTGAACCATAGCTTCACCATACCTCAAGGTACAATCCATTCGATTTTGGTGCAAAAACTAAGCTATAAGACTTGTCAAATAAATTCCTCAAGAAGGCATAAAATTATGGATCCAAAACATTGTATAAACCTCAACAACACTCCAAATTTATTAAAACATTTGGGATTCTCAAAACAACTCAACATGTGTGACTTCACTTGTGTCATTGGACATTTAGGATTCTAAAAGTCCCCTCCATCACATCCTACACACCTTAAAAGATATTCCATCCTCGGAATTAAGCCAGAAAAACCACTTTGTCACATCATATACATCTTAAAAGAACTTTCATCCTCGAAAGTAAACCATACTCATACTTATAGGAAAAACCTTATCTTGCCTTCATCCACATGTAGGCACCATTCTATGTACAACATAGTCAAAAGATCTAGAACTATGTCCCAGCTATTATGATGTTTTCAAACATCAAAGGTGGTACAAGGGTGAACCACTCATCATATATCATGGTTTAGGAGCTTAGGTTACATCATGACGTATCTCATATGTTAGGGTTGCATATTTATCTTTATCCATGCATTAAGGTTCCCACATCATATTACCATATTTAAAAGGAGTTGACTAAAGTCAACCCATTATATCAAGGTGTCATCCACATTCTATTTAGTTCATTGTTACAACATGTTCATCATTGACATATGCTTTTTAGGAGGGAGTTAACTAAAGTTAACCCACTTTATCCAATTGATCATATCAAGGTGTCACCATGATTATATTGTGTTATTTGTTACAACATATTCAACATATTTGTTAAGCACTAATATTAACACCTTGTATGTCATATGTCATTAATATGATTCTACATCACTTTCATGTTTGGTTACAAACTTTGTTAGTGACTTCATCACTTGGTTAACCAACTAGATCACATTATCATCATCCTTCATGTATATGGTTAACCATTTATTCATTGAGATCTATTAAACCATCTCTAGGTTTCCATCATATCTTGTCTATATATAACGTTTTGAAATTAGATCACATCCTTACACATATTATATCATGGTTGTGCTAACAAACTTATGCAAGTGGCTCATGAAACATATATCAAAACTTTACTTAGGCCAAAAGAGGTTCCTCTAACCCATACCACGAGGGTAGTGTCATGCTCAGTCTTTCTGAGCTAACTCAACTCAATGAGTATCTCATATACAAACTTTATCTTCTCTCTCTTAGTCTAGGGTTCTCAGATTACCTCACTAGCACTAGTGATCAACTTCATAAGATCTAGCCACAAAGCACAAACCGAACCATTCTATGACATTCTCTTCTCAGCTCTTACCCATGAAACATGGTTACCCAAAACTCTCTTATATACACCACTAGATTCCTATATGGGAAACCACCAACCCGAGTACGAGGCTTCTCAAAAACTAACGTAGCTACCTCCTCTAGGGTCTTGGGCTCTCTCCCTCACCCAGATGGCAGACACTCATATTTTCTTATTCACATATGCATACATAACCAGCCTCTCTCTGTCTCTAGGGTTTGGTCCTCCCAAGGACAGCAAGGGTTCAAAAAGACTATAGGGATCATACATAGAGCGACTCAACTCAATCACTCAAGAGTGGTCCAGTTTAGGACATATCATATCACATATCTCATATTTCTCATATCGTGGAGTCTAGGTTCTCTGACCTTCTCCTTGTGGGTCTCGTTCTCTCTTGAGCTAACCCCAAAACTGGTCCCAACACTAGAGGTCCTCCTTTGTGAAAGAGCTTGAGGCTCATGCTGACTCACAACCTATCTCAACTTAACATATCTTATCTCATAAAAGAATGCATACTTGCATCATCAAAACTTATCTCAAAACCTCAAAACTGAACTTATGTCCTCAAAGACAAACATATATCATCATAAACCATCTTATATCATCTATATAAGACTTACATCATATCATCAAAACTTATATCATCTATTCCATCGAACATATATATATCAAAAGGGCTCTAGACATCTAATCTAGAACTACTCTCTCTTCTAGACTGATGTCACTCATTTTCACTTAGGTTGCATGACCACCTCCTACTCATACATGTGCGGGGACACATTTTTGTAATACATACACATATTAAAATATTATATAGTTTTTCTCCGATAAAACAAACGTCAGAGAAAACTATCGAGGTTCGATTCGTTTGGAATCAAAAACCAAAACTGGAAACGAGTGTCCCACACATAGTAGAGAGTCCAGTGTCATGAAAACTAGTGAAAAGGGTGAGAACATGGTGTAGACTAGTGTAGCTACTCTAGACAACGAGCGCCATATGTATAGGGTTTCTTTTCCCTTGATGCACGTCATTTCCAAATAGTGCAACGTCCCATACCGCTGCACTACAAGGAAAGAACGACATCTAAGGACTTGCTACTCAACAAGCACCAGTCTAGACCTAGTTCTCGGACATCTAGGTGCTAACCTAGAGGCTAGGTCAGATCTAGTCTCTAAAAGACGACTAAGCTAACCCTAAAATATTATTACGATCAAGTTTCTTTGGTTTTGAGTTGCATAATGAGCAAATGTCAGGCTTTGCTATTGTTCATGCTCTGATACCACCTGTGACGTCCCCGGATTTTCTAAAACTTAATCTGATGTGTGACGTCCAAATTGAAACCCTCACCTCAATGAGAATCCCAATTTAAACATCCCACACTAGGCTAGGAAGAAGAAAATCAGAGGAAGTCATGAGGAAACAATCAGTAGCACATGTACATGAACAATAATAAAACCATACACACATGTTCACCATTCAACATATAGATAAAACATGAATTGTTATAACATTTGATATTACATATTGAACATCAAACTTATACATATACATGTACTACTACTAAACTACAGGATCTTAAGACAACAGGTCCACCTGTACATCATCTCGCCACACAACTCTCAACTATCCTGGATCTTCAAGAGCATAACCGAGACCTAAACAAAAGATTACATGCGGTACATGTCAACACAATATTTCAAGAATATTGTACTGAGTATGCCTACGTGTCTTTTTTATATACCTCTCATCATATCTTGGCAATAAGATAAAACTAATACTTGGCAGTAACAGAAGAATATAAGAAAAGCGTATACTTGCACAAAGATATTCATTAACCAAAGAGAACACATATTTTAAGCTTATTTTCCATTATATCTCAAGGCCTTTATGATCACTACCAAAGAGTTGGATCATATGTACACTGTGACCACTACCAAAGAGTTAGGTCTGACCACTACCAAAGAGTTAGGTCATATGTACAAAGTGACCACTACCAAAGAGTTAGGTCACTTCCAAGGGCACTGCCAAAGAGTTGGTGCTTTCATATAATGGAACAGATATATTATGTTTCAAGTGTTCATAGCCATAAGTATAGAAAATCAAGCAAGATATCATACAAGAACAATCACTTCATCCAATACCATATGCCAAGTATTCTACTACGCATATAACACAAGCATATTGTATAATAAGCCAAGTAAGAGGTAATAGCATACCTTCCAAAGAGATAAACTAATCACCACATATTCCTGATGTCAACCATATTTTTTCTAAACCTGATCAAGACAAGATCATATACTATCATCAGGTTCTTATCATCTTACATCTCATCTTAACCCAAAACGTATCCATTTTAGGGTTTACTTAACTCATTAGGATATTCTCGTCATTACTTGCATTCTTGTCTTGGAATTATCTTACTGATGTCACTTTCTAGATTATGTCTCATTATCTAAACATTATCTTCCATATCATTTTTGTGTGCATATTAACCCTAGGTTACCTCATTAACCTAGATTAGGGTTTCATAACATGTATTAAAAGCCATCTTCATATAACATGGATTTTATGCATAATCATGATCTCATAATTAAAACTGAGGTTCTATATACTAATATCAGCTACTCTGTAAACTTTCATCAATTATTGAGCGTGTACGTATTTATTGCATTTTATTTAGGGTTAAAAGCGCTAATTATCCATATGGAGTAAATTACATGATTTCGTGCATCAACCTAGACATATCTGACATCATATGGATTCTATACATAATCATGGACTTACTTATATTTTTTCATGATTTTATGTCATCATTTGCTATTTATTATCCATCCTATGAGTATTTCACATCTTACATACTATCACTGATATGAATGCTTCAAAAGCCTGATATTATTGTTCCATCTTATTCTACTCATTTTTCTAAACATTTTGGTATATTATATGTATTTTTTTGATGCTCGAGCTAATTACTATGAATTATTCAAGAATTGGATATTTATTGAATTATTGGGCGATTTACCTTTTTTTCCATCCAACCATAAAGCGCCACGTGGCTCTAGGTCTGGCGCAGCTCCTTTGCTTGGATTCGGTCGGTTCTTCCTGGTTCAACATTGAATCGGCCGATTCTCATTTGGAATTGGGCCGGTTTAGCTGGTTCTCAGGGATTGGACCCGGTCCTCCCTTCTTCTCACGCGATCAGTCCCAAGCGGGACTCTGTTCCTAGCGGGCACCGCCGCATGGGGGAACTCCAGTGAGGAAGGGCTCGGGCTCGACTGCTCCTCGTCATCTCTTCATGCCGCCTTAACAATCCGCGTCCATCATCCTCCCTCCGCGGCCACTCAGAAGTGCCCTACGACCTCTGGTTCTCCGGTGAGGTGGGAGCGTCACCGCCACACTGGTTTCCCTTGGTGAGTAAATGCTTTGCTACTGGCTCCTCCTCACAGACTCACAGAACTTGCTCGGAGTGGCTTCTCCTGCCACGATGATGCAAAAGGGGACATACTCCTGGCCTTTGGTTGCTCATTTTCACACCCGACACACTGAGTCCTCCATGTTCTGTGTGAGGTTGCTGCGTCTACTTCTGGCACTGCCGTTCGGTGGATCTCCCTTCCTTTCCCATGATCCTCATGATCCCAGCACGACACCCACGTGTGCGGTCTCCCCGATCATCATCCGTTGCTGCAAACCCTCTTTGTTCTAGGCAGGTGTGAGCACTACAACCCGCATGCTCTCGAACCTTTAGCTCCTACCTGTAGGTTGCGATGGAGAGACAATAGGGACGGGGAAGGTGGAACTCCCTCGTCTGGGTTATGTCAAGCCCAAATAAGGGGTCGTCTGACTCCTCTCCTCATGTTGAAGCCAACTGCCTGGTTTGACTCCCCCATACATACCCACGATCAGCGAGTACCTCGACATCGTGGTTGCTACCTGGGGTCAAAGACATAACCGCAAGGTACAAGACAACACCACTACCCTTGATTGCCAATCCTATGGTCTGAGTTAGTCCTCCACTTGAGTCCATCTGTGGCTCACTCAAACCCAAGAGTACTTACACTAGATTAGATATGTAGGGCTTAGATCTTTCCATGCAACCTAGACCTAAACCAGGGGTGTGTGACATTGCATATAACCAGGCCTAAGATGGAAACATAGGCCCATAAACCTCAATTATGAACATTATTTCATAAAATTCAAACCTAAACAACTCCCTCTAGGAGCATCCAAATGCCACCAAAATTGAACCATAGCTTCACCATACCTCAAGGTACAATCCATTCGATTTTGGTGCAAAAACTAAGCTATTAGACTTGTCAAATAAATTCCTCAAGAAGGCATAAAATTACGGATCCAAAACATTGTATAAACCTCAACAACACTCCAAATTTATTAAAACATTTGGGATTCTCAAAACAACTCAACATGTGTGACTTCACTTGTGTCATTGGACATTTAGGATTCTAAAAGTCCACTCCATCACATCCTACACACCTTAAAAGATATTCCGTCCTCAGAATTAAGCCAGAAAAACCACTTTGTCACACATTTGGAGTTAGGATTTGGGTAATAAATGGTTCCATGGCAACAAGTCTACCTTCCATGGAAATGGTAAGCCCTGACCATCTATCCACCGATGTCTGTAAGTTGTCCACACACTCCATGTAATTAACACCTTTCCCTCTTCCTCTTGAGATGGGAATGCCCAGATATTTGTTTGGGAAAATGCCTTCATGTAGACTGAAGGCTTCCTTTAGTCTACCTCTCCTCATGTCGCATGATTAGGATAAATAAATTATGGACTTCACCTAACTAATGTAGAGACCAGATAGGGACCCAAACACATCTAGAAACTTCTAACTCCTCTCAGATGGTTGGCATGTCCTGCAATGAAGAAAAGCATGTTTTCAGTGAAGATCATGTGGGATTGAACCTTTAAAACATGGACTTTAAAAGGTTTGATATGTACTTCAGCCTCAACTGCAATGTCAAGGTGGGTAAGGCCTTCCATGGTGATAGAAAATCAGAGGTGCGAAAGTGGATCAGCATGGTACAAGTCATTCTTAGATCCCAATAGGCCATATGAGATACCGTTCATCATCATAGAGTATGAGACTATTTCCACACATTTCTGTAAAAAGGAAATACACCTACTAAAGAAGCCCATGGCATGCATAGTTTCCCATGAAAAATGCCACCTTATATGATCATAGGCTTTGGATGTGTCGACTTTGATGCAAGCCTTCCTAGTAGACTTCATCACATTGAAATCTAGGAGGTACTCATCCACTAGAAGGGTGTTATTTGAGATGGATCTACCATCCATAAAAGCACCTTGTATATTTGAAACAATGGTGGCCATCAGAGGGTTCATCCTTCTAGGTAAAAATCTTGGATATAATTTTGTAGAACACTAAACAGCAGGCTATCAGCCTGAAATCTGCCATAGTGGTAGCCCTATTATTCTTGGAAATCATCTTGATAAAAGCCAATTTGGCTTTATGAACCATTCTTCCTCCCACCAAGAACCAACGAAAAACACCACAAATTTCCTCCTTCACAACATCCTAGAAAGATTGGAAGAACTTTCCATTAAAGTTGTCTGGTCTAGGAGCTTTGGAAGCCCCAATGCATAAGCAGCCAACCTTACGTCATCATTCAAGACTAGTTTAAGCAAACTCCTAATTGTTTCATTAGTAACCCTTTACCCAGGCAAAGAGTCTGGAAGCATACCATCCACCAGAGGTTGATTACAAAGTTCAGAGAAGAACTGGATAGATGTATCGGCCAGCTTCCTAGGTTCATCTACTAACTTGCCATTATAGTCTATGAGGGAGTGGATACCATCCCTAATGTGATTTTCCAAATGTCCATGTGGTAAACTTTGGAGTTCCTATCTCCATCGGTAATCCACTTGATCCTACTCCTTTGTCACAAACATAGTTCTTCCACTTTCTCAAGCTATAGAAGTAGAATTGCTTTTTGTGCTACTGAGGTCGGGACATAAGGGATTCAATGTGAAAATAATAACAACTTTATAATTCACACCTTTAGCCTCCTTGATAAGATGTGGTAGATCAATGAGTTTCCAAGAACAAACTTTAGAGCAGCCTTAGTCCTCTTTATCTTCTCAACCACCCTAAAGATCGGGTTTCTCTCAATAGGTTGACACCATGCTTTGCTGATAATGCTATTGAAGTTGGGCCACTTAGTCCAGTGGTTGAGGAAGGGCAACAGTCTAGCAAAATGTGAATTAGGAAGGATATCCAAGCACATCTAGTCATGGTCCTGATTAGGGTGAGTGCCCAACTGGATTGCATAGGAAGGGAATCTATCAAGATAAGAAGTGTTCACCAGTCCTCTATCGGGACTGTTTGTGATGCATTTATAGGGCACCCTCTTATAGTGCCAAGTTGTGACCCTTCCTTTCATATTAAGCTCAAATAGATTGGCTGCATCAATACCTTCATTGAACCTGCTCATGACAGAATCATGGGCCATCAATCTACAAAACTTCTCTCTAGATTATGTAATCTGATTGAAGTCACTGATAGCAACTTGGGGAAAAACTTGTTGATTTGTATTCCTAAGCAAATATCATTATCTCCTTCTATAGACTTCAGAATTGAGTCCATAGATGGCCAAAACGACATAATGGAATGATCTATTCTTGATACAACTCAGGGTTAGTATTTGATGTATAGATTGGATGGACTGGATATCACATATATGAGGATTCCATCCCACCACTATGCATCCACCATCAATATCATACAGGTTGGAAGAAAGGTCCCAACCCGTGGGGAAAATACCCTTCATGTTATCATGATCCACATGTTTGATTATAGTCTCTAAACAGACAACAAAAGAGACTCTAAATCTGATATTGTGTCCCTAACCTTTCTCTATTTATGTGGTTGGGACGCACCTCACACATTTCATGTGAGGATCTTCATGATGACGGCTTTTAGGCTCCACCCTTTCAACAGATAGAGAAATCCCTTCCAATAGCATTACCACCTATGCCACCTCTATTCCTAGCAGCGCTCTTGGTGACTGGTACATTGGATAGGTCTTCTTCCTAGTATGAAAGAACTGAGACGGGGTTCTCAGTCTCAAAGTGCACAACGTCTTCTCATTAATGTCTTCCTTGGTTATCCATAACCACCTAATTATGAATCCTTATGCTAGGCTGAACCACCTCAACAAACACAATCAGAACCACCTCATGGATGGGCTGGGTAGGGTTGACCATAACATCTCCACTGTCACCTATAGGGACACCACGATTCATGAGCCGCTAGATCTATAACCCTTATTATTCCTTTAGTGTCTTCTCTTTGATCTACCTCTAGTAGAGTCTTCATTAGCTGGTCTCTTGGAGGATGGGCAATGGCCAGGCATATCATCAAACACCTTGCAGGTGTCACAATGATCTGGCAAAGCATTGTAATGGACACAAATCTCCATCTCCTTGACATGTAGAAGCTCATCAGAACTTCAGGGGGGTGGGTGATGATCAACAGAGATTTTGACACACCTCTTCTCCATTGCTAGGCTTCCTACCTCCTCTAGATAAATTGAAGGATTTAGGGGTCCCGACAACATATCCAATGATGGTTAGGGCTCTCCTAGACCAGTGTTTCTGTATGTCTAAGAGAATGGCCCAGACTAGTGTTGTGGTGAGCCTCGCTTACCTGACGTCTGCTTCTGGTTTCCACTTCCTGGTTAAACCTAGTTTTGAGTCAAAGAACTAGGGCTCTTTTTCAAGCAAAACGTTCATGTCAGTCTCATTTGCAATGTTCACCAAGAATAGTCCATCATTTAGGGGCGACATCTAAATCTCCCCTGGGGTCTCTAGGAACACAACATACACCTATAGAGTTGTGTGGGATGGTACTTCTTTCCAAGGACTTGCATGATGATGGCATACTAGTTTAAGTCATCCATCTCCTCTATGATCGGGGTCGAGAAATTCATCAGTGGCCTCCTGTTTCCTTCTGTGAAGTGGGGGTTTTAGGATCAATTGGGATATTGACTGGTTGATAGATTCTTGGAACCACCAATGGATTCTGAAGGGTCTTTTCCCACATTCTTCCCACATTTACATTTTCACTAGGGTTGTTCCAACCTACATCAAATGTATATGTAGGCAGAGGACCAAATGTGGTGGGGGTGGAGCTAAGGGGAGGCTCAGAAGAGGAGGGATTGGGGAGGATGGAGGTAGAGTTGGTGGTGGTAGGGATGATGGGAGGGCTGCTCGACAGAGTAGCCAGTGGGGAAAATGGACATTGGCCCTCCCCCTTCCTAGCATCACTCCTAGTCCTAGGTATGGATGGGAGTGCTTTCTAGAGAGAGAATCCCGAAACTCTAGATATAGATTTGTACTTCTACAACATGTTTAGTTCGAAGGAAGGGATTCAAGTAGGTTCAGAAGAAGGATAGCATGGGCAGGTACCCATGGAGGATGGGATTTTGGTTGGTCAATCCCATGTTTGGATGCAACTTTGATAGGATTAGCTTTGAACATGGATACAACTTCATTAGTAAAAATACAATGGCAATAGTTTGAGATATAACTAATTTCATTTTGAGAAGAACACGAGTGCGTTCAATTTATGCCTTGCTGACTTTCTAATAATAATATCCATCGTGCATGATTTTTTCCAGGTTGCCAATGATGTCATGCTTGACCTTGGGTTCCATTGCGACCATCTCAAATCGGGCCGGATGGTCGAGGGGAAAAAGGGTTTCGATCCATTTTCTTTGAGCATATAAAGCTAGATCGATTTCTCCCTGTTGGTGGTTGACTTCCACAGTTCCAACAAATATAACATGTAGTCCTCAATGACCACATCCTTACGCAAGAGAAAAAGTGAGTTTGATAAACCTACATGCCTCACATTCACTTTTCACAACAGCCTCCTTGAGGCACAACAAGAACTACACATCGTCGTAGACATCAATTACTTTGTCATCATTTTCGATAGAGACTGTGATCCAGCGGTCCCCCTTTTGCTTGTTGCAACGTGTTGACGTTGACATTTTGTTTCCCAAATAGGACACGACAGCATCAAAGAGGATGTTTTCATAACCCCACACACATATTGGCTGATGATGAGGGTGAGATCATTGTAGGTGGCCTAGGGAGAAATGGAGAAGAAGAGGTTGGAGGAGTTGCATGAGCAGGCGGAAGACACCACGTTCATTGGTAAGGGAGGAAAGGAAGTTGGGAAGCACCACAGGCATGATATCGGCAATGAGCAGACTATTAGGGACCTTTGTGAGGGTTCAAGGTATCTATATGGAGTGAGTACTAGGGGGGAGTGAGAACTGGGAGTCCCAATTGGTTATCACTATGAGTCTCATCCAGTTACCATCCTTGAATTATTATTTTACATCCAAACAAGGGATTCAATTATGAACAGGATTTAGAGTCCTATCCTTACCAGGATCCCTTCAAGCAAACATGCTGCCTATTTCTTTTATTAACAAGATACAAAAAGCATACTACTTCTATTTTCATTCTAACCAATTAATAAGATTTACCTAAAGCTTGAAAAAAAAACCTTACCATTTGGCCACCATTATCCAATATAAGATACAGATGATAGAGTAACACAATGATAACAAAATATTCTACTAGTAAGATACAATATTTTAAAGCTATAAAAATATTCATCATGATTATAAGAGTAGATACTATATATTCTTTTTTACTAAGGATAAGGAAATAAACTAACAAGTAATTTTGCATAAACACGCCCACCCACCCACCAACACACACCCCCCCCACACACACATATATATATATATATATATATATATATATATATATATATATATTAAAAAAATCTTTATTTTAAAAAATATCACTATTGAAATTGAAGTGTGTCTGATATATGAATCTCATCTTCTCATGTATGATTGTTGACGAAACAAATGTTCATAGTGGACTGATTACCTACCATATTTTTATGCATATTACTTTGTCTTACATACACTTCAAACAATACCCATGTCTAGGTTACTAAGTCTATTGTTAGTATTATATTTGATTATTGTATAGCATTCATTTTAGAGTTAGAAGTTTTAGAAGGCACACGATATCAATATATTTCTCCTCATAAGTGAAAATCCTCTAGTATATGGTTTTGAATGATTTAGTTTTCACTCCAAATTCATTGTAATGAAGTGACAATATAATGCATTGGTACATAATAACAAAGATGAAAAGGTTTGAAACAAAAATTAATTGACATACATGTAATACAGCTCATTCTATCTCATGGAATATCATCAATACCCACAACAAAGAATGTGTATGTGTAGAATGATTTTGGTGAGCCATTTCTATATTTATTTCAATACAGTGTTCTAAACAAATGATAAAACCACGTATGTGCACAATTCATGTAGTTTGATTCTGATTCTTGTGTGGAATTAATAAAACAAAATCTCTATAGATAAATAGACATGACTACTCTTAGTTAATATTTCTCTCTTAATAATAGAGGGCATGTCATTCTAAATTGTAATAGTTCAGTTTGTGAATCATATATATTATACTATAATGTATAATACATCATACATTTTTTTTAATACATCATACATTCTAAATGATAAATTCTTCTACATATTAGAATGCATTTTTTCACCAAACACCATGTTGTATGAATAGAACTTCTATATAGATATTACGTGTGATTGTAATTTTGTGTTTGTTATTCCCATGTCAAACAAGGAAAGAAAAATCATGTATTCCATTTGTTTTTGTGTTATATTTCCCTTACATGAAATACTCTTGTAGCATTCTAACCTTTTTGGATTCCATATACACAAACGACTTGTCATGGGTAATAAGATATCATGAATAAAGAAAATCTTGGATAGTAATTGGAGATCTTTATTATTAGATTTCTCTACAAATAATGATTGAGGTTATACTTTAGGATTTTTTTTAAATGATTTCAAGAAGTGCAAGATGATTTATGTATTATGTAGATTAAATTCATAAGATGAGTTGTTATATTGGTGACCAATCAAATATTATAATGGAACTAGAAGATAAAATCATATGTTTTAAAGAGGTATGTTAATATATATGTGGTTAGTTGATAATATTGACTTTTTGGGTAGTTTCTTTGAGTAGAAAGTATTGCATTTTGTGTTAAATAGTTTATCAATAATATCTTACAATGTTTGCAATTGTGTTGGTCAAGCTGATATACTATGTTATGGAATTGTTTTTAAAATTATTGTTGCTTTTGGACTTGTGATTTGTAAGTTATGAAACTATAAAGAGGGAAGTTTTGTTTATCAAGAATGATGATTGATTATTGTATTTTATATTGTGGTTGATTTATTAATCAAATAGTATAATAAGTTGGACAATGAGACATATCTTTACTCAGGTTTCTCCATTTAGGAAAGGAAGGAACAACACAACTCTTGCCTAAAGATATATCTCCATTCATGTTGTCATCAACCTTAAGATATGTTGGGACAAAGAGAACAAAACCCAAGAGATTATTAATCCTTGGCTATCCTAGGTCTCATGTAAACTATATATTAGATCAGGTTCACAAAGGCAAAATCTATTGATTAACTCTATATTAGGGTTAGGTTTACATTAATTGTATAAACCCTAAAAATCACCATTTTATAATTAATGAATTAGGTTATAAAATCCTTACCATATTGTATATTATATTTTTCTGATCTCATAACATATTTTACTCTATTTTTCTAACTTATTCATTATTTTTTATGAATTTAATATATTTTAACCAATTAGGAAAATCCTTGAAAAAGCACATATTTATTTTAACTGAATTAGGTGATGAAACTGACACCATTGAATAGAGAATAAAATCATGATTTGAAAATAGTTTCTCTTTTAGTTTTTTGATCCATAAATTAATTACCATGAACTTAGAAAAATTGACCAATTAAAAAATCCATGTAAAATGTTATCTGCTTCTTTGAAAACAAAAAGACCTGGAGCAATTAGTGACGGTCAATTGGCGCGGCCTGCATCTAGCGAGGCACCAAATTTAGTCTATTGAAAGTAAAATCATAAGGGAAAAAGGTGATATTATGTTGGTATGTATGCCCTGAGAGCAAATCATGAGATGATTGATGGGATACATTAATATTGATTTGATAAACATCAAAGGCAAGCTTTCAATTCTTTCTGGTTCAATCATATGAGATAGTGATAGAACAAATTGAATGTCTAGAGAATGACAGTACTCAATGACGTATGCCTTCAGGTTCAGGACCTGAACAATGAGATCATACAGATGCTAAGATTTTGTATATTCTTGTTATGTCCCTAGTCGGATGTCATTGCGGAACGTAGATAGACAACAATGACACACAAGACTAGATTGTGGTGTTGGTTGATGACAAAATCTCATTAGTCATGATATAGAGATATCAAACCAAACACATAGGTACTTGTTAGAGAATAAGTGTACCAGACAGACCCACCGTGAGTTTGACACATGGAACCATGACATGGTAGTCACAGTCAGTACTCATACTGATGGTGGTGAGTGTGATTCTTTGACCTAAAATCACTAAACTCAACACATGTCGTTGGGAACACTTTGACATCATCAAACACAGTCCTGAAACATGGGTTGTTATAAAGGTGATGATTGGGTGGCTTTGACACATGGGGCTTTTGAGGGGTGAGTGATAGATATGGGATTTGTCCCTCCTGAGGGAGTTTGATATCCAAGGCCACTTGATGAGTAGGATTGAGATAGGCGTGCACACACATGTGTGAATCAGTATGTGATATTGATGTCATACATATCTCGTTCAATCTACTCTGAGATCAAGAGAGTGAATGAACATTGACAGGATGATTGTTCCATGCCTCGTGTTCATTTGGGATATCAGTTATAAAGGAATTATACATTCGCTGTAACACCATTCACGGATTGTAGGATTGAAAGTTGTTCTCCAACTTTCTATTTCACTTGGGTAGCACTGATGTGTGACTAGGCACCGCTCTTTGCTTGTGAAGTCATAAGTGTTGTGGACTTTCGCTGCCAACGTGAAAAGGACCTGTAGGGTCACACACATAGGATTCAACCTAGAAGAGGAGTTTTGTCCACAAACAATGTTTAGATTGATTACTAAAGGATTTTAGTAGTTCAATTAAACATGCAATTAATTGATAGCTCAAAATCATAGTGTTCAAGGTGTTGGACTGATTGATTAGAGTATCGAATTGATTGAAACTGCAATTGACTGATTCTGCACAATCTGCACTCCCAACCGATCGGATCATGTGATGAACCGATCGACTGAGCTTGGTGAACCGGTCGGCTCAGGTAGTGAGTCGATCAGCTCATGGACAGGGTGGAACGATTGCTTCAAGTGTTGAAATGATCGGTTCAACTGTTGCAACTGAGCAAGTTGGGAAAGTAGGATTGGTGAGAATTTTCCTTTCGTTTCACTTGCCCAATTTGATTGGAACAAGGATTAGTATTTGATACCAATTAGAAACAAAAGATGGAAAATCAATCGGGAACTGATCAGGACCACAAACTGACCGATTCAGAAATGAACCGATCGGCTAATGGGTCCCAACCGATCGGTTGAGGTGTCAACCGAACGGCTCAGGTCCCCAACCGACCGTTTCAGTTGTGAAACGATCAGTTCAGGTTGTGAGTTGGTTGTTTTGTGGAAAATCTCGAACCCTTCTACTCCTTCTTTTAGTCCCGCATTGCCCGGGATGGAGAACCTTGTCCCATGACCCTCCTATATATAGGGGTATTGGGGGCTTCTCAAAGTACAACTCAGTGCAAACCAGTTGCTCTGCAAAGTTGTCGTTCTCTCTAGTTTTGGTAACTGAGAGAGAGCCCGAGCAAGTGCTACCCGATAAGGGAGGCACAATAAGGGAAAGACAACTACAGTTGCAATTGGTGGCAGGAGAGTATGTTGGCGACTAGAACGCTGATATGAGGGTGCAACTCCTTCCAATTCCTTGTGGGACAAGGAGATTGGAGTTCCAGGTGGTCCTTGTGGACTACTTTAGAGGTGGGAGATTTTTGCCGCTCGGAGGACAACTGTCAATCCCGACAGTCCCGATGTGACCAGGAGCTGCACATACACTGTCCAAGACCGGAGGTGAAGACCGTGCAAGCCGCGAGGTATTGTCGCCGAGCAAGCCTCGGGACAAGGTATGATTCCACAAACCATCCTTTCCTATTGTATAGACGTTGACGTGTTTCCTTGTTCTGGGTTTGGGGGAGAAATTTTTTTTGTTTCCGCTGCCTTCTCTGCCTCCCCTAAAACCCAACAGTGGTATCAGATCCACGTCAACTGCTCTATACTTTAGGATTATCATGATCAATTTTGGTTTGTCGCCTTTATTTATTGCATACGATGCAAATAAAATTGGATTTATGCATGTCCAATCCTGAATCCACAAATCCCAATTTACATATATGATATGTATTATAAATGCACTCGATACACGTCGCCCTTAAACGAGTTTTGTGGTGGATGTATAGCGTGGTTATGGCCAATAAACCCTATATGTGTATGATTGTATGTGGTTGCTTGCATCTCAGTCTGCACATCGATCTTCCTTCTACTATTCCTGATGTAACTCAAAATAATTTGAGATTTCTTTCCTACCTTTGCTCTCCTAGAATGAAACTCGAGCTTTCTCTTTTTACAATGTAAAATAGGATAGAATTTTATTTCTTGTTATGTCAAAGAACGGAGGACTCTTGACGACAGTTGAGACGATCGGTTCAAGGCGTGAACTGATCGGTTGACATTCCAGATGATTGGTTCAAGGAGTGAGCCGATCGGTTGATGACCGGTTCGAGGAGCGAGATGAGTGGGTGGTGCCATGATGAGATGCACGAAGACCAGGCGAACCGATCGGTTGGAGGAGCCAACCGATCGGCTAGTGGCACCCAGCCGACCAGTCTGATGGCGAGCCGATCATTCATGTGATGAGTTGATCAAACCCAGAAAGACAAAGCACATAGTTCATCTTATACAGGTTGCATGTGATGTAGACCTAGATGACAGTGATTCCTCTTGGCTCGAGGAATCACATTAGGATGGCCATAATCATCGCTTTTATCGTTTTGCATGTTTTCTGTGGGATATAGCATGTATATGATACATACTATGTATTGTGGTGATTGGATATGTATATGTATATAAAAACCAAATCCCTCATTAAATATTAAGTTTTAGATGCCTTCCAAATGCGACACATGTGAAAATCTTGATCGACCAAGTGTGGGCACGGCCTAGCGTGGTGCATCGTCTATCTCGTGGAAGCGTGAAGGATGGATATGTGGGTCTGCCCTAGCAGGGTGCATATTCATTGTGTTTTCTTTGGGTCGGACTTAACAAGGTGACCTAGATAGGATCTAGCACCTTGAGGCATGGAGATGATCATGGCAAGGAGTTGCATATGACATCTTATCAAGAGTTTCATATGACGCAATTGGCAAGAGTTGCCTACCTGAGAGATCTATGTTGTGGGTGACAGCCCTAGCTGGTCCATGACTTAGAGGATTTCAGGATCTTGGCCACTAGAAGGTTGTACACTGCAATCTTCTGAATTGATGGTGAGGGCTATCAATTTGAAGTAAACTAGTGGGAGCCATAATTAATTAAAGGCCTAATTTTATCATCAACTTTTCAAATCAATCAAACAAGTCAAAAAGAGTTTTGGACTAAAATTGCATATATTTCCTTTTGTTAAAATAAATGGTTAATCGAAAAATCACTTTATTTGCGATTGGTCTTTGAGACCAACAAATTAAATGGGAATAATTCCACGACTGGTTAGGACGTTGAGAAGCATTCTCAATCAAAGAGGGAAAGCTCTAAGTCCTAGTTATACCAGAACCAGATGAACTTGATCCCACCACATCAATGGCTGAAAGTATGCTTATGGAAGCATACCGAGGAAGATATTGATGAGGAGTGCTTGATGTTGTGTTCTATGAACTATGAGTTGCAGAGACAACATGAGACATATGATGTCTCCAAGACACTGTCCTAGTATGTCATGACAAAAGGAGATCCAGTAAGGTATTCACACACTCAATGTGATTGGGTATATGGTGAAAACCTGACTAAGAAGGATTCCCTCTGAGCCAAGAGTTGGCCATTGGTATGATATTGCAAATGTTGCGAGAATCATACAATTCATGATGAAAAACTTTGACAAGTGTTGGCAGAGTTGTTGGACATGTTGAGGATAGTAGAGGCAAATATGAAGAAAGACAAACCATAATCTTTGATATGATCAAAGAAAAGGTAATTCTTAAGGGCAAGGACAAGGGTAAAGCAAAGAGGTGTTCTGATGCTAGCCAGCAATCCAAGCCGTCTTCAGCCTCAAGGCACATGGGGAAAGGGTGTATGAGGGATTGCCCTCTATATCTGGAAGAACAAAAGAAGAAGGAGGCAACATACGTCTCTACTTAAAGGTGTCATGAAAGTAAACTTCTAACACTTTTGAGGTATATGATACCAAGATGTAAAGTGTAAAGCACTCAATAATTGGACCAAGTGTTGCCGCCATAGTAAGGAGTACTTTAGTTTATTTTCAGCCTAAAAGGCATGTAATACAGTTATGAACTGCTATTTCATATTTTCCAATAGATAGAAACACTTTATTTTTTCATATTATATGACAACGATGGCAATCAATAAAGAGATGTTTCAATTTCTAAAGATATGATCTTTGTGGCAATGCCTTGTTTATCTTGTGGTATTTGATATGCATAAGATAAAATGATACCTAAAAGTTATAGATAACTCAAACAATCAAATTAGCATCAATCATGAGAAATTCATTTCTAGTTTCCATGTGATGGATAAATCTAGACTCTTTTGGTTTGAGAACCAGTAAGAGACATGAATATCTTGGACATGATTAATCAATCTTCACTAAAGGTAGTGGGAGAATGATTATCCTATTAGGTATAATACATGTGATGTATTTACATACCTATTGGAACAAATGCTAACACTTCAAATGGTGTTTAGAGAAATACCAATATGAATATCTTGAAGTGTTCAAGATTATCATAGATGAAGTGCAAATTTTGTAAAGTGTTAATTCTTGATGAGATCAATGAATGAAATACTTAGACCAAATGTTTGAGATCCTTATGAGTGATTATGATAGTGTATCATAGTGAACTCATGATTAAGGCATGGTGATGTCTAAATCAAGAAGGAATCATACTCTAAGGAGTGAGAGAATGATTATCAAATAAATGAATTCTTCTTAATAAAAGAATATGCCTCACTAATAAAAGAAATTAAGAATCACAAGGGTTGTGAATTCTTATATCCTTACACCTCAATTATCTATGTGATGAGTTATTCATGTGATGAGTCAACTATCTAGATGAATATGAGGAACTGAATTTTGAGTTATGGTTTATGACCATTACATCCTAAATGACATCCATGTGAACCATAAGGTATGACTTTGATGGTAGCACTCATTGGATGAAATCCATAAGTGCATATGAGTCTTAAGTGTTAAGAAACATGGATAACATTTAGAGAAGGATGATGCTTGTTGATTGCAACTTAATGACTAAGACATTTGGCATATGGATACTAAAACCACATTCCTATGAGGAATAAAACAAGGATGTGTACATGACACAACCAATAAGGTTTATGAATCCACTAATGTAAATGAAGTCTATAAGTTACAATGGACTGATCAATGTGATTGATTGAGTACAAGGAACTCAGAATTGGATCTTTACTTTGATGATATAGTCAAAGGGTTTGATTGATATGTCAAAGATAAAGAAGGGATCTGTGATTTAGTGGGAGCGTGTTCACATTCCACATGTTGATGTGAAATGGAAATGTTCTAAAATGGAAATCCAACAGTGGAAATTATCTTTAAGGAAGATAGAGATGTTTACTATGTGATAGGAATAGAGATCTATAGAGATAGTTCTCGAAAACCTCTTGACCTGGAAAAGAGAGAGCATACATTCGCAATTTGTACTGAAGGGTTCAGTGTACACAGATTAAGTGGGAGAAAACTTGTCCATGTTACATGGAGTTAGTATCCCAAGGACAAGTGTCCAATTCTTATGAAGAATGGGAACACTAAGAATAGATATGGATCTATTGTGTATGTAATCATCCCATTATCTTGCATGGCAAGAATAAAATGCATTCATCATCTTGTGTGTAGGACATGACAATATGATGTGCTCATCTTGATAACTCGTATGTAGGACATGACGAGTGGATGTCTGTCTATTTCCAGTAAGGGTTACTGGAAACCATAAGAACTTGATAAGTACTTGAGAAGTACTAGTTCTATGGAGATAAGTAAGAGTTCGATGTAAAGAGTTACATTGATGTGAACTTCCGAAAGGACAGAAAATTAATCGCAAAATATATAAAAGTGAAAGTTTGTTGATAATTGGAAGTGTTCCAATGAAACCATTTAAAAGGAAATGTCGAGTATCCGTGTGTTAGAGAACAGCAGTGGATACTATATGGATCTGGAAGTTCATGAGATGAACTTATACATATTCCTGGTCATTGATGACAAGTATGGAATCCTTGATCATGCAATGTGGCTAAAGGTTAGCAAAGGAATACTAGATCGCATATTACGGAGACTCCATCTCATACGTGTGACGTACAGTGAAGAGATGTGAGACATGAAATTTATACTGACTTTGGCAAGGTGTTGCCATTACTCACTATGATCGCACTAGAGAAAAGTAACATGTGGGACATGTTTGAAGATCACTATGAATATGATTCAAGGGTGATTGGCTCGCAGTGTAAGTGGGAGTCTGTTGGTATGTATGCCCTGAGAGCCAATCATGAGATGATTGATGGGATACATTAATATTGATTTGATAAACATCAAAGGCAAGCTTCCAATTCTTTCTGGTTCAGTCCTATGAGATAGTGATAGAACAGATTGAATGTCTAGAGAATGATAGTACTCAATGACGTATGCCTTCAGGTTCAGGACCTGAATGATGAGATCATACGGATGCTAAGAGTTTGTACATTCTTGTTATGTCCCTAGTCGGATGTCATTATGGAAGGTAGATAGACAGGAATGACACACAAGACTAGATTGTGGTGTTGGTTGATGACAAAATCTCATTAGTCATGATATAGAGATATCAAACCAAACACATAGGTACTTCTTAGAGAACAAGTGTACCGGACAGACCCACCGTGAGTTTGACACATGGAACCATGACATGGTAGTCACAGTCAGTACTCACAGTGACGGTGGTGAGTGTGATTCTTTGACCTGAAATCACTACACTCAACACATGTCATTGGGCACACTTTGACATCATCAAACGCAGTCATGAAACATGGGTTGTTATAAAGGTGATGATTGGGTGGCTTTGACACATGGGGCTTTTGAGGGGTGAGTGATAGATATGGGATTTTTCCCTCCTGAGGGAGTTTGATATCGAAGGCCACTTGATGAGTAGGATTGAGATAGGTGTGCGCAGGCATGTGTGAATCAGTATGTGATATTGATGTCATACATATCTCGTTCAATCTACTCTGAGATCAAGAAAGTGAATGAACGTTGACAGGATGACTGTTCCATGCCTCGAGTTCATTCGGGATATCAGTGATAAAGGAATTATACATTCACTGTAACACCATTCATTGATTGTAGGATTGAAAGTTGTTCTCCAACTTTCTATTTCACTTGGGTAGCACTGATGTGTGACTAGGCACCGCTCTTTGCTTGTGAAGTCATAAGTGTTATGGACTTTCACTACCAACATGAAAAGGACCTGCAGGGTCACATAGGATTCAACCTGGAAGAGAAGTTTTATCCACAAACAATGTTTAGATTGATTACTAAAGGAGTTTAGTAGTTCAATTAAACACTCAATTAATTGATAGCTCAAAATCATAGTGTTCAAGGTGTTGGACTGATTGATTAGAGTATTGAATTCATTGAAATTGCAATTGACTGATTCTGCACAATCTGCACTCCCAACCGATCGGCTCATGTGATGAACTGATCGGCTGAGCTTGGTGAACCGGTCGACTCAGGTAGTGAGTCGATCGGCTCATGGATAGGATGGAACGATTGCTTCAAGTGTTGAAATGATCGGTTCAATTGTTGCAACTGAGCAAGTTGGGAAAGTAGGATTGGTGAGAATTTTCCTTTCATTTCACTTGCCCAATTTGATTGGAACAAGGATTGGTATTTGATACCAATTAGAAACAAAAGATGGAAAGTCAATCAGGAACTGATCAGGACCATGAACCGACCGGTTCATAAATGAACCGATCGGCTCATGGGTCCCAACCGATCAGTTGAGGTGTCAACCAACCGGCTCAGGTCCCCAACCGACTGTTTCAGTTGTGAAACAATCGGTTCAGGTTGTGAGTTGGTTGTTTTATGGAAAATCTCAAACCCTTCTACTCCTGCTTTTAGTCCCGCATTGCCCAGGATGGAGAACCATGTCCCATGACCCTCCTATATATATAGGGGTATTGGGGGCTTCTCAAAGTACAACTCAGTGCAAACTAGTTGCTCTGCAAAGTTGTCGTTCTCTCTAGTTTTGGTAACCGAGAGAGAGCCCGAGCAAGTACTACCCGATAAGGGAGGCACAACAAGGGAAAGACAACTGCAATTGCAATTGGTGGCAGGAGAGTGTGTTGGCGACTAGTACACTGACAGGAGGGTGCGACTCCTTCCAATTCCTTGTGGGACAAGGAGATTAGAGTTCCAGGTGGTCCGTGTGGACTACTTCTGAGGTGGGAGATTTCTGCCGCTCGGAGGACAGCTGTCAATCCCGACAGTCCCGGTGAGACCAGGAGTCATCAGTCCCAGTGCGACCAGGAGTCGTCAGTCCCGGTGCGACCAGGAGCTGCACAGACACCATCCAAGACGGGAGGTGAAGACCGCGTAAGCCACGAGGTATTGTCACCGAGCAAGCCTTGGGACAAGGTATGATTCCACAAACCATCCTTTCCTATTGTATAGATGTTGACACGTTTCCTTGTTCTGGGTTTGGGGGAGAAATTGTTTTTGTTTCCGCTGCCTTCTCTGCCTCCCCTAAAACCCAACATATTACCCTTTAGGGTTGCGATCAAACAAAGAACCATGTCAAGGGTGCTTTTCTGAATCAACAGGTGGCCTCCCCCCTCCTACGATCCCAGGTATACACACACAAATGAGAAGTCTACAACCATGAATCAAACTCATAGGCACAATAATTGTAAGTAATTAAGTTGACTATGAAAAGTTTTGTGAGTCCCACTTAATCTCGACGAACACTGTCACAAAGTCCATAGGTGGTGAGAACTTTGGATACTCCCCTTCCATGGTTGGCGAGGAGGACAAAAAAATAACCAATGCAAGCAAAGGAACACTACAAAATAGCAACAACATGCGGGGAAAGGCTAGAAACCTCACGGTAGAGGAACAAAGAGGGATGTGAGTTGGGTACGAAACCATAATCCAAGTCAGATCCAAAACCATATAAATGGTGGAGAAATGAATAAAAGGGGAATGAGTTGCATACCATCATCAGGATCAAATTGGTGACTGAGAACACTGGGTAGGAGGCTTAGAGAAATATGGATGATTTCTATGTGTTGTGCTAGTTAGATTCTTCAATTCTAACCCAAGTCCCCCAACACATGAAGACCAGATTAGGGAGCCTGATAACACCCAAATTTACATATTTATGCTAAGCATTTATGTATGGTTTTGTATCACTATAGCCTTAATACGCCCAAAATAACATATGTTTCTTATCTTTTAGTAATTTATGTCTTTTCTTAGATAAAGTTGCTCAACTAGCCAATTTTGGGACTTGCACGCACCGAACCTGAAAAGACATCCATTCTCCATTATTTCTCCCCAACACACGGTTTTTGTAGCAGCTAGACTCCCATCCGTCATGACCGCGGTGGACTAAGCATCACACTATGTGCACCAGCTTAGGAGACGGTGGTCCTGCTAGTCAAGGAAGTGGTTTTCCACATTTACATTCCTAAAAGATTTTTTTCTGTCACTCTTAAGCCCGTATATATATGTGCATAGTTTTTCTTTTGTTTTAAACATACTTGTCCATATATACTGAATATATTTCTTTTTTTTTCTTATACTTTTTCATCCATGGATCTTGCTTCTGCAAGACAAGTCATCTTGTCCACCTGTCCTCCTAAATTTTTCTGTAGTTCTTACTGTTGGCAAATAATTGAATGTTGTGCCTTTTAACTCATCGAGTTACATTCATCCCCACCTTCATCATGTGTAGACGCTCCAACAACGGAGTATTCCAGTCAGCCCTCGACTTTTGTGCTATCATGGGATCAAGAACTAATTAAGGCAGTGGAGTTGGTCGGGGAAAGTGTTCACGCACTCACCTCCTCAGCTCCTCATCTCCAAGAACACGTCGATCCGCTCTAGCAACTTTTAGATTAGTAGGAGCATCAACTCCAAATAGCAACGGAGATTGCAGACCGTAGTAGAGGTATACTTCAAACTATTGAACAAGGATTCATTCGGAAGCTTTAGTTTGATACAGTGGATTCCCATCAGATGTGCATGGAAGAATTGATGGGTCTCAAAAGCATTGTTGCACAAGTACAACAACTTCATGATAAAGATTTTGAACAAGGTAGGAGGCTCCAAGAGCTCATCGATTTGGTTACAATTCAGTTACAAATTCCATCACAAGATCATGAAGATTACAGTCATCAAAACCATTCCATTGGGCCTGAAGTGAATCTTTTCCTACCATCCTATTCAGACCATCAATTGGGTTCATTGGGATTTTTCTATGAAGAACCCCCAACCTGGGGGACCTCTTCATTTTATCCAGATGATTCAGCTGATCAACCAATGGAAGATACTAGTAGCACACATGACTGGTGAAATGATGATGACGATGACTCCTATCCTCACTAGGAATGTCAGACAACCTCACAACAAGGGGGTCAGTTTGAAGAGCCTGAATCAGAAATTGATCCAGACCAAGGTGATAACTCTCACATTGAGACCTATCACTTAGCCACCACCCACACACCTACTATGGTCTGGAATAACTTGTTCGAGGAGGAGGATGACAATAACTGTTTTAATTGGAGCAATGAGTGTACTGACAAAGACAAGTTGGGGAAGCATGAGCCATCATTCGCCACCATACCTTTACAAGGCTAGGTGTACATCGAAGGCATAGGAAGGACAATCCACCACAACATTGCTACTGAGCATGAAGATACCCAAGACCCCATAGAGTGTGACAAGCTTGGGGTGGTAGAACTGCAATTAAATTCACTCGAGGATACTTCTTGCTCAGAAAATGATTGGATGACTCAGATTGTACATGAAGACTTATCTGAGCAACCAACCTCATGTTCAGATGTGGAGAGAGAAGTTAGGGGTCCTCTAGAAAACTTTCAACCTATCCCCTCCATCTCATCCTATGTCGACATCCTTGGGCCTTCCCACTTGGATTCATATCTTGGAAGGTACCTTGAAGATGATTTGCCGAAGAATTCATCTCAACGCAATTCAAATCAGTTCCATCACAGAGATGACTTCACTGAGTCTCTGAATTTTATTCCTCTCCTTCAGACTTGGAAGGGTCCACATATTCACCTATTCTACTCCTATTATTTGGCGGAACCTGTCAGCAAGACACAGGTGACACTGGTCCTAAAACTTAGGATTTAGGATCCCAATGTCAGTATCGTGGGGCAGCCACCCCCTTTCTCTTACTCCTTTCTTTTCTTTTTATTTTGTCAAAATAAATTTTTGTTTTAGTTGCTTAAATATTTCCTTGCACACATGCATCATTTTAGTACTTTAATAAGATTTCCCACCCTAACTTTCATGCATTCCCACCCTACTATACTAAGCTTAGGTCATGCTCGAGGATGAGAAAAATTTTAAGCTTGGGGTAGAAGGTAGGGCTATTCGCCCTTCTACCTCTTCATTCTTCATGCATCATGTTTACTTAATGCATTTAGGTGTAAATCACTTTCTTAAATTGTAGCTTTGCAATTAAGGCTATGCAATGCAAATCTTAGAACTAAATGCTTATCTTTATGCATGAATACACATTTTTCATCTTAGACTGCTTGATCTTTTGCTTGACTTTCTCATTGACTCTTTCCTTAAGTTTGTAATAAATCTAAGGTTATGCGCCTTTTTCATAGATTAAAACATTATTCCCTTGATCTATGTTGTAAATGAGAAATCCAAGGTACAAGACTATTGGATAGAGCTGGAGCATGATCAAAGACTCCTAGCCATGATTTCACAAGCTTGCCTCTATTCTAAGGATCATTGAATCATAATTACTACTTTTCACACATGTGTCAAACAAATTGTGATGAGTTTTGAGTTATAATCATGTTGAAGTGTTTTCCTTGATGTACTATGCATCCTCTCACCTTAGATTGAGTCAAAAAGATGAAAGATTAAAAATTTACAATACAGGCTTGGTTGCCCACAAAATCCCAAAAACATCGAAAGAGTTCTCACCTAGGCCTATAAATTAGAATGTAGAGAATAAAAGCCTGGGTGTGAATAAATGAGCGCTTGTTTTCTCTTTTAGGAGAGTTGAGGATGATGCTCAGCCGGTGTATGATTGTGCTCATGAATGCGAGTATGTCGTGTCGGGTAGTATCACTCCAAAAGCTCATTAGAGAGTCATTAGGAACCCCTAGGAGACCTACAAGATCATCCCGGTAGCAGGGTTGGTTTGAGCACAGTACGAGGAGTTTGTCTCACTGCTCTAGGGAAACTGGCTCGTTACATGGACCAGCCTGACACAGATCGGGATCCTCAGAAGTCATTAGAGTTTATTTGCTTAACTTCTTAGGACCTGAATAAGTGAGAGGTGTGTTGTCCCCAATTGGTCTACATGGATACATGATGATTGCTCACTGCTCATCACCCACGTTATCATCTATGTGACAATGCTTTTATGTTGTATAATTATGATTCAAACCCTCATGAGTATCGACATGTTATAATGGACTAGCTTAATCTTGCATGGTTGCTCTTTGATCTTATTTTGGCTGGATTGTGCTTGATTGGTGGGGGTTTGTTTTGAAATGAAATGGATCTCGAGAATTGATGTTTTAAACTATTTTTCTTAGCCTTAGCATTTATCACCAAGCTTAATTTGGATGTTAACTTTTTTTTCTTTGAGTGCAGTCTTGCTTGAGGATAAGCAAGGGTTTAAGCTTGGGGTAGTTGATAAAACCCAAATTTATACATTTATGCTAAGCATTATTTATGGTTTTGTATCACTATAGACTTAATATGCCCAAAATAACCCATGTTTCTTATCTTTTAGTAATTTATGTCTTTCTTAGAAAAAGTTTCTCAACTAGCCAATTTTGGGACTTGCACGCACTGAACCTAAAAAGACATCTATTCTCCATGATTTCTCCCCAACATACGGTTTTTGCAGCAGCTAGACTCCAATCTGTCACGACCATGGTGGACTAAGCATCACACTATGTGCACTAGCTTAGGAGACGATGGTCTTGCTAACCGACTTGCGGGCCCAAGAAACTTTTGATATCTTGGACCCTATTTTTGATGGGTAGTCCTATATTAGGATGCATCCTCACCAATCAAAATGTCTCATCGATGCGGGCCTCTCGACCACCAGTAATAGCCCCCCCTCCCCGGGATGGGTTCATTCCATGATATCGTGACCACGACCAAGAAGAAGTAACCTCGACCGTGATCGAGGTACATCCTCCTCGATCATGACCGTGAACAAGAAGAAATAACCTCGACCATGACTGAGATACTTCTTCCTCGACCTCGACCGCGACCGCGACTGCGACTGCGACCTCGACCTTGACCACGACCTCGACCACGACATCTATTGTGACCTCGACCACGACCACGACCATGACTGCAACCACGACCGCAACCACGAATGCAACCTCGACCGTGACTGAGACCACAACTGCGACCGTGACCTCGACCGTGACACTAAGTCGGTCACCTGTGCCTATAAATACACACCCCCCACAACCTGGAGATGGGTTTAAATCTAGGGAGTTTCCACCTTGTGGTTCCAACCCCTCTTGGTTTCCAGAGCCCTGTGGGACAGTTCGGAGGTCTAAGAAGGACGAAGTTATTGTTCTACGCCCGTCTCTTCAGTGTTCTTCCATTCCCCACCATCTTCCACCTCTGATCTTAGATCTCCAAAGGTGGAAGTTGATGAGAGAGAAGAATGAGGATCCATCTTCTTCAAGAGATGGAGAATGTCCACACCATCATCTTCCAACCCCATCCACCAACCAAGCTATTGTTTGGGGCAGATCTAGAGAGTAAGGAGGCCAACGAGTCCAAAAGATCAAAGGAGACAATGCAAAGACGAGATCTGGCTCATACAGAGCCTAAGGAGCGAGAGACACCTCTCCTCTATGGGCTAAATGATTGGCCCCAGACGTGGGTCCACAGAGTGGAGACGTGTCTAAGTCATTGGACTTTTATAATTTATAATACCTGAATGTCAGAGACACCTGCAACTAGCACAAGGTCAAAGTAGTCGGGGTCGAATGCAGGGATAGGAAGAACAACACTTTGGAACTCAAGTTTCACTTGTCTAAGCACATCAAATAGGTAAAAGGATGGGTTTGGTTGTAACAAGAAAATACCACAAGGAAATTAGACTAAAACTCTATCTCCAACTGGAGTTACTAGAAAGATTCTGATTTTAGGGTTTAACAATTTTTATAGGGGTTTTGTATATCAGAAGCCAGGAGAATAAAAATGTCATCAAGGTAAGGCATGAAGGAAGCAAACTTAGGCATAACAAGCGACATCAGAAAATATCCCACAATCTCTTCTCTCAAAGAGGATGCCTCTAACCATGTACCAACTCCCTCTCTCAAGGGAGGTGGTCGTAGATTAAAGTGGTCAGGTAAACCGAAGCAGCCCTGATCCTGGGTACTCTTGTACACCCGGATCAGACCAAACTCTAGAGTTGCGACAGTCCCCTCTCAAGGGTGTTGAAATGGGAAACACGATTCAATAGCTAGTCAAAAGAATGATCCAAAAGAAGAGACTAGAGTTTAGATTCTATAAAGAAATCATCCAATAAAAAGGAGCCATACACAGAACAATATGAGATAAACTCCATAGATTCCAATAAGCTTAAAGAGAGTAAAAGGTTTAGTTATAATGCATAGGGAAATGAATGTAAAATGAAGTAAAAAGGGAAAGATAATCATCAGTCTCCTTGATTTAAGAGGTCTATATACAACAACGGACCCCTAAGGTTCCCTTAACACGGTACTAGGCAAGAGCTCTACCCAATACGCCCATGTCGGGCTCTTGATTGTGTCGGGTTTTGAGCCGTGACGGCTAGGTGTATCGGGAAGGACTCCCGACCCGATACGACCGTGTCGGGTTGCCATCCCTATCGGGCGACAAGACTTGATGGTTGGTCTGTATCAGGTTCAATATCATGTCGAGTTAGGAAGCACTTAGGCTCTCAGGTTCCTTGTATCGAGTGTAGAGGGGCAAATTGTCTCGAGTTCAGGCCCATCAAAAAATCATGCACATTGGGGTAGCCTTCTTGGTCATATCATGCTGCTGTGGCTACCGGGGTGAGTTCTAAGTGAACTCTTCCCACCTCTCTCTGGTTGGGAGTGTGCTCACCTAGTATTGCCCGGCACTCCTGGGAACTCCCCGCACTAGCTCTGCTTCCAAAGTTAGCTCTCGTAGGGTTTCGACCCATCCCATCGAAGTCATGTAGCTGCTATTTATAGACAGTGGCTAGGAGGGGTCGCTGTCCTCATGGAGCCACGTGTCCTTTGCCTACCTTGTCTTTCTGGCTTTGGGGAGAAGGCCTATACGTCTGTTACCTGGTATGACTAGCAGGGGCCGATGTGTTCCAGGTTGCGAGTAAGTCTCGATTGGTCGTTGTCGGGTAGAGGTCCTGTCGGACTGCTGCATCGATAAGAAACCTTGCCGCATGGTAGACTTTATCAAGGCGACGGGTCATGGAGGGAGAGGCTCCGTGTCGAGTAAGATTCGTGCCGCTCGTTAGTATCTCCTTGCGTGGCACACCCATATCGGGTTGTTGCCATGACAGGCAGAGACCACGATGCGTACTGGGTGTGTCATTTTTCCAGAAAGGGGTCGGGGCAGTTTGGTTGCTCGTAGATGGGCTGGGACAAGCCCATTTAGTGCTTTTTGGGTGGAAATACAACGAAAACTCAACGAAAGATGGGAAATATTATTAGGAACATAGTGTGGGTCATTTTTGTACAAAAGACGAGATAAAACGGAGAGGAAGATAGTTTATGGGGCAGTTTTGATAGTAAAACATAGGCTTTAACAGACATAAAATGGGTGTTATCAACACCCCCAAACTTAGCGTTTTGATTGTCCTCAATCAATCTATATCTATTTTAAAACTTTGTTTGTGATACTTCTTCAAAGCCATGCATAGTCTTCAGAAAAGGGGTTTAAAATAATTTTTGAGATGCCCCTGAGGAAAATTACGTCTGACTATGAACAACAAACTTTATTTTTCCTGCCTTATTTAAGTAAAAAAGTTTCTCTTCAGCCTCAACGAGACTTTTGGTGCATGGTTTCGAAGTTATCTTTCACACCAAATAGCTTTGGGAGTAGGAAGTTGGGTGTTTGGGTAGGCTTAAGGCTTTTTGGGTTTTTCTTGCTTCCCCTCGATCCATCCAGGTACGGGTCCGTTAGCGGGCAAGTGGTCCCTACAGTCCAATCTAGTTGGCTTTACAGAAGTGATTTCACATCCTAGGTACCACTGCCCCTGATCTACCATGCCTAAAGATGGGTACTTTTGGAAAGGCAAGTGTGTGTGTTTTTTTTTCATTTGGCACAACTCTCATGCTTTTATTCACTCTCATAAGGCTTTTTTCTCCTCTTTGGGGTTTTTGATGGGTAGGGAAAGGAAGATAGTTTATTGTTTGGGTAGATTTTTCCTTCACATGTGTATCTCTTAGTTGTTGCGAGATTATTTTTCAAAATTGGCATAGAAAAGTTGTAGTCTTTGTCATTTGAGACTATGTTTTTAAAAGGAGCATAATAGAAAAATGTACTGCCTTAGACACAAAGAAAACAAACTGGAAGATGTTGCATCAAATTTTTACTATAAAGTATCTTTGTACAATTGTTAAGGGGCAAACAGTTGTATATGTACTATATTGTATGTGTGTATATGTGCAGAGGGTATGATAAGGAAAAGAATAAAGGCAGAATGGGAAAAATTTGAGTACCTCCCTAACTGATATATAGTACCCCCCAAACTTACCCCACACTCTGTCCTAGAGTTGTGAGATAGATAAGGTAGGGTAGTGATAAGTCAGTGAGGGTTTAGTTGGTGTGTGCGCCTTCATCTGATAGAAGCTCCATCACATACTCTCCTCATTTGTTGTGATAGTCGATGTGGTGGAGCTTGTTTGGTGTTTTTTTAGCGCCACTGAGCTATAGATCCATTCTAGCACATAGATGTCTCAGTCATTTGATTGTGGAGCTTGTTGAGGGATACGACGGTAGAATTGAAGCTCGTGCCACTTGGCCACTGGGTCTTCCAAGTGTGGTTGGAGCAACGTCACCACCTTGATGAAGTATTTCCTTGCTAAGCGCTCAAGGGACGTCAATGAGGTTGATTTACACTATGCCAGATGGTCTTTGTTGGCGTCAAAGCTGTTGTAGAAGGTGGATGCTCATGGGTGAGTGTACACCATCAAGAGCGTCCAATGGTTGTCATGCAACATTGGAAGGTAGATGATGTGTGGCATGCTTTTCTGTATCTGGTGCAAAAATAGCACTTTCGCTCCTTACTCGTCAGCTAGGCATAGGTCATTGAACAACATCAGATGGGCGATGTAGGCATGTTCAAACCTCTTTTGTATAAGCAAGATGTAGGCTAACACTACAGACAGCGCTAGGCATCCCCCTACCTTGACTAAGTCCTGAAGATCACCGAGGGGGACTATTACACTCCTTGTCTGATAGATGACGTCTATGAGAATAGAATCAACAAGTCTAAGGAGAACTTCATTGACCTATTCAACAATAGAGTAGCACATGCGAAGCGGTCTAAGTTGCTGATCAACTCTTTAGATACAGTAGGTGAAGCAGAGCCTTCATTGTTCAGTATATGCTGAAGGATTTCAATCCAATTGCCTATCCCATAGACATATGTGTTATCTAGACTTCTTCTCTTGAAGGGCTGCTGAGCTGGGAAGATTTGACATCTGAGTCTAACAGCTCCTCTGGAAGATCTATGTCTCAGAAATAGTGCTTATCCTTGTTCAGCAACAACGTGTATGTGCTTCTGAGCTGATAGAAATTTTTCCCTTGGAGATGCCTCATAAATTCAAAGATGTTGAGAAGCTCCATGGCATGTAGGACGATAAACATGCTATTCCCCCTTCCCGGCTCTTCTTGTACGAGGAAGACTTTGAGCGTGAAGAAGTTCAAAATGTCGCTGTGGCGTTGGACTCCTTGCTTGATAACATAGTGAAGACGCAGTGGAAGAAGTCATAGGTACTTGTCTTTAGGGCGTACGAAGCTTTGTCCTGTGTGTGGGACCTCTGCATTGTAGCAGCAGAGGAGGGTGACATTATGGTTGCAGAGGTCTGCTACATAGAGGAACCAGTTCTTTCTATGCTTGTAAGGGGCCAACACCAGTCTTGGGTTGTGCTCTTTAATGTGTTGGAGCATATTTTCCACCTTCTTCACGTCATATGCCCCTGCCATTAACCTTCTTGCCAAGTCTGGGGTGGCATTGTAGACAAACTACCGGCCTGTCCTGATGGCAATATTCTCGATCATCGTGCCCTCTAGGACCCTAAAGAGCACCTTTTCCATGATGGCTGGTGAGCGGAACATGTTTATCAGTGCTCTCTGTTGTACAGAGAAGTAACCGTCACTCCAGATGACGACTTCTTCATCTACCTGCGGTCGTAGGACCATGTTCAGCAACTTCTGGTCCCAGATCGTCAGGTAGCTGATGGCTCTCCTATCAAAATTAGCCATCTCGAAAGAGGGGATCTCCGACGGCACAGAGAACATGTTTTTCATCAAAGTCTTTTCTCTGGGGGGTTGTTGTTGATGGAGAAGTATATATCTCCCCCTTCTCCCTCTGATTCTTTAGATAAACCCTCCTCTAGCTTGATAGATATGTCTTCATCTTCTGGCTAGTCTAGGGAGGGTATGGGAGTAGCAGTGTCGACATTGCAGGCACTCTGTTGTCCTATTGGAGCCACGTCGGCAGTTTTATTTGTCGCTTCTTCCTCAGGCATTGTGGAGGGCCCGCTGGAGGAGGAAGAAGATGACAATCTAGAGGATGATGCCGAAGATGAAGGTTGCGAGCTGGATCTTGGAGGTGATGGGGATCTCCTGGGATGCCTTGATTGGGGGTGGTCATCCCTCCAGTTCAGTCATTCTTCAATGGTGTCGAGTCATTAAGGCATCGTCTGCATCGTATTGTTCAGTGCCTCTAGTTGTCCAGGCAAGCTAACTAGGGTTAGCAGTTGGCATTCCTACTCATTTATCCTCCTCTAGAAAACATTGAACTTGTGGGTTAGGGAAGAAAATGTAGCTGTGTGATTGCTCGTTACCTCTCGCAAGTTGTCGAACTCGAAGCTGAAGATCTTCCCTAACGATGAGGGAGTTGTAGTTGATTGGCTTCAGCTTGGAGTAGCGCTCCTCACGTGTAAAGCTCGGCCTGAGGAATGTGCATCATCAATAGGGGCCGAGTCCATTTGAATCGTCTGTGAGGGCGTGGCTTCTGGGTGAGGCATTGTCACCTTTGTGATTGCTTCCTCCTCATCGACCTAGGGTGGTGGAGAGGGGCGCATAGTGGATGGATGCTGATTTACCATCCGACTCTCAATGTCCTCCTCCGTAGCGATCACCGACATCGCTGGCGGCAGTATCGGTGTCGAATGCACAGCTCTGAGCTCTACCTCCAAGAGCTCAGTGAACGCATCATCGCTGGTGTTCGGTTGCACCACTTCTTCTTCCATCAGAGGTGTGTCTGAAGCTTCAGGAGCTACGGCTATCTCTTCCATGGCAGCATCCTCGGAGGCTATCATCATTGCTTCTGCCCTGGTGGTGTCGATGACTCCAACGATCATCATTGTTTCCTGAGTAGCTGCAGCGGTTGTTGCTGTGGCGGCCACGGTGGTTGTTTCTGTGGTGGCCGCGGCTGGTTCGAGAGTAGTATCAGTGGCTTTGGGGGCGGATACCATTAGTTGCGTGGTGGCAGTGGATGGCTCGGCGGGGGCGACGATCGTCGAAGATTTGTCCTATCAAGCTTGAGAGGAATTGGCCTTCTTGTAGTGGTCACCCTTTCTTGTATCCTTGTGGTGGCGGCATAAGCGGCTTCGACTATCATAGCATCAATTTCCATTGTGGTGAAGACTAGCTTCTCTACGTCATAGTTGGTGTAGAGCGGGAGGGGCAGGAGGGTGTCCGTCCTTATGAACTTGTAGAAATGGTGGTCGCCCTCCTTCTTGATGATGTTCGCTCTTGTTAGGAAGTTGATGTTGATCATGTCGTCACCTCTCGTCCTCGACAGGCTACGCGACTCCTTTGGGTATCCTAACCCTGCCGCGATCAGATTGACGATCCCTCCCATATTATAGTCCTTGGTGGCATCCTTCACTGGATGTAGTCTGTTGAGCAGGAATCACCCCAAGTTGATCGTGCACCCCTCCATCATATACCACATGAGGTGGAGCTCTTTAGTGTACAAGTTGCTTGTTTCATACTTACTAAAGAGAAGGAACGTTATGATCTTGTGCACTATTCTCCAGAAGTAGGAGTGCACCGCCGCCACCTTTCTTCCCAGATTGAATGAAGACTCGTCGATTAGCTTCCTCCAAAGTGCAACTGGGTTGAACTCGTCACCTTCCATGATTTTGACCCCGATGTTTAGAAGCTCCTTTTTGGCTTCACTGGAGGAGAAGATCTCGTTGAGCAATCTCTCAGAGATATCATGATCTTCATTATATAAGTTCCCCTTCAATCTGTCCGGTCTGCCAAATCTTTTGGCTTCTTCTGGTGTATTCTTGACCCGATAGAGGGATGACATGAACTCCCTAGTGAGTTTGGTGTATGAAGAGGTGACGCTGAAGCATAGCTTCCTCAGCCTAGCGGCTCTTAGGATGTTCTTGAGCCTGTCGAAGATGCCAATTTGATGGAACGATGACTGGTGGTAGAAGTGGGTTGGCCAGTAAAGTTTGGCTGCCAGCTCTGTGTGCCGCCACCTATGTTCTTCATCTCTAGGCATGAATTGGCCTGGTGAGTGACCTAGCGGCTCTGGTTCTGCCACTATTGTCAAAGTTGTTGCAGGGGTTGGTTCGCTTCTAATATGGGTCGCTTTTCAGCCTTAGATGGCCCCGCTATATTGGGGTTCAGGCGCTTCTGCCCAGCGGTAGAGGCCTCGTTAGCCTCGGGATTGATCCTTTGACCTTGCTTGCCGACTTGAACTATGGTTTGCTTGGTGTGGGCCATTTCGACAATTTTTAAAAAAGTATGGGTTAAGTGATAAGTTACCAATTAGATCACCTTGCCCGATATCGGGCGGCAGACCAAGATAATTGTGTCACCCAATACAAGGTCTGGCCGACAGGGCAGACCGATATCGGGGGTGCGTAAATAAAAGCAGTCCCTGCCCGATATGGATGACCGACAAGGGTTTTGTGTGATATACCATCGTGTCGGACAACAACTTGTGTCACTCGATACGAGCCAAACCTTTCATAAAACAATCTGGGCGATAAGGGTCACCCATCACGAACACATGAATCCTACCCGACATGGGTGCTCGAGGTCGTGTCCCTTGGGCAAACATATCGTGCAACACACATATCGCACGATAGAGGTAAAAGACCGATACATTAATCAAAGCGGCAAAGAAAACTTATTGTGTGATAGGCAAAGCACAATACAAGGCGGAGGTCTTGCCCGACATGAGTTCCGTGTGAAATGTGTATCGCGCGATACACACTTTTGGTTGACACGGTCTGCGCGGTATATAGACTCGATACAAAATCTAAAGCCTTTTTCTCGACATGGGCCTTACCAAGGAAAAGTTATTGCATGATAAGACCTCACTGATACGGTCGAAACGATATGAACGTTTGAGCCGCACAATAGTGCATATCGGGTATATACTTGTATCGGGTGGGAGATGGTCGATGCATGACACATGTATCGGGAAGAGGATGGCCAACACGAGAGTTGGAGTAAGCACAAGGATGCACAATACGTGAGTAGGTGAAAAGTAAATGATGTTCCCGACACGGTTAAACTCAAGTTACAATATATAGCCGTGACAAGTGGGGGTAAAAGGGGTAAACTGTGACACGCTTCGCGTGATAAGGCGCATCGTTTTCCATAATACGGTAAAATCAGTCTAATCCGCCGCATTGGGAAGAGATTTGCCTTCCCAATCACGCTTAGCGCATGTCGTGCGACATCCTTGGGTCGGCCGACATGCTTGCCTGATACAGTGTTCATCCTTTGTCATGCGTGGGCACGCTGGCCGATTGTGCCTGGGCGATACGACAGCTCGATGCGCTGGAATGCGCGACAAGTAGTTGTTATACTGTGCCCAAAAAACTACTCAAAGAGTTGAGGGCGTCACCTGATAGAGAAAATTGGGCGATAAGGCTATAAGAAAGATTTGCATGTAGAGGGAAAAAGGCACTAGCAAGCATGCCCGATATGTCAAAAAGAAGGGTAAAACTTAAAGAAAAACAAGGATGAAGAAGGTTGAAATCAGAAAGCATTGATGCGTAATACATCATTGGCCTAAAAGGAGACTTTCAGCCTTAGATAGTATTACTCACCAAGGCTATCTATAAAAACTAAGTAGGTGGCCCATAAAATGAGAGATTCTGTGCACGTGGTGCGTGCACCGACTTGGGCCTTATTACAATGAATGTTTGTAATGTTCTTTTGCTAGGAAAGGAAATAACATCCTATTCTATGAAAGTAAAACCCGAGCTGCCTCCTGAGGAGCGATGCCATTTCTTTCGCCATCTCGACATCTTCTCAGACTTCTCTAGTGTCTGCAGCTTCAACATCATGTAGGGGTATTTCAGATCTTCTAACAAAAGCTTCATCTTCATAAAACCTTTTAACCGTGTGTCCGTTGACTAGGAAAACTTTTGTTGGATCTTCTTTATCGTAAAGCTGCATCATCCTGAACGGATATGTCTTTGCAACTATGAATAGCCTAGACCACCTGGTATGCAACTTTCCTGGAAAGAGGCGGATAGAAGATTTAAATAATAAAACCTTGTCACCTTCATTGATGTCCTTCTTCCTGAGGTGGGCGTCATGCCAGATCTTGGTTCTTAGCTTGTAGATCCTTGCATTATCATAAGCATGGAGTCTCAATTCTTCAAGCTCTTGAAGCTGAAGAAATATTTTCTTTCCATCTAGCGTCAGGTCCATGTTGAGGCGTTTGATCGCCCAGAACACTTTGTGCTCCAGCTCCAAGGGAAGTTTGTATGCTTTCCCATAAATCAAGTTTTAGGGCGTGATACCCAACGACATCTTAAAAGTTGTTTTGTATGCCCAAAGAGCATCATCTAGTTTATCCAACCAATCCTTGCGGGACTTGTCGACTGTCTTTTCGAAAATCTTCTTGATCTTCCGATTAGATACCTCAACCTGTCTGAATGTCTGCGGGTGGTATGGCGTTGCGACCTTGTGATGTACTCTGTACTTCCGTAATAGGGATTCAAACTGTTTCTCTACAAAGTGAGAACTACCATCACTAATGACGATCCTCGGCACTCTGAACCTTGGAAAGATAATCTTAGTAAAAATCTTTATTACTATTTTTGCATCACACGTAATGGTGGGCACTGCTTCAACCCACTTAGATACATAATCAATCACAACCAGGATATATTTAAAACCATAGGAAGAAGGGAAGGGCCCCATATAATCTATACCCCAAACATCAAAGATCTCTACTTCGATCCAATCTGAAAGTGGAATCTCATTTCGGAAAGAGATGTTTCTAGTTCGTTGAGATTCATTGTAGGACTTCACATAAGCATACACATCCTTGAACAGAGTTTGCCAATAGAAACCTGATTGGAGGATCTTAGCAGCAGTCCTTTCGCCTCCCAAGTGTCCTCCATAGGGAAAGGAGTGACACTCAAACAGAATTTTGGGGGCTTCCTCCTCAGGTATACATCTTCTATATAACCCATCGGCGCAACGCCTAAACAATAAAGGATCGTCCCAGAAGTAATTCTTTAAATCAGAGAAGAATTTCTTCTTTTGATTATAAGACATGTCCGGGGGAAGTTGTTTACAAGCTAGGTAATTGTAGAAATCTACATACCACGGCTCCTCAAGGTTGGTTGTCTGGGAAACATAGATATATTTATCGGGATAACTTTCATTGATGGGCGGTGAGTGGTGATCTTCCACCCGAATCCTTGAGAGGTGGTCAGTGACCACAATTTCTAAATCCTTCTTATCTTTTATCTCATGATCAAATTCTTGTAACAATAATGCCCAACGTAGTAGCCTGGGCTTAGCATCTTTTTTCTTCATCAGGAACTTGATAGCCCCATGGTCAAAATGCACTATTACCTTGGAACCCACAAGGTAGGACCTAAACTTGTCAAAAGAATACACAATAGCCAACATCTCCTTTTCAATAGTTGTGTAATTCAGCTGAGCCACGTCTAGGGTCTTACTTGCATAGAAAATGATGTGGTGATTTTTTCTTTCTTTTGGCCTAGAACAACACCAATGGTGAAGTCACTGGCGTCACACATAAGCTAAAATAGAAGATTCTAGTTGGGGGACTAGAGAATAGGTGCAAATACTAAAGCATCTTTCACCCTGGAGAACGCCTCCATGTACTCATCTGTGAAGTCGAACTTCACATCTTTCATTAAGAGGTGGGAAAGAGGTTTCGCTATCTTTGAGAAATCTTTAATAAATTGTCGGTAATAGCCGGCGTGACCCAAGAAAATGCAGATACCTGTAACTGTTGTGGGTGGAGGTAGCTTAGCAATCGCCTTGACTTTGGACAGATCGACCTCAATACCTCTGTTGGACACTTTGTGCCCCAGAACTATGCCCTCTCGAACCATGAAATGACATTTCTCCCAATTTAGAGTTAGGCTTTGCTCTTCACACCTTCTCATCACAAGCGATAGGTTGTTCAGACAATCATCAAAGGAGCTCTCGTACATGCTAAAATTGTCCATAAACACTTCCATTTTGTCTTCGAGGAGATCAGCAAAAATTGCATTCATACACCTCTCGAAGGTAGCAGGTGCATTACAAAGCTCGAACGGCATCCTCCTGAAGGAAAAAGTTCCATATATGCAAGTGAAAGTGGTCTTCTCTTGGTCATCAGGGTGATTGGGGATCTGATACAAACCTGAGTATCCATCCAACCAACAGAAGTAGGAATGGTGGGCCAATCACTCCAGCATCTGATCAATGAATGTAAGGGGAAAATGGTCCTTGTGGGTGGCGGCATTCAACTTACGATAATTGATACACATCTGCCAGCTGGTGACAATCTTGGTGGCGATCTTGACTCTGTCATCTCCCTTGACCAATGACATACCTCCCTTTTTTGGAACCACTTAGATTGGTATTACCCACGTACTATTGCTAATAGCATAGATAATACCAGCGTCTTGAAGCTTTACCACTTCCTTAGTGACAACTTCTCAAAGATTTTCGTTTAACTTTCTGTTTGGCTGGGCATACGGCCTAGAGTCCTCCTCCAGATGGATTATGTGCATGCATATGGAGGGACTTATACCCCTCAGGTCTCTGATTGAGTATCCCAGGGATTTTCTCCGCAGCCTTAACTCTTCCAACAAGTGATCTTTTTGACTGTCGGTCAACTCTGAGTTGATTATTACTAGATTCATCTTTCCTTCTTCTAAAAAATGGTATTCCAGACCTCTTGGAAAAACCTTCAGTTCTGGCGGGACTTCTTTTTCTTGTTCACTGACTGGATCTTTATGGAGAGCAGCATACATGACCGTCTCCACAGGGTCATCTTCGGAATTACCTTCAACATCTTGAAGAGCTAGCAATTCTTTGACCTATGGTTCTTCGAACTCTTGTTCTTCACCAAATAAGGCATGTATAAGTGGGTCTACCATGGCATTCTCCTTCTGTACTTCATCACATAATTGTTGGTAGCCTTCAACAAAATAAGCAGATTCAAAGAACATGGGGGCCTTCATACAATCTCAGATGTTGAAGTCGATATGGTCTCTTCCAACCCGGATCGTAATCATACCTGCCTCCACGTCAATGAGGGCTCGTCTGGTAGTTAGGAAAGGTCGCCCAAAAATGATAGGGCTTCTGGGATCTTCTACAGTGTCGATCAGAACTATATCACACGGAATAAAGAAACTCCCTACTCGAACAGGCATATCCTCGACAACTCCAACTGGCCTGGCAAAGGTATGATCGGCTAGCTAGATTCTCATATTGGTGCTCACCATGTCGGTGAGTCCAATCCTTTTAGCAAGGGACAAAGGCATCAAATTGATGCTCGCCCCCAAGTCGGACAGAACTTTGCGAGTAACATTATCTCCAACCTGAAAGGGGATCACAAATGCCCCATGATCTCTCTTCTTGGATGGCATAGTTGCAGTGACAAAGAAACTAAACATCTATGCCAGTTTCACTGTCTCTACATCCTCACCTCTCTTCTTCCTTGATATTAGATCCTTTAAAAACTTGGCGTAGGTTGGCATCTCTTCGATGGCATCCAGAAAAGGGATGTCAAGGTGCAGTTTCTTTATTGCAGCCAAAAATTTCTCATATCTCTTTTTCAGTTGGGCTTTAACCAACTTATGGGGGAAAGGTACGCGGGGTGCGTACTTTTCTAGATGATCTTCAAAGGAGACATCATTGACCTTGTATTTAGTTACTCTCTGACTTTAGCGGAACTTCTTCCTCTTTTTCTGGGTTGACTTCTTCGACAGGCTTTGTTGGTGACGTTACTAGCTTCTCATCGGCTGGTGAAATTATCGTACTTGACCTCAAAATGGCCATTTTTGCAGTCTCATGTCCTCTTGTATTGGTTTCAGTGTTAGAGGGGAAACGCCCTACCTGATGGTTGATAGTTTGGGTGAGACTCGCCAACTTCTAATCGATCTATTTATTATGTTGTTGGAGCTCTCCAATCTGGGCTGAAAAGCCCCCCATATGTTGTTACATTAGCTTCAGCATCACTGTACTGTCCACTGATCTTTTGTGCATCTTCTCATTCAGTTCATTTTGCCTTTTTGCAAAAGACATCAATTCCGTGATCATAGACGGTCTTTGCTACTGATTTGGCTGGAATGTCTGCTGTTACTGGAACCCCGTCTGGCGTTGCTGATTCGATGGTCCTCCAGAAGGATTTTCACTCGCCATCTGGTGGGAGTTCTCAACAACACTAGTGTTCCCATAAGAGAAACCAAGATGGTCAGGTCTTCGGTACTGGACGTAACTCACATTCTCTGTATTGATTTCATCAAAATCTTCTTGGGGTGTCGTGTGTGGGCAAAAGTCAGACAGGTGGTCTGGCTCTCCGCAGGTGACACAACTTTTTATGAATTCCTATCAAACTTTCCATTTGTATCCTTGCTCTTTGACGGTCTGGAAATCTGTCATTATCTTGTCAAGCTTGGCTGCGAGGGACTCCATAGCCTTAGATTCACCTGAAGTGGTGTGGTTAGTTGACTCCCAGTCATAATCACCATCATGTTAATTCGTGGTCATGTTTTCAATGATTTCCCTGGCCGTTTGAGCATTGAGTCCTAAGAAGTCACTGCCAACTGCAATGTTTAAGGACTTCCTCTCTACAAGACACACCCCATTATAAAATGTGGTGATCAGCTTGGGTTCAAAAAAACCATGATGAGGGCATTCATGCTGATGGCTCATAAATCTCTCCCAAGTTTCATGAAGATTTTCTGATGGCTTCTGAGAATACCTCGTAATCTTGTTTTGGCATTTTATTGTTTTCTCAATAGGAAAGAACTTGGAAATAAAAGCATTAGCAAGATGCTCCCAGTCAGGAATGCTTCCATCTTGAAGACTGGTGTACCATTCCAAAGCCTTATCCCTCAATGAGAAGGGGAAGCATTGGATGTAGATATGCATTAGCGGAACCCTATTAATCTTGAAAGTTTTGCATGTCCTCTTGAATGTCGTTAGATGGTTGTATGGGTTCTCATCAATGGTGTTCCTGCCAAACCTATTGTGTTGGAGAAGCTCAAGGAAAGAAGGCTTCAACTAAAAGTTGGTGATGTTGAGGGGTTGTGTAACAACGAGATTCCTTTCCTCATTTTCCCGCACTTGGACAAATGAGCGCATGGAGCGGGCTTCGAGAGGTTGGTCAGCCATTACTTGCTAATGGAAAGGATGACCTAGCGAAAGGAAGAAAAGTACCTGGAAAGGAAGAAATATGTAAAAGGTATCAGAGTGTTGCATAAATATTATGTGTAGTAAATATTTGTAGTGTTATATGCATATGTACATGGTTTTTGGCAAAGTGCAAGCAAAACTCAAGTTCGTAGAACGGTTTTCATTGCCTATCCCCATAAAAGGCACCAAAAAGTTGATTGGCCTCAGACGCGAGTCTAGAGAGAGGATACGTGTCTAAATCATCATACTTTTATAATTTATAATACCTGAATGTCTGAGACACCTACAACTAGCACATGGTCGAAGTAGTTTGGGATCGAATGCAGGGATAGGAAGAACGGCGCTTCAGAACTCAAGTTTCACTTGTCGAATCACATCAAACAGGTAAAAGGATGGGTTTTGTTGTAACAAGAAAGCACCACAAGGAAAATATACTAAAAGGCTATCTCCAACTGGAGTTACTAGAAAGATTATGATTTTTGGGTTTAACAATTTTTATAGGGGTTTTGTATATCAGAAGCCAGGAGAATAAAATTGTCATCAAGGTAAGGCACAAAGGAAGAAAGCTTAGGCATAACAAGCGACATTGGAAAACATCCCACAATCTCTTCTCTCAAAGAGGATGCCTCTAACCATGTACCAGCTCCCTCTCTCAAGGGTAGTGGTCGTAGATTAAAGTGGTCAGGTAAACCGAAGCAGCCCTGATCTTGGGTACTCTCGTACACCCGGAGAAGACCAAACTCTAGAGTTGCAACAACCCACTCTCAAGGATGTCAAAACGGGAAACACAATTCGATAGCTAGTCAAAAGTGTGATCCAAAAGAAGAGACTAGAGTTCAGATGCTATAAAGAAATCATCCAACAAAAAGGAGCCTTACATAGAATAATATGAGATAAACTCCATAGATTCCAATAAGCTTAAAGAGAGTAAAAGGTTTAGTTACAATGCATAGGGAAATGAAAGTAAAATGTAGTAAAAAGGGAAAGATAAGCATCGATCTCCTTGATTTAGAAGGTCAATATACAACAGCGGACCCCTAAGGTTCCCTTAACCCGGTACTGGGCAGGAGCTCTTCCCGATACACCCATGTCGGGCTCTTGACTGTGTCAGGTTTTGAGCCACGATGGCTAGGCATATCGGGAAGGACTCCCTACCCGATATAGCCGTGTTGGGTTGACAGCCCTATCGGGTGACATGCCTTGACAGTTGGTCAGTATCGGGTTCAGTATCGTGTTGAGTTAGGAAGCACTTAGGCTCTCAGGTTTCTTGTATCGGGTGTAGAGGGGCAAGCCATCTTGTGTTGAGGCTCATCAAGGAACCCGACACATTGGGGTAGTGTGGAAACACATCCCACTATCACACAGACAGCGAGGTGTTATGCGAAAACGTGCGGAAAACACCATAAACCTCAAAATTACCAAAAACACGGGTTAATTAAAGATGATTGCAGAAAGTAGGTACACTGTGAAATGATTACATTTAGGTCCTCATCCTGCAAGGAAAACAGGTTATATAAACATGTACAAGATCTTGACACGTGTCCACAACTTAGGGGATCAGCTGCGAGTTCATCACCTATTATTACATACAGAACGACCCACATCCATCCAGCAGCAGGATATACAAAACATCATCATCTATACATCGTGAAACAACGTCAAAACGCCCCCAAGGACCTGAGAGTACAGGGATGCCTCTAAGACTCTACTACAGAACAACCAAAACAGTATTATGTCCACCTCTTGCGTTCTACTACTCTTCTTGCTGCTCGGCCGCAACTCCACGAGCACCACCACGTCTAGCTCGAACACCTAAAAAGGTTATAAACTAGTGGGGTGAGACACACAATCCTAGAGAGAAACATAACTCCCCGCCGAAACCATAAAACCAAAGGAAGATTAAAGCAAAAGCAGCAAGTAACTAATAGAAGGTATAACAAGAGCAGTCTATAAAGTAAAGCTATTCATACCACCTAGCTTACCAAGATGTACGTAAGGCATGTACCCAAGTATTTCATTATGTAACATGATTAACAAGATAAGATTTATAAGATCTTACCATGTAACATAAGGAATGCAAAAGTAACTGCAAATATAACAAGATCAGCTACTCAAGCAAGGCCTCAAACAATGTTACGTGTTTTACCTTAAGCAGTAAATACTATTTGGCTGAATTATGTATTATTATTATTATTATTATGCCCTGAGGAAGCGAGTCGTACCGCTCAAATCCAACCTTCGGTTGCGAAACCCAAGCCGGTGCCATACACGGTCAATGGAAGAGCCGGACTCCATGACCTCCCACCTCGTGGTTAGTGTACGAGTAAAACACAAGCAGGACCACAATCTCATGCTTAAGTGGCCTCAGCCATAGGGTCAGCTCCCGCAGGCTACCCTCTGCCTAGCCCACCTCGGTACAGGTCTCAGTGCCAGTATATCTGAGCCACAGGCCTGTTCACCGTGCTCTGAGCCATGAATGCATTCATGCTCCCATATCACATATCCTGAGCCATGGGCCTGTTCACCATGCTCTATATATATTCTGAGTCTGCAACCGCAGCTGCACTCGTGTCCTCTCTATTTTAGGCTAGGAGAAACCTCGCATATTCAAAAATATGCGCTCCGGGTTATCCCGCAGGAGAACCTGTTTCACCATCACCAGCTCCTGATGATGATGGATCTATGGCCAGGGCAAACTACATGATATGTTCCACTGTGATTAGTTAGTACATTTTAAGTGGATTGTTGAGGCAACCAAGTTGTAACACATGCATAACATAAAACTACATTATTATTACCATCATCATGCTATTCCAGGATATCAATCCCCCATCACAAGAAACCACTGCCTCAAAAACCATTCTCATCACTTGGGATATCAATCCCAGATCATCATCAGAGGATAACACCTCAATTAGGCACTTCAACCAAACTCAGGTCCTCAGACCCAAAACACATCATGCATGTTATCTCATCATCAAGAGTAACCATCAAGTAGTGTTACTCAAACATATATCCCTCATAGCCCTTTACCTGGCTATGCATCACCTGAATGGTTAGTGTGAACAATCATCATGGATCAACAAAAAGACCATATTATCAAACATAGGGCAACATTGATGATTATATACTTTGTCATCCATGCCTCAACCAGAGACCACAGACACAGGCCATATCATCATGTAAAGCATCTTATATGCTTACCATTATCTCAACACTATACATATCATTCCAGATGATCATAAACATATGTAAAGTCATGTTAAGTTACATAGATATAGTCTACTACCTCAAGCATATCAAGGGTTACCATCACAAGCCAAACGTGACAGCATGAAACAAGATCTAGCATATCAGTTTTCCATATAAGGAACAAGACCCTTATTAGAAACACCTACTACCCTCACCAAAGGTAGTATCGGGCAGGGTACTCTCCCCTATCGCCCAACACTCTAGCCTCACAATGATCAAGCACCCTACAAGGATAATGGGAAGCACCTAGGTTGTATTGTGCAACGCTGTATCGTGCACCTCATGTGTCGGGCAACCAAAGCATAACGGCCACCACCATAGCGTGTAGCTCGGCCCAAAGGCATGTCCTGCAACCAGTGTAACGTGCAACACCATGTCATGCAATGACGTGTCATGCATCAGGAAACCAAAGCATACCGTGCACCCATGCATATCGTGCAACCACATGTGTCGTGTACTTCGGTGTCGTGCAATGCTCCATCGGGCATCCATGTGCAATGGATAGGGATACTATGTGACACTCTGTCGGGCATCACTACTAAGTCATGACACCCAACACCTAGGTAGCCACTAACTCTATAACGTCCAAGATATAACGGCACCAACCCACTCCTAGGTTATGTGTGTCGGGCATGGTACTCAGCTAAGTGTGACGCCCGACACAACAAGGCAAGGACCAGGGGTGTAATGCCCGTCACAACACCACAACTTGTCGACCCAAGCTCTAGACCAACGGAGGATATCGGGAAGCATCAACCTCAAGACTATATCGGCTAAGATGCCACTCCACAAGGTCATCATCAACCTCAAGAACAAGGGCACCACAACTCTAGTGGATAAAGAAGATGCTCACCTCTCAACAACCAAGAGAGAGGGGTCTTGCACACTCCTTATCACTAATTGGGCAACTCAAGGAACAACCACAACCAAGGTCCACATCCACCACATAGCTCACCTTTCAAGTCCATGGTGAGAGGAGGGTGTTGCTCAAGCCACTAGAACACAAGCTCACCTCTCAACTTAGACGAGAGAGGAGTATTGCCCATATTACTAGAACTCAAGCTCACTCCTCTACACCTAGGAGAGAAAGGGGTGTTGCTCACCAAGAAACCCTAGAACATAGGTTCGGCCAACAAGGACAACTTAAGCAAGAAACTCAACTAACAAAAAACATAGCCGATATGATCACAAGAAACATACAAACAAGAACATAGAAGATGATAATTTAGTTAGGGTTAGGAGTTATGTAATCCGCCTTAAGCAAGCTCCAAACTCCTAGAACCACCAAGGAAGAAGAGCACGAAACTCTAGGGTTCGGCCACCACTAGAGGAAGAAGGAGACTCCAAGGCAAGGATTGGCCACCAAGCTTGCAATGGAAGAGGGGTGTCATGCACCAAGGGAGAGGGAAACTAAGGAACTAAAGGGATCCTTAGCAAGAGAAAGGGAGCACATATATAGGAAAGGATGGAGGAGAAACCAAGGAAAGACAAGGCATGGTGTCACCCACCTAGGGACACTTGTCCATGTGCAAAGCCACCACTCTAACATGTCCTAAACACATGTCCAAGGCCATCGCCACATGCAAGCATAAAGCTCCAAGTGTCCACTAGTGGTGACATAAACGAGGTCAAAGAAGTTCAAAGGGTCCATGGGCGACACACCCCCATATCATGGCTGACACAAACCCTGGGCGACACAACTAGGCCGACACAAGTACACTTCCGCCCGACACAAGGTCCAAAGAGGCAAAGACAACACACCACAAGGCCCAACAAGCTCATCCAAGCCCAAGGAAACACAAGCAAGAAGCCCAACCCTTCCTCTCAACACCAGAGGAAGAAAGGAGAGGGAGGAACACCTCACAAGGTGACAAACTTGCCTACAAACCCTAAACTTGGGTAGATTGCAAGTAGCACCTCCAACTCTCAACAAAGCACCAACAAACCCTAATCACCACTAAAAGTGATTAGCAAGCAACTAAACATCAGGGTTAAGCAAAGAAAACAGGATAAGTCCTAAACGGAGGTCAGGGTCCTTACAAGGTATAACCCTCTACAAAGAGATTTCGTCCTTGAAATCTGAAGATAAAAGTGTGGGATACTTCCTCCTCATCTCTTCCTCAATCTCCCATGTGGCTTCCTCAATGCCACGATGATGCCAAAGAACCTTCACAAGGACCAGGTCCTTCCTCTTCAGCTTATTAACTCTTCTGTCAAGGATCGCCACATGACCTTCCTCGTAGGTCATATCTTCATCAAGCTCAACCTCGACTAGATGTATCACTGTCCCTGTATCCGGATGACTTTTCTTTAGCATACTGACATGGAATACTGGGTGTAACCTGTGCAACTCTGGCGGCAGCTCTAACTCGTAAGCTACCTTGCCCATATGTGCTATGACTGGGTATAGCCCCATATATCTGGGTGCTAGCTTACCCTTTCGGTCAAACCTCAGTACACCTTTCCACGGTGAGACTTTAAGATACACTTTGTCTCCTACCTGGAACTCCAAAGGTCGTCGGCGATTGTCTGCATAAGACTTTTTCCTGTCTTGTGCCGCTTTCAGCTGTTGTTGTATCACCTTGATCGTTTCTTTTGTCTGTTGTACTAACTCAGGACCCAAAAGCTGATATTCACCAGACTCATACCAACACAATGTATATCTACACTTCCTGCCATATAAGGCCTCATAAGGAGCCAGGTCAATGCTCCGCTGATAACTATTGTTGTAGGCGAATTCTATCAAACTGAGATGTATGTCTCAACTGCCTAGGAACTGCAAAATGCAAGCCCAAAGGAGATCCTCCAAAGTCTGAATAGTCATCTCAGACTGTCCATCTATCTACGGGTGGAAGGCAGTGTTGAACCTCAACTGCGTTCCCAACGCTTTGTGCAACTGTTCCCAAAAACGACTCATGAATTGAGGACCTCTGTTAGAAACTATCGTTGCTGGCACACCATGCAAATGCACTATCTCATCCACATATACGCGAGCGAGCTTCTCAGATGTATACGTTGTCTTCACAGGTATGAAATGGGCAGACTTCGTCAATCTGTTCACTATTACCCAAATGGAATCATGATTCCTAGTTGTCCTGGGTAGACTAACTACAAAATCCATGGTTATATGATCCCATTTCCACTGTGGTATCAGCAGGGGTTGCAACGTACCTGCCAGCTTCTGATGCGCAGCCTTAACTTTCTGACATACCGCACATCTAGCCACAAAGTCGGCTACATCTTTCTTCAAGCCAGGCCACCAATACAAGTCCTTCAGACTATGATACATCTTGGTGACACCTAGATGCATATCATACATCGACGTGTGTGCTTCCTCGAGTACTAGCTTCCTCAGATCATCTGCATTTGGGACCACCATCCTATCTCGGTAGCAAACTAGTCCATCCTCGGACTCGTGGAACCCATCACGCCTTTCGCTACCAAACTCTGACTTGATCATCTGCATTATATCATATCTTTGTTGTGCATCTTTGATCTGTGGTCTCAACATAGGCTTGACTTGCATATGTGTTAAAAGTCCATCTAACAAGGAAACTTCCATTCATACATTCATCTGTCGCAAGGAGACAAACATATCTCGTCTACGACATACCAAAGAACTCAACTGTGCCTTCTTTTTAGAGGGTGAAGAAGACTTTCAGCTAAGCGCATCAGCTACCACGTTCGCCTTACCAGGATGATACTCGATGGTGCATTTGTAATCATTGATTAGCTACATCCATCGGCGTTGTCGCATGTTTATCTCATTCTGTGAAAAGATATACTTTAGATTCTTATGGTCTGTAAAGATCTAACACACTTCCCCGTAAAGATAGTGTCTGCAAATCTTTAACGCATGAACCACTACTGCCAACTCCAAGTCATGCGTCAGATAGTTCTCCTCATGTTTCTTAAGCTGTCCCGAAGCAAAAGAGACCACATGATCTTCCTACATCAACACACAACCTAAATCTTTCTTGGAAGCATCACAGAAAACAACATAGTCCTTTCCAGGCTCTGATAGTACTAACACTGGAGCACTAGTCAGCTTCTCCTTCAAACTTTGGAAAGCTTGCTGGCATCGATCATCCCAAACAAAAGGTACATCCTTTCTAGTCAACTTCGTCATCAGCAACATAATTGCACTGAAGTCCTTGATAAACCTCCGGAAGTATCCTACTAAACCTAGGAAACTATGAACTTCTGTCGGCGTCTTCAGCTGTTCCCATTCTGCAACAGACTCCACTTTCTTCGGGTCCACTTTGACTCTTTCTGCATATATCACATGACCCAAGAAAGTTACTTTTTCCAACCAGAACTCACACTTACTGAACTTGGCATACAACTGATGTTGGCGAAGAAGAGTCAATGCTAGTCGAAGATGTTGCTCGTGCTCTTGCGTGTCCCGACTATAGATCAAGATGTCATCTATAAAGACTACAACAAATTGATCTAGAAACAGACGGAACACTCTGTTCATCAAATCCATCAAAGCAGCGGGCACATTGGTTAGCCCAAACGGCATAACCACAAACTCATAGTGACCATACCTCATCCTAAAAGCTGACTTTGGTATGTCATCCGCCTTAATCCTCAACTGATGATATCTGGACCGTAGATCGATCTTGGAAAACACTATAGCACCACGCAACTGATCGAACAGATCATCTATCCTCGGCAACAGGTACTTGTTCTTGATCGTGACCTTGTTCAACTACCGGTAATCTATACATAACCGCATTGACCCATCATTCTTCTTAACGAACAACACTGGAGCACCCCAAGGCGACGTACTCCGTCGGATAAAACCTTTCTCCAACAACTCTTGTAACTGCTTCTTAAGCTATGCCATCTCCACTGGAGCCATCCTATACGGTGTCTGTGCAACTAGTTGCATTCCTAGAACCAAATTGATCTCAAAATCAATCTCTCGGGGTGGAGGAACACCAGGGAACTCATCAGGAAACACATCCACAAACTCTCGGACAACCGACACCTCCTCAAGGCTAAGACCTTTCGCCTTGGTATCCACAAAGTGAGCTAAGAATGCCTCACATACTTATCGTAACAACTTCTCTGCCACCATAGCTGACACTAGACATGTCAGAAGAATCTTCCTATCACCTTGGAAGATCCACTTCTTACCGCCATCATCAAACACAGCTTGCTTGGAACCACAGTCCAAAACAACCTTATACTTCTCTAAGGTATCCATCCCAAGGATCACATAAAAACCATGCATATCAAGTGGTATAATATCCACTTGTATACTGTGTCCCAAAAAAGATAAGACATAATATGGACACTCCTCTCGAAGCATCGAGGAACCATCAAGAGGGGTTTCTAACAACAAGCTATCTTTATTACAACTAACAGGTAAACGACAATTTTCAAGCATACTATAGGCGATAAAAGAGTGTGTAGCACTCGGGTCAACCAAAACTGATATAAAGCAAGAAGAAGACATATCAGAATGAAATAACTCCATCTGACCTACCACCACTCGCGGGTTGACTATCGCTTTCGGTTGATTCATAGAATAGAATCGAGTCGTTGCTTGCTGTCCACGTCATCTGCTTCCTTGAGTAGATGATCCCGCTTGCGACACTGGACTGTGTCCTCGCCCTCTTCTACTATTGGGCTATTGTCTATCTGACCCTCATTGATTCTGCCTAGGCTGTTGTATTACTTCAACATCTCTATTCGGGTAGTTGAACCTGAAATGCCCGATCTGACCACAAAGATGGCATGACCTATCTTCAAACTATGGCCTAGATGGTCCTGTCACTGCCACTGAAGCTGTACTATGTGCCTTTTACGGTGAAGAAACATAACCTCTTCCCTTACCCAGAGACCACTATGATGGTACACTGAAACCTCTCATCATGGAAGGTGCTGAAAACCTTGGCTTCTTGAAGCCACCAAACCTCTATCCCTGGAACTGAGCAGGCCTCTTCTTAGCCATGGATTCTCTTTTCTCCCTTACTGATCGTTCAATCTTCCAGACAGATTCCACAAATGTAGCAAACCGCTCTCGGTTCTCCAACACAGAAACAAGTGTTGTCTGCTCAGCACTCAGACCCTTCTCAAAACGTCTGATCCGCTCCTCATCTGTTGCTGCCATGTGAGGACAAAACCTCAACAGATCCATAAACTTGGCCTCATACTCAGTGATGTTCATCGTTCCTTGGCACAAGCTCTCAAAGTGACTGATCTTCTCATCCAGATACGTCTTCGGAAAGTATCTGTTGACGAACTCACACCGAAAAACCTCCTAACTGATCACCTCACCAGGTCGCTTCTCCTCCTCGATGGTCCACCAGTGACCAGCACTACCTTTCAGAAGGTAGACAACATGCTTGTCTTTGTCTGCTTTGGGGATGTCGAGGATCCAGAAAGCCTTCTCAAGACTTGTCAGCCAAAGATCTACATACGCTGGATCAGGCGTTCCAGCATAATCCGAAGCTTCGACTCAGCGAAGTCGCTCAAAGGTCTTCCCAATACCCGATGTTTCACCATGGGGAGCTTGTGCTCTTGGCGGAGGCACTGGCATTCTTTCTATCATGAGATTTATTGTAGCCATCATCTGCCCCATAAGCTGTTGGTAGGCAGGGTTCTCGAAAATGACTGGGTCAGGTTGGGGGGCCTCAGGCACCCAATCTCCATGTGCCTATCCTATAGCTCCATCAACTTATGCAGCATCGCTGTTCTCGACAGCATGTTCTTCATGGTTTCCAGACATCTTGGCTCTTCTTCCACTGAGGGCAGAAGATGATTGTAAGAAAATCTGGAAAACTCACAAGAATAGACACAACCTAGTCCTAAATCCCTGTAGACTCAGCGAACCTAGAGCTCTGATACCAAACTTTTGGCAACACATCCCGCTATCACACAGACAACGAGGTGTTACGTGAAAACGTGCGGAAAACACCACAAACCAAAAATTACCAAAAACACATGTTAATTAAAGCCGATTGCAGAAAGCAAGTAAACGATGAAATGATTACATTTAGGTCCTCATCCTGCATGGAAAATAGGTTATATAAATATGTACAAGATCTTGACATGTGTCCACAACTTAGGGGATCAGCTGTGAGTTCAACACCTATTATTACATACAGAACGGCCCACATTCGGCCAACAGCAGGATATACAAAACATCATCAGCTATACATCATGAAATAACGTCAAAATTCCCCCAAGGACCTGAGAGTACATGGATGACTCTAAGACTCTACTACAAAACAACCAAAACAGCAGCATGACCACCTCTTTCCTTCTACTGCTCTTCTTGCTGCTCGGCCGCAACTCCGCGACCACCACCACGTCTAGCTCGAACACCTAAAAAGGTTATAAACCAACGGGGTGAGACACACAGTCCCAGAGAGAAACATAACTCCCCGCCGAAACCATAAAACCAAAGGAAGATTAAAGCAAAAGCACCAGGTAACTGATAGAAGGTATAACAAGAGCAGTCTATAAAGTAAAGCTATTCATACCACCTAGCTTACCAAGATGTATGTAAGGCATGTACCCAAGTATTTCATTATGGAACAAGATTAACAAGATAAGATTTATAAGATCTTACCATGTAACATAAGGTACATATAAGTAACTGCAAATATAACAAGATCAGCTACTCAAGCAAGGCCTCAAACAATGTTACATGTTTGGCCTTAAGCAGTAAATACTATTCAGATGAATTATGTATTATTATTATTATGCTCTGAGGAAGTGAGCCGTACCGCTCAAATCCAACCTTCAGTTGTGAAACCCAAGCTGGTGCCATACAAGGTCAATAGAAGAGCCAAACTCCATGGCCTCCCACCTCATGGTCAGTGCACGAGTACAACAGACAAGTAGCACCGCAGTCTCATGCTTAAGTGGCCTCAACCACATGGTCAACTCCCACAGGCTACCCTCTGCCTAGCCCACCTCGGTACAGGTCTCGACGCTAGTATATCTGATCCACGAGCATGTTCCCCATGCTCTGAGCCATGAACGCATTCATTCTCCCGTATCACATATCCTGAGCTATGGGCCTGTTCACCATGCTTTATATATATTCTGAGTCTGCAACTGCAGCTGCACTCGTGTCCTCTCTATTTTAGGCTAGGAGAAACCTCACATATTCCACAATATGCGCTCCGGGTTATCCCGCAGGAGAACCCGTTTCACCATCACCAGCTCCTGACGATGATGGATCTATGTCCAGGGCAAACTACATGATATATTCCACTGTGATTAGTTAGTACATTTTAAGTGGATTGTTGAGGCAACCAAGTTGTAACACATGCATAACATAAAACTACATTATTATTACCATCATCATGCTATTCTGGGATCTCAATCCCCCATCACAAGAAACCACTACCTCAATAGGCATTCTCATCACTTGGGATATCAATCCCAGATCATCATCAGAGGATAACACCTCAACTAGGCACTTTAGCCAAACTCAGGTCCTCAGACCCAAAACACATCATGCAAGTTATCTCATCATCAAGAGTAACCATCAAGAAGTGTTACTCAAACATATATCCCTCATAGCCCTTTACCTGGCTATGCATCACCTGCATGGTTAGTGTGCACAATCATCATGGATCAACAAAAAGACCATATTATCAAACATAGGGCAACATTGATGATTATATATTTTGTCATCCTTGCCTCAACCTGTGACCACAGACGCATGCCATATCATCATGTAAAGCATCTTATATGCTGACCATTATCTCAGCACTATACATATCATTCCAGATGATCATAAACATATGTAAAGTCATGTTAAGTTACATAGATATAGTCTACTACCTCAAGCATATCAAGGGTTACCATCATAAGCCAAACGTGATAGCATGAAATAAGATCTAGCATATCGGTTTTCCATATAAGGAACAAGACCCTTACTAGAAACACCTACTACCCTCACCAAAGGTAGTGTCGGGCAGGGTACTCTCCCCTATCGCCCAACACTCTAGCCTCACAACGGTCAAGCATCCTACAAGGATAACGGGCAACACCTAGGGTGTATCGTGCAACGCTGTATCGTGCACCTCATGTGTCAGGCAACCAAAGCATAATGGCCACCAGCATAGCATGCAGCTCAGCCCAAAGGCGTGTCGTGCAACCAATGTAACGTGCAACACCATGTCGTGCAATGGCACGTCATGCATCAGGGAACAAAAGCATACCATGCACCCATGCATATCGTGGAACCACATGTGTCGTGCACTTCGGTGTCATGCAACGCTCTGTCAGACATCCATGTGCAACGACTAGGGATACTATGTGACACTCTGTCGGGCATCACTACTAAGTCATGACGCCCAACACGGAGGTAGCCACTAACTCTATAACGTCCAAGATATAACGGCACCAAGCAACTCCTAGGTTATGTGTGTCGGGCAGGGTACTCAGCTAAGTGTGACGCCCGACACAACAAGGCAAGGACCAAGGGTGTAACGCCCGTCACAACACCACAACATGTCGACCCAAGCTCTAGACCAAAGGAGGATATCGGGCAGCATCAACCTCAAGACTATATCGACCAAGATGCCACTCCACAAGGTCATCATCAACCTCAAGCACAAGGGTACCACAACCCTAGTGGATCAAGAAGATGCTCACCTCTCAACAAGCAAGAGAGAGGGGTCTTTCACACTCCTTATCACCAATCGGGCAACTCAAGAAACAACCACAACCAAGGTCCACATCCACCACATAGCTCACCTTTCAAGTCCATGGTGAGAGGAGGGTGTTGCTCAAGACACTAGAACACAAGCTCACCTCACAACTTAGACGAGAGAGGAGTATTGCCCATATTACTAGAACTCAAGCTCACTCCTCTACACCTAGGAGAGAAAGGGGTGTTGCTCACCAAGAAACCCTAGAACATAGGTTCGGCCAACAAGGACAGCTTAAGCAAGAAACTCAACTAACAAAAAACATAGCCGATATGATCACAAGAAACATACAAACAAGAACATAGAAGATTATAATGTAGTTAGGGTTAGGAGTTATGTAACCCACCTTAACCAAGCTCCAAGATCCTAGCACCACCAAGGAAGAAGAGCAAGGCACTCTAGGGTTCGGCCACCACTAGAGGAAGAAGGAGACTCCAAGGCAAGGATCGGCCACCAAGCTTGCAAAGGAAGAGGGGTGTTGTGCACCAAGGGAGAGGGAAACTAAGGAACTAAAGGGATCCTTAGAAAGAGAAAGGGAGCACATATATAGGAAGGGATGGAGGAGAAACCAAGGAAATACAAGGCAAGGTGTCGCCCACCTAGGGACACTTGTCCATGTGCAAAGACACCACTCTAACATGTCCTAAACACATGTCCAAGGCCATCTCCACATGCAAGCATGAAGCTCCAAGTGTCCACTAGTGGTGACACAAACGAGGTCAAAGAAGGTCAAAGGGTCCATGGGCGACACACCCCCACACCATGGCCGACACACACCCTGGACGACACAACTAGGTCAACACAAGCACACTTCTGCCCGACACAAGGTCCAAAGAGGCAAAGGCAATGCACCACAAGGCCCAACAAGCTCATACAAGCCCAAGTCAACACAAGAAACAAGCCCAACCCTTCCTCTCAACACCAGAGGAAGAAAGGAGAGGGAGGTATACCTCATAAGGTGACAAACTTGCCTACAAACCCTGAACTTGAGTAGATTGCAAATAGCACCTCCAACTCTGAACAAAGAACCAACAAACCCTAATCACCACTAAAAGTGATTAGCAAGAAACTAAACATCAGGGTTAAGCAAAGCTAACAGGATAAGCCCTAAACGGAGGTCAGGGTCCTTACAGGTAGCCTTCTTGGTCATATCGTGTTGCTGCGGCTACTGGGGCAAGTTCTAAGTGAACTCCTCCTACCCCTCTCGGGTTGGGAGTGTGCTCACCTAGTATCGCCCAACATTCTTGGAAACTCCCCACACTAGCTCCGCTTGCAAAGTTAGCTCTCGTAGGGTTCCAACCCGTCCCATCGAAGTCTTGTAGCTACAATTCATAGGCAGCGGCATGGAGGGGTCACAGTCCTCATTCAGCCACGTGTCTTTGCCTGCCTTGTCTTTATGGCTATGGGGAGAAGGCCGATACATCCGTTACCAGGTACGACTGGCAGGGGCCGATGCGTGCCAGGTTGTGAGTAAGTCACGATTGGTCGTTGTCAGGTAGAGGTCATGCCGGGCTACTGCACTGATAGGAAACCTTGTCACACGGTAGACTCTATCGAGGCGACGAGTCATGGCGGGCGAGGCTCCGTGTCAGGTAAGAGTTGTGCCGCCCGCCAGTATCTCCTTGCATGGCACGCCTGTATCGGGTTGTTTCTGTGACGGGAAGCGACCATGACGCGTACTGGGCATGTCGTTTTGCTAGAAAGGGGCCGAGGCAGTTTGGTTGCTCGTGGATGGGCCGGGACGAGCCCATTTAATGCTTTTTGGGTGCAAATATAAGGAAAACTCTACAAAAGATGGGAAATATTGTTAGGAGCATAGTGTGGGTCATTTTTGTACAAATGACGAGATAAAACGGAGAGGAAGACAGTTTGGGAGGTAGTTTTGATAGTAAAACATAGGCTTTAACAGTCATAAAATGTGTGTTATCACTAAATCTCTTCTTCTTCTCCTTTCTTCTACTGATATCCTCTGTTCCTATACAAATGATGTTCTTTCATCCTTGTTCAGTGCCAACTATGCTTTTCCATGGCTAGTTGAGCTCCTTCTTGTCTATGTAGCCCGTTTTGGGCATGTTTATGTACTCTTACCTTAAGCAAGTAGTTTTATCTCAGATCTAGCACATTTTATGTTCTATCTCCTCTTTCTGGTTATGATTGCTAGTTTGGTTGATCTCTCTCTTGCTTGAACTGCTATTTATGTCTATATCGAGAGATTCGTTGTAGAAATAGATAAGAGAAGATAGTTTGGATCAGAATCTTAAAGGAGGACAGTTCAAGGTCGTCTGTTCCTAACATCCCAGAATATTCTAGACCTGAGAGGGTATCTAGGATATTCTAGGATGTTGGTTTGTCATCCTCACGAGAGGTTTCATATCATCGATGGGTTTTAGTCATGCTACGTAAGAGCAAGTGGGATGACCCCATAGGAACAGATACCACAATGTGTACCAGGTTTGGATGTAGATTGCTTGTTGGGGTGTTTGAGGGTTGTCTAAGCCTGAGAATGGGTGCATAGACTACCCAACTTGTGGTTACATAGTCAGGAACTTCTTTCTCTCTGGTTTAGTTGAATCCTGCAGACTCTATTTTATTTTATTTTCTTTGTTTTGTTTTAATTCATGACAATCCGCTAGACTAGTTCTAGCTCCTTACTTCTATTGACTATTGTCTTGGCTTATCTGGTTTAAGAATGATATCTCAAGCATCCTAAATGTCACCATGTCCCTGTGTTCGACCCTATATATCTACTTCGACCCCGTAATAAAGTTGCGGGTGTCTTTGAAGGTTTCAAGTTATAAATTTAAAGGTTTGATTCCTTCTGAGTCCACCTCTCCATATGGACACGTGATTCGAGGCCGATCAGAGCCATACTCAAGGACTAGTGAGGCAAAACTAGTATTGAAAAATAATCCCATGTGATTTGACGAAGGCCTCATATGGATTACCTGAAGGTACAGAGTCTTTGTTGTGGTGAGGAGAGGAAGGAAAGAAAGGGAGCAGGGTAGCAAGGAGCCAAAAATTACCAGCAGCATAAAGGCCCTAGAACCCTAACATGTATAGGGTTAAGAGATTCAAACTGGAATAGGGAAGGTATGAGAGAAGAAATCAGTGTCAGAGAAGGAACAGAGAGAGAGAAATTGGGGTCAAAATAGGGGAAAGGATCACAAACATGTTGGACTTGCTGAAACTGCCAAAGGTTGTAAAAAAGACACCAGTTGCATGATGGAAATTAGACAGTTAGAAACAATCTAGGTTTTCCATATAACCAAGAAAAAAGTGTGACTTCCCGACTATAGGAAATTGAATAATCAATGTAATAATTGCATAATAAACCATTCTAGGAAAGTATTATTATTAATATTTACTTTCCTAATTCATTTGAGGGTTCAAACATGGGTCAAATAATACCAAATTTTGCAATTAGGCTAATTTAGACACGTAGAATCTATTTTTGGCATTAGTTTTTCCTTTTGGAGGCATCTAGTATTTTATTTAATACCTATAGAGTGTTGGATTTTTTATCATCTTAATGAATTTAAGACATCTAGGAATGCTTTATTTATGTGAAACTTGGCCTACAAGCAAAGTTAAACATGATCAATATGACTTTGCCATTAATTTTCAATTTTGAGAATGTTTAATATTTTATTTCATGTTTTGGGATTTAAGTCACATTATCTCCCCAAAATACACTAGGATAGATCAGTTTGTCCAATTAATGTGAAAATTCTAGCATACACTAATTTTTGTATGGAAATTTGAATTTAGGATTTGTTTCTACTTTTGAAGCCATTTAATATTTTTGACCTTAGTTCATATTTTCTTTTCACATGAAATTAGAGGATTCATTATTGTTCAAATATTGTCAAACTTGGAACCCAAGCCAATGGCGACCCAAAGAACATGATTTAACCATTATATTTTAGTTTTGAGATTTCATTTTATGAATTATTGCACCATTTGGATTTATGGCTCATTGTTATTATATTTATCAAAATACTCCATCATTATTGTCAAATCCATTGCATTGGGTCTTATAATCTTTACTTTATTACCAAAAGAATTAAATTATTATTATTATGCATACAAATTCATATTTTACTCATTTAAGTCCATTAATTAAATATTTATTCAGATAATGGGATATAATTCATGGAAATTCATGTTCTTATTCCAAAGAACATTATACTTCCTTTTAAACATATTTTAGCCATTATTTGCATTTTGGTTAAGAAAAGGAACATATGTGGATTGACTTACATGTCAGTACATAAGTAAGTTATTACGTAAATATGAGTGTATTATGATGTATATTGCTACTTAATATGTTTTGCACATTTAACATTATCCAATTAGGTATAAATTTATCCTTGTTTGGTCAAATATAGGGAACCAAATATTATAATATACTAATCATGGGAATAGGATAAAATCCTATATTTTTGGATGTTACAACAATCCACAACTTAAAAGGATATTATCCTCAAAATTGCAACATCAATATATTATCATGAAACTACTCTCCATCCCTTAAAAGGTTTAACCTAATAATACCAAATTAAATAACATCAAAGTACTATGGTTTACTTATGCATCTTTTTACTTGTGAATATTTTAGATTTTTCTGATGTTCATAGATCATGCATCCAAATAACATGTCTTACCCACCAAGGGTTGAGTAGTAGGTCCTTGTGTTACCAACCTATCTACCCTAAGACTCACATCAGCATCCCAAAACTCATAGGGTACAAAGGGTAGGTCAACTAAACCTTATCACAAGACATATATTCCAAGTCATCACTTCATGAACAAAACTAGGGTTATTCTAGGGTTTCCCTATGAACTTACATCTCTTCATTGTGATTTAGTTCATGAAAACAAAGATAAAACCAGAGAAGTTTTTGTACATATAGTATTATAAAGAAAAATAATTTGATGATTGTAACACCCCTAACCTGGATTTTAGGATAACCCTAGAAGCTTTTCTTAAGTAAGTTTCTTGGAACCTTATCTTAATATTTTTTAAAACTGTAATTAAGACTTTAGTAGAGTTTATTTCTCAATTTTGAACTTATTTGCAAATTGTTTGTGCCTTATAGATAATTTTGGTAAGAATTGCAATTTACCCAAATGAAGGGTTTATGTGAAAATTAGCATCTCTAGAATGTCTGTTCTCTCTCTCTCTCTTTGTATCAATGAGAGGAAAGATAAATAAGGGGGTGCCTTGTTTGAGTCTTGTTGAATGATAACACTCTTTGTGGTGAATGAACAAAAAAAGTGTTGAGTACCTTGAACCCTAGATGAGGTTATATCAAGTTTTGACGTGTATATGGGAGTGCCTATTGGTTTGGAAGCCATAGAGGAGGTCCCAGATTGGTTTGTTAACCTTTGAAGGAGATCATGATGGGATAAGAACCTCAAGTAGCTGAAACCTATTGGTTTGCAAGTTCCTTGCAAAAGTGGTATCAGTTTGCACATAAAGCAAGATTGGGTGATGATATCTTATCAAGCAAGATACCCAAATGGATGAGATCTTATCCATGAATTATCCTTAAGAGTTTTGCATGGCAATATAATTATGGTGGCATGAAGTTACCATGAATGGACACGTGTCACTTGAGTGCACATAGTGATGACACCTAATACACACTCTCTTTCATGAACCTCAAATATATATAGCTCTCTTTTCACCTCCTAGTAAACCTTTTGATTCCTTTGCCATCTCTTACTTGGAGGACGATCCTAGGAGCTCAAGGAACCAAGAGAAGGCTGAGCATCTTACCTAAAGAGAATCCATGATCGTCTTCAACCTTGGAAAGACTATGCTTCTTGGATCATGATTCTTTCCTTCTCTTCTTTCTTCACCAAATTCTTATCTATGGTATCTCCTTCCATAGATAAGTGTTACGATCAAGTTTTGGACTTTTGACAAGTCATCTTCAACCTTGAAACGTGGATCTTTGAAGCTTGGAGCTTTTGAGTTGTTCTTGAGGTAGGTTATATAACTTGAAACCAATTTTATTATTATTTACCTTCTATCGTGCAATACTTGGTGATTCCTTTTCTACTTAGAATTTCTTGTTTAAATGATGATTCTATATTCTGTAATGAATATATAGGGCTATTTTCCATGAATTTGAGTAGTTATGTATGATGAGCTGATAACACCAAATTTTGTGATGTTTTTGGCCCTTATTTTGTTATCAAAACTGCCCTTTTTAACTGTTTTCCTCTCTCTTTTGTCATGTTTTTTAATAAACAGGCCACGCTACGCTATTAACTCAATTTTATCATCTTTTGCAGAGTTTTACTCATTTTTTGAAATCATTTAGCAGCAAAAAGGCTCGTCCCGGCCCACGAACGTGTTCCACCTACATCGGCCTTCTTACCAACCGGCCTCCCGATACGCTCACTGCCCGACACGGGTGCGCGATACCATACCACGCGACATAAGGATGCCGCGCAAGAAGGAACGAACGAGCGACATGCCATTTACCCGATAGGGAGTCGGGCTCACCACGACAACTACAGTGTGTCACGTGATATAGGCTACCCACCGGCAGGCGCCACTCGTCACGATGACTGACAGCCCGACATCCTTGTGTCGGGCGATATACATATCGGGCATCCCTGAAGCCACAAAAAGGAGCTGAAGGAAGAACACGTGGCGTCCAGAGCACCATAACTTCCCCCAACTGCTGCCTATAAATAGCAGCTACAAGACTCCGATGGGACGGGTTAGAAACCCTCGAAAGCCAACTTAGGAAAGCTTCAGGAGCTAGTGTATCGTGCCTCAGAGGTGTGTCAGGCGATTCTAGGTGAGCACTTCCCCATCCCGAGTGGGAGGGAATGGTTCACTTAGGGTTGTCACGGGCACCACTACAGGCCGATATCGGCCAACAAGAGTACCCGATACTGGAAGCAACACTCTGACCCGACACGATACCGAACCCCGATACACATCACCAGTCGCGGTGTTTCACCCGAGAGGGTGCCGCCCGACACGATCGTATCGGGCAAGGGCGCCGCGCTCAATACGTCCGCCCGTCATTAGTGTGTTGCCCGAATGGGTGTGCCGCCCGACACGATTGTATCGGGCAAGGTTCCTACCCAGTATTGGGCTGGGGGGTCTGTTGCTGCATGTCGCCCTTCTAAATCAAGAAGGCGACATTTATCTTTATTTCAAGTCATTTACTTAGTTTACTTATGCAATGTAATCAGACCCTTTTATGCTAATGGAAATAGAAGAGCCTTAATTATCTACTGCTTTATGTTTGGTCCCTTTTGTTGGATGATTGCTATGTTTAACATCTGAACTCTAGCTTGTACGCTTGGATCGCGTTTCGATTAGCTACTGAATCGTGTTTTTCCCATTGCAACAGCCTCGAGAGAGGTGTTGTGGTTCTAGTGTTTGGTCCGATACTGGAGTACGAGAGTGCCCAGGATCGGAGTTGATTTAGTAACCTTTCCACTCTAACTTAAGTCCAGCAACCTCGAGAGGGGTGTTGATGCTTGGTTAGAGGTACCCTCTTCGAGAGGAGGGGTACTAGATGTTTCTATTGCCGCTTGTTTTACCAAAGCTTTCTCCTTTGTTCCTTACTAAAGTGATAGTGTTATCTCTCTGTTTCCGTTGCACAAAAACCCCTAAAAACTGATAAATGCTTAAAACCTAATTTTTCCTCGTAGCTCCAGTTGGAGATAGACTTCTTCTGTTTTATCGATCTTAGCTTTTTGTTCCCTTGGGGAACATTTATCATCTCATTACCCTTGCCGGAGTGTAACATGTCGATTCCGCGTTCTCAACACTACCACCCTTGTCCCTGTGTTCGACCCTGTATATCTACTTCGATCCCGTAAACAAAGTTGTGGGGGCCTAGAAGGTTTCAGGTTATAAATTTAAAAGTCTGACTACTTCAAATCCGCCTCCACTTTTTGGACGCACGATTTAGGCCGGTCAACTTTTTGGCACCACTGCCAGAGACAAGGAAAAATGGTACTGTTGACGAACTCGAATCCACTAACTAAACTCAGTGCCTCAAGCTTAGAAATGAGCTTGACAACACTCTCTTTTTCCTTTTTTATTATTATTTTTAACCTGAAATGAATAATTCGTGTTATTAATAACAAATTTTCTAACTTGGGTTTTACACGCTATTCATGTACTCAGAAGAAAGGAATTCTACTCAACTAAGCACCGACACCATCAAACATGCCGCCTCACATTGAACCACCCCATTCAGAGGGTGAACGCCACGGGAGAGCTAGACCTCATTCGCCTCCACCTGAAGATAACGACCGCTATGACAGAAATGATCAGCCTGAAGATCCAGAAATGGAGCAGTTCGAGGACGACCATCATCGTGATAGACGTCATCATCACCAGAGGCATAGAAGAAATCACAATAATCAAGAACAGTACCAAGGTCGTCAAGTGACGAACACCAGTCAAGGCCAAGATGAGGTTTCAAACCAGCCAGACTTGGTTGGACAGTTATTTGATTTTGTAAAGAGACAAGATACAATCATTAACCAGCTAGCGCAGAGTGTACTTTCCAATCCAGGAGTTTTAAACTCGATGCAGTTCCAGATGTCAGATATGCAAACGCGCCAATGACAAATCGATCAAAAGTTGGCCCAGATGGCCGATTTGATAAAGAACCCTTCGAGAAAGATACTCTCCAGCCCCGAATCTTCCAGAATGGTAGTGCGGAGTTCCGGGAGGACAGTGGAGCATCATGAGGAGGCCAGACCAGAACCTGATTCGAGGACGGTGGGTGCGAATCCCACAGAAGATGAAAATTGACAAGCTAATGCCAGAGAGCCTGAATAGAGATCATTTGAGGAGCTACATGGTGGGAGAAGCCCTTACGCTCCCAGGCTACCTTTCCCATACAAGCTGATAAAGGCAAACCTGAAGAAGCGCCACGAGAAGTTCATGGAATCAATCAAGAAACTTTATCTTGAAGTTCCCTTTTTGGACGTCTTAGAAGAGATGCCAACTTATGCCAAGTTTCTCAAAGATCTGATTACTAAGAAGAGGAGAGGAGGAAGAATTGAAACTGTGCATCTAGAAAGTGTGTCCTTTGCTTTCATAAAACTGGATTTGCCCAACAAAAAGAAAGATCTTGGGGCTTTCACAATCCCTTTCGTCATCGGAGATAAAGTCGAACGGAAAGGTCTTGTCAACTTAGGGGCTAGCATCAGCCTTATGCCCCTAAGCTTCGTGCAGAGATTAGGTTTAACTGATATGGTTAGAACCAATATGAGAATTGAACTAGCAGATCATACCTTTAAAAGACCTATAGGCATTGTGGAAGATGTGTCAATCCGGGTAGGTAATTTCTTCATTTCGTGTGATATAGATGTCATTGATACCGTGGAGGACCCCCACTGTCCTATCATCTTCGGACGTCCTTTCCTGGCTACATGAAGGGTGTTTATTGATGTTTCTGAGGGAATAATTACTTTAAGGGTCAGAAACGACCACTTAGACTTCAAGGTGAAGGATGCGATGAGAGGACCTTCCCTGTCAGAGTCTGTTTGCTTCGCAGATAGTTACGACCAGTTCTGCGAGGAGATAGAAGAAGACATCCGAATGGTAGACCCCCTTGCAAGGAGATAGAAGAAGATGATTTTTCTGTCTGTGGAAAAGACTTTGATACCTGCCTGAAAAACCTCTCTTTGGTTCTGCAAAGATGTGAGGAGAAGAGTTTGGTTTTAAACTGGGAAAAGTGCCATTTTATGGTACAAGAAGACATCGTTCTGGGACATAAAGTTTCAAGGCGTGGCATCGAGGTGGACATTAGCAAGGTCGAAGCCATATACAAGCTTCCTCCACCGAAGTCCGTGACGGGAGTGAGGAGCTTCCTCGGGAATGCCGACTATTACCGAAGATTCATAAAGGACTTCTCAAAGATTTCAAAACCGTTGTCCAATCTGCTGGTAAAATATGTTGAATTTGTTTTCTCTAATGACTGCCTAATCACTTTTCAGGCTTTGAAGAACGCTCTTATCTCACCACCCATCCTCCAAGCTCCAGACTGAGATTTATCGTTCGAGCTTATGTGCGACGCCAGTGACTATGCAGTAGGAGTTGTCTTGGGGCAGAAAAAGGATAAAAGGCACCACGTGATCTGCTACGTTAGTCGCACGTTGGACGAAGCTCAGGTAAATTATACAACTACGGAAAAAGAGATGCTCGCAATCATCTTCTCTTTTGATAAGTTCAGATCGTACCTCATCGGGGCAAAGGTCAAAGTATACACAGATCATGGGGCTATAAGATATGTCATGCAAAAGAAAGATACCAAGCCCAAACTGTTGAGGTGGGCCCTGTTGTTACAAGAATTTGACCATGAAATAGTCGATAAGAAGGGTGCAGAAAATGTGGTCACTGACCACTTATCAAGGATCATTGCAGAAGGATAGAGGGAACCGCCCATTAATGACAATTATGTCGATGAAGCTTTAATGATGATAGAAAACAAGGAAGAGAACTTACCCTGGTTCGCAGACATTTGTAACTATCTTGCCTATGGAGAACTGCCCCCTGACATCACCTATAACCAAAAGAAGAAGTTGTTCGCGGATGTGAAAAATTACTATTGGGATGATCCTCTCCTTTTTAGAAGATGTGCTGATAGCTTGTACCGGAGATGCATTCCCGAAGAAGAAACCCCGAACATTCTGAAAGAGTGCCACGCCTCCCCTTATGGAGGACATCTGGGCAGTGAAAGGATTGCTGCCAAAGTGCTGCAATCAAGTTTTTACTGGCCCTCTTTATTCAAAGATGTTGCACAGTTTGTAAAGGTCTGTAAAGAGTGCCAATCGTCGGGCAATATTGGGCAAAGGAATGAGATGCCAATGGCAAATTGGATTGAAGTAGAAATTTTCGATGTATGGGGGATTGATTACATGGGACTGTTTCCCCCATCAAGGGGGTATCGGTACATTCTAGTGGCAGTAGATTATGTATCAAAATGGGTAGAAGCTGTTGCAACTCAAACATGAGATGCTAAGTCAGTGATCAAGCTATTCGAGAAGATGATTTTCCCTCAGTTCGGTGTACCACGTACTGTAATAAGCGACAGTGGGTCACATTTCGGAGAAAGAGAGTTTGAAGCACTCCTACAAAAGTATGGAGTTAAGCACAAGATCGCTACGCCCTACCACCCACAGACTTCCGGGCAAGTAAAGGTTTCAAATAGACAAATCAAGCCGATTCTGGAAAAGACTGTCAGTCGGACGAGGAAGGATTGGTCAATGAAGCTTGACGATGCACTTTGGGCCTACAGAACTGCCTATAAAATGCCCATTGGAACCACCCCCTATAAGTTGATCTACGAAAAATCCTATCATCTACTCCTTGAGCTGGAACACAAGGCCCTTTGGGCAATTAAATTCTTGAATATGGATCTAGAGAAAGCGGGAGAAAAGAGATATTTGCAGTTACAAGAGCTTGAAGAATTACAGATGCATGCTTATGAAAATGCAAAAATCTATAAACAGAGGACGAAGGTGTGGACCGTAAGTGAAGGTAATAAAGTTTTATTATTTAAATCCATCTAAGGAGGAAGGACGTAAGTGAAGGTAATAAAGTTTTATTATTTAAATCCTCAATTCATCTCTTTCCAAGAAAGTTACAAACAAGATGGTATGGACCGTTCACCGTATCAAAGATATACCCATCTGGAATGATGGAGTTATATGATAAATATGATCCAACCAAGGTCTTTCAAGTAAACAGGCACATGGTGAAAAGAAACTATGAAGACGAAGCTTTGGTTAGGAGGGCAGAGATCAACCTGCAAGATATTAAATACCGCTGCAAGCGAAAAGTGAAGAACCTAGAACGGTCGAGATGGCGACACAAACTGCAGCGCTCCTCAGGAGGCTGCCCGAGCTTTTATTTTTTCTAGAATAGGATGTTATTTACTTTCTTGCAAAACAAACATTATGAACATTTGAACTGTAATAAGGCCCGAGTCAGTGCATGCTCCACGTGCGCTGACTCTTCTATTTTATGGGCCACTGCTCTGTTTTGTGAAGAATTGAGGGGTAATACTATCTGAGGTCGGTAACTTAACCTTAGGCCAATTATGTTTTACCTATCAATCGCTTTTTCCTTCGCCTTGTTTTAGTTTTTCATCTAGATCTTGCTCTGAAGGCCGTGTATCGGGCAAGTATCTCCTTTTCCTGATCGTATCGGGCGGCAACTCAGTCAGCGCGAAGAATGTGTTGGTATCGGGCAACGGTGTATCGGGGATTGCATAGACCGTGATGGACGACACACCCGGAAGGCGAGCACCCGTATTGGGCAAGATGAGTAATTACCCTTGATTAGACGGATGAGACCGCTCATCTCGGGAATGACTTGTCTCAACGTCCGGCACGCATCCCAGATTTACCCGTTTTACCCCCGGTTGAGATTGCTATATATAGTACGGAGGTTTTTACCGTGTTGGGCTACTACTTTTTCTCTTCTAGCTACCTGTATCATGTAGTAATTTCTCCCTTTGCTCTTTTGTCGTTTAGGGTAGCTTCAGATAGCAAAGGTATAGCCCAATAGCCTTCTTGCCCGACACGAGCTTCATACTGCACGCGGCATATCGGGTGGACGACTTTGGTTAATTTCCTTGTATCGCCCGACACATGTGTCGCACGACACGTCTTTAGCACGCGTTTGCCCGATACGCCATATCAGGCGATAGCCTTATCGCTCATCCTTGTTCCGCCTCGCTTATTCTTTCTGTCGGGCGACATGTTGTCCTATCAGAAAGACCCTATCGGGAATTTTGTTTCACGCGGTCGTATCGCCTGACACACCCGTGTCGAACGACAGACATGGAGCGCGACTTCTCTCCATATAATCCAGTTTTGTATCGCTAAGATGTTCTTTTGATGGACGACACCCAAACTTTGTAACGGGCTGAATTTTATTGTGTAATCAGTTTCTCTTGCCTATCTAACATTTAAATAATCAATGAACTTGTTTAATGATAACAGATATGGATCGTACAAAGCAAACAACCGTTCGAGTTGACAAACTTGGCAGAAGAATCAACACTAAGGCCGCAGCTAAAGCAACAACGGTCGGGCAAAAACGCCAGAATCCCGAGGCAGTTGGACCATCAACTACAGAGAAGAGAGCAAGGACGGAAGAAGTAACGACTCCATTTTCTTTCCCGGAGGATGCATCCAGAACAAGTGCAAGGCTCTCAAAAAGGAAACACAAGGCTCGTGCAGATTATGACGATGATAATCGGCCTATGGTAGACAGAGAGCTCTTGAAAACACTTGTGGATACTATATCCAAAGAAGATAGCCTCCATGAAGAAGGTGGCTTCATGACTGATGAACCCAAAATACCCACATTCAATCCAGAAGCCACCAGAGAAAGATTTCCACTGATTTTCTATTTTGGAGATGGTCCTAAACCACCACAGAAGACAGACTATGATAAGGAAATGCACCTCTCTTGGGGCTACCAAATCAAGAAAAAGTATTGGAAGAGATAAGTGGACTTCTCTGACTAGTTCAATAGATGATGAAAGTCTAAAGAAACTGAGGTTGATGATCAGTCCTTTTGTTCATGTTCACAATGGAAGTATCTTAAAAAGTCTACCTGGTTTAAGGGAATGCCTAATAGTTTTGGAACTTCTTCCTCAGCAAAAGCACATGACTGATCTCCTTGAATCTTGCAATCCTGAACGTACATTTGCCTTTTAGTATAGCTGACTGCAACATCTTCATCCTAGAAGGGATATCAAATAAAGAGAAGCCTGACCAACTCTACCACGACGACTACTGGTGCAGGCGCGCTCACCAACTAACCCTCACTGGGATAACATTACCCTACCTTATCTACTTCACAACTCTAGGACGGAGTGTGGAGCAAGTTTGGGGGGGTACCATGCTCCAGTGAGGGAGGTATAAATTTGTTTTTCAACTCCACCCTTTTTGTTCTTTTGTTCTTCTCCTATATCATATGTACATATGCATGCTCTTACAAAAATTTTGAAAAATTTTGCTTACTTGTGTGTCCATAACATATGTACAAAGACGCTATATAGTAAAAACCTGATACGACTTCTTGCCAGTTTGTTTTCTACGTGCCCAAGGAGATGCAGGTTTTATTATGTCTTTCTGATAATGCAGCCTCAAATGACAAAAGACTACGACTTTCCACGCCAAAAATTTTGAAAAATAATCTCGCAACAGCTAAGAGACGTGTATGCAGAAGGAAAAAGTTGCCCAAACAGCAACATAAATTCCTCTTGTTTTCCCTTACCCAACAAAATCCCAAAAGAGAGAAGATCCTTAGGAGAGTGAATAAAAGCATGAGAGTTGTGCCCAATAAAAATAAAGAGAAAAAGAAAAAGAAATATATACACACTTGTTTTCCAAAAGTACCCATCTTTAGGCATGGTAGATCTGGGGCAGTGGTACGTAGGATGTGAAATCACTGCTCTAAAGACAACTGGCTTGGACTGTAGGGACCACTCACCCGCTAACAGACCCTTACCTGGATGGACTAATGGGAAACAAGAAAAATCCAAAAAAGCCTTAATCGTACCCAAACACACAACTTTTTGTCCCCAAAAGCTGTTTGTTGTGAAAGCTAACTTCGAAATCATGCACCAAAGTCTCGCTGAAGCTGTAGAGCAAAATTTTGCTGAAATAATAGGGCAGGAGAAATAAAGTCTATTGTTCATGGTCGGGTTGCATTCTCTGTGAGACATCTCAATCCTCGCTCAAACCCATGGTCTGAAAACTATACCGGTCAAGAAGAAGCATCACAAAATAAAGTTTAAAAATTGATTGAGGACAATCAAAATACTAAGTTTGGGGGAGTTGATAATACCAAATTTTGTGATGTTTTTGGCCCTTATTTTGTCATCAACACTGCCCTTTTTAACTGTTTTCCTCTCTCTTTTGTCATGTTTTTGAATAAATAGGCCACGCTACACTATTAACTCAATTTTATCATCTTTTGCAGAGTTTTCCTCATTTTTTGAACTCATTTAGCAGCAAAAAGGCCCGTCTCGGCCCACAAACGTGTTCCATCTACATCAACCTTCTTACCAACCGGCCGCCTGATACGCTCGCTGCTCGACACGGGTGTGCGATACCATACCTCACGATACAAGGATGCCACACAAGAAGGAATGAATGAGCGACACACCATTTACCCGACAGGGAGCCGGGCTCACCACGACAACTATAGTGTGTCGTACGATACAGGCTACCCACTGGCAGGCACCACTCATCACGATGACTGACAGCCCGACATCCTTGTGCTGGGCGATACACATATCGGGCATCCCTGAAGCCGTAATAAAGGAGCTGAAGGAAGAACATGTGGCATCCCGCAACTACAGGACTCCGATGGGATGGGTCGGAAACCCTTGAAAGCCAACTTAGGAAAGCTTCAGGAGCTAGCGTATCGTGCCTCAGAGGTGTGCCGGGCGATTCTAGGTGAGAACTTCCCCATCCCGAGAGGGAGGGAATGGTTCACTTAGGGTCGTCCCGGGCACCACTACAGGCCGATATCGGCCAACAAGAGTACCCTCTACTGGAAGCAACACTCTGACCCAACACGATATTGAACCCCGATACGCATCGCCAGTCGTGGCGTGTCGCCCGAGAGGGTGCCGCCCGACACGATCGTATCGGGCAAGGGCGCCGTGCTCGATACGTCCGCCCGTCATGAGCGTGTTGCCCGAGAGGGTGTGCCACCCGACACGATCGTATCGGGCAAGGTTCCTGTCCGGTATCAGGATGGAGGGTCTGCTGCTGCCTGTCTCCCTTCTAAATCAAGAAGGCGGCATTTATCTTTATTTCAAGTCATTTACTTTCTTTACTTATGCAATGTAATCAGACCCTTTTATGCTAATGGAAATAGAAGAGCCTTAATTATATACAACTTTATGTTTGGTCCCTTTTGTTGGATGATTGCTATGTTTAACATCTGAACTCTAGCTTGTACGCTTGGATCGCGTTTCGATTAGCTACTGAATCGTGTTTTTCCCATTGCAACAGCCTCGAGAGAGGTGTTGTGGTTCTAGTGTTTGGTCCGATACTGGAGTACGAGAGTGCCCAGGATCGGAGTTGATTTAGTAACCTTTCCACTCTAACTTAAGTCCAACAACCTCGAGAGGGGTGTTGATGCTTGGTTAGAGGTACCCTCTTCGAGAGGAGGGGTACTAGATGTTTCTATTGCCGCTTGTTTTACCAAAGCTTTCTCCTTTGTTCCTTACTAAAGTGATAGTGTTATCTCTCTGTTTCCGTTGCACAAAAACCCCTAAAAACTGATAAATGCTTAAAACCTAATTTTTCCTTGTAGCTCCAGTTGGAGATAGACTTCTTCTGTTTTATCGATCTTAGCTTTTTGTTCCCTTGGGGAACATTTATCATCTCATTACCCTTGCCGGAGTGTAACATGTCGATTCCGCGTTCTCAACACTACCACCCTTGTCCCTGTGTTCGACCCTGTATATCTACTTCGATCCCGTAAACAAAGTTGTGGGGGCCTAGAAGGTTTCGGGTTATAAATTTAAAAGTCTGACTACTTCAAATCCGCCTCCACTTTTTGGACGCACGATTTAGGCCGGTCAACTTTTTGGCGCCACTGCCAGAGACAAGGAAAAATGGTACTGTTGACGAACTCGAATCCACTAACTAAACTCAGTGCCTCAAGCTTAGAAATGAGCTTGACAACACTCTCTTTTTCCTTTTTTATTATTATTTTTAACCTGAAATGAATAATTCGTGTTATTAATAACAAATTTTCTAACTTGGGTTTTACACGCTATTCATGTACTCAGAAGAAAGGCATTCTGCTCAACTAAGCACCGACACCATCAAACATGCCGCCTCACATTGAACCACCCCATTCAGAGGGTGAACGCCAAGGGAGAGCTAGACCTCATTCGCCTCCACCTGAAGATAACGACCGCTATGACAGAAATGATCAGCCTGAAGATCCAGAAATGGAGCAGTTCGAGGACGACCATCATCGTGATAGACGTCATCATCACCAGAGGCATAGAAGAAATCACAATAATCAAGAACAGTACCAAGGTCGTCAAGTGACGAACACCAGTCAAGGCCAAGATGAGGTTTCAAACCAGCCAGACTTGGTTGGACAGTTATTTGATTTTGTAAAGAGACAAGATACAATCATTAACCAGCTGGCGCAGAGTGTACTTTCCAATCCAGGAGTTTTAAACTCGATGCAGTTCCAGATGTCAGATATGCAAACGCGCCAATGACAAATCGATCAAAAGTTGGCCCAGATGGCCGATTTGATAAAGAACCCTTCGAGAAAGATACTCTCCAGCCCCGAATCTTCCAGAATGGTAGTGCGGAGTTCTGGGAGGACAGTGGAGCATCATGAGGAGGCCAGACCAGAACTTGATTCGAGGACGGTGGGTGTGAATCCCACAGAAGATGAAAATTGACAAGCTGATGCCAGAGAGCCTGAATAGAGATCATTTGAGGAGCTACATGGTGGGAGAAGCCCTTACGCTCCCAGGCTACCTTTCCCATACAAGCTGATAAAGGCAAACCTGAAGAAGCGCCACGAGAAGTTCATGGAATCAATCAAGAAACTTTATCTTGAAGTTCCCTTTTTGGACGCCTTAGAAGAGATGCCAACTTATGCCAAGTTTCTCAAAGATCTGATTACTAAGAAGAGGAGAGGAGGAAGAATTGAAACTGTGCATCTAGAAAGTGTGTCCTTTGCTTTCATAAAACTGGATTTGCCCAACAAAAAGAAAGATCTTGGGGCTTTCACAATCCCTTTCGTCATCGGAGATAAAGTCGAACGGAAAGGTCTTGTCAACTTAGGGGCTAGCATCAGCCTTATGCCCCTAAGCTTCGTGCAGAGATTAGGTTTAACTGATATGGTTAGAACCAATATGAGAATTGAACTAGCAGATCATACCTTTAAAAGACCTATAGGCATTGTGGAAGATGTGTCAATCCGGGTAGGTAATTTCTTCATTTCGTGTGATATAGATGTCATTGATACCGTGGAGGACCCCCACTGTCCTATCATCTTCGGACGTCCTTTCCTGGCTACATGAAGGGTGTTGATTGATGTTTCTGAGGGAATAATTACTTTAAGGGTCAGAAACGACCACTTAGACTTCAAGGTGAAGGATGCGATGAGAGGAACTTCCCTGTCAGAGTCTGTTTGCTTCGCAGATAGTTATGACCAGTTCTGCGAGGAGATAGAAGAAGACATCCGAATGGTAGACCCCCTTGCGAGGAGATAGAAGAAGATGATTTTTCTGTCTGTGGAAAAGACTTTGATACCTGCCTGAAAAACCTCTCTTTGGTTCTGCAAAGATGTGAGGAGAAGAGTTTGGTTTTAAACTGGGAAAAGTGCCATTTTATGGTACAAGAAGACATCGTTCTGGGACATAAAGTTTCAAGGTGTGGCATCGAGGTGGACATTAGCAAGGTCGAAGCCATATACAAGCTTCCTCCACCGAAGTCCGTGACGGGAGTGAGGAGCTTCCTCGGGAATGCCGACTATTACCGAAGATTCATAAAGGACTTCTCAAAGATTTCAAAACCGTTGTCCAATCTGCTGGTAAAATATGTTGAATTTGTTTTCTCTAATGACTGCCTAATCACTTTTCAGGCTTTGAAGAACGCTCTTATCTCACCACCCATCCTCCAAGCTCCAGACTGAGATTTATCTTTCGAGCTTATGTGTGACGCCAGTGACTATGCAGTAGGAGTTGTCTTGGGGCAGAAAAAGGATAAAAGGCACCACGTGATCTGCTACGTTAGTCGCACGTTGGACGAAGCTCAGGTAAATTATACAACTACGGAAAAAGAGATGCTCACAATCATCTTCTCTTTTGATAAGTTCAGATCGTACCTCATCGGGGCAAAGGTCAAAGTATACACAGATCATGGGGCTATAAGATATGTCATGCAAAAGAAAGATACCAAGCCCAAACTGTTGAGGTGGGCCCTGTTGTTACAAGAATTTGACCATGAAATAGTCGATAAGAAGGGTGCAGAAAATGTGGTCACTGACCACTTATCAAGGATCATTGCAGAAGGATAGAGGGAACCGCCCATTAATGACAATTATGTCGATGAAGCTTTAATGATGATCAAAAACAAGGAAGAGAACTTACCCTGGTTCGCAGACATTTGTAACTATCTTGCCTATGGAGAACTGCGCCCTGACATCACCTATAACCAAAAGAAGAAGTTGTTCGCGGATGTGAAAAATTACTATTGGGATGATCCTCTCCTTTTTAGAAGATGTGCTGATAGCTTGTACCGGAGATGCATTCCCGAAGAAGAAACCCCGAACATTCTGAAAGAGTGCCACGCCTCCCCTTATGGAGGACATCTGGGCAGTGAAAGGATTGCTGCCAAAGTGCTGCAATCAAGTTTTTACTGGCCCTCTTTATTCAAAGATGTTGCACAGTTTGTAAAGGTCTGTAAAGAGTGCCAATCGACGGGCAATATTGGGCAAAGGAATGAGATGCCAATGGCAAATTGGATTGAAGTAGAAATTTTCGATGTATGGGGGATTGATTACATGGGACTGTTTCCCCCATCAAGGGGGTATCGGTACATTCTAGTGGCAGTAGATTATGTATCAAAATGGGTAGAAGCTGTTGCAACTCAAACATGAGATGCTAAGTCAGTGATCAAGCTATTCGAGAAGATGATTTTCCCTCAGTTCGGTGTACCACGTACTGTAATAAGCGACAGTGGGTCACATTTTGGAGAAAGAGAGTTTGAAGCACTCCTACAAAAGTATGGAGTTAAGCACAAGATCGCTACGCCCTACCACCCACAGACTTCCGGGCAAGTAAAGGTTTCAAATAGACAAATCAAGCTGATTCTGGAAAAGACTGTCAGTCGGACGAGGAAGGATTGGTCAATGAAGCTTGACGATGCACTTTGGGCCTACAGAACTGCCTATAAAATGCCCATTGGAACCACCCCCTATAAGTTGATCTACGAAAAATCCTATCATCTACCCCTTGAGCTGGAACACAAGGCCCTTTGGGCAATTAAATTCTTGAATATGGATCTAGAGAAAGCGGGAGAAAAGAGATATTTGCAGTTACAAGAGCTTGAAGAATTACGGATGCATGCTTATGAAAATGCAAAAATCTATAAACAGAGGACGAAGGTGTGGACCGTAAGTGAAGGTAATAAAGTTTTATTATTTAAATCCATCTAAGGAGGAAGGACGTAAGTGAAGGTAATAAAGTTTTATTATTTAAATCCTCAATTCATCTCTTTCCAAGAAAGTTACAAACAAGATGGTATGGACCGTTCACCGTATCAAAGATATACCCATCTGGAATGATGGAGTTATATGATAAATATGATCCAACCAAGGTCTTTCAAGTAAACAGGCACATGGTGAAAAGAAACTATGAAGACGAAGCTTTGGTTAGGAGGGCAGAGATCAACCTGCAAGATATGAATACCGCTGCAAGTGAAAAGTGAAGAACCTAGAACGGTCGAGATGGCGACACAAACTGCAGCGCTCCTCAGGAGGCTGCCCGAGCTTTTATTTTTTCTAGAATAGGATGTTATTTACTTTCTTGCAAAACAAACATTATGAACATTTGAACTGTAATAAGGCCCGAGTCAGTGCATGCGCCACGTGCGCTGACTCTTCTATTTTATGGGCCACTGCTCTGTTTTGTGAAGAATTGAGGGGTAATACTATCTGAGGTCGGTAACTTAACCTTAGGCCAATTATGTTTTACCTATCAATCGCTTTTTCCTTCGCCTTGTTTTAGTTTTTCATCTAGATCTTGCTCTGAAGGCCGCGTATCGGGCAAGTATCTCCTTTTCCTGATCGTATCGGGCGGCAACTCAGTCAGCGCGAAGAATGTGTTGGTATCGGGCAACGGTGTATCGGGGATTGCATAGACCGTGATGGACGACACACCCGGAAGGCGAGCACCCATATTGGGCAAGATGAGTAATTACCCTTGATTAGACGGATGAGACCGCTCATCTCGGGAATGACTTGTCTCAACGTCCGGCACGCATCCCAGATTTACCCGTTTTACCCCCGGTTGAGATTGCTATATATAGTACGGAGGTTTTTACCGTGTTGGGCTACTACTTTTTCTCTTCTAGCTACCTGTATCATGTAGTAATTTCTCCCTTTGCTCTTTTGTCGTTTAGGGTAGCTTCAGATAGCAAAGGTATAGCCCAATAGCCTTCTTGCCCGACACGAGCTTCATACTGCACGCGGCATATCGGGTGGACGACTTTGGTTAATTTCCTTGTATCGCCCGACACATGTGTCGCGCGACACGTCTTTAGCACGCGTTTGCCCGATACGCCATATCAGGCGATAGCCTTATCGCTCATCCTTGTTCCGCCTCGCTTATTCTTTCTGTCGGGCGACATGTTGTCCTATCAGAAAGACCCTATCGGGAATTTTGTTTCACGCGGTCGTATCGCCTGACACACCCGTGTCGAACGACAGACATGGAGCGCGACTTCTCTCCATATAATCCAGTTTTGTATCGCTAAGATGTTCTTTTGATGGACGACACCCAAACTTTGTAACGGGCTGAATTTTATTGTGTAATCAGTTTCTCTTGCCTATCTAACATTTAAATAATCAATGAACTTGTTTAATGATAACAGATATGGATCGTACAAAGCAAACAACCGTTCGAGTTGACAAACTTGGCAGAAGAATCAACACTAAGGCCGCAGCTAAAGCAACAACGGTCGGGCAAAAACGCCAGAATCCCGAGGCAGTTGGACCATCAACTACAGAGAAGAGAGCAAGGACGGAAGAAGTAACGACTCCATTTTCTTTCCCGGAGGATGCATCCAGAACAAGTGCAAGGCTCTCAAAAAGGAAACACAAGGCTCGTGCAGATTATGACGATGATAATCGGCCTATGGTAGACAGAGAGCTCTTGAAAACACTTGTGGATACTATATCCAAAGAAGATAGCCTCCATGAAGAAGGTGGCTTCATGACTGATGAACCCAAAATACCCACATTCAATCCAGAAGCCACCAGAGAAAGACTTCCACTGATTTTCTATTTTGGAGATGGTCCTAAACCACCACAGAAGACAGACTATGATAAGGAAATGCACCTCTCTTGGGGCTACCAAATCAAGAAAAAGTATTGGAAGAGATAAGTGGACTTCTCTGACTAGTTCAATAGATGATGAAAGTCTATAGAAACTGAGGTTGATGATCAGTCCTTTTGTTCATGTTCACAATGGAAGTATCTTAAAAAGTCTACCTGGTTTAAGGGAATGCCTAATAGTTTTGGAACTTCTTCCTCAGCAAAAGCACATGATTGATCTCCTTGAATCTTGCAATCCTGAACGTACATTTGCCTTTTAGTATAGCTGACTGCAACATCTTCATCCTAGAAGGGATATCAAATAAAGAGAAGCCTGACCAACTCTACCACGACGACTACTGGCGCAGGCGCGCTCACCAACTAACCCTCACTGGGATAACATTACCCTACCTTATCTACTTCACAACTCTAGGACGGAGTGTGGAGCAAGTTTGGGGGGGTACCATGCTCCAGTGAGGGAGGTATAAATTTGTTTTTCAACTCCACCCTTTTTGTTCTTTTGTTCTTCTCCTATATCATATGTACATATGCATGCTCTTACAAAAATTTTGAAAAATTTTGCTTACTTGTGTGTCCATAACATATGTACAAAGACGCTATATAGTAAAAACCTGATACGACTTCTTGCCAGTTTGTTTTCTACGTGCCCAAGGAGATGCAGGTTTTATTATGTCTTTCTGATAATGCAGCCTCAAATGACAAAAGACTACGACTTTCCACGCCAAAAATTTTGAAAAATAATCTCGCAACAGCTAAGAGACGTGTATGCAGAAGGAAAAAGTTGCCCAAACAGCAACATAAATTCCTCTTGTTTTCCCTTACCCAACAAAATCCCAAAAGAGAGAAGATCCTTAGGAGAGTGAATAAAAGCATGAGAGTTGTGCCCAATAAAAATAAAGAGAAAAAGAAAAAGAACTATATACACACTTGTTTTCCAAAAGTACCCATCTTTAGGCATGGTAGATCTGGGGCAGTGGTACGTAGGATGTGAAATCACTGCTCTAAAGACAACTGGCTTGGACTGTAGGGACCACTCACCCGCTAACAGACCCTTACCTGGATGGACTAATGGGAAACAAGAAAAATCCAAAAAAGCCTTAATCGTACCCAAACACACAACTTTTTGTCCCCAAAAGCTGTTTGTTGTGAAAGCTAACTTCGAAATCATGCACCAAAGTCTCGCTGAAGCTGTAGAGCAAAATTTTGCTGAAATAATAGGGCAGGAGAAATAAAGTCTATTGTTCATGGTCGGGTTGCATTCTCTGTGAGACATCTCAATCCTCGCTCAAACCCATGGTCTGAAAACTATACCGGTCAAGAAGAAGCATCACAAAATAAAGTTTAAAAATTGATTGAGGACAATCAAAATACTAAGTTTGGGGGAGTTGATAATACCAAATTTTGTGATGTTTTTGGCCCTTATTTTGTCATCAACACTGCCCTTTTTAACTGTTTTCCTCTCTCTTTTGTCATGTTTTTGAATAAATAGGCCACGCTACACTATTAACTCAATTTTATCATCTTTTGCAGAGTTTTCCTCATTTTTTGAACTCATTTAGCAGCAAAAAGGCCCGTCTCGGCCCACAAACGTGTTCCATCTACATCAACCTTCTTACCAACCGGCTGCCTGATACGCTCGCTGCTCGACACGGGTGTGCGATACCATACCTCACGATACAAGGATGCCACACAAGAAGGAATGAATGAGCGACACGCCATTTACCCGACAGGGAGCCGGGCTCACCACGACAACTATAGTGTGTCGTACGATACAGGCTACCCACCGGCAGGCACCACTCGTCACGATGACTGACAGCCCGACATCCTTGTGCTGGGCGATACACATATCGGGCATCCCTGAAGCCGTAATAAAGGAGCTGAAGGAAGAACATGTGGCATCCCGCAACTACAGGACTCCGATGGGATGGGTCGGAAACCCTTGAAAGCCAACTTAGGAAAGCTTCAGGAGCTAGCGTATCGTGCCTCAGAGGTGTGCCGGGCGATTCTAGGTGAGAACTTCCCCATCCCGAGAGGGAGGGAATGGTTCACTTAGGGTCGTCCCGGGCACCACTACAGGCCGATATCGGCCAACAAGAGTACCCTCTACTGGAAGCAACACTCTGACCCAACACGATATTGAACCCCGATACGCATCGCCAGTCGTGGCGTGTCGCCCGAGAGGGTGCCGCCCGACACGATCGTATCGGGCAAGGGCGCCGTGCTCGATACGTCCGCCCGTCATGAGCGTGTTGCCCGAGAGGGTGTGCCACCCGACACGATCGTATCGGGCAAGGTTCCTGTCCGGTATCAGGCTGGAGGGTCTGCTGCTGCCTGTATCCCTTCTAAATCAAGAAGGCGGCATTTATCTTTATTTCAAGTCATTTACTTTCTTTACATATGCAATGTAATCAGACCCTTTTATGCTAATGGAAATAGAAGAGCCTTAATTATATACAACTTTATGTTTGGTCCCTTTTGTTGGATGATTGCTATGTTTAACATCTGAACTCTAGCTTGTACGCTTGGATCGCATTTCGATTAGCTACCGAATCGTGTTTTTCCCATTGCAACAGCCTCGAGAGAGGTGTTGTGGCTCTAGTGTTTGGTTCGATACTGGAGTACGAGAGTACCCAGGATCGGAGCTGCTTTAGTAACCTTTCCACTCTAACTTAAGTCTAGCAATCTCGAGAGGGGTGTTGATGCTTGGTTAGAGGTACCCGCTTCGAGAGGAGGGGTACAGGATGTTTCTGCTACCACTTGTTTTACCAAAGCTTTCTCCTTCGTTCCTTACTAAAGAGACAGTGTTATCTCTCTGTTTCTGTTGCACAAGAACCCCTAAAAACAGATAAATGCTTAAAACCTAATTTTTCCACGTAGCTCCAGTTGGAGATATACTTCTTCTATTTTATCGATCTTAGCTTGTTGTTCCCTTGGGGAACTTTTATCATCTCCTTACCCTTGCTGGAGTGTAACGTGTCGATTCCACGTTCTCAACACTACCACCCTTGTCCCTGTGTTCGACCCCGTATATCTACTTCGATCCTGTAAACAAAGTTGCGGGGGCCTAGAAGGTTTCAGGTTATAAATTTAAAAGTCTGACTACTTCAAATCTGCCTCCACTTTTCAGACGCACGATTTAGGCCGGTCATGAGCTTGAGCTTGAAGATGATGAAACTGATATGCACAAACCGATATTGGTTTGTGGGAAACCCTAACCCGATACAAGGGTATAAGTATGGAAACTGATACATATGAACTCCTATTCTTTTGGGTTGATTTGTTAAATAGGAAACTGTTCTATTAAGTGTTTTATCTTCCATCTAAATTCAAAAAAATGGCATGCCAATATCTATAAGATATCCAGGTTAACACTTATGTTTTCTCCATAACATGGACGGTCATCATGAGTTGAGATGTTCTAAACAATATGTTACTAATCTAATATGACCAAGAGGGATCTAGGTCGATATGCTAGACTCTATAACCCAATATGCCTCTAATGATATTGGTTTGTAATGAGCTAGAGATGTCTAGTCAAGAAAGTATACGAAGTTATGTTTAGTTGGTTGAGTGTGGTGGCTGATATGGCTAACCCTAAATTGATACACCACAAACCCTAGTTGGTTGAGAGGCCAATACACTAATTAATATTGTGGCAGATACCTTAGATGATGTTGAGTGGCTGATACACTAATTGATAGTGTGGCTGATACCTTAGATGATGTTGAGTGGCGGATACTCTAAGTTGAAGGGGTGGCTGATGCCCTAAGTTGATGAGGAGGCTGATACACTAGTTGAAGGTGAGGCCGATATACAAGGGGTTGAAGTGGCCAATACCTTAGTTGATGGTGAGGCTGATACATAAGATGATTTTATGGCCAACACACCCAAGTATGTATTATGGTCGATACACATCAAGCACCTTATAAACAATACCACTCTAAGCATCTCTAGAATGATAGCATTTGGCATGCTTTGTCCGACACAAATAGATGTGTCTTGGCCGACACAAGTGATGTGTCTAGACCAATACAAAAGTTGGAGTGTAGGCCAATACACCTTGTAGAGTGTAGGCCGATACACCTTGTAGAGTGTAGGCCGATACACCTTATAGAGTGTAGGTCGATACACCTTGTAAAGCGTATTTGATACACCTTGAAGAGTGTAGGCCGATACACTATGAATATAATCAATGAATGCATAATTAAAGTAATGAGATGAATACACTTTAATAAGTGTAGGTTGATAACCCTAAAGAAGGGTAAATCAATGTAATAAGTATGTTGAAATCAATATCCTAGTAAGGATGAGAGAGAAACTAGTACTACTCACATAAGAAGGGTAATATCTCATGTTGATAATTAGTTCATGATACTTGATGTAATATGCTTGAAAACTTATGGAAGTGATGTAGCCCTTATAATGCAAAATAGGTTTGGTTGATAACTATGAACTTGAAAACCCTAAATCAGTTATAACAGGTAACCTTAACCCTAATCATGAGAGGGTTGCAATTTGAATGTTTTCTTCTTATGGCATGGTCATGATATTTTCTTGATATTGCATTTCTATGAAATTCTAACTGTGCAGGTGTTATGAGATGATGAACGTATCTAGGTATGAGCTATGACGATTTAGTATAACACAAATAATATAAGGCCTTGTGAGACATGTATGCACTTGCCCAACAAGTATGATTTATATATGGGTCTAATGACCTAGAGTTGGTTATTGCCTAATGAGAGGTGATATTGTTCAATAATGAACTAAGGGTTTGATACCAAAGCATATGATCATGATAATGATAATAATGAAGGGATGAGATTCCCAATAAAGTATTTAGGGGACTGATATCCCAAGATGAGTGTAACCAGATATGTACCAATTGATACAAGATCTCTTGAAAATATGTTATACCTTTCTCTATAGAATTTACCTATAATTCATGCTTGTAACTTGATTGATGCTAAAAGATGTTGTAATGCACTTAATTTATCAGTGAACTAAAAATGTAGTTTACCTGACCATAGAATCATTTAGTGTCAGGATCTACTGAATGATGAAATGAGTTTACTTAGAGCGCATATTTTTTAATATGTGAGGGTGCTAGACGAGTATTACCTTGCTTCCTTCAAACCCTAGGATTTGGCCTTGAGCCATTCTCCTAAAAAGAGTGTGATTGTAGGCCATAGTTCTATTGCAACATTGGGTTTGGCGGTAAAGCTATATCCCCATAATAGTATGGTTGTAGGCTATGACTCAATATATACAAGCAGGATTAACTGTAGGTCATACCCTAAACAGAGAACATGCTACATGCTATGTCTCTATAGAGAAGAGCCTCTATACGCCAGGCTAGCTAATATACTGAATGACTCATAATGTCACTGTCACTCTCGTACTGACCGAGAAAGGAGAGGTCATGAATTTTGGCTCTTCCATAGACCTGTATGGTACTAATTCTAACTTTGTAGTGGTCATTTGGAGATGGAAGGTATATTCCCATCTCTGTAGGGCATAATAAGATCGACTATTTAAAGATGTAATCAGTCGTGTAGCGTATTTGTTTAAGGACCAAATACAGAAACATTAGTTGATTCCTTGCTTTGTTTTTGTACTATTTAGTTTATAACAATTATACATGTTCTTCTTATTCCTTTTTAAAAAGTGAATAAATGATCTACTACTCAGTTGTAAATATATGAACTATTAGGAAGATAAGATTGCTCTGCTCTGCATATAATCAATAGTTATACTTGTTTAATTCAATATAGGTTTCTTCTACTCTCATTCATAACAGTGTAGCTATGATAATAATTCTATTGGCAAAGAGTTATATCTCTTGCTGGGACAAGTTGTCTCACTTTGTGGGTACCACAACTATTTAGGTGGACGTACACAAAAGGGTAAAGATCGTGCAGCATATAGCGAGTAGCAGTAGCCATAACAACAATAATAGCTCAGGTTGAATGTGCTGCAATGTGTTTTGTAGATATAAAGTCATATGTGTCATCCTTGTACTCCCAGGTCCTTTGGAAGATAGTTCGTAAAGAGTTTTATAATCGATCCAAGATTTTAGCTAGTATGCCTTGATGCATGATGCTGCTTTGGTGTATATTTTGATAAAGCAATTGTTATCTCAAATCCTTGCAAGGTGATGAAACAATGTATGTACAAGTGAACCATGATGTATATATATGGTTTGGTTCTTTCCAAAAAGAGTTTCCTGATAATGGATCTCTTAGCAAAAAGGTTTTATTTTTAATGATTTTTAGTAATCCATTGTTAATGATTAATTCTGCATAGTTTTGTGTGATTAAGCTGTCAGTTTGATAGTGGTCGCCACAATGATAAAACCTTGCAATACAAAATTGTAGATAGGGCCCAAAATCAAAGTGAGAACCAAGTCATAAATTTTCCATTTAAGTTGTTCTTATCAACTATTTTCTCATTTTCATGCCAAAATCCACCCTAAAGTTAGATCTTAACATCCAAGGATATACGTCACCACCAACCTATATTGTAGGATAAGATTACCTAAATCCTTTTGACATTAAGATTTACTCATCATGAATCTTATATGTACTTCTTGTGATCCTAAATGGACATTTCATAATATCATTAATAACATAGGTCAATTCGAGGTTAAACATATCACTTAGAGGGTTACTACGTAAGAAAATGGTTCTAATTAGTGAGGCAAGTCTCACAAATCTAGTGTAATATAAATAAACAATAGCAGCTAAGTCTCACAACCATAAAACCTGATAAAGAATATCACATAACCAAACTCCCAAAAATATATAAAGTGGGTAAAAATCCCAGGTATGGGTCATGATGAATGCATATTCATCATGGAATTCAATTATCACTTTGGGACAAATTCAACTCTATATATACTATTTCACTCATTAAATATCAAAATGAATCATAATGTGCAAAATTACTTAATTGATTCGATTATTAATATTTTAACTGAATATTGTTGATTTAATGCAGGTCTTGATAAGGTTGAATAGTTAGCCTGGACCCACCTTCACTCACCCTTGGTTCTGACCAATCAGACTGACCAAACGGTTTCATCCATTCAGACTGACCAAATGGTTTCAGCCATTCGATCTCGCCAAACAATCTGGCCATCCGGTCTTGACCAACCGATTTCATCCATTCAGACTCAAGACCGAATGGACAGACCCATCTCAAAACCATTTGGACGTCGTACGGTTTTAGACCGTTTGGGCGCCAAAGTCGCAAGACTGTTCAGCCACGAAGATCGTTTTGTCGTGACGACCGAATGGCCACCATACTCTCAAGACCGAATGGACAGATCCACCTCAAAACCATTTGGACGTCACACTATTTCAGACCATTTGGGTGCCAAAGTCGCAAGACCGTTCAGCCGCGAAGACTGTTTAGCCGGGACGACCAAATGACCACCATACTCTCAGATCGTTTGGAACCGGTCTGCAAGACCGTTTGAGTAATACCGGTCTGCAAGACCGTTTGAGTAATACCGGTCTGCGAGACTGTTGGAGGAATACAATGAGACTGGTTTAATAGTGCTATGTAACGTCCCATGATTTCAAGCCTTGGATAACATGATCTTAAAAGGAATGATTGGACTACCCATATCACCAAGGTGCACCTCCTTTTCCGGGAGCCCATCACTAAAGAACTCCATAGTTAAGCGTGCTCAGCTTGGAGTAGTACTAGGATGGGTGACCAGTCGGGAAGTTGATCCTGGCTTGCACGACAGTGAGGACAAAGTGCATAGTTAAGGCTAGTGGTGGTCTGTGGGGCCAATCGTCATTCTTGAAACTCTGTTAGTGCCTTGGGCAGTGGGCTCAGGCATTACAAATGGTATCAGAGCCAATTCCCCTCTAGTAGGTGGGGCCCACATGGGCATGTGGCATGCCAGTCTTGAGTCGTGCGGTCCAGGCAAGTTGGAAAGGGCTATCCGCAGAGACGAGATGGAGCCGCCCTTGTGCTCATAGCCGTGGATGGGAGTTGGGTGTCCATGGGCCATTCTGGGTCTACACTGAAATGGGGAAGCGATTATGAGGTCGTATAGTTCAGCCTTGACGAGGACGTCAAGAGTCTAAGTGGGGGAGATTGTACCATCCCAAGATTTGAGGGCTTGCATAACAGTCTTGAGCCGTGCGGTCCAGGCAAGTTGGAAAGGTCTATCCGTAGAGACGAGATGGAGCCGCCCTTGTGCTCATAGCCGTGGATGGGAGTTGGGTGTCCATGGGCCATTCTGGGTCTACACTGAAATGGGGAAGCGATTATGAGGTTGTATAGTTCAGCCTTGACGAGGACGTCAAGAGTCTAAGTGGGGGAGATTGTAACATCCCAAGATTTGAGGCCTTGTATAACATTATCTTAAAAGGAATGATTGGACTACCCATATCACCAAGGTGCACCTCCTTTTTCGGGAGCCCATCAGTAAGAACTCCATAGTTAAGCATGCTCAACTTGGAGTAGTACTGGGATGGGTGACCTGTCGAGAAGTTGATCCTGTCATGCGCGTGAGTGAGGACAAAGCACGCAGTTAAGGCTAGTGGTGGTCTGTGGGGACAATCGTCATTCCTGAAACTCTACTAGAGCCTTGGGCAGTAGACCCGAGTATTTACAAATGGTATCAGAGTCAATTCCCCTCCAGTAGGTGTGGGGCCCACATGGGCATGTGGCATGCCAGTCTTGAGTCGTACGGTCCAGGCATGTAGGAAAGGGCTATCCATGGTGATGTAGCCACCCTTGCGCTGGTATTTTGTGATCGGGAGCTGGGTGTTCATAGGCCATGTTGGGTTTGTACTGAAATGAGGAAATATTATGAGGCCATATAGTTAAGCTTTGACGAGGACGTCAAGAGTCTAAGTGGGGGAGATTGTAACGTCCCAGGATTTCAAGCCTTGGATAACATGATCTTAAAAGGAATGATTGGACTACCCATATCACCAAGGTGCACCTCCTTTTCTGGGAGCCCATCACTAAAGAACTCCATAGTTAAGCGTGCTCAGCTTGGAGTAGTACTAGGATGGGTGACCAGTCGGGAAGTTGATCATGACTTGCACGTCAGTGAGGACAAAGTGCATAGTTAAGGCTAGTGGTGGTCTGTGGGGCCAGTCGTCATTCCTGAAACTCTGCTAGTGCCTTGGGCAGTGGGACCAGGCATTACATGCTACGTATAAGACCGTTTGAGGACATGCACAGACTAAACTGTTAGGAGCCTCTACGTGAAGACCGTTTGCTTAATCATGCAAGACCGAATACAATAGCGAGACCGTTTGGTACTCTTTGCTGCAAGACCGTTTGCAGGAGGTTTGATTGAGCATGCAAACTGTTTGCCTATCATTTCCCCCAGACCATTTTCCAATGCACGTGCATGAGTCTGCATGCATTCAAGACCGTTTGCAGCTTCCAGAATCAAAATTGTTTGATGATTAAATGGTTTGCAAACCGTTTGTTGGATACACATGAAGAACCGAATGGATAAGCTGCTGATTAGCTAGGAGTGAAGATTGTATGCCAAGACCGAATTCCGAGACCGAGTAAGCATGCACACACAAACCGAGAACAATACCCACGTGAAGACCTATGGGTTGAATAGAAGACCGTTTGTGTCACACCCCGATCTCACACTAACCACTAATCACGAGATTAGGGCGCGACGGAGGGATTATCACATAAACAAATCGCTGAAAACTTTTTCTTTTTAAAACCTCGTAATGATATCCGGATTATTGCTGTAAACTAAAACACAATAAACTATTGCGGAAGCATTTCAATTAACCTGGCTAGAGAACATAAACAAAGTTTACAACATGTAACATTGTTTAACAGAAAGTAAACATAACAGTTAATTTACATCTTTATACACATTCCACAAACATACTCTCTCTCACCCACACCATGTCCCAATGACCGAGGGGAAAGGACTAAGAGACCTCTAACTACTAACTACATATACCTTCTACAGACTAAGCGTTAGGATGAAACGATCCTTCCGATTCCTGATGCTGATGCTGACCTAAAAATGTTTGAGTAGAGGTATGAGCCTACTCGCTCAGTGAATAGCATTTCGCTTAGCTATCAATAAACAACTCATCAGGTTTATAAATTGAAAATAAACATATATACAGTTCAAACAGGGCAGTTCTATTGACATAGCAGATATACAGATAATAATCACATTTCTTTGCATCAACAGGTATTTCAGGTAAATGAACAGATATATAAATTTACTGTGATCCTATATGATTACTTATTCATATTATTATTATGCCCTAATCATATGCAGTGTACTCTGCATATAAAGATTCGTAGCAAGTTCATGCCACGAACCCACCGTACAAGACTTAGCGACACACCCGGGAAATGCTAAGTCTGACTGCTGTCCTGGTCTGCGTCAGGACTCTCAGGCTCACACGGCCTCACTCCACTCTCAAAAGAGTGTACTCTAGACTCCTCCTCTAACCTGAGCACACAGGCGGAGAGTCTGGGTTACCATCGTGACACATGCACGGATTATTGTTGAATAACCCCTATATACTCCAGTGCCACCGTGACACACGCACGGATTATTGTTGAACACTGCCTTTATACCCTTGTGCCACCGTGACACACGCACAGATTATTGTTAAACACGAGTCACCGGCCATCTAGACACACGCTAGGTAGGTCGTTTCACCCCAAGGTGCAGACCTCACGAGGGGTTCTACAGTGTTAGGGCACCTATGTCTATTAGTTAGTTAAGAGATATACAGTTTAACAGAAATATCACATTACGACTGTAAAACATGAAATTTCCTCTTTTTCATCATTCATATCATGCATTTCAAGTTCCAATGAACTTAACATACTTTAATGTACATGCTACACTATTTAAGAGTCATATCAACTGATACTGAAGCAAATAAGCATTTAAAATGAGTTTAATAATGATTTCTAAATGAACTGCCACTCACCCACTTCGGTGTGTTCGTATACACCGAAAAACATCCACAACCACGCCTAATTCTGCCCTTTACAGCAGCGTGCACGCCGTGCACCTAGGCTGCACGCCGTGCACCTTCAGTGCACTTCTGTTCTATTTTTCTGCACCTTTGCACGCCGTGCAAACTGATTTGCACGCCGTGCAAACTAAATTGCACGCCGTGCAAACTGATTTGCACGCCGTGCACCTGGACTGAAACTCGTTCTGCTATCTGTAACTTTGCACGCCGTGCAATCTGACTTTGCACGCCGTGCAACCTGCGCAGAAATGGAAATTGCAGAAATAAAAGAGGAGATTGGGGTCGATTCGGTGGATGATTCTTACCCGAATCACTCCTATAGCTTTGGAATGACCTAGCAAGCAGTTGGCAAGAAGAAAGAACGGAGGGGAAGCACCGTTCGCTCCCTAGACCATCTCCATGGTCGGCTTCTTCACGGCTGTAGGAGGAAGAAGAAGAAGATGATGCAGCTGGTTGATTTGGCTGGAGAAGATGAAGAATCGAAGAAAAACGGAGAAGGAGGGGCTTGGTTGCCTAGCTTCTCCTCTAGCTCGCTCTCTCCCTCTCCCTTCTCTCTGTTTTTCTCAGGCGGCAACCAAAGGAATGAACGATACGTTCATTCCAAGGTCGGTTAACAGAACTAATAAAGGAAAACTACAGAAAAGGATAAGGAAGGGCGCCCAGGGGGCCGGATGTAAATTGCCCAAAAACTTTCCGAAATTACACATAGGTCCCTGTACACTAAAAAGCTTATATCTTTTTACTCGTAGGTCGGTTTCGCATGATTTCTTCGGCAACAGATTAAGCACAAACTTGCCCTCAATCGCAGGACAGGAAAACAAGCTAAGGATACATTAACACTAGCTCAAAGCTCAAAACACTATTAACAAAAGCAAGTACTTATCTTAACATAATTAGTTCAATTATGCACTAACCAAGGTACTTACTGTTAAAACGAAATGTGGGTCATAACAATATCCCTCCCTTATAAGAATTTCGTCCCGAAATTCCTAAAAGAGAAAAGGAAACTTGTTACGCATTTCTGATTCAAGCTCCCACGTAGCTTCCTCTATATTGTGATTCTTCCACAAAACCTTCACTAAAGATAACTCACGATTCTTAAGCTTCTTGATTCGGTGATCAACTATCTGTACTGGTCCTTCCACATAGGACACATCTGTCCTAAGCTGAGCCAGATCTGGATCTAATATTTTCTCTGTAGCAGGGTGACACTTCTTCAGCATAGACACATGGAACACATCATGAAGATTTGCCAACTCAGACGGCAAATCCAACTTGTAAGCTACAGGTCCAATCCTCTCAACAATAGGATATGGGCCCATGTACCTAGGGGTCAACTTACCCCTCTTGCCAAACCTTAACACTCCCTTCCACGGTGAAACCTTCAGATAAACCTCGTCACCAACCTCAAACTCAAGAGGTCGACGTCGTCTTTTTGCATAACTTTTCTGCCTGTCCTGAGCAGCTTTCAACTGCTCCCTGATCACAGATATCTTCTCTGTAGTCATATCGACTATCTCAGGTCCAAGAATTTATTTCTCTCCAATCTCATACCAACAAACTGGTGATCTACACTTCCTGCCATATAGAGCTTCATATGGGGCCATTCCAAGACTAGAATGGTAGTTGTTGTTATACGCAAACTCCATCAAGCTTAAGTGTTCTTCCCAGTTACCTCTGAACTACAGAACGCATGCTCTCAGCATGTCTTCAAGAGTCTGAATGGTCCTCTCAGATTGACCATCTGTCTGCGGGTGAAACGTTGTACTGAACCTCAGCTTTGTGCCCAACGCACGATGTAACTGATTCCAGAATCTAGATGTAAACTTAGGATCTCTGTCAGAAATAATGGAAACTGGAATCCCATGTAATCTGATTACCTCGTCCACATATATCTTGGCCAGCTTCGGAACATCAAAGGTTGACTTGATAGGAAGAAAGTGAGCAGACTTAGTTAGTCTATCCACAATCACCCAAATCGAGTTCGAACCTCTAGACGTCCTAGGTAATCCTACCACAAAATCCATCGTGATGTGTTCCCATTTCCACTCAGGTATAGGAAGCGACTGTAAAGTACCAGCAGGTTTTTGATGCTCAGCTTTAACCTGCTGACACACTCCACATCTAGCCACGTACTCAACCACATCTCTTTTCATACCAGACCACCAGTACATCTCTCTGAGATTCCTATACATTTTCGTGTTACCTGGATGCATAGCATACATAGAAGCATGCGCTTCTTCAAGAATTTGCTCCTTCAGCTCACTGTCCCCGGGTACACACAATCTGTCATGAAGATACAACACACCCTCGTCAGAGAACCTGAATTCTGACCTTTTACCTTCCGACATATCCTGCATAATCTGCCTCAACTCATTATCACTCTGTTGCAATTCCTTAATCTGATCATAGAAAGTAGGTTTGACCTGCATTTGAGCAATCAACCCACTCTGTTCAGTCACATCCAAGTCTAAGTTCAACTTTCGCTTATCTACAAGCAAGTCTCTTTTGAAACATGCCATAGAAAATGCATTTGCTGTTGAACTTGACTTTCTACTCAAGGCATCAGCTACAACATTTGCTTTTCCAGGATGGTAATCGATTGTCACATCATAATCTTTAATCAGCTCAAGCCACCTGCGCTGTCTCAGATTCAAATCTTTTTGAGTGAAGATATACTTCAGGCTCTTATGGTCTGTAAACACCTAACATGTCTCACCATACAGGTAGTGACGCCATGTCTTAAGAGCATGAACTATAGCAGCTAACTCCAGATCATGAGTAGGATAGTTCTCTTCGTTCTTCTTAAGATGTCTAGATGCATAAGCCACAACTTTGCCTTCCTACATCAGCACACAGCCCAAACCTCTCCTAGAAGCATCGCAAAATATTGTATAACCCTTTTCTACTTCTGGCAAAACCAACACTGGTGCTGAAGTCAACTTCCTCTTCAAGATCTGAAAACTTTTCTCACAGTTATCAGACCAAACAAACGGTGCATTCTTCCTCGTCAAGTGTGTCAAGGGTGATGCTAACACACTGAAGTTCTGTATAAACCTTCTATAATAGCCTGCTAATCCCAAGAAACTTCTAATCTCAGTAGGGGTCTTAGGCTGTTCCCACTGAAGCACATAATCAACTTTCTTAGGATCAACACTAACTCCATCTCTCGAGATAACATGTCTAAGAAATGCTACCTCAGCCAACTAGAACTCACACTTGCTAAACTTAGCATACAACTGATGTTTCCTCAACAGCTGCAACACTACTCTCAGGTGTTGCTCATGCTGTCCATCATCTCTGGAGTAGATCAGAATATCATCTATAAAGACTACAATAAACTGATCTAGGAACGATTTGAAAATCTGATTCATCATATCCATAAAGGCTGCTGGGGCATTGGTCAGCCCAAACGACATGACCAGAAACTCATAATGTCCATACCTGGTTCTGAAAGCTATCTTGGGAATATCAGAAGCCTTTATTCTGAGCTGATGATATCCAGATCTCAAATCGATTTTAGAGAAGATTGTCGCTCCACACAACTGATCAAACAGATCATCTATTCTCGGCAAAGGATACTTGTTCTTAATAGTGATCTTGTTTAGTTGCCTGTAATCTACATAGAGACGCATGGTGCCATCCTTTTTCTTAACAAATAGGACTGGAGCACCCCACGGCGAAGAACTGGGTCTGATGAAACCCTTATCCAACAACTCCTTCAGCTGCACCTTGAGTTCCTTCAACTCTGCAGGTGCCATTCTATAGGCTGGTAGTTCTACTGGATGACTACCTGGATATACCTGAATCTCAAAATCAATGTCTCTGACAGGAGGTAAGCCTGGTAACTCCTCTGGAAAAACATCAGAAAACTCACGAACCACAGGCACATCATAAACACTGGTGGTGCTCTTCTCTGCTCTGGTGTCAACCACATGAGCAAGGAACGCTTCACATCCTTTTTGTAACATCTTATCAGCTACAGCAGCTGATATTATGCACGTAGGCAGAACTTTCCTATCTCCAGTAAAGACACAAGAAAATTCCCCTAGTTGAAAGGTAGCTTCCTTTTTCCAACAATCGAGTTGCACTCGATATGTCTCAAGACAATCCATACCCAAGATGACTTGAAAAGTATTTACATTCAAGGGTATGAGATTAGCAGCAAAGGTATAACCTCTAAAAGATAGCAAGCATCCGGGACAGAACTCAGTCAAAACTGTTGGTCCACCTAGTGGAACCCTCAACACTAACTCATCTACCAACTCTTGAGTTAACAGATTAAGTTTACCAACTAAAGAACGTCGTATGAAAGAGTGAGTAGCACCCGGATCTATCAAAACTGAGACTGGTATACTATTAAACAAAAGCATCTCTCCTGTAACAACTTGTGAAGAAATTATACCTTCCTGAGGTGTCAAAGAAAAGAAACGTGCTGCCGCTCTCCCTCTGCCACGCTGTCCTCTTTGACCACTTCTGCCACTGGATACTCCACCACCTCTGGAACCAGAAGCCATAGAAGAACTCGGTCCTTCAGCTGGAGGTTGTCTCTGAACATCATAAAACTGAGACTGAGAAGCTTGTGATGCTGCTGGTTGAAGCTGAGGACAAAACTTCTTTATATGTCCTATCTGCCCACATTGGTAACATCCTGTATAATCTAAACCCCAACATTGCCCAGAGTGAAATTTTCCACAGATATTACATACCCGCATCTCCTGTTTCTGTGGACCAGTCACAGAAGTAGATGATCCAGATGGCTGCTCTCTAGACGCACTGCCCCATCTCCCTGGGCTATATCCTCCTCTGCCTCTAGAAGTAGTGACATCCTCAGATCTCTGCCTGCCGAAACAACCAAAGCCATGCCCAAGCTTAGAAAAGAAACCTCTACCTCCGCCTTTGTATCCACTACTAGATTGCCCTCTACTGAAATCTGCAGATCTTTTCTTAGACTCGGGCACCCTGTCAGCATTCACAGATTCTTCAACTTGTCTCGCTGCCTCAACAAACTCACCAAAGTTCTCTCTGTTCCTCCTGCTAGTAGCAGAAACTGTATGCCGAATTTCTGACCTTAGCCCTTCCTGAAACCTTCTGCATCTTTCTATGTTGTCGGGAACAAGTTGCGGATAGAAATTCGCTAACCGTGTGAAAAGCGCTTCATACTCAGTAACTGTCATGTTCCCCTGCTTGATATTCTGTAACTGCCTGATTTTCTCATTAAGAAAAGTGGGTGGATAGAATTTGAGATGAAACTCCTCAGAGAAATCCTGCCAGGAAAGCTCTGTACCTCTCCTCTTTTCTTCCACACCACGCCACCACAACTCTGCATCGCCTGTTAAAAGGTAGACTCCATGATTAATCTTCTTATATTCTGGAAGTTCCATCAAGCGAAAGACCTTTTCTATCTGTCTAAACCACTCATCAGCCTCAGCGGGATCTGTGGTGCCACTAAACTCTGTGCCACCTAGCTTCTTCACAAGCTCATAAGATCGCATCAGATCTTTACTGCTGGTAGAAGAAGAATCTCACCTATCAGCCTTGTACTTTTCTTTGGTCTCCAGGAACATCCTCTACATCCGGGATGCTTCATCCACGTGGTCACCACCACCTGGACCCAAGTACAAAGGATCAGGGCCAACATGGCTCTCGGCCTGATCATCGCGATCAAAGCCTCATCCTGCCATCTGCAATGATATAACAGAACATTTCCTGTTAGAAAACTACAGATAGAAGAAAGACACCTAAACCTTAATCCTATTGGTCTCTTATCGTCCCCTGACTTGGACTTTGAGTAACTATGTACTCAACCTACGCTCTGATACCAAGATGTCACACCCCGATCTCACACTAACCACTAATCACGAGATTAGGGCGCGCCGGAGGGATTATCACATAAACAAATCGCTGAAAACTTTTTTCTTTTTAAAACCTCGTAATGATATCCGGATTATTGCTATAAACTAAAACACAATAAACTATTGCGGAAGCATTTCAATTAACCTGGATAGAGAACATAAACAAAGTTTACAACATGTAACATTGTTTAACAGAAAGTAAACATAACAGTTAATTTACATCTTTATACACATTCCACAAACATACTCTCTCTCACCCACACCATGTCCCAATGACCGAGGGGAAAGGACTAAGAGACCTCTAACTACTAACTACATATACCTTCTACAGACTAAGCGTTAGGATGAAACGATCCTTCCGATTCCTGATGTTGATGCTGACCTGAAAATGTTTGAGTAGAGGTATGAGCCTACTCGCTCAGTGAATAGCATTTCGCTTAGCTATCACTAAACAACTCATCAGGTTTATAAATTGAAAATAAACATATATACAGTTCAAACAGGGCAGTTCTATTGACATAGAAGATATACAGATAATAATCACATTTCTTTGCATCAACAGGTATTTCAGGTAAATGAACAGATATATAAATTTACTGTGATCCTATATGATTACTTATTCATATTATTATTATGCCCTAATCATATGCAGTGTACTCTGCATATAAAGATTCGTAGCAAGTTCATGCCACGATCCCACCGTACAAGACTTAGCGACACACCCGGGAAATGCTAAGTCTGACTGCTGTCCTGGTCTGCGTCAGGACTCTCAGGCTCACACGGCCTCACTGCACTCTCAAAAGAGTGTACTCTAGACTCCTCCTCTAACCTGAGCACACAGGCGGAGAGTCTGGGTTACCACCGTGACACACGCACGGATTATTGTTGAATAACCCCTATATACTCCAGTGCCACCGTGACACACGCACGGATTATTGTTGAACACTGCTTTTATACCCTCGTGCCACCGTGACACACGCACGGATTATTGTTAAACACGAGTCACCGACCATCTAGACACACGCTAGGTAGGTCGTTTCACCCCAAGGTGCAGACCTCACGAGGGGTTCTACGGTGTTAGGGCACCTATGTCTATTAGTTAGTTAACAGATATACAGTTTAACAGAAATATCACATTACGACTGTAAAACATGAAATTTCCTCTTTTTCATCATTCATATCATGCATTTCAAGTTCCAATGAACTTAACATACTTTAATGTACATGCTACACTGTTTAAGAGTCATATCAATTGATACTGAAGCAAATAAGCATTTAAAATGAGTTTAATAATGATTTCTAAATGAACTGCCACTCACCCACTTTGGTGTGTTCGTATACACCGAAAAACGTCCACAACCACGCCTAATTCTGCCCTTTACAGCAGCGTGCACGCCGTGCACCTAGGCTGCACGCCGTGCACCTTCAGTGCACTTCTGTTCTATTTTTCTGCACCTTTGCACGCCATGCAAACTGATTTGCACGCCGTGCAAACTGAATTGCACGCCGTGCAAACTGATTTGCACGCCGTGCACCTGGGCTGAAACTCATTCCGCTATCTGTAACTTTGCACGCCGTGCAATCTGACTTTGCACGCTGTGCAACCTGCGCAGAAACGGAAATTGCAGAAATAAAAGAGGAGATTGGGGTCGATTCGGTGGACGATTCTTACCCGAATCACTCCTATAGCTTCGGAATGACCTAGCAAGCAGTTGGCAAGAATAAAGAACGGAGGGGAAGCACCGTTCGCTCCCTAGACCATCTCCATGGTTGGCTTCTTCACGGCTGCAGGAGGAAGAAGAAGGTGAAGAAGAAGAAGATGATGCAGCTGGTTGATTTGGCTGGAGAAGATGAAGAATCGAAGAAAAACGGAGAAGGAGGGGCTTGGTTGCCTAGCTTCTCCTCTAGCTCGCTCTCTCCCTCTCCCTTCTCTCTGTTTTTCTCAGGCGGCAACCAAAGGAATGAACGATACGTTCATTCCAAGGTCGGTTAACAGAACTAATAAAGGAAAACTACAAAAAAGGATAAGGAAGGGCGCCCAGGGGGCCGGATGTAAATTGCCCAAAAACTTTCCGAAATTACACATAGGTTCCTGCACACTAAAAAGCTTATATCTTTTTACTCGTAGGTCGGTTTCGCATGATTTCTTCGGCAACAGATTAAGCACAAACTTGCCCTCAATCTCAAGACAGGAAAACAAGCTAAGGATACATTAACACTATCTCAAAGCTCAAAACACTATTAACAAAAGCAAGTACTTATCTTAACATAATTAGTTCAATTATGCACTAACCAAGGTACTTACTGTTAAAACGAAATGTGGGTCATAACAGTTTGGATTAAATACATGGAGACCGAATGGCCTTAGCGTGAAACCGTTTGCTGCAAACCGAATTAAGCAAACCGAATGGAGGAGAGTAAAATGCAAACTGTTTGGATAAGATATTTTCAGACTAAAAACACACCAAAAATGTGAGGGTCAGCCCAGTGCCTATAAATAGGACTAGCATGGTCTCCATTTGTGGCATCGGTTCTGGGACACCGACAGGATGCCTGTACACAGGTCCGATCCAAATATAGTGTTGTCCACGCCAGTCTCATTCCGCCTACTGCCCGTGTTGCAACCAAGGAGGCTGAGGAGAGAAGGAAGACGGAGCGAGGGAGACTGTCTGGTCTATCTTGGAAACTCCCGTTCATGTCCAGATCTACTCCAACACGACGTAGAAGGTTGTATCTTCTTCACCGAGCTGTGACTACCTTCTGCACTGAGTTCATGGCAAATTTCTCTCTCTTTCTCATTCTTCTTGTTTCTCGCATCATAAGTGAGTAGTACCTTTTTGCTGGGGTGCGGGGACCCCGCTGCCCATGCAAATCATGTTCTTTTGTAAACTCTCCATGTAAATGTATATAACTCTCCATTTCATCGTTAATTGGTATGTTTGTAGTTGATTATCTACTTGATTTCATCTTCTTCTTTCCTATATTGTGAAATCTTCTATATGTGGGATGGAATGGCAGTTTACAAAGTTTGACTCTTTGATGAGAACTTCTGATAAGATTCCTTGAGGTCGTAAGTGTACGATCCGTTAGGGGATGAGACATCTAGCCTACGATGATGCTTCTGTGGTCTAAACATCCCTCAGGGAGGTCTACAACCTTAGTTGGATTTTGTATTGTCTTTGTTTATCGTCGATGTTAGTTTGTAGATCTATCACCTACTTTCTTATCGATTAATGTGGTTGACTCGCAAACTAGAAATAGAATGGGATTTCTTTGAGGTCGTAAGTGTATGATCCGCGAGGGGACGAGCCATCTAGCCTTCAGTGACGCTTCTATGTGCCTAATGCTTGTATAGGGGGCCCACAACCTTTGTCGAATTTATGTATGTTCAGAGCCGTAAGTGAGTGATCTGGTTGGTGACGAGACATATGATGCATAAGGTGATGCTTACGAGAACTTAACACCTGTATGGGGGGTTCCGCAGAAGCTCTATTTGGATTGCTATATCTTGCCTGGATTGTTTGCAATTGGATGTGCTTACGTGCGTAGTGGTGGTGAAACCTGATGCCATCCTGGCGATTCCATATCATTTGATCTAAATCCAACTTTAATTCCGCTTTTACTTTCTTGCAATTAGTTTAATTAACCTCAAATCAACCAATCATTTTAAATATTAGCCTTAACTCAAACTAGACTAGATTGACAAGGATTCTTAAAAACGTTGTCCTTTGGGTTCGATCCTTAACTATATTGCGATAAGACTTTTCCCCTTGTGGGTGATATTATTGCACTTTGGTTTTGGTAAAAGCTCGGGGATTTCAACCCCGAGTGAGTTTGTTAGTGCGATAAAATCACACGTCAAATTTTGGCGCCGTTGCTGGGGACAACGGAATTAGCTAGTCAAATCTAGTTCTTTTAAGACTAATTTAGGATTTTGCTGTTGCTTTTGACACAATCGATCATCTACTTGAAATTTGACTCTACTGCGTGGTTCTCACTCTCAAAATATTTCTATCTCAGGTACAATCCAAGGCATAGTGCATGCACCGTTCGAACAGCCCCAGACTTACAGTGAGCTTTGATCCCGAGATAGACAGAACTTTCCATCGTTAGATCAGAGAAAGTCAAGCAAGGATGGCCCAGGAATAGGAAGTAGCCTGAAGGGTGGCTCAAGCCATCAATGCACAAAGAGAGAGGCTCATGCAAGAAGCCAGGGTTGCTGTTCAATAGGAAATCCTAGCAACGCAAGCAACAGCGTAAGCAACTGAACCACAAAAGGATCTTAGAGAGTTCTCAATCCCGAAAGCTACGAATGTTCATCATCCAGTGCAACCTCCTCCCATCAATGCTCCTAATTTCGAGATAAGAGCGCATTGGATCACCCTGCTTCAGAATAACCCTTTCTATGGAAAGCAAGGAGAAGATAGCCAAGAACATCTTATGAGATTTATTGATCTATGTGCCATGACAAAACAAAATGGAGTCACAAATGATGCCATTCAACTCTGTCTCTTCAAGTATTCCCTCGCTGATAGAGCTATAAGTTGGTACAATTCGTTGCAAAGTGAAATACCAATCACCACTTGGGAACAACTCCAAAATGTGCTTCTAGAAAAGTTCTACCCTCCATCTCTCACCTATGAAATTAGAGGGTGAATAACAAATTTCACTGAAGTTCCTGGAGAAACCCTTACTGAAGCTTTGGATAGATACAAAGAACTTTTGCGCAAGTATCCACACCATGGAATTCCCAAGAACCAACTCATTGAGATTTTCTATAGGGGTGTGGATGATGATATTAAGAGATTCCTAGATTCCTCGTCTGGAGGAAACTTCATGCGCCAAAGTTATGACAATGCATGGAGAGTCGTCACCCTGGGAGCAGAAAATCAAGAGAATTGGGGTAGATATGTAGGTAAAGGAGTTTTGAAAGTAGCTATGGCCGAAGCTACTCCTTAGTATAAATCTATCGCTGAAACCTTAAAAATCTTAGTTGCCAAGCAAGACCATATTGAATCATCTCTTGCTGCCATTGGAAGAGGATGTTCACCCACTCGACAACTAGAACAAGTCAAGCCCGCTTCCCTATTATGTGAAGCATGTAAAGGAACTGATCATTCCACCTTATCATGCAATGTTCTTTACGATGTTGTTCTGAGCAACATATGTGGCCAAGGAGATAATGGCCAAATGGAAAATCTTAATGCTATTAATACCATCACTGGTCAAAGTTATTACAATCCGAATCAGAATAAGAATCATCCAGGTTTTCAATATGGAAACCCCTCTGGAGCAGTAAACTCACATCAATTTGGTTCGAACAATCAGCCACGAGGCCCACCAGGGTTCCAGTACAATCAACAACAAAATTTTGGAAATCAAGGAAATTTCAAGGGAAACTTTCAGAATAGGAACTTCAATAATTATCAAAACAATTCCTAGTACCAGAGTCTTAACCAAGTTCCTTATCAATAATAAGGACAACAAGCAAATCTCGTATCACCTAATGAAAAGCTATCAGCCATTGAAAAGATGTTACAAACTCAGCAAGCTATGATAGCTAACCAACAAGCTCAGCAGAAGGCTATCGAATCCCAACTAGCTCAACTTGCAGCTAGCATCAAGCTACCAACTGGGGTTTTTACTAGCCAACCTGAGAATAATCCTAAGCATCCTAAACAATTGAAGGCAGTCACCACCAGATCAGGAAAAGACTATTCTGATCATCCTATCAAGACACTTGTGGTTGTTACAGACAAAGATGAACCTGTGATTGTCCAAGACTCAACAACACCAGAGTCTCAACCTAAAGAACGAGTAATTGCTGATAAGATAGACAAGGAAAGTCCTAAGAAACCTATTGATGAAGAAACTAAAACTCCAGAACCTGATATCCCTGTATACATGCCTCATATTCCTTTCCCAGCTCATCTAAGGTAAACTGAGCTGGATACTCGTTTCAATAAGTTCAAAGAAGCTATGAAGAAGCTTCATGTTGATATCCCTTTTCTCGATGCTCTAGCTGATATACCAGCCTGGACTAAGTACTTAAAGTCACTTCTTACAACGAAGTATATAACTGAAGAGTATGAGACAGTAAAACTGGAGACAACTACATCTGATATCATTTTGAACAAGATTCCCAAGAAACAAAAAGACCCGGTATCCTTTGGAATTTCATGTCACATTGGCGATTCATCATGCAAGAAAGGATTGGAAGATCTCGGCACAAGCATCTCTATTATGTCGCTTAGCCTGTGCAAAAGACTAGGGTTTGCAGAATTTCTTCCAACGGGCATGACCATACAACTTGCAGATAATTCGGTAACTCTTCCCATGGGAATCATCGAAGATGTCCCAGTCAAAGTGGGCAAGGACACTTATGTCCCGTGTGATTTTGTCATCATGGACATTAAAGAAGATGCCAAATATCCTCTCATCTTTGGTCGTCCATTCCTTGCCACTACAATATCCCTAATTGATGTTGAAGGTGGTACCTTACTGCTCAGGTTAGGCAAAGAAACTCTCGAATTTAAAGTTTTTGAAAGTCTGAGAAGACCAAGTATGCAAGAAGAAGTCTATCTGATTGACTGTGTTGAGCAAATGTCACTTCTGACTCAAAAGCATCATGAATCAGACAATCCTTTGGAAGTTGCTCTAACGAACCCATCAGTTGATGAACCAATTTACGAACAAGTAAAGGATTGCATCGAATCCCTCGACTCTGCTAAAGAAGATGTTGAAGCCACTAGTGAATAACTCAAAGCTATGGAAATTACAGAAGAAACATGTGAAAACCCAAAGGCTCCCGAAATGAAGCTCCTGCCCGAGGGACTGAAGTACATGTTTTTCGACGATCTCAAAGTTTTCCCAATTATTATAAATTCCGATCTAACAACTGAACAAGAAGATAAACTCTTGAAGGAATTAAGGGAAAGAAAGAAAGCCATCGGTTATAAAATGAGTGACCTCACTGGGGTCAGTCAAGCGTTGTGTATGCATAAGATCCCTATGATGGAAGATCACAAGCCTACTATTAAGCATCAACGAAAATTGAATCCAAATATGAAGGAAGTGGTCCGTCGTGAGGTCAATAAACTACTCACAGCTGGAATAATCTATCTGATATCAGATTCGCCATGGGTGAGCCCAGTGCATGTAGTCCCAAAGAAAGGTGGAACAACTATTATACAGAATGTAAACAATGAACTCATCCCCACTCGAACAGTCACAGGGTGGAGGATGTTCATAGATTATAGAAAATTAAACAAGGCAACTCAAAAAGATCATTTTCCAATGCCTTTCCTTGATCAAGTCCTAGAAAGGTTGTCTCACCAAGAATATTTCTGTTATATTGACGGTAACTCTGGATTATATCAAATACCCATACATCCTGATGACCAAGAGAAAACAACTTTTACCTGTCCATTTGGAACATACACATTTAAAAGAATGTCGTTTGGTCTCTGTAATTCACCCACAACTTTTCAACGTTGCATGGCTGCCATATTGGCTGGTCTTACTGAAACAATTATGGAAGTTTTCATAGATGATTTTTCTATATATGGGGATTCATTCAATTCATGTCTAAAGCACCTCTCCCTGGTCCTCAAACAATGTGCAGAAGCACATCTTGTGTTGAATTGGAAAATTGTCATTTTATGATAAAAGAAGGCATTGTCCTCGGCCATAGGGTCAACAATAGAGGAATTGAAGTAGATAAAGCCAAGATTGAAGTGATTTCTAAACTGGCTATTCCAACAAATGTAAAAGAAGTTTGTGCTTTCCTAGTTCATGTAGGATTTTATAGAAGATTCATAAAGGACTTTTCAAAGATAACCAAGCCAATGAAAAATTTGTTACTAAAAGATGATGAATTCAATTTTGATGAAGAATGTGTCAAAAGCTTCAACACACTAAAGCAGGCTCTCACAACAACACCCATGATTAGAGCTCCTGACTGGGAACACCCTTTTGAAATTATGTGCGATGTCAGTGACTATGTTGTGGGTGTTGTTTTAGGGCAATGTATAGAGAAGAAACATTATGTGATCTATTATGCATCAAAAACTCTCAATGAAGCCCAAAGGAATTATGCAACTACCGAGAAAGAACTTCTAGCAGTCCTGTATGCCTTTGACAAGTTCAGATCCTACCTAATTGGTTCAAAGGTCATTGTCTACACAGGTCACACTGCAATTCGTTACCTTATAGCAGAGAAAGACGCAAAACCTAGGTTAATAAGATGGATTCTCCTTTTGTAAGAATTTGATCTAGAGATCAGAGATAAAAAGGGTACAGAGAATGTTGTAGCAGACCACCTCAGTCGCATCCACACTATGGATACCGAGAAGATTTCGATCAATGATTCCCTTCCAGATGATCAACTAATGAAGGTCTCAGAAGCTATACCATGGGACTTGGATTTTGTGAACTACCTCGCTGTTGGGGTTATTCATCCTCAATGCACAAAAAATGCACTGAAGAAATTTATGCATGATGTGAAACAATACTACTGGGACGAGTTGTACCTCTTCAAACTATGTGTTGATGGTCTTCATAGACGATGTATCGCTGAGGAAGAAACCAAACTCATTCTAGAGCACTGTCACTCTGGCCCAGTTGGAGGCCACATGAGTTCTAAGAAGACTGCGATAAAGGTTTTGCAATGTGGATTCTTTTGGCCAACCATTTCCAAGGATTCCTACAATTTTGACCTATCATGTGACAAATGTCAAAGATCAAGCAATATAACAAAGAGAGATGAGATGTCGCTGAATCTATGGCAAGAAGTAGAGATATTCGATGTTTGGGGGGTGGACTACATGGGTCCATTCCCATCTTCTCATGGATTTTCATACATCCTAGTGGCGGTCGACTACGTATCAAAATGGGTTGAATCCATACCAACCATCACTAGTGATTCCAAACCCATCACCAAATTATTCAAAGATATTATTTTCCCCCGTTTTGGAGTACCATAAACCGTGATATCTGACGGAGGATCTCAATTCCTTGAAAGAAGCTTTGAAGCTTTACTGAGAAAATATGGTGTAACACATAAGGTAGCCTCTCCCTACCATCCACAAATGAGTGGACAGATAGAGGTTTCCAATCGTCAACTAAAGGCTATTCTGGAAAAAACTATAGGCCGCAATCGAAAGGATTGGTCAGTGAAAATCAACAACGTTCTATGGACCTATCGAACTGCTTATAAAACTCCCCTCGGGACTACACCCTTTCGATTAATATATGGAAAAGGTTGCCACCTTCCAGTCGAATTGGAACACAAGGCATGGTGGGCAATTAAAAAACTAAATTTTGACATCAAGAAAGCAGGCCAAGCCAGGATTCTGCAACTTCAAGAGCTGGATGAACTCAGGATGACAACTTACGAGAATGCACAAATCTACAAAGAACACACCAAACGTTGGCATGATGGTCATTTAAAAAGAAAAGACATACAAGTGGGAGACCAAGTTCTGCTATTCAACTCAAGATTGAAGTTATTCCCAGGAAAACTCTGCTCCCGTTGGTCTGGACCGTACATTGTCAAAAGCATCTCCCCACATGGTGCTTTCTCTTTATGGAGTAAAAAGTTGAGTGAATTTGTGGCGAATGGCCAACGCTTGAAAATATATTTCACCACAATAGATATGAGCACTGAAGAAATAATAGATCTCTCAAATCAAAAGGAACCACCATGAAGTTGAAGATATCAAGTCGATCCATCGACATAAAACAAAGGCACTTGTTGGGAGGTAACCCGATAAATAAATTCATATTTAGTTTTCAATTTTGAATTATAAATTTTTCCTTAATTTTGTTTTCACCTTTTAGATAATTTTTCACCAAATAAAATTCGCATCGTGAGATGCTATCTTGAGTTATAATTAATCTTTCTTTAGATTTGTTTTTTAGATAAGAGGATGCGCGCTGACTGGAATGCTACCACATCTGGTGATCAATCTGGCATGAATTTTCCCCTCCATCTTGGATTTAGGGTTTGCTCGGGATGAGAAAATCTCTACGTTCAGGGTGGAGGGTGGGTGGTACGTACCTCACTTTCCACCTACACCCATCCTTTTCATACTTAAGTTTTCACTGTCACATTCTTGATAAAAAAATTAATTTTTTTTTTCAAAATTTTCAATGTTTTTTAAAGAAATTGAACAGATACTCGATGAATTTTTGACACTCCCTGTTTCATAAAAGTCACTAACTAACATGCTATGCATTTTGTAATCATTATACCTTCCTTATTCGAAGTAAATCCTCAAAAAGGACCATTTTTTGAAACAAGCCTTTTGATTGAAATCATCTTGTGAAGCTTATGATTCCTAACGTCATGATACTTATGCAAAATTGGCAAGTGTCTGTCAAACTGATAGGGATCAAACGTGTCATGCTTCCTAACAGACTAGCGGAACAACAACACAAAATCCCTACTGGATCCGCATCAAGTCATTATTTGAGCAGAGTTTGACAAGGAGAACAACCCGGTACACGAAATTGTAAATCAATTTGCATTCTGATCTAAACTCTCTTCTACACTTCTTCTATCATCTTCATACCCCTCCATCCATAAAAAAGAAACAAAAATATCCAAAATTGTCCAAACCCTAAGTTCAGGGTGGCATGCCACTTCCCTCTATATCTGCTTCTTCCATACCCCTCACAAATTAATAGGGGTGTACGACCAAAAATGCAATCTCGAGTCGAATAGAGGAGAGATTTGCAAACAAAAAGATGCCAAAGTGCACACAAAAAGAAAATCTCGAGTCGAATAGAGGAGAGATTTACCTCTTCCTTCCATACCACCATTCACTCCATTTTCTACCTAATGGCACAACGAATGCCCACCCTATCCTGAAAGAACACCAGTGTCAGATCAAATGCACACTTGTTATTCTGCCGGTGTCTCTGGATTCTTACAAAACTCTTTGACATGCTTGTTGTCGGAAAAAGTGAGGAGGAAGTGATATTGGAAAGAGAACTCAGGAACGAAGATATGGTAAGATGCATTTAGTGGTCTCAGGAGGTTGAGATACTGAGTCATATTGAGCAGAAAGAAAACATTCATGATGTGAAGATGAAGCAATCACACGAATTGAAAGTATTCATTTGGTGACCGTTTCAGATTTTGTGTTACTCGAGGATGAGCAACGTTTAAGTTCGAGGTATTTTGATGAATGCATATTCATCATGGAATTCAATTATCACTTTGGGAGAAATTCAACTATATATATACTATTTCACTCATTAAATATCAAAATGAATCATAATGTGCAAAATTACTTAATTGATTTGATTATCAAGATTTTAACTAAATATTGTTGATTTAATGTAGGTCTTGATAAGGTTGAACAGTCAGTCGGGACCCACTTTCACTCACCCTTCGTTCTGACCAATCAGTCTGACCAAACGGTTTCATCCATTCAGTCTCGCCAAACGATCTGGCCATTTGGTCTTGACCAACTGGTTTCATCCATTCGGACTCAAGACCGAATTGACAGACCCATCTCAAAACCGTTTGGATGTCGCACAATTTTAGACTGTTTGGGCGCCAAAGTCACAAGACCGTTCAGCTACGAAGACCGTTTAGCCGTGACGACCGAATGGCCACCATACTCTCAAGACCGAATGGATAGATCCACCTCAAAACCGTTTGGACGTCGCACAGTTTTAGACCGTTTGGGTGCCAAAGTTGCAAGACCGTTCAGCTGCAAAGAACGTTTAGCCACGATGACCGAATGGCCACCATACTCTCATACCGTTTGGAACCGGTCTGCAAGACCGTTTGAGTAATACCGGTCCGTGAGACCATTTGGAGGAATACAGTGAGACCGGTTTAATAGTGCTACATATAAGACCGTTTGAGGAAATGCACAGACTAAACCGTTTGGAGCCTCTACGTGAAGACCATTTACTTAATCATGCAAGACCGAATACAGTAGCGAGACCGTTTGGTACTCTTGGCTGCAAGACCGTTTGTAGGATGTTTGACCGAGCATGCAAACTGTTTGCCTATCATTTGCCCAAGACCGTTTGCCAATGCACGTGCATGAGTCTGCATGCATTCTAGACCATTTGCTACTGCAAGAATCAAAACAGTTTGATGATTAAACAGTTTGCAAACTGTTTGCTGGATACACGTGAAGAGCCGAATGGATAAGTTGTTGATTAGCTAGGAGTGAAGACCGTATGCCAAGACCGAATGCCAAGACCGAGTAAACATGCACACGCAAACCGAGAACAATACCCACGTGAAGACATGTGGGTTGAATAGAAGACAGTTTGGATTAAATACATGGAGACCGAATGGCCTTAGCGTGAAACTGTTTGTTTCAAACCGAATTAAGTAAACTGAATGGAGGAGAGTAAAATGCAAACCATTTGGATAAGATATTTTCGGACTGGAAACACACCAAAAACGTGAGGGCCAGCCCAGTGCCTATAAATAGGACCAACAGGGTCCCCATTTGTGGCATTGGTTCCGGGATGCCGACAGGCTGCCTGTATACAGGTCCGATCCAAATCCAGTGCCATTCACGCCAGTCTCATTCCACCTACTGCCCGTGTTGCAACCAAGGAGGCTGAGGAGAGAAGGAAGATGGAGTGAGGGAGACTATCCAGTCTGTCTTGGCAAGCTTCCAGATCTACTCCAACACGACGTAGAAGGATGTATCTTCTTCCCTGAGCTGCGACTACCTTCTGCACTGAGTTCATTGCGGATTTCTCTCTCTTTCTCATTCTTCTTGTTTCTCGCATCATGAGCGAGTAGTACCTTTTCTCTTCGGTGTGGGTACTAGCCCTGTTGCCCATACAAATCATATTCTTTTGTAAACTCTCCATGGCAATGTATATAACTCTCTATTTCATCGTTAATTGGTATGTTTGTAGTTGATTATCTACTTGATTTCATCTTGTTCTTTCCTATATTGTGAAATCTTCTATATGTGAGACGGAATGGCAGTTTACAAAGTTCGACTATTTGACGAGAACTTCTGATAAGATTCCTTGAGGTCGTAAGTGTATGATCCGTTAGGGGACGAGACATCTAGCCTATAGTGACACTTCTATGGTCTAAACATCCCTCCGGGAGGTCTACAGCCTTGGTTGGATTTTGTATCGCCTTTGTTTATCATCGATGTTAGTTTGTAGATCTATCACCTGCTTGCTTATCGATTAATGCATTTAACTCCCAAACTACAAATAGAATGAGATTTCTTTGGGGTCGTAAGTGTATGATCCGTGAGGGGACGAGTCATCTAGCCTTCAGTGACGCTTTTATGTGCCTAACGCCTATATAGGGGGGCCACAACCTTCATCGAATTTATGTATCTTTGGAGCTGTAAGTGAGTGATCTGGTTGGTGACGAGACATCTGATGACTAAGGTGATGCTTACATGCACGAACCTAATGCCTGTATGGGGGGTTCCGCAACAGCTCTATTTGGATTGCTATATCTTGCCTGGATTGTTTGCAATTGGATGTGCTTGCGTGCGTAGCAGTGGTGAAACCCGATACCATCCCAGAGATTCCATATCATTTGATCTAAATCCAACTTTAATTTAGCTTTTAATTTCTTGCAATTAGTTTAATTAACCTCAACTCAACCAATCGTTTTAAATATTAGCCTTAACTCGAACTAGACTAGACTGACAAGGATTCTTAAAAATGTTGTCCTTTGGGTTCGATCCTTAACTATACTGTGATAAGACTCGTCCGCTTGCGGGTGATATTATTGCACTTTAGTTTTGGTAAAAGCTCAGGGATTTCAACCCCGAGTGAATTTGTTAGTGCAATAAAATTACACGTCATGTCACACAAGATACATCCCATAAATACAACATGGGCAAACAACCCAAAAATGGAAGTAATTACACTACTCTAGGGCTACTAAATCACAAAGAATGCAAAATGTAGAGTCAAGTGAAAGTATGGTCATATAAATATAATAAATGATATTTCCATCACATAAGTGGACAATATAAAGCATTAACCACAAAAGTGAGAAAAATAGTTCCTAGCCACGATTAGGGTTCTTCAATAAGTAAAGTACAATTTAAAAGTCCAACATAGATCAAGAGTTCAAAGTCATAAGATTAGACCCAAATAGGTCATCAAGTCAAGATAGAGAATATTAACCACTAGAATACTTTAAAGAGGCTCAAGAGAGAGAGAGAGAGAGTAAATAAGACTCATGGGGGATGCAACATACCTCACAGGAAGTCTGCTACGTCCAAGGTCAAAACCCTAATTCTATATCAGTCCAAAAGCAACATATCAAAGGTATATATGATATTAGGGTTAGGTTTATATTAACTGTATAAAATCTAAAAATCTCCTTTACAATTAATGAATTAGGTTATCAAAACTTTCCAATATTGTGTATTATATTGGTCTAATATCATAACATATTTTACTTTACTTTTCTAAATTATGGATTACTAGTTATGGATTTTTATATATTTTAACCAATTAGGAACACCCTTGAAAATCACATATTATACCCAAATTAGGTGATAAAACTGATACCATTAGATAAAGAATGACATTGTGATTCCAAAGTAGTTTTTCTTTTATTTTTTCGATCTTTAAATTAATTACTATGGATTTTAGAAAACGTGACCAATCAAAAAAATCCACGTAAAACATTATTTGATTCTTTGAAAACAAAAAAACTTGGACCAAATAATGGCAGCCAATTGGCACGGTGTGCTTCCAGTAAGGCACCCAACTCATCCTATTGAAAGGAAATCACAAAGGAAAAAAGGTGATATTACCCTTTCGGATTGCGATCAAACAAAGAACCATGCCAAGGGTGATTTTGTGAGTCCACTAGTGGCCTCCTTCCTCCTTTGGTATCAGGTATTCACACACAAGAAGCATTTTTTCTCACTGAAGCCTACATATATGAATCAAACTCACTGAAACAATAATCATAAATACTGGAATTGACTAAGAAAATAGTTGTGAGTCCTACTCAGTCTCGACAAACACCATCACAAAGTCCTGAGGTGGTGAGAACTTAAACTACTCCCCTACCATGGCTAGAGAGGAGGACTAACAAAGAACCAATCCAAACAAAAGAAGACCATAGAAATAGTAACAACTTTCTGGGAAAGACCAAAAATCTCACAGTAGAGGAACAAAGAGGAATGCGAGTTGGGCGCTAGACTAGAATCCTAGTTAGATACAAAACCATAGAAATGGAAGAGGAATGACTAAAAGGGGAATGAGTTGCATACCATCAATGGGATAAAGTTGGCTGATGCACGTCGTTGTACATGCAACAATCACTAGGAAAAGTCCTAGAGTTTAACCTTCTAACCCGGTTGTCAACTTGTTGTGAACAACAAGTCAACTTAGTATAGATAGGTATCGATCCAAGGGACGGAGGAAAAGAAAAGTTGAAATCTAAATCCGATTGCAAGTACAAGAATTAAATCCCAATTTGAGAGAGTTGTTAATACTAAGAACAAAAATAAAAGTGCTGAAATAAAATTTAACTAATCAAGAAATAAAGATCTGGGATCCAGAAGATCACCACCAAAACCACATTCCTATTCAACTAATCAAATTCTAAACTCCAAGGATCAAATCAGGACCTTGTGTTTACATGTCCTTACGGACAAACTCATAAGGGTCGGACGTCCTGTGAATCTGTTGGTCTCGACGTTCACGGATCATTGCCCAACCATCCAATATGCAATTATCCACGGTCATATCAAGAAGTATGTGAATTCAAACCGGCGTTCAAACCCAAGGCTCAGGTGGTCACGTCACCAAGGATTATAACAAGAATAAGATTAAATAGACAAAAATATGATAATTGTAATTAAGGGACTATTGTTTCGTTCTTACAGAGATCCACGGTCATATCACTCTATAAGAATATATCAGATCATCCAAATAACTACAAAGAAACAGAGAGAAGACATTTGTTCGATGGAGGAATATGACTGATTATATTGAATAGAACCGGGCTAAGGGGCTACTCCCATGCCCCAGAGAAATTTACTCAGACATAACAAGACTAGAAGAAACGCAAACAAAAATTAGATCCAACATTATACTAAAAATTAGATGAAATGGAATGAAGAATGGAATGCTTTTACAAGTGAAGAGTCTCTCCTTTTATAGGAGGCAGAGGGGGTAGGCTGCCCTGAAAAGAGGGGGAAAAAAGAGAGGGTGACCAATTTTTTAATTTTCTGGATCTGGTCAAATCGAAAGTTTGTTGTCTTTAATAATCTTGACCATGTAACTCCCTTTAATGCAGATTCTCGCAGAAGCGATTTAGAACGTATTTCTCTCCTGTTAAAAGCACAAAATCAGTCCAAATAATAGGATTTTATTTTAGGAAATGAAATTCCCTTTTCAATGAATACTTGTGCACTCAATTTGGAGTTCGAATGCAAGAGTTATGTCACTTTTGGTGGAGGGTATATATGAATTTTAAGACTGCTGCAAATTGTGTAATTTTCCTACAAAACCCGAGAAAATAGAATTAAAACTCCAATTAAAGAGAAAAATCTAAAATAACACAATTACATATGAAACTAAGAGAATAAATAACAAAATAATTCTAAACAAATATCAAAAATATAAAAATAAAAGGGATAAATATACATTTATCAAAATACCCCGGACTTGAATCTTTGTGTGTCCTCAAATAAATAAAATTACAAATTATTCCAATTTATACTAACAACATGTCTATCCTCACCCTTGTAACATCACTTTATTACTTACCTCCAAATTTGGCCAAGCAATCCAATCTCCTAAAACAACAAAACACAAAATTTTATATTCCCAATTAAAAACAAATAACATATCTTGGTTCTAAATCAAGATTTTGTAGAAAAACATGATTAATCTTAATTTTGCTTTGACACTCTCATTTTTATAAATGTATTTTTTTTTGAGTTGTTGCACAAGAAAAAGATGACATTAGGGGTTGTGAAAACAAAGAAGGAAGTGATGAATTTTTTGATCCCTCCTCTATTCGACTTGGGATTTAGATTTGTGGAGTTGTGGCTACATTGGTCATAATTTTTTTTTCATGTGCACTTTTGGCATCTTTTGATGGTACACCCGTTTGTGGGGTATGAATTTTTTTTTTTTGGTAAGCATGCAACCCCGGACTTTATTTTTGTCTGGTGGTGATTCTTTGCTTCTCTTTTTTTAGAGAGAAAATAAGGGGGAAACAAAAGGTGTCCTTGTGCCTATAACTTCACATATTTCTTTTCTCCTTTTTTTTTGAAAGTGTCATTACATCAGAAAGAACATTCATGTCAATCACATTATACAAGATTTATATCAAGTTAATCAACGTTTAAAAATAGAGAAAATTTGTGTTTGATTTTGACTGATTCCATACGTCTTGCCAACTTTTCCAAGGAGTGATGCTATTTTGGGATCCTAGGTGACATGGTGGTTTCACACATGGCAATTTGTAACAATTTTTTTGCAAAAGATTTACTAAACTCAAAAGGGTAAAATGATAAACATCTATTCATATTGGACGACTAGATAAAGGCCATTTTGCTACAAAAGAAATAAAAACATGGCCGACTAGATAATGGCCATGAACAAAGCAACTATATGCAAAAAAAAGTAGAAATAATGCAAGAATAAAAAAAGATAAGGGGGTAGAATAGAAACATACCACCCACCTCCACCCCAGACTTAGATTTTTACTCGTCCCGAGCAAAATCAAAACCCGAGATGGAGGGAAGAGAAGAGTGAGGATTGCCAGGTGGCCCAAGTAGCTCAAAAAACATCCAGCTAAAGGGGATGTGTATGAGGGCTGGGACCTTTATCTGAGGAGCTTCATAATGTACCCTATGATAGGGTAATTGTAGAAGCTCAGTGGGGTGCTCATATTTTCTTTCACCTCGCATTCCCTCCAATAATATCCATAGATCTTCCTTCGATAGCAAGGGAAGTGTTGAAGATGGATGTGGATTGGGGGAGGTTTGTGGGTACCCGACCAGTAATGTCAGTAGAGCATGATGAACTGAGTCAAGTGGAGGATCTGGTTCAGGTTTTCCACCATCATGATGACCTGCATATGGGAGAATTGATGCTAACAAAAAAAATTTAAAATTATTTACAAAATTGTTTTGTTTCTCCTTAAAATTAATGCCATCAACATTGGGTTTGGTTAGTTTTATTGTTGATATAACATATGTCTCTAATACTTTTGTATAAGAGTTCCCCAAGTATTTAGGAGGGATGATGATGTCTTCCTTGCAAACAACAGAAGGTGGTGTGTGGGCTTCTTCCAATGGTGGTATCTCCCCTTCTAGATCAGCCATGTGTGGGATGGAAATTGGTTGTGACGGCTTGGGAAGAATCATAAAGGGGATTAGATGCTCATTATCCAAAATAGACTCAAAAGAAGGGTATTGGTCTATGATATCATTCAGATTTATGTTGAGGATGGGAGGAGTTGTTGGATCTTCAAAATGACTCTCCTGCTTTGACATTTCATATTCAAGTAATATAGTCTCTAAAGGAAGGATAGGGATACCAACATCCTCATCACATACAAAATATGGATTCATGGTTTGTTCTATTTCTTCAGGATCTGACATATATGACACAAAATAAGGATCATCATCGTCATCATCAGGAAGAACCATCTTGGGTTGCTCAAGCTCTATAGGGGGAGTTTGTGATTGATCCTCTAGTAAGGTAGCTAACATGGCTTGACTGGATTCAAGTTTTGCTTGTCCTTCTGCTACCATCTTTTCTAGGGCCTTAAGTCTCTCTTCCAGTTCAAGATCAATTTGCATTTCACCATAGGATTTATACACCATAAAATTTTGGTCATCCTCGCCACACTCCCCATAGTGTCCTTGGCCATAGTACTCCTCATATTGTTTTGGGTGGCATTGATCCTCATAATAATCTCCAAAAGATGATGAATTGTAATTTCCATTGCGTCCATCTTGGTAGGAAGATTCAATATTATAAGGTGTCACCAATTCATGAGGAAAGATATTTGAACAATCTATATTTTGGGTTTGAGCTTCTAGTAGGGCGGTTAATAAGGCTTGACTGGTTTTTAGTTTTGTTTCTCCTTCTACTTCTATCTTCTCTAAGGCCTTAAGTCTCTCTAGTTGTTGAGGATTACATTGGGTTTCATAAACATGTTCATAACCCCCAAGGTTTTGTTGGTTACACCCCACAAAATATTGTTGATCATATCCCCCATTAGAATATGGATAGCAAGGTTCCCCATAATGGTTCTCAGAAAAATGTGGATTCACATTGTACCCACCAGGATGAAAGGTCTCGCAAAAAGGGGTGCTATTATAAGCATGGGGTAGAGTCGGACAGGCAAGAGATGCATGGTGGTAAAAACCACAATAATAACATTGTGGTGGATATTGGGATGCCCACTCCATTTGAAAAGAAAAGTTCCTAAAAGATATGTCAATCAATGAACGAGAGAAGAAAGATTGCGAGATAAAAGGTTAGTCAAAATTACAAATAGAACTAAAAATTATAAATCTAAGAAATTATGAAATAACTAAAATTATAAAAAAAATAACTAGAAAGTAGTACTTCTGGAATGGAAACTCAGCAGAAAGAGGAGATACAATTCCGGAATTGTGCTCGGAAGGCAAAAAGAAATTACAAAAATCTAAACGAAATTATAAAAAAGACTAAAGTTATGAAAGCTAGAGAATATGAACAAAGATTATACAAGATATACAGGCAACCAGATCTGAAAAACAACTGTGTCGTCCCCGGCAACGGTGCCAAATTGATGTGTGTCATTGTACACACAACAATCACTAGGAAAAGTCCTAGAGTTTAACCTTCTAACCCGATTGTCAACTTGTTGTGAACAACGAGTCAACTTAGTATAGATAGGTATCGATCCATGGGACGGCGGAAAAGAAAAGTTGAAATCTAAATCTGATTGCAAGTACAAGAATTAAATCCCGATTTGAGAGAGTTGTTAATACTAAGAATAAAAATAAAAGTGCTGAAATAAAATTTAACTAATCAAGAAATAAAGATCTGGGGTCCGGAAGATCACCACCAAAACCACATCCCTATTCAACTAATCAAATTCTAAACTCTAAGGATCAAATCATAACCTTGTGTTTACATGTCCTTTCAGACAAACTCACAAGGGTCGGACTTCCCTTAACCCATTGGTCCCGACGTTCACATATCATTGCCCAACCATCCAATATGCAATTATCCACGGTCATATCAAAAAGCATGTGAATTCAAACTGGCGTTCAAACCCAAGGCTCAGGTAGTCACGTCACCAAGGATTATAACAAGAATAAGATTAAATAGATGAAAAGATGATAATCGCAATTAAGGGACTATTGTTTCGTTCTTACAGAGATCCACAATCATATCACTCCATAAGAATATATCAGATCATCCAAATAACTACAAAGAAACAGAGAGAAGACATTTGTTCGATGAAGGAATATGACTGATTATATTGAATAGAACCAGGTTAAGGGGCTACTCCCATGCCCCATAGAAATTTACTCAGACATAACAAGACTAGAAGAAACACAAACTAAAATGATATCCAACATTATACAAGATGTGGTCTACTACTAAAAATTAGATGAAATGGAATGAAGAATGGAATGCTTTTACAAGTGAAGAGTCTCTCTTTTTATAGGAGGCAGAGGGGGTAGGCTGCCCTCAAAAGAGGGGGAAAAATAGAGGGAGACCAATTTTTGAATTTTCTGGATCTGGTCAAATCGAAAGTTTGTTGTCTTTAATTATCTTGATCATCTAACTCCCTTTAATGAAGATTCTCACAGCAACGATTTTGAACATATTTCTCTGCCGTTAAAAGCACAAAAGCTGTCCAAATAATAGGATGTTATTTTAGGAAATTAAATTCTCATTCCAATGAATACTTGTACACTCAATTTGGAGTTCGAATGTAAGAGTTTTGTCACTTTTGGTGGAGGGTATATATGAATTTCAGGACTGCTGCAAATTGTGTAATTTTCCTACAAAACCCAAGAAAATAGAATTAAAACTCCAATTAAAGAGAAAAATCTAAAATAACACAATTACATATGAAACTAAGAGAATAAATAACAAAATAATCCTAAACAAATATCAAAAATATAAAATAAAAGGGATAAATATACATTTATCATTGGCGACCAAAATGCTTATAAGGAGGAAATAGGGAAATTACATATGGTTTCCATGTGTCGTGTTGGTCAAATTCTTCAATTCAGACTCGAGCCCCCCAACCCATGGTGGTTGGAGTAGGGGAGCCATGCTTGGATACTGATAAGGCAAAACTGATGTTGGAATAGAATCCCACGTAATGCAACATGTCTGGGATGGATTTCCTAGAGGTCTGTTATCCTGTTGTGGTGAGGAGATGAAGGAAGGAAACAAAACAGAGGAGGAATAGGGTAGAGAGGATCCATAAAATACCAAGGGCATATAGGCCCCAAAACCTAACATTTATAGTGTTAATATATCCATAATGGAATAGGGAATGTGTGAGAGGAGAAATTGATTTTAAAGGAGGAATGGAGAGAGAGAAACCGAGGTCGAAATACGGGAAGGAGTCGCAAACTTGTTGGACTTGTCAAAATATCTGAATGTTGAATAAAAGACACTAGTGGCATGATGGAAATCTGACAGTTAGAAATAACTTGGCTTTTACATATAGGAGAGAAAAGACAGTGACTTTCCAACTATAGGAAATCGAATAATCAATGTAATAATTTCATCACAGACCATTCTAGGAAAGTATTATTATTAGTTTTTTCTTTCCCAATTCATTTGAGGGTTCATACATGGGTCAAATAATACCATATTTTGCAACTAGGCTAATTAGGACACATAAATCCATTTTTGGTATTAGTTTTTCCTTTTGGAGACATCTAGTATTTTATTTAATACCTTTATATTATATCATATATTTAATCCTATTAATGAATTTAAGACAACTAGGAATGATATCTTAATGTGAAACTTGGCCTACAAGCAAAGTTAAACATGAGAAATATGATTTTGCCATTAATTTTCCATTTTCATGATGTTTACAATTTTATTTAAGCTTTTGGGAATTAAGTGTTTCTCTCTCTTAAACTACAATAGGAAAGATAGGTTTGTCCAATTAATGTGAACATTCACATATAGACTGAATTCGGTGCATGGAGTTTGAATTTAGGATTTATTTCTACTTTTGAAGCCATTTAATAATTTATGTAATATTTTTGGCCTTATTTCATATTTTCTTTTTTAAATGAAATTTGAGGAGTTATAATTATTAATTTATTTTCAACCCTGGCACCCAAGCCAACTAGGATCCAAAGAACCTAATTTTACAATTATATTTTAGTTATGAGATTTTGTTTAATGAATTATTGCACCATTAGGATTTTTGGCTCATTTCCATTATATTTATCTAAAATTACATCGTTGTTATCATCATACATTGAATTGGGTCTTATTATCTTTACTTTATTACCAAAAGATTTAAATTATATTATTATGTATGAAATTCCATATTTTACTCATTTAAGTCAATTAATTAAATATTAATTCAGATAATGGGATACAATTTATGGAAATTCACATTATTATTCCAAAGAACATTATACTTCCTATTAAACATATTTTAGCCATTAATTTGCATTTTGGTTAGTAAAAGAAACATATGTGGATTGACTTACATGTTAGTACATAATTAAGTTATTATGTAAATATGCGTGTATTATGATGCATATTTCCACTTAATATGTTAATTGCATTTAACATTATCCATTTAGGTATGACTTTATCCTTGTTTAGTCAAATCTAGGGACCCAAACATTCTAATATCTAAATCATGGGAATAGGATAAGATCCTACATTTTGGGACGTTACATTTCCTAAAAGAGATAATGTCATAAATCAACTTCCTAGTTCATTTTTCCCCAATTAGGGAAGCTACTATAAGGTACAACTATCTATCGCTCTACTCCTAATCCTCCTTAGATACATTGTATCCATAAGGATATGTCATGTATACAAGATCAATTGCCAACTCTAATAAAATGAAGGTCATGTAATGTAGTTGACAATGAGATCCTCTTACCATAGAGTGGAAAATGCATCTACTACATCATAGTACACCTTACAGTAACCAAAATTGCAAAGGAAGGTAATTGGGTAGTAATACATACATAACTTCAAACTTTGAAGATAATGAGGTTGAAAACCTCTCCAACACCAAACCATTTGTTAATGCATCACCTCCAACCGATATTCATTTCTAGCATATGTACATGTTAGAGTTACTCCCCTACTGCATCATTAGATGACTACATACTCATAGAACACCAACACTTAAAATCCTATATGATAGTAAAAGAAAATATATTGGCATCTCAAACTGGTAGAGGGGGAAAAGATGACACCAAAGATGCATAATATTTAGATCTATAAATCTCAGATTGTTCCTCCCTCAAGAACACCTTTACACTTGGAATTCATGAAACATTTCTATTCTAATGCCAACAATACCTAGACAACAAAATGTTCTCAAGAAATTGAGTTTCTACATGTAAGACGATGTAAGATACCTGCTCTCTAGGATGATTAAATAGGGTATGGCCGAAATAGATGATGATTAATGCATACAACCTTCCTCATAGGCTCCAACATCCTAAAAGATACATTGAGGACTAAAATAAGTCCCAAAATCAACACAATTTACAACTTAACCATCATGACTTAGCAATTAAGTCAGCTACAACAAGCTTTCTCATGCCTAGAAGCTCAGATAACAAGTGCAATAGGGACTTTTGAGCACACTAGTTAACCCACATGTCATGGAGTGGTAGAACAATATGCACACCATCTCTTCTAGCATGGACATCATATAGACCTAGCTAAAATGGAAACCACACAATTTTAGATCCTTGAAAAGGATTTTTACATATAAAAAATTAGTAGAAACTAGTGTGTAAAGAGATTTCAACGATAGCTAAGCATGAATACATGCCAATTGTCCCTTCTCTGACTAATAGATCATGCTTTTTCTAGAGAAGCACACCTTCAGAAGCACAATAATGAATTTGAGAAATCATCATCACGTATCACACCTTGAGACAAGCATTTTCCATAAGCCCATAAGTTAGATAGAAAGTCATGATATAGCCAAAATATGGACTAATGGAACAACCTTAGTGAAAAAAGTCAACATGAAAGTTTAAAATGAAAATTATAGGTACTTCCACAATATTATAGCTATCATGGGACTCTAGACATGTAATTCAAGAATGAAGACATATGATCCTTCACATTTAATTTTATAAAACCACAATTAGTGTAGGACCCCCTATTAGTGTACCCACTTACTTAATACCTAAATCAGAACCTCCTTATTGGACTTCCAAACTCCCAAGTACTACAATGATGCATGCATGAGGTTAAATAGCATGCCTAAGAATGCATCCACACAAAGATAGGGAAGATTATAGACCTGGAACTCAAAATCAAAAGGCTAAATCCACCTATGATCTATGATCACCACCAAAAATAGACAAGAGGGCTGAATTGAACAATTGGATGCTTTGTAATAAAAAGATTCAAATTCTAGACTCAATCTAAGATTTGATATTAATTTTGCAAATATAATAATATTAATTTCACAGAGGGTGGTTGATAGCTCAAGCAGTGCGCCTCTAACACCTCAATGAAAGGTCCCATGTTCGACTCTTGGCATCGGTCGTGGTGCAACAGTGGATGACATCTGACTGGGCACGCCGTGGTGTCCCCACAATGACACGGCCGATCTCGGGGTTTACTCTTGGCTGGGTGGGGTCCATTAGTGGCCAATCTCGGGAGGGGTTCCTCTTCATAAAAAAATATTATATTCACAACATGTTTTCCAAATGCAAGGAATTTAGATCCACCAAATCATAGAAACAAGAAAAAAATATATATGCACCTATGTCTTCACATATTTCAACATGCTATTACAATCAGATCAACAATTATTCATTGAAGAAACTTTCTTGACAAATATAAAGTAGTCCAAATTTACATTTATACCACATGAAATGGTCTAATGAATAAATCACCATGAAATTATTTAATTTTAAGATTTATGTTTCATCACATTCCAACGTCATACATACGCTCCAACTTCATAATAAATGTATTAGAATATTCTAAATCTAAATCAACTTCATTATTATCAATTTTAGAACCATGAACATTTTCAAAATGGCTCATCTTCAAATTCTCTCTTCATGCACAATGACAAACAATGTTCCTAAATATATTAATACTTCAAACAACTTCAAAATGGTTAGACATGTTTGTAGAGAATATGCCCCAACAAAATAAATTGATTCTTTTTGGTGTGAACTCTTTGTCTTTAGTAACTGATAAGCAAAGTATCTTCATTGAACCAAATATAATTAATCCTTCTCAATAGACACACCAATTGTGGGTAGAATCAAGCCAACATGTTCCAGTAAATTGAAATTTTTAATTACACGTATAGTTTGAAACATGTGAGATAGTATACAATATAACTGTAAAATCTGAACCCCATGGAATGGGTAAACTAGAAAGTTATATTTATGGCCCCATTTATAGGGAATATGTAGTGACAACATTCATTTTTAAAGAGAAGTATTTGATGCACATCAAACAAGGAAATAATCTTCCTATGACGATGTAAAAGGTGCATTAAGGGTTAACCCACCATTCATCCATCACATATGAACAAACTATAATTTGAACCTTACAAGTTTCTCAACCTCAAGGTTTTTAATAGATACTCTTGCATACAGCCTCAAAGTGGAACTCAATAGATGTTTACAATTATCAAATATGACTACAAAGCATGCAACAACACAAATATAATAACTACAAACACCATTTTAAAATTTTGAGCAACGATAGTATAAAAATGTATAATGTGCTCAACCATCACAATCACCATTATCTTAACAAAGATGAATCTAAAATTTATTTCTAAAATTTTCTAAGTACATCATGGCATTGATCCAAGTTATAAGCATGAAAATATAACTCATATAAAAGATATATAATTTAAAATCTTAGAATGCCCCTCTCTAAGAATGAGGAAATTTCTTCACCATGCCTTTCTTCTTCCTAACACTAGAAGAAGAACTATCCTGAGTTATTGATGCATCCTTTGTTAGCTCTAATGTCATGAAACCAATAGAAAGAATTCTTTTTCAATATTCATTAGTTTTTCTAAAGTGAGGATTTTAGGTCAGAGATGGTCCCAAAGCCTTAGTATAGTATTCACTAGCAAAGTACACAATATTACACTGACATAAATGAATGACAACTTAAATAGAATGATGTGTCATTTTTTAGCACCTCAAGGTACACATAGAAGTTTGTGCCAAAACTACCAAACTATGAGAACAATATGGTTTTTTAGATTCAAATTCAAACTTGAATTTGAATTCTAAAGGTCCATACTCTTCTAGATTATAGAGGGACAACTGTCATAAATTGGAAAGGAGGAGAGAGGAGATCCCCCCATGACCTTATTGGTTTGTGACCATGGATCTTAATACTTTGATAACATGACAACGCACATCCAAATCCATCTCACATAGGGTTCTCAACTTCGATGGCCAACAAGGACTACTCTCCAACCCCTATTGGGAGACTTTTATTACTCATCCATTGAGATGATATTCACATCTCATAGCTATATTGATAAATCATATCTTAGGCAGTTCCCGAAGAGATGAAAAGAGATATCTTCATTGCCAAGTACATACAAGATTATGTCTTCCTTGAATCAAAGCAGTAGATGAGTGGCCACACCTTTGCATCCAATCAAGTCCTCCTCCATTCCCATGTTGGGGTTAAAGGTGGTGGTGGAGGTTCCTAACATGACCACATGGTGGATTTCACATCATTATATATGTTAAAGATCTGTCTCCATAACATTAGGGGTTGTCTAAAAACAACTCTTGCAATCACCTTAAAGCCCTTTGCCTCATCCACTGCCTAGATGTTCTCATCCTCTTGGAGCCTCTCACCCCAAGTCAATAATGTCTTCTGCAGCGTGAATCGTTGGGATTTGACTTGTCTTCAACTTATAACTTGCTAATACCAAGATTTGGATTCTCTCCTATAGGTACCTAAAATAGAGGATCGCCATCTTCGGTAACCAAAATCTCACCATTGAACCAACAATGGAAATGGTCTACTCTTTGAGTTCCCTTGTGTATATGCCACATGTGACATCACAACACAACATACCATGTCAGTGGACCTACTTAGTTAATCCATCAAACAAAAGCTACAATGCTAGGCTATTGGAGGCAACTTCAACATCGTGCAGTAATCCTATAAGCAAGCAGATGGAAACCCACCAAACATGTACACAATGTGGTGTTTCAACAAATGGGTTACTGGATCATGAGTCATAGAATGACTAATAAGATAAGGTCTCTTTATGTTGGTTGACAAACAACTAAGAGAATTGGAGGTCTGATAAATGATCGATTGAGGCTTCTTCAATCCCTAGTGGTATGACAACAACATTTATGGCAAGGTGGATAAATTAGCTTTCTCATCACTATTAGATCCTATCCCTATATGCCTCACCTGAGTTGGTGGTATAGGTAACAAGGGATAAAGGATCCACATTCCACTATCGGTGGTGATGACATTTGACAATTAAGATCTCGATCCACAATGATTGGTGCTTGAAGGATGTAGTAATACTAGCTACCTCCCCTTTGTGAAATTAAAGAATATGAGAACATGTCTTAAAGGTTGGGACAAAGATTCCTTTATATAATGTGTTTTTCAATGTAAAACAACATGAAATTACTTTGGTTGAGATCCATAGTGTCTACAATCACCATCCAAGCATCTAGAATATGACAAAACTCTCAGAGGGGGATGAGGATCTAAGAGAAGCACTAGAATAAGAAGATATGTTATGATAGGAAAATTATGGAGTTAAGTGGCTTTATAGAAAGTAAAAACATAACAACCTATTTCCATGCTGAAGGAAAATCCAAGAAAAGATGTGCTTTCATTTCAAATATTGAGAAAGATGATGGAAGATGAGTCGAATCCAGTCATCCGGGAGGTAGTCAACTATTATTCAATCATTTACACTATAGTTCCATATGGCTAGGATATTTTTGACAACCAATGCATTCCAAGGATACTTTCTGCAATGAACTGAATTTCAAATAATAATTGCAAATTCCACCCCATTGTTCATGTTATCTTATTTTCCCTTCATTTGTCCTTGATGTTGAATTTATGGGAATTGAGTGGTTTGGAGAAAATATACATGCCAACATACAGGTTAGTGCACAATTACCTCAATTAATACTTTTAGTAAGGTCCATGATGCAAATGTTCACAAAAATGAAATGATTATTATATAAATCAGTGGATAATGTTAATTTAAAAGTTTTATGATCAATTGGATAAGAAGTGTATAATAATGATAATAGAATGTAATAATGGGAGTAATACCCCTCTTTCTTTCTCTCTCATCTTATGGGGTAATAAAACTTGAAAATGTGATCAATGAGGAGGTATAAGACCCTTGGATTAATTATCTTGAAAATACAACCAGAAGATGCACCAAAAAGCATTTCCATTATAATTCACACAATTTACACATTAATATACACATTAGTGAGACATATAATGGTTTAAGGCCAAAGGTTAAAATAAATGATAAATTAAATATATAGCATTAATCTAGACATCAATTTTAACCTATGGTTAAAATTTGAGGCCATTTGGACCATATTTGACCCCCCAAATGCATTAAACACGTTCTTAATAAAGTGGGACATTATAATGATTAAAATGTCATTTATGCACCTCATTTAAACTAAAGTTTGGCTTTAACTAGGTGTCACACATGACACACCTGTGCGGGTCCATTGTGGATGCCAACCCAGTGGCTTGCGCAAGACCCGACCCACATCCAACGACCAAAAACTCATCATCAACCTCCAGTTGTTACTTGCCCAACGAGATCGACCCCTCAGCTTCGTTCTCCTCTGTTTCTTGGTCTTTTCGTGTGATTCCTTTGCCAAACGATTTGTCTCTTCACACTGCATCAAATGAGACATGGGTCATCCACTCCTGTGCACCATGGCTGAAACGCCCAATGGTGTCGGCCATGTCCTCTCACTTCCACCACCATCTCGGCTCCACACCCCACCTCACCTATAAATAACATCTCCCTCACCTCCACTGACCCCCACATGAGTTTTTCCCCATGCTAATTCAGTTGAAGACCCTGCTCCTAGCCACCACCATTTTGTTTCCCTCAATGACTTTGTGGCATACTTTCTATGGTCTCGATGATAGCAAATTATCAATAGATTAGTATGGTGAGTCCGTCCCCTTCTCCTCTTCGTTTCAAGTATATAACTTCGAGTTTTCATTCGGTATTGTGGAAATGCCCAAATGGGCAAGGAGCTCCTCACCTCCATGGTGGGGCACGGGCTGAGGAAGAAGCCTGATGGTAGAATGACCATCTTACCCCCGCTTGCCTTCCTTTGTTTTTTCGCCGAGGTCATTTCGGTCTTTTTGCCTCTCGTTTGCTAGCCTTTGACCGAAATCATGTGAGCATGGACCGATGACACAAACACAGACACATGCCATTGGCCCAATTGATGTGGGCCCAGCCGCATGGCCCGCTCTCTCACTAAAAAATATGCCTACGTGCCATTTTCTCATTTTCTGATTGGTCCAATTTGTTTAATTCATAAAAATTGATGCTTTATCAGAAAAATGTAAATAAATACTCATTGGAAAGCTTATTTCTAGTAGAATTCGATTTTTAGGTTTTTGAATATTGATTCTCTATCCTATTTTTATATTAATATATACACCATCTTAATCATATCAAATGTTCTAAAAGTGATAACTAATGCATTTTAATTCCAATTTTGAAGAATAAATATGTTTTTTTAATTAGAAAAATATCACAAGTATAATGGTTAGGTTTTCAAGCCCAAAATTGATGGTTTGTTTGGAATGTCCAAATTTGGGTATTTTTCACTTAATTACTACAAATCTCTAATATATGTGATAACCCTTGTACCTAGGGTTAAAGTGACTTGGATTTAATCATTTCATGAAAATTCCTATCTAGGAAATCTAATATCAGGTATGTGCTTTCTAACACCTAAAGTAGGGCATTACTTATCCAAACCTATTTTCCCAATGAGGCATGAGCCTATTTTAACCTATTTTCTATTTATTGGATAAATTGTTCTAGGGTCTTGGACCCCACATGCAATGTTGTTAAAATTCTTATATTTGCGATTGAAGTACTTTATCATGATGATTAAAATGACTAATTAGCTAATATAGTGTACATTTGTACAACCACCCATAGTGGGCATGTGTAAATTTGCCCAGGGGAACGTGATAATTCACCCCACTTTATAAATATTTTTGGGTTCTTAGGAATGTGTAAATTCTCCCTCACCTAGAGGTTGAGGTTAGGTAGGTGCCTCAACCCTATGTTAGTTTAATGTAGTTATATTTAATCATGCATGCTCTCTCTCTTATTATTATTTAAATAGGCCGAATTCTTTATTGTGTTACTTGCCTCATACTCTTGAACTCTCATAGTTAGTGAACTTTTATATTGCCATTCTATAAGTTGTTAAAAGGTCCTATTCCATAATTGACGCATACATTTTATCTCCTTTTGCCGGGTGACCCCAACCACCCAGAGCCAGGATAAGGGATAGAACCAGAATAAGGAGTAATTGATCAGGAGTGAGACTACCAAGATGGCTAGGTTAATATTGCTAGATCATGCTCAATCTTATGTTATAAACCTTTATAATAAAGCTATGTAATAGCATAGGTTTCTCATATTTTTCTTCCATTGCTACTATTGACAAATTTTTTATTTGGTTCATGCTTATTTAAATGGAATTATTATGCATGCACCCTTCATCATCAAATTTTATATAAAGAGGGATGTTTTGTATTTTCCGTTAAAATTTAGGGAGAGGGTATCTCGCCTCCTTACACTTTCCATATATAACAATGAGGGGCTACATCAACGACCTTCTATTGTTGACTTCAAGAGAACCATAGACTCCCTCAATAATAATATTGCCTTGGGCCCCATTGGTTTTGGAACCTTCTTCATTCACATAGGATATTATCACCATTGGCTTTTTATCCTTCATTAACCAATGCTTTTTTCAGTAACCATTATGCCAAGAAATCCTAGCTACCAATTCTATTATGATTCCCAAAGTGAGATCCCAAAGACGCTCTCTCACTTATATCAGATACATATTGAAAATGTATCCATGCACATCGTCAACAATATCTTGGCTTGAAGATGATCAAGATCCTACCTAACCTAATTTTATGCAAATAAAATTCCTTCATGGAATGGAGAAAGATCACCTATAACATTCATCTATCTCATAAGCACAGTCTTGACCTCAACACTACAATAGGGTAATGAGAACATCATCATTAAAATTTCTATTTCAAAGGAATTTGAACCATTTCATTAGGGCTCCCTCGACAAAATTCTTTTCACATTAAATTTCTTAGATGAGTTCATAGGTCATTTTGATAATATCAAAAACAAAACATGTCCTCCATCACCCTTAATGGTAGAACTGCATGCTTCTTTTGCACAACCCACATTGTCAAGCAGGGGGAATCTTATATCCCTTTCCCTATTTATCTGTATGAAAGCACTCGGGCAGTTCATTACTCATCCGATGCAAGTGGATATGATGTAATGATTAAAAATGCATGGAGGGGGAACACCTCGCTAAATGTTACATTCTAATGTAGGAATTTATCCCATAAATTAGTTCATGTTGCCTTCGACTCCCATAATTGTTAACATATAGGTTTTCCTATCATTTTAGACAATTGATGGACTATTTTTATTAAATCTAAGTTTTCACCTCTTTTATCAGAGTATAATAATACATTTGTTAATAACATTACTTTCATTTTATGATGGGAGTGTTGCAACACCAGAGATTTATTCATGGCCAATCACAATTTGAGAAAGAAAAAACCAAGACAATCAAAGCTATGCATGTCATTTTTTTATCACAAAAATGAAAATTTCCCTTCATTTATGTGCCATAGTGTAATATCCTTGATTGGGTGCCAAGATAACTAATTAAATAAATTCCTTAATGGAGTGGTAACAATGCAAAATTAGAAGAAGCAAAGAACCAACTTGTGGACCAATTTTTGGCATGGACATATCACATCAATAGTGAAAAGGCATCACAAGAGTCAAAGATGCAAAAGCAAAGACACAATTAATAAATTAACCAACAAGTCTCGTTCATTGAAGCAAGATATTTGGCAATTGAAGTAATTGTTACTGTCACAATTATCTATTGGGACCCACCTACTCTTCATCATCTTCTCCTTGTATCTATCCACATTTAATGTCTCTTATCTACAATTAACCTCTAATTTTGTGACTCTCTCTCCCACTTTCTCTTGCTCTGATTGACCAACGCCACCCTTATTGATCATCATTGATCGGACAAAATTGTCATCTCGATAGCCAGCAGATGACTGATTGCCAAGCCAACGAACAACCTCCTAGGCTTTATATTTGCACAACCTACCTTCAATTTATATTGCACAAGCACAACGCCAATTGACCATGGACAACAATTGATCTCCAGCCAGCGGTATGATCAAGCATCATAGATGCCTCCACACGGTGAACTTCTTCCCCATCATAGTAATGATCAACACAGAACCATCCCTCGATATCCTGACCTAGGCCACCAGTATTGACACATCTTGACCTCCACAACATGGCCACACTATTGAGCTATGCATTCGACCACAACCTAGAACAATGCAATATTCCATGATATACCTACTACCACTAACTCTGGTAGCATCGAATTACATCTATCAACCTTGGGAATGGAAAGAAATCAGTAGCAAGGGCCAATCGACCTTTGGGTCTGGCGGTGTCAACCTACAACGATTGTCCTCAAGCAACTCAACAATCACAGACGACAACAACATCTCTTTCCAACCATGACATCGGTCCACCTATTGAGCATTTTATCGACCTCCTCTAATGATACATTCTATCAACCTTTACCTTCCCAACCATTAATAAATCACTGGGCTATAAACCTCCATTAATTTTGGATTTTTTAGGGTTTTCATAAGGTGAGAGATGGGGTAGGTCCTTCCTCATCAAGGATTATGTACCTGTGGCCAATAGTTATACTAGGGTTGATTGATAGCAAAGTCATATTTAAGGACAACATTCTCCTTGTTACATATATTGTCTTCATGGTTTTAGAAACAGCATAGAGTAGTATGCAATGTCTTGACAACAGGCTAGAACAAATACATGATCACTCTAGTACAATGAGAAATAAAATGATGTGATTTTTTTCTTCTGAAAGAAACAACATATGCAAAAATCTTGGTGAATGGTTAGATGTATTTCTAGGATGCTAAAACATACTAAATAGATAAAAATAGCTAAACTTTTACCCCCTTTATGACAAAATTCCACAATTTTAGGTTGTAGAATTCAATATAAATATTCTATGCTAGAGTTATTCAATTTTATTCCCATATTCTGAAAGAAGGATGGAGGTGTAACCACTCAAATTTTGAAAAGGGAAAACATGTAAATAGGTAGAACTTACCTCCTCTCCTGATTTCCCCAACCCCAAAACTTGTATGTCACTCTATTCGTAGAGTGTTAGAGTAGGAGGGTTGTAAGACAGTGACAGTCAATAAAAGATTGGTTGTAATGGTCCTCATCTATGAAGCATGAGCACATCAAATAAACATTATATGTGCCTCAAAATGGATATTAGTCTTCATTTTTGTATACTTCAACATTTACATTTATATTAGTGAGATCATATATCCAATAAAGTACATGGAAGATATATTTGTTTGATTGTTTACTTTGTTGAGGGATTCTGGCACATTTTGTTTGTGTAGCATCTTTGATAATGGAGGTTGTACCTGATCTAATGTGAGCTTACTCTCTCATAAAATGCATGCTAATTCTCTTATACATAGGAACAAAGTTTTAAATTAATAAAACCAAATTTACAACATATAATACTCAAAAATCTACAAGGTTCACTAGTAGTAGCATAAAGATCATTCATTAGATCTCAGTTGCATCTATAAATCCTATGAGCTTGTATTAGCTATGTTGATTTGAACATGACATAATTTTATTATGATTAGATGTGAACTAATTGAAATAGTAAAATCTAAACTAGATAAGTTTGATCAAAACATAGAACATACATATAGATCAAAGACTTATGCTTCTGGATCAAACCCCTTATCCACATGAGACTAAAGAAAGTATGGAAATCGTACTCCGCTAAGTTAACTTCCAAGATCTCTCTACTTAGCCTTCTCTAAATTCTGATTATAACATGTAGATTTAGTGGACATTTTTTTTCTCATGGCTAAATGTCATTACTATTCATCATGGCACAACAACTAAAAAAGTGAACACACACTCCACTTTTAGGGTTAGGACTAATTTTCTCTCACCTAGGCTCAACAACATGTTTTGGTTATCATGAATAGCCTAGAGAGAATTTCAGAAAAGAAACATAACTAGAAGGAGAAAGTAATCAAAAAATATCTTAAACAAATTTTCAAAAGAAAAAATAAAGAAAGATTGAGGAAAAGGGACCATTTGATTCAAAGGTAGAAATCATCCACTCATGTCTGGTTTATCTTAACAATGCTCTTAGGTTAGCTAATTTATGTAATTGGTAATAGGTTGTTGGGTTGATCAGAATCATTGACTACTAAGGGCAGATCTAATGGAAAGCACACACAATTTTATGAAATTGTATCATGACTGTAAGCTTGTCAAGTAGTCTCTAGTGAGGTAGTATGGTGATGGCAGAAAGGCATGGTAGAATGTCGGGAAGGTATTTGTAGAAATATCACATTTTCACTACTAGAAGGGTAGTTGAATATCACATTTTCACTACTAGAAGCTAGATGATGTGCACCTAGAGCAAATGAATGGGGGAAGAGATATATTTCAAACTCCAATCGTGTTGTTGGAGGGGTTTTATATATAGGCATGGGGTCCAGACAAAGGGTATAAGAGATCTTTAGTCAATACTCAAGATGAGTTTGATTGAGAGGACCATAAATTTAATGGAACTTCAGGTTGATGAAACTCCACTCAAACTAGACCATATTCAAGTGAACCAGATAGGATTTGTGTGGCAACCCATCACATGAAATGTGATTACTCAAAATACCAAACTTGAATGATCACAAATTAAACAAAAAACTAGAAAAGTGGGTAAATTAAACTAATTTCAATGCACCAAAATGCTCATAAACATTTACATAAGAGACCAAAATCTTGCTTTATTTCATATAATACCAAGTATATTTTACAACTGTTTTGTGCCCTTTGCCACAATATATTCATACAAAGGAACATTATCCACATATACCACATTTACATACATTAATATGCTGCCAAAAGCTCAAATCTATTGAAACCTCATCATACAAACTTTCCCATCCGGACCTGAGAATACATGGATGACTCTAGGACACACTAGACATCTAAATAACCAACTATAAGGTCCATCACCTCGACTGCTCCTCATTGACATGGGTCTACTACCGCTGCTTCGGGTCACCTAAAAAGATGTGGTGACCCACAAGGTGAGACCCATATCCCAGTGAGAGATATTACTCTCAACATCGCTTATTGATTACAACAAGTTAAGCAATTAAATAGTTTAAGCATGTGAAACAGATAGGTAAAGAAAATGATATGATTAACAAGATACATAAAGGAACAGATGACAACTATCATCATTAGCCTATCTATAAATAAGAACATTGTTAACATTATGAGTTGTCTAGAAGCAAAGCATTTTCGACATCATGAATAAGTCTAGCCGCATAAGTACAACTAACAATATTAGCATGTCTAACATGTTGAGCAGATTTACATCATAAGTAGAGCTAACAACATAAGCACAACTATCTACATAAGAATCATTATGTGTATAGCCATCTCTAATTACAGAGGCATGGCTAACAATATAAACATAGTTAACAACACGACATTTCTAACATCATAATCATAACCAACAATAGTAGTATATCTCCACACCATAAGCATATCTGCTACTCTTATTACACTATACATCAACTATATGTGAAAAGAGCACACTGGGGTTATCATCTAATGTGAAGCATTGTGTATAACCCTAACAAATATGCCACACGGCTGTATTACATCTTTTATTTAGCCCTGGGGAGTTTGAGTCATACAACTCAAAGTGCAACTAACCACCGCTAGGTCGGAATAAGTTCCATATAAGATTTAGGAAGAGTTTGACTCCTTGATCTTCTTCACACCTGGCCAGTAGTCTACACCATAGTGACATATCAATCAACTACAAGACAATGACATATAGGCTTATAAACAAATAGCTTACCTTGGTACAAGTCATGTCTCTAGAAATTAGAGTATTAAAACCCCATCACTATGGTACAACCGTAGTTGTCCTCCAATCACATCATATTATAATCACCAAGACCCGACCATAGTTGTTCTCAAAAGAGGACAAGGTATGACCACAATCATCATCCCTAAATACTTGGGGTCAGGGTGACAAGCACCCCGCATACTCAACGATATGCACTATGAGTTTCCCTTAGGAATACTCATTTCACCATACAACAAGTTTTGACACTAAAGATGGTTCTATGGCACATGGACTACATGATTAGCGTTTCACTTGATTAGTTATTTCCAAATGGGTGAATTAAGGCTTCATAAAAGAAGTGGACATGCAAACCCAAATTCATTCTAGCATAAATTTATATTTAACAACTTTAGAATATATAAAGTGTGTAAAAAATAATTCCTCATTTGAACATCACAAGGTATTATTCACTTACCATTCATGAGACCATACTTGTCATCACATCATCACCACATGATACAAATACTCATTACATTATTCCTGGGTTCCAACCCTTCTCATATCATAAAGAGGATTACACCTCATTCAGGGATCAACCATGCATGAAGGTCATTAAGACCATCATATCATTCCCTTCAAGGTCATCATTATATGTCCATGCCTTATAACCAGGCTTCAATAAGCATCACCATACATGTGATACACATTCTCAACATGATATTGCATTAAAGAACTAAAAAAATTTCACATGATAACATAGCAGGGTTATCTTAGCATTAAGATCATTCCTTTATCATATCAACATACAAGAAGGCCACATATGATTGACCACCATCATATTTATAGTGCACATGTTTAACTAGTGGTTATTATATTTATAGGGTTATGATAACCACTAGTTAACACAGAGTTACAGCCAACATTAGGAAGTATGTCCTATCATTATTTTAATCATTCAAGGAAGAGTAGCATGACTAACCACAATCATCTATTTGTATTAGAGTTATGTTTAGAAAGATAAGCTATATTGAAGCTATAATTAAACATTCAACACAAATCCTAACTCATGGTATCCCCATTCGCATCATGGACGCATAAGGTAAAGCATAACCATCAAATCTAGTACTATCCTCAAGTATGGGCATGTGCATAAGACAAGGCATAACCATCACCTATTGTATTAAGGTTAAGTGTAATAGGATATGCTACCTTAGGACCAGTTCCCTCATAGCCCGTCACTCTGGTGATTGGGGTTCTGAGTAGTGGATGCCTCTCCACCTTTCTAGGGTTTTCATCTCTTACAGGTTCAAGTGCTCGACATTCTTCTAGTCTCATCCCCAGGATGGTGGAAGAATTGCCAGATAGGTACACAGGTCTCCGCTTGTAATAGGAGGAGGAGGAACCCATTGACATCCAACCGGTGGGCATCGGTGATGAGGAAGATCACACAGAATTGGCGTTAGTAGGGAAGTTGCTGACGGAGCAAACATACAACTTTAGAGCAATGGAGTGGACTTTGTCTTAGGCATGGAGTCTGAGGGAGAGGGCAGAATTTAAGTAGCTTGAACGGGATGTCTTCATCATTCAATTCACTCATTAGCGTGATCGATAGTGAGTCATCGAGGGGGCACCATGGCACTTTAATGGGCGCTTGCTGATGTTCAAAGAAGTCTGGAAGGAGGAGCAATCGGGGCAGGTTATCATCAATCGAAGTTCCTTCTGGATACGCTTGTATGGCCTCCCTCTAGGGTATAGGGGAGACACCACGATCAAAGAGGACAAGTGGGGGATGTGATCCATGTCTACACTGACAGATCTGGATGGGATGCGTCCACCCGCATCAAGATACTACTCGACGTTACTAAACCTTTGAAATGGGTGTTGAAGTATGAGTGTTTGTCTAATTTCTATTTCTTGTGCGGAATGCTAGGGCACATTGACAAAGATTGTCAAAGTGCCATAGCTGAACAAGATCATGCACAATGTTGGGGTAATTGGATGTGGGCCTCACCATGGAAGCAATGATGTATGAGCCAAGATAGTGACGGGATCAATGCGACGACGAGGCAGAAACTTACATTTAGAAATGAACCTCATGAGGCATCGTCACAATAGGGAAGCACAGGACAGAGTAGATAAGAGGATGGATGGGGTGGGCGTCAAAGCCATGATGGCAGTAGGTGGACTGAGCATCAAATCCTTGATGGTAGTGACGGTGAGTCGCAACCCTCACAGAGACATAACGTCGACGTGTCGGGGGACGCTGAGCGTTGGAACATAACAGAAGATGAGGTGGGGCAAGAATAGCAGTGAGAGAGGGGAAGCGGGAAGGCATCGAGGGATGGGGAGGTAGCAACATCAGGGGGAGTGGGAATGCATCAAATCCATGATGGTAGAGATGGAGTACCACAATGCCCATATGTACTCAACGTCGTGGACGCGCCGAGTGCCACAGAGGTCTTGAAAGGGGAAGAAGAAGAGGAGGGGCAAGCACTGCAGGGCAAGAGGGAGAGCGGGAAGGCATCGGGGGATAGAAGGGCAACAATGTCAGGGGGGACATTGCGTCATGGGGTCAAAGAGTCATCAAATCCCAGGAGGGAGCACCAGGTGAGAAGCCACACTAGTGAGGCAACCCATGCTCTCCATGAGTGTGAAAAAATAGAGGAGCAAGCAACAGAAGATGGAGAGGAGGAGGTGGCGTAAGATAATGGAGTGCAACATCACAATGAAGGTACTACTCTGAAGGGCATGATGCATGTACAATAGTATCAACCAGAGGGATATAACACCTCCAAACTAAGGGGTGAACACCATGCAATAACAAGATCTCAAAGAAGGAAGGCAGCATGCATAAAGTCGAAGCAGAGCGTCAACTCAACCCGAGCAAAGAAAAACCACCATCCTTAGGTGTACAAGATGAGCAGAGGTGTCTGCCTTGGCATCCTAGAGGATGAGGTGGTGTGTGAAAAAAGGTCTGGGAAGAGAGACATGAACTTAAAGTGGTGTGATATGGAGCTTGATGACTTATCAATTATTGGGACTGATGAGAAAAAGGCAAAGCAAACCAGTGCATGTGGACCTAACTCAACCGGGGTCTATGAGACCCAAGTAACAGAGATTGGCATTGTCCAATCCCGTGAAGGACAATGAAACTCTTTAGATGGAATTGTCAGGGAATGGGCGACCTTGAAACATGCACGACTCTCTGATCCTGGTGTTGGAGAGAGTGCCCAAACATAGTTTTTGTTATGGAAACTATGATTGTAGGAAAAAATCTAGAAGGAGTTCAAAAAAGTTATGGTTACAAAGATGGTCTGTGCATCTCTAGTATGGGTCGGGCAGGGGGCATGGGTTTTTGGTGGAATGACATATAAGTTGAGGTCCTCAATTACTCAAACAAACATGTTACCAATCTTCTCAAATACAATGCTACAGGAGTTAGGTGGCATTCCATTGGGATTTATGGATGGGTGGATCAGCAGAGCAAAACAAAAACATGGGACTTGATGAGGAGGTTAAAATCTGAGGCTGAAGAACCGATGCTTTTCTTCGGTGATTTCAATGAGATTGTCTCCAATATTGAAAAGAAAGGGGGCCCACCTAAGGATGAAAAGTTTATGCAAAACTTTTGGGATACCATTGATGACTGTGGCCTGGTAGACCTTGGATTTGAAGGAAATATTTTCACATGGAGAAGGGGGCTTTCGGAGAGGACTCTAGTGTAGGAACGTCTTGATAGGTATCTACCTAAGCTTAGTTGGTGATACATCTTTAACTACTACAATATTATCCATTTGCCTATCTATGAGTCAGATCATGGTCCTATCATCCTGACGGCAGAAAATAGAGATAGCAAAAGAAGAAGGAGAAAACACTATTTTTCTTTTGAGCCTATGTGGGAAAGCGAGGAGGACTGTGAACATATTATTAAAGAAACATGGACCTCTACAAATAGCAGAGACGTGAAGGCAAAGTTGAATACATGAAAATATCATCTCAACATGTGGGCTGCAAAAAAGTTCGGGCATAGGAAAAAAAAGATCCATGAACTTTAAGATGAACTGATAAAACTACAATCACGACCTCCAGACCATGATATGCTTCAAAAGGCTGAGGATATATCAAAAGACCTCCAATATTGGCTACATAATGATGAGGAGTAATGGGAATAAAGGACACGAGTCAAAGAGCTTAAGGAGGGAGACCAAAATGCGGCTTACTTTCACGAAAAGGTGTCAAGTAGAAAGTAGAGAAATTTGATTGAAGGTCTTGAGGATGAGCAGGGTGTGATTAGAACAAATGAAGAAGATATTACAACCATCATATCCAGCTACTTCTCCCAACTTTTTCAAACCAACAACCCTACAAGTTTTGAATAAGCAGTAAGGGGCATCAAGAGGATGATAAATGATGAGTAGAAAGCAAATCTTGAAAGAGACATCATAGATGAAGAAATTAGGACAACAGTTAAACAGATGCATCCGAATAAAGCACCGGGGCCTGATGGAATGAAGGCGACATTCTACCAAATTTACTGGAGCATTGTGGGTCAAGATGTGACAAACTACATTAAGGGGTGGTGGAAATGGGAAAGAAGTATGGAGGAGATAAATGATACACTGGTGGTGGTGATTCCAAAAACTGAAAAGCCCACAACTGTAGGGGAATTCCATCCTATTAGTCTCTTCAATGTTCTATACAAGATGACATCAAAAGTGATGACAAATAGATTAAAACCACTCATGAACAAAATCATAACGGAGAACCAGAGTGTGTTTATACTGGGGAGAATGATTAATCATAATGCTCTTATTTCATATGAACTTTTCCACACTATGAAAAGAGACAAAGGAAAGAAGTAAGGCAGCCTTGCTCTGAAGTTGGATTTGTCCAAAGCTTATGATAGAGTAGAATGGAGTTTTCTTGACTATATTAAGGATAGAATGGGATTCAGGGTGACGTGGAGGGGAAAAATCCATGACTGTGTCACATCTATCCAACACATGTTTGCCATCAACGGGGACCGGTCCAGGAAAACAAAGCCTTCACGAGGACTTTGCCAGGGTGACCCTCTTTGCCCCTACCTTTTTATTATATGTGTAGAAGCTTTCTCTACCATGTTGAGTATCACTGCACGTGACAAACTGATACACGGGATCACCGCATGTAGAGGGGCACCACACATATCTGACCTCTTCTTTGCAGATGACATCATCCTCTTTGCTAGAGCAACCTTATCAGAATGCTTGAAGATAGCTGAAATTATCAGCCAATACAAATAGCATATGGACAACAGATCAACTTATCCAAGAAAGAGGTAGTTTTTAGCAAAGGGATGATGGCCATGAAGAGGGAAGAACTCAAGGGATTGTTGAAAGTTGAGGAGGTTGACCGGCATGCAAATTACCTAGGCCTTCAAATGACTATTGGTAGATCAAAGAAATAGATTTTTAGCTTCATAAAGGAAAGGATCTGGAAAAAGCTACAAGGTTGGACCGAGAAAATACTATCCAAACCCAGGAAGGAGGTCCTCATAAAGGCGGTGGGATAGGCTATTCTGACATATGCGATGAGTATATTTCAAATCCAAGCGGGCACCCTTGATGAGATTCAAAGCATAATTTCAAGGTTCTGGTGGGGAGCAAAAGGAAATGAGCGGAAGATAGCTTGGATGAGTTGGGAGAACATGTGCAAGCCAAAAAGGTTGGAAGGTCTTGGTTTTTATAAATTTCCATATCTTCAACCAAGCCCTCCTAACCAAACAACTATGGAGGCTAGGTGTGAACCCGCACTCCCTTGTTTATAAGGTGTTGAAGGTTAGATATTTCCTGAGAACATCTATTTGGGAAGCAAGGAGAGGCTACAACCCCAGCTATACATGGAGAAGTTTATGGGGAGCAAAGGCACTACTCAAGGAAGGGACTGAATGGAGGATAGGAAATGGAAAAGATGTGGACATTTGGGAGGACACATGGCTGCCAGGGGAGGAGGACACACTTGCACGGTTCAAAATCTTGGATGACTCACCCTACGTGAAAGTACATGATCTTATGACATCGGATGATCAAAAATGCAACACTACAAGGTTGGAGGAATGCTTCCCGATGGACTACATAGAGAAGATATGTGCTGTCCCACTTAGCATATGAGACCAGAGCGATGCATGGTCTTGGTGGTTGGCCAAGAAAGGGTTCTTCACAGTCTATTCAGTGTACTGGCTCGGTATGCTTAGAAAGGAGGAAGTCCAGAGATGCACAACACAAAAAGGAGAAAAACTATGGCAATGTATATGGCGAGGGGGATGGGTACCCAAAGCTGCACATTTCCTTTGGAGAGTATGCACCGGGGGACTAGCAACCAAAGGAAGGTTGTTTGACCGGCACTACATTGATGACGGTAAATTTCAACTGTGTATGTCAGAAAAGGATTCCATTCCATACATGCTCTTCCACTTTCCAAATGCAACAGAGGTATGGGAACAATTGGAACATGGGATCCAAAAGCGGGTGGATGATTACAAGGATGAAAACATAAACATCACTTTGGGGGTGGCATTGGAAAGAGAGGATAAAGATGTGATTGTTGTAGCACATGAGGATCTTCTAATATGGTGAGGTACATAGTAGTTTCTTGGTTCAATCGGTACTGGCAATGATTAAATATGCAGGAGGACAACAGTGCACCCAGAGGAGCAGCAACGCCCAACCAGGAAGTGGCACAATGCCATGATGGGCCAAGGATGCACACGGAAGGGTTAAGGTCAATGTGGATGCTACATGTGGGGAAGATGGGGTGACGACATTCTGGATGGTGATGCGAGATAGAGAGGGTGCTTTGATGGGTGTGGTGGGAGAGAAGATCAGTAGTGGTATGGGGATAGAAATGGCAGAAGCCATTGCCTTGAGGACAACACTCCAATGGGCGAGTAGCTATGGAGTGGGGCAGGTGGAAATGGAAACAAACTCTTTTGAAGTCGTCCAGGCTTGTACTGTTTTCCCAATGAGAAGGGACTATGTGGGTGTTCTTGCAAAGGACATCATTGATTTGAAAAGTCAGTTTTCTTTTTGTAGTATTTCTTATGTCAGTCGTAAATGTAACAATGTTGCCCATGAAATTGCCACCATGGTACGAAGGGGACACGTATATAGGTTTTCCTTTTCCTAGTCTTTTCCTCTATGCATTGCAACCCTTTCTACGGTTGATGTATCTTAATCAATGGATGACGGGGGTCCCAATCAAAGGACCCTCCGTCCTTCCTCAAAAAAAAGATATGCTACCTTAAGTTTACACATCCACTCATTGTGGTGACTACCCATTTCCTTCATATGAGGGCAAGGGTAATACTAATTGACTGAATCAAATCGCCATTGGTTTTACATCATTAATACCAAAATATCAGGCCATGAGAGGGTAAAACCATGAGTTGTAACATAAACAAATACCTTAAACAAACCACCTAAAGAACCATCAATTTGTGAACTTGGAAGAGTCACCATCCAAACCTAGATAAACCATCATTTGATCACACAAAGAGCACCATCAGTTATTGACTCAAGAGATACCATTGGTTGTTGACTCAAGGGGTACATTGGTTGACGACTCAAGGGGTACCATTGTCTGGTGAAGGTAGAATAACCATCAGATGTGGCCATCACTTGGTACTAAAACCATCAATTCTTAAGCACCAAAAGACTGGAAACAAAAATTAATACATGACCATTGTTTGTCATAAGTAAGGAATCCAAAACTCACCGGTAAAAAGCCATCGGTTCTAGCAAGAAAGCACACTATCGGTTGATAAAACAAGAAGGAAGACAACTTCAAGTCCCTAAGTAAAACCCATCGTCTAGAACCACTTGAGGAGAGATTTCAAGCCACCCACTTAGGGGAAACATATGGATAGGTTTTAGGCATCCAAAGAAAGCTCAAACAGCACCAAGGTACCCACCATTAGTTGGCACATCAAGGCCAAGCAAAATAGCAAAGGAACCAAACTATCAGATTGCAAAGAAAGGGATGTAAACACCTCACAAACACTAATTTTTTACCATCATTTGTTAAGAAAAACCATCATATGTGCATATGGAATCAAGGTTCAAATTTTATTCTAACAATGAGGGTACATCCACAAATTTTAAGGTTCATTAATGGAGAAGAACTACTTAAGGATCATCATATAATCTTAAACCCTAGGCAAGGTAGCTTCTATTAGCTTAGAACTTCATTTTAGAGCAAGGTCACGAGCATACAAGGTAGTAGTAAGCAATAAACGTTGGAAAAGTTATATAACTCACCTCTATAAAGAAGATGCAACTCCTAATAGCAAGAAATCTTGAGTAAAGGAGGAATAAAATTCTAGCTTAGCACTCCACACAGACAAGCAAGCTTCTTCTCCAAAAAAGAGAGTGAACCCTAGGTCAAGGATGTAAGAAAGAAGGTTTCTTTAAGCTCTAGTGCAAGCTTTACCATAACACATCATGGTTCTAACCAAGAAGGAGATATAAGGAGATAGGAAAGCAAGAGAAACAAAAGAAATAAGGAGGAACTTACTTGCTTATGTCAAGAACAAGCAAAGGAAGGTCCACAAGCCCAAAAGGTGATTAGATCCAAGCTCTAGCAATACATGCAAGAAGTTCAACCACCTTCTTCTACCTTGGCACCCTATTCACCACGAAATAGGAGAAGATGAAGATCTATATTGAAGGGAAGTGATAAGGATCCAAAGGGTTCATTTTAGTGCTAAAGGAAGGGTATATAAAGCGTTTGGATAAGGGAGAAGAGAAGCTTGAGGTGTCTTAGTAGGTTTGCCATGTGTCCATGGCCTATAGCTATCATGGGCATGCAACAAGAAGCTCCATCAGTTGTTGGAGTCTACTAGGCCATCAGATGATGACCTCCCAGGGTGTCCATAGGTTTCCAACACATGGTGACTATCAGTTCATGAAACCCTAGGTCACTAGGTGGTAAACCATCACTTGATCATCCTTTCCAAGAAACCACCACTCCAAGGGATCCCAAGAGAGAAAAACATTGACCTTACACCTCTATATATCACCATAGGTTGTCACCACCTGGTTATGACCATCGGATGTCACTCAAATAGGAGGACCATCATTTTATGGCCTCTCAAGATAGCTCATCCATGAGGGGGTAAACCTTAACTCACCCTAGAAGGGAACACGACCAAACCCAGGTACAACTAGGCACCCCATGACCCAACAAGATCAATAATGATAAAAAAATATATAAGGAACATAAAACATGTGAAAAATTGCAAAGAAAACTTTAGATATGGGTAAATCATAGAAAATCCCAGAATGCGCACAGATTTAAATAACTTACACAAATAATGTCCAAACTAGACCAACCATGAAACTTAAGTGTATCATGTGATATAAAAGCACCTCATATGGTTTTATTAAGGTTTTACGTATTTAATTATGATGATTAAGCATGGTCAACATTTAAGAAAGGTTAGGGGTCTCACAACCATAAACCTCTAATAGGGATTTCACTCTCAAAATCCAAGGCAAGAAATATAGGTACTTCTGATGCACCTCATCTTCTAACCTCCACATGGTTACTCCAATCTCATGGCGATGTAATAAAATTCATAGGAATCATGTTCTTATCCCTCAACTCATGCATGTCTTTCCTTGGGTTAACATAGAAACTTCTATATAAGAAGCATACTCATGCAACTCCACCTCCACTTCCTGCATCACATGCCATGTACCAGGGTGACACTTCTCAACATGGACCATAGAAATTATTGCGACACCTATACAACCCTAGTAGTAAATTCCACTAGAACTCTAGTTGTCATCCTGAACTGTTTCCATCTATTGTTGAATCATCGTGTCCCTCACTATAGTATATAGTATCAACACATTTCTCATAATCCATACTTGCTTTAACCAATCATAGAATGTCCTATATCTCTTACCATGTATGACTTCACAAGGTGTCATGTCTATTCTCCTCTGATGAATGTCATAGTGTGAAACTCAATCAAACATGTGGATATTCCCTAACTGTTAAGAACTGTAGGACATATGTTCTTAGAAAATTCTCCGATCATCTCAATGGTGGACTGACCATCCATCTACCACATAAGGTTGTGTTGAACCTTCATTGTATCCTCATATCTTTCGGCTGCTTAATGTTTCTTATTAACTGACTGAAAATTGTACACTTGACCATATTTGTGCCATACCATGTTCCATACTTGGTTGTCATTGTACGTTCTTCAACTCATGACACATCAAATGTGTCAAAGATGAGTCTCCTCATGTACAATGTCACTTAAACCATCAACACCTGGAACAATTGTCTGGTTGTAGAGTCATACACTATCTTGTCTCCTAGTCTATGGAAGCTATCCTGCTCCTTGTTGTGCTACTCTGATCTGATGTCTTACATCATGGTAGCATCCACATGTACTTCTCTATCCTATTGTAGAAGCATTGATTTGTCTTATAGTTGTGTCCATGATCCTATCAACTGAGATACTTCCAAATGTACATCCCCCTACTAAATTGATGTTGGTATGTATTATTTCATGATACATCAAATAGCAAAGCTATGCCTTGTCTGCAAACATTGATGATAATGACTTCTAGATTGACCATTTATCTCACAATCATAATCATGTATTATCACGTATCCCAAGTCATTCCTTGAAGCATTACAGATGATGATGTATCCTTCCCTTTGTTCTAGAAACACTGACACTGGAACACTTGTCAATTTTTCCTTCAACATTTGGAAAGCACATTGACACTAACACCGACCCATGTTATTCCATACAAGAAGGAACACCTTTCCTAGTCAATTTTGTTAGGGGTGAAGTAAAAACACTGACATTCTAAATGGAATTTCATGTAGTGTCCTACTAAGCTCAAGGAGTTTCAGATCTCAATCAGTGTCTGGGGTCATTCCCACTCCATCACTGTCTCCAAACTTTTTGGATTCACACAAATACTTAGAGGATATATCATAACCCCGAGGAGTCACTTTAGCTAGCCTCAAGCTCACCCTTCACCAATCTTAAGGCTTAGAGAAGATGTTGACCATGTTGCTGACCATCTTTGAAGTACATTGAGATGTCACCAATCAAAATTTTCCACATCTCATAAGGACATGACCTAAGTAATCTATTCATTAAGTCCATAAACATTGTTGATGCATTGGTTAGTCTATACGGCATAACCCTAAACTCATAGCAACCATACAACTTTATCATCCACTGTAATCTCATTTGGTGATATTCTAACCTCAGGTCTATCTTGAAGCATCACTATAGCACCTGTCAACTGGTCCACAATTTATCTATTCTTGGTAGTGGTCTTATCAAGCTATTAGTATCTCTGAAACAACATCACAGAACCACTATTTCTCTCTCCAAACAACACTTGGAGGGTCAACATAAACTCTCTCTCTCTTAGGGAGAGGAACACTAAAAAGCTCATCTGGTAAACATTTCCAAACATCACATACTACTGGTACACCTTGGATACTAGGACTCATCACCTTGGTATCCACTTCATGTGCTTAAGGAACTTACGTCCCTATCTCATCCACCTTTCCACCATCATAACTAACTCAAAGAATATAAGAAGGGTCTTCCTATCTCTTGGAAAGATAAAAAAGTATACTCATCACAAGCATCAAGATCTTGGAACCATGTTCCAAAATAGCCACATTTCATATCAAGTTATCCACCTCCAGGATTATAGTGAATCCACACATACCAACTGGCCTAAGATCCACTTGAAGGTTTCTCCCAAAAAGAAAGAACACAATGGGAAACACACCTCCCACCACATAGCAGCACTGTCTAGGGGTTACTAGCAAGGGGTAACCGATTCTATCTTCCTCATGAAAGTTGCACTTTAATGTGCCATTTCACCTTTTTCATCTTATGTTCCTTGCCATCAACATAGAAATTATTCAGATTATCATATCTTATTGCTCTTTTCTCATTAACTGTTCATAATTCTTGTGTATGTCCTCTTGTGTTTTCATGTTTTTCAACAACTTATCAAGAGGTCAATCATCATATTTCACATTATCTTCATTAAATAGGGATTATATCCCTTTAATTTCTTCATATGTCATGAAGATCTTACTTGAACATTTATTACTCACATAGATTAGTATGAACATTAAATAGGTTCCACTTTATTCATCTATCGTTGTTCCACTTTATTCATCTATCGTTGTTCTTATTCATCTTCTCATATCATACTTATCTCAGGAGTTCTCTTCATCTTATGTGGACTTTACACCTTGAATCATTTCACTAGCATAGATTTATCTCTCTTTTCCTTCATTATCTTCTTGAATTGTAGCTTCAAGAACTCCTCTTTAATTTATTTGTGTTCAGGTTTAGGTTTCAAGGTGTCATATATTTCTCTTGTAGTTACCAAACATTCAAGTTTTGATGGGTTACAATGTAATTCTCATCTTCTTTAGGGTAAGATTGAGATATTAGTACCATGATTTCTGATTTGTTATGCTCTTTAGATTGTTTCAAAATGACTACTTGATCAGATTAATTAGAGAGATAACAATCTAAGAGCTCCACACTTACCTTTTATTAAATAGTTGAATACATTGCCAAGGCATCCAAGAACTAATATTAGGCAGTATACATCATGTTTTCATGTCATATAGACTTCTTAGGCATCATCCTAGTCCTAACTCCCAGTGTCCCTATAGATAAGAGAACTTAAAGCATTAATACCAACTTGTGGGAACCCGTCACAGTAAACAAGATTACTCAAAACACAAAACATGAACGATCAATATTTAAACACAAACCCAGAAAAGAGGGTAAATTAAAACCAATTTTAATGTCACCAACATGCTCAAAAACATTTACATCAGAGCCCCACATCTATCTTTATTTCATATAATGCCAAATATCTTTTATAGCTATTTTGTGGCCTCTGCCACAACATATTCATACATAGGAACATAATCCACATATAGCACATATACAAGCATCAACATGCTGCCAAAAGCTTGAATCAATTCAAACCTCATTATACAAACTTTCCCACCCAAACCTGAGAGTATAGGGACGACTCTAGGACACACTAGACATCTAACCAATCATCTATAAGGTCAATAACCTCTTCTCCTTCTCACTGCCATGGGTCTCCTATCATTGTTGTCGTTCACCTAAAAAGATGTGGTTACCACGAGGTGAAACCCATGTCCTAGCGAGAGATATAACTCTCAATATCGCTTATTTATTATGAAAAGTTAAGAAATTAAATAGTTTAAGCATGTGAAATAGATAGGCATAGAAAAGGGTGTGATTAACAAAAGACATAAAGGAACATGTAACAACTATCATCATTAATGTTCCTATGATTAAGAACATTGCTAACAGTATGAGCAGTCTAGATGTGACGACCCCATATTTTCTAAAACTAAATCTGATGTGTGACGTCCAAATTGAAACCTCACCTCAGCGAGAATCCCAATTTAAACACCACACACCATGCTAAGAAGAAGAAAATCAAGGGAGTAAGAAGGAAACAACAATAGCACATGCACATGAACAATAATAAAACCATACACACATGTTCACCATTCAACATATAATTACAACATGAATTGTTACAACATTTGATATTACATATTGAACAGCAAACTATACATATACATGTACTACCACTAAACAACATGATCTTAAGACAATAAGTCCACTTGTACATCATCTCGCCAAACAACTCTCAAATATCCTGGATCTTTGAGAGCATAACCACAACCTAAACAAAAGATTACATGCGGTACACATTAGCACAATATTCAAGAATATTGTACTGAGTACGCCTACGTGTCTTTTATATACCTCTCATCATATCTTGGTAATAAGATAAAAATAATACTTGGCAGTTATAAAGAAATATAAGAAAAGTGTATACTTGCACAAAGATATTCATTAGTAAAAGAGAACACATATATTTTAAGCACATTTCTATCATATATCTCGTACGTATGCCACGAAGTGGCTTTGACGTCTTCAGGCCTTATGATCTACCACCAAGTGGTTTGTGATCATTATACAAACATCATATGATCTACCACCAAGTGGTTTGTGATCATTATGCATGCGCTCTACCACCAAGTGGTTTATGAGCTATATTATGATGGAACATCTATATTATGTTTGTAGGTGCTCATAGCCATAAATATGGAAATTCCAGCAACATATCATACAAGACAATCATTTCAATCAATACCATATGCCAAGTCTTTACTACCATATAACACAAGCATAATGTATAATAAGCCAATCAAGAGGTAATGTCGTACCTTGATCAAGAGATAAACTTTATCATCACATATTCCTTAGTCATCTATATCTTTGTTCAACCTGATCAAGACAAGATCATATACTATCATCAGGTTCTCATCTTCTTACATCTCATCTTAATCCTATTGGTGTTCATTAGGGTTTATCTTATCTCATTAGGATATTCCCATCATTACTTGCATTCTTGTCTTATATTATCTTACTGATGTCATTTTCTAGATTTTGGTTCATTATCTGAACATTTGGTTCCATATCCTTTATGGTGTACATTTTAACCCCAGTTTATATACATTATTCAAATTAGGGTTACATCTTATGTATTAAGAGTCATCTTCATATAATATGAATTTCGTGTATAAAACTGATCTTAGATTTACATATTATCTTCCAGTTACTGATATGAGGGTTTTTTGTAAATTTCATCATTTACTGAGCATGTATGTATTAATTGCATTATCTTTACTGTTATTAGCCCTAATTAGACATATTAATCAAATTATATGCTTGGGTGTATCAACATAACCATATCTGACACCATATGCATTTTAAACATGGTTATGGACTTATCGACATTTTTCCATAATTTTATATCATCATTTAGTATTTATTACTCACGAACTAAACATTACACATATTACATGATATCACTGATATTTAATCATAAAAAGCCTGATATTATCATTCTAATGTGTTCTACTAATTTTTATGAGAAGTTTGGTACCTTATTTGTATTTTTCTTATGCTCAAGCTAATTTCTGTGATTTATCAAAGATCTAGCTATTTATTAAGGCATTTACCTTTTTTTCGCCAATGGTCTGTCACCACGTGGTGTTTGAGGCATTGCTCTTGGCTCCTCAGTTAGCTTTGAGTCGGTCGGATCTGGGGTGGGATCTGCGAAACCCCTGGACCCGATAACTTGGGGTGGGCTTCCTCCCTTTCACCCGATCACGAGTCCCCGTGGGACTCTATTTCCTCTGTGGAACAGAGCCCGCTTCCAGTCGCTCTCGGCACCGCCGTGAGCCTCTACTGGTCTGAGATTAGTCTCCACAATGCCACCAGATCCCATCTTTCTCAACACTTCGCCAGCCCACCAACACCCGTGAGCGTTGCCCACGATCTGTGTGGGCGCCGCCTGCACCCTTGCTGTGTGCCACCAGCCTAGGGCCTCCCTCCGGAGTGCCTTGACCCGATCTCCATGTTGTGCGGCTCCCTATTTGTCATGGTGCTGTCGAGGCAGATCAACGCTGATGAGGAATCGATAAAGCCTTGCTCCTCCTCAAAGCTTTGCCTCTACGAGAAACTGTGGCTCTTCCTTGCAAATCCGGCGGAGATGCCAACTGCTAGCTATTGCCATGACGGGGAATATATAACAGGGAGATGCCTAGAAGCCTCCTGATCTCATCATCCTCCTCCCGGTAAACAAAGGTGGGTTGTGTACAGGAACCATCACAACAAGTGCGGGGAAGGTTAGGATGACTGGGTTCAGAAAAGGAACTCTAAACTTCCTTAACTCCCTCCCATTCCCGACGGTGGTCTCTTCATACCGAGCATTGTGGGCAAGTGAGGTTATAGGGTTCGACTAAGGGGTCAAAAGCTCTGATGCAAGACTAATTACCTGTTTAGTTTCCTCCTTGACCCACGTTGAGGGTCGTGGTGGCATTACATGTGGGACACGACCTCCCCACATCTTCAAAACAGTTGGAGGTAGGAGCGGGGATGAGTACCCCATCATGTTATAACATATAAGGACTAGCAATGCCTCATTGGCTAACCCCCGTCTGTGACTTCCTTAACTCTAAAGTCATGTGATGATGCATTCTAATAAGGCTTATGATGAATAATTAACATACCTAGGTATAAGGTCACCAACACATGCCTCATTACGCCAATGTTAAAACCATAATATCTCCTTAAAGGAACTTCAGAACTTCATGAAATTCGAACCATAGATTTATCCTCATCATAGATGAATTGTATTGAATTTTTGTACCAAGTCACCACAATTGACAAATCAATTAATTACCTCAATTACACATAAATTTTGAAAAACCTTGATCAAGTTGTCAATATAAATTGGCATTCAACCATACCAAAGAACTTAGAACTCCCCAAAACAACTCATCATGCATGACTTTGATTATGTCATTGGACATTAAAGGATTCCAAAAGTCTACTCCATCACATCCTACACACCTTAAAAGAAATTCCATCCTCGGAATTAAGCCATAAATCCACTCTTTCACGTCATATACATCTTAAAAGAACTTTCTTTCTCGAAAGTTAACCATACTCATACTTCCATGGAAAACCTTATCTTTCCTTCATCCACATTTAGCAAACCACTCTATGTGCAACATATCCAAAAACAGAGCTACAGAACCGTATCTAAGCTACCAGGATGATTTACAACATCTAGGGTTAAACATCACTTCATAGAAAGCTCAAAAAGGGTTTAGAAGCTTAGGTTATGTCATTACATATCTCATATATTAGGGTCGCATGTTTATCCTGACCCATGCATTAGGGTTCCCACATCATATTACCATGTTCTATAGGAGTTAACTAAAGTTAACCCATTATATCAAGGTGTCACAATCATTATATTGAGCTAATTATTAGAACATGTTCAACATTAACATATGCCTTTTAGGAGGGTGTTAACTATAGTTAACCCACTTTATCCATCTAGATCATATCAAGGTGTCATAATCATCATGTTTTGCTAACCGTCAAACTATATATTTCATCTTTATTAAACACTAAGATTAACACCTCATGTAACATGTGTCATTCATATGATCTTATTTCATTGCCCATAATATATCACATTTACTAGCGATTTCATCACAAGATTAGCCAATAATATTACATTATCATAATTATTCATTATATGGTTAACCATCATTTATGCATAGAGATCTATCAAACCATCTCTAGGTTTTCATCATATCATGTCTATATATCACATCTCGAGATTAGATCACATCCTTACATATATATTATATCATGGTTGTGCTAAACAAACTTTTGTGAGTGACTTGTTAAACATATATCAAAACTTTATCTAGTCCAATTGAGGTTCTCCTAACCCATACCACAAGGGTAGTTCCATGCTCAATCTCTCTGAGCTAACTCAACTCTATGAGTATCTCATATGCATATACTTTATCTTTCCTCTCGGTCTAGGGTTCTCAAATTACCTCATTGACACTAGCTAATAGCTTCATTATCTTTAGACACATAAGCACAAACCAAAACATTCTACAACATACTATTCATAGGTTTTCTACCCATGAAACATGCTTACCCAAAACTCTCTTATACATGCAACCACTAGATTCCTATGTGGGAAACCACCAACCTGAGCATGAGGCTTCATAGAAACTAACATAGCTACCTCCTCTAGGGTCTTCATCTCTCTCCCTCACCTAGATGGAAGGTTATCATATTCATTTCCACTTGCACACATATATCGAGCCTCTCTCTCTATCTCTAGGGTTTGGTCCTCCCAAGGACATCTAGGGTTCAAGAAAACTATAAGAATCATGCATAAAGCAACTCATCTCAATCACTCAGGAGTAGTCTAGTTTAGGACATATCACATATCTCATAATTCTCATATCTTGGAGTTTAGGTTCTCTAACCTTCTCCCAATGGGTCTAACTCTCTCTGGAGTTAACCCCGAAATTGGTCCCAACACTATAGGTCCTCCTTTGTAAAAGAGATTGAGGCTCATGCTGACTCACATCTTATCTTAACTTAACATAACTTATCACATAAAATCCTAGTTACTTGCATCATTAAAACTCATCTTGCATCCTCAAACTAAACTTGGGTCCTCAAAGACAAACATATATCATCATAAAAATCTTATGTCTTCTATATAAGACTTACATCATATTATCAAAATTTATATCATCTATTCCATCTATCAAAATATACCAAAGAAGGCTCTAGACATCTAATCTAGAACTACACTCTCTTCAAGACTGATGTCATTCACTTTCACTTAGGTTGCATGATCACCTCCTACTCATACATGCGTGGGGACACATTTTTGCAATACATATACATAATAAAATATTATATAGTTCTTCTCCGATAAAATAAGCGTAAGAGAAAACTATTGAGGTTCGATCCATTTGGAATCAAAAACCAAATCCTGAAAATGAGTGCCCCACACATAGTAGAGAGTACAATGTCATGAAAACTAGTGAAAAGGGTGAGAACAAGGGGTAGAGTAGTGTAGATACTCTAGACAACGTGCGCAATATGTCTAGGGTTTTCTTTTCCCTTGATGTATGTCATTTCCAAATAGTGCAACGTCCCATACCGCTGCACTACAAGAAAAGTACGCCATCTAAGGACTTGCTATACAACAAGCACTAGTCAAGATCTAGTTCTCAGACATCTAGGTGCTAACCTAGAGGCTAGGTCAGATCTAGTCTCTAAAAGACAACTAATCTAACCCTAAATATTATTAAGTTCAAGATTCTTTAGTTTTGAGTTTCATAATGAGCAAATGGCAGGCTTTGCTATTGTTCATGCTCTGATACCACCTGTGACGACCCCATATTTTCTAAAACTTAATCTGATGTGTGACGTCCAAATTGAAACCTCACCTCAGCGATAATCCCAATTTAAACACCCCACACCAGGCTAAGAAGAAGAAAATCAAGGGAGTCAGAAGGAAACAACAGTAGCACATGCACATGAACAATAATAAAACCATACACACATGTTCACCATTCAACATATATTTACAACATGAGTTGTTACAACATTTGATATTACATATTGAACAACAAACTATACATATACATGTACTACCACTAAACAACAGGATCTTAAGACAACAGGTCCACTTGTACATCAGCTCACCACACAACTCTCAACTATCCTCGATCTTCAAGAGCATAACCACAACCTAAACAAAAGATTACATGCGGTACACGTTAGCACAATATTCAAGAATATTGTACTGAGTACGCCTACGTGTCTTTTATATACCTCTCATCATATCTTAGCAATAAGATAAAAATAATACTTGGCAGTTATAAAGAAATATAAGAAAAGTGTATACTTGCATGAAGATATTCATTAGCAAAAGAGAACACATATATTTTAAGCACATTTCCATCATATATCTTGTGTGTCTGCCACCAAGTGGCTTTAACGTCTTCAGGCCTTATGATCTACCACCAAGTGGTTTGTGATCATTATACAAACATCATATGATCTACCACCAAGTGGTTTGTGATCATTATGCATGCGCTCTACCACCAAGTGGTTTATGAGCTATATTATGATGGAACATCTATATTATGTTTGCAGGTGTTCATAGCCATAAATATGGATATTCTAGCAACATATCATACAAGACAATCATTTCAACCAATACCATATGCCAAGAATTTACTACCATATAACACAAGCATAATGTATAATAAGCCAAGCAAGAGGTAATGGCATACCTTGATCAAGAGATAAACTTAATCATCACATATTCCTTAGTCATCTATATCCTTATTAAACCTGATCAAGTCAAGATCATATACTATCATCAGGTTCTCATCTTCTTACATCTCATCTTAATCCTATTCGTGTTCATTAGGGTTTATCTTATCTCATTAGGATATTCCCATCATTACTTGAATTCTTGTCTTAGATTATCTTACTGATGTCATTTTCCACATTATGGTTCATTATTTGAACATTAAGTTCCATATCCTTTTTGGTGTACATATTAACCCTAGTTTATATAAATTATTGACACAATTTTACCGTGCGTATAACACAAGTGCATGTGTCAGAGTAATATAGGCCTTTGTCAGGCCGAGTCGAACACAGTGACACCGAATTGTCGGTAGACTACTTACTAACTACTCGCGATCAGCTAGACCAATTAAAAGGTTTGAGAGTTGATTGAAAAATAAAAGAAAAATAAAAGAAAACAAAGCAATCAATTAAATGTTTAGTTTAATCAATTTAAATGGGAATGTTTAGGATTGTGGTTTCACTGCGGCTTCTCGTTGTATTTATTTATACATAGTTAATCAAATTTGTCTCTCAGTCTGGATAGTTGCATGTAGTCAGAATTGTTCACTGTCGTGATACAATTCACTACTTAAATCTAGGTCGGTTCCACGGTCGTAGTAACCTATACCCTAAACCAGGTGCATGAAAACCAAACTCTGGGTTTCCACAATTAACCGTACATCACCTTGTTCAAGGGTTTTATTAACTAATGTTAATTTCGTCTCTTTTCAGCCATTAATTCTTCTTTCAAAGTAATTAAAGGCATTAGATTATCATTAGGGTGATCAATCCTAATGATATAATGGAGAAAATGAAATCATACCACGGATTTAAGAGACAAAAATATGAATTACTATGATAAAAATGTCATACAATGATTACCCGGGCTACTCCTGGTCCTAAAGACAAAGGGGATTAGCCCTGCATGTTCATCTCAACAAAAGACATGATGGGAGAAAGGGAAAACATGGAGAAATCTGAATGAAAGTGATGTAAACCCCTGAACGGAGGAGATCTGGGCATTCCTTGATGTAGAGTGTGTGATCTACAACCTTCTGGCAGTGGAAAACATCTTTTGTGGCTATTGGAACGATCAGGGTGTGATTCTGGGCTCCGTTCTTCTCTTCTCCTCTCCTTGGGACTTGTGCAATGGCTAATGACGTGATTCCCTGCTTAGGGCCGCCGAAATTAGGTATATGGGTTACTTTAGGTCGCCAGAAGATCACCACCATCCGATTAAGATCGATCTGAAACAGAAACTGATCTGACGGTGTCGATACCATCGACGCGGAATGATGGTATTGACTCGTCATAATATCAGCAAGATTTCTTTTTTCTCTGACGTTCTGCCTGATGCAGACTCGATACCATCGACGTGGGTCGATGGTATCGACACCATTAGGTGTCAGTTTTGTCACTATTCTGACGCTGAAGTTGTGCAACATCGATAGTATCGACTTTTGTGTCGATAGCATCGACCGATTGATTGCTGGCTGGCTGTAGGTATCTCGCTACCATCAACTTCCCAGTCGATGGTATCGAATCTGCTTGGCTCCTTCCGGCTGTCTCCCTGTGACTGTGTATATACTATCGACAGATGTCAATGGTATCGACAACTATGTATATGCTTTCTTCCTGAAATTGCAAGATGAATCCAAATCAGCTGTGCTAGAACATATCAATATGATCATTTATAATCAAAGAGATGAAATATGTGAGATTTGATACAAAATGAGATTATAGACTAAAGCGAATGAATCATGCGATACTAACCACAAAAGTGACTAATAAACACATAAAACACATGTAAAACTAGTCTATATGAGCGACTCAAAATCCTAGCATCAAACTCCCCTAAGCTTAAACATTGCTCGTCCTTGAGCAGCAAAACTTACAGAATAAAATTGTGAGGGTCAACTAAAGAACATATTCTCACAACAGACCTTGCCATATGATCACCGCCAGACATTCACATATCGGTCCTCACTAACCACCGAATGATAATTACCATGTAGGCGACAATAATCATCCATAAAAGATATTCACCCCAAGATTGATGAACACTATCAAATAAGGCAGTTAATATAATAAAATCCTTTGGTTCATGCATCTTTGTGATCTTCTATCTACGTTGCTCATTTCCTAACTACCATCTAAATGGAAGCATATCTCCTGATATTAATGAATGAGGAGATAATCACGGGTGGCCTACCAATTAGAGCAACGGGTGGATGGAATAGGTGGTTGTGGAAGAAATTGAAGCACATAACAGTCAATCATGCAACACAAAAATTAATACCCTATCATGATGCAAAATGCAAGTGAAGATGTCCTAATGCTACATTTTAGGTGGAATGATGCATGCACTATCATTCTATCCCAACGAGAGACAAAATATCTACAAAACTACACATGTGCTTGTTCTTCTTATTCTGCATATGAACAAATTCCTTTCTCCCTCTAATCTTCATATTTTTTCAAGACCTTATCTTGCTTAATAGAACAAGATGAAATTTGTAATAGTTTTTTTTCTTGGGCTTATTCACATACCTGTTTTTTTTTTCTTTTTCCAGAGAGTATAAAATAAGTCCTTTATTTGCAGAAGAAGCAAGACACATCATTGTACAAGATGATTAAATTCATGCAAAATGCAACTAAAATGACATTGACATTCATTCTAAAATTTTTGAATGCAGGATTATAATGCAACATTCTTTTTTTTCGATGCAACAATTGCAATGCAACCCTATCTACATGATATGCAATCAAGAGATGACAAACTATATAGTGCTCCCCATTCTTATGGTGGAGTGTAGATAAGATGAAGTGGATAGATCACAAGATTAATTGACAGAACCATTCAAAGATATTATATGTCCCTCCTTACTGACATGTGTAAAATCAAGAGGTTTCTCTCTCTCATTTCATATTAAAGTCTCATTTCCTTTTGGTCAGTTTAGGCTCACATCCCATTCCGTCCACTTTTCTTGAATCATAGGCATGTACAATTGTGGTCTTATGTTTTAATGTTGACAAACCCAATTATTTTCATAAGTCATATGCTCAAGTTCAAACAAAGCAAGCTTGCAAATTCATTAAAAATTTTCAAATTGACCCATGACTCCCATGTGACAAACAAAGAGATGACACATTAAATTAGACATCCACGGATACACTAGATATAATGTGGATCCTAACAACTAAGAAAATTGCTAGAATAAAAGAAAAGGCAATAAATGATAAAAATTAAAAATAAAAGACAGAAAAAGATAGAAGTTGTTCCATCTCCCCCCCAAGCTTGAATTCGACTATGGCCTCATACTCAAAAACAATCTTAATAGGTGGAATAGTGATACCATTCATTGTTCAAGTGGTGGGTATTGCGGGGCAGTGGGATCCCATGATGGATATTTCCCCTGGAAATTTGGATCATATGGGGCATCGATAGAGGTTGAGGATACCCCCCAAAGTAATTCTGGCTCCAATAATGATCGTAGAACGGTTGGTGCTTCATCTCCATCCTCTACAACCGATCATGAATATTTTCTTGGTTGGCGAGGAGGAGGCGCTCATTCTCATAGATGGCCTGCTGATTTAAGAATAGTCAGTTCGGAGTCTCCTGAATACTGGTGAAAGAGGCGGTGTGCTACTGCTGGGTCTGCTGGATCTCCTGTAGCATTGAGTACATTCTTTGCATAGAATAGGCATCCTCTCCTTGTTGAGAGGGCTGAGGTGGTGGAGGCTGCGGAGATGATGATGCACCCAGGTGGTAGCGTGGATGCTTCCGCGGTGCCACTCGTGCACGAAGAGGAGTGAAAGCCTCCTCTTCCTCCTCTTACTCATCGCCTTCGTCATTGTCGTTGTCGTCACCGTCTTCATCTTCGTCGGAGTCGTCGATGGAAATTATGGGCCACCGAAAATGCTGAGAGCCCTGGATGTGGAAGACGGGATTTGGAAGTGCACACTCCTGGTACTCCTGGTTGACATGGCAATGTGCATAGGCCACGCCATCACGGAGCGTAAGAAGATTGGAGCGATGTAGATGATGCAAATTGACTTTATTCCTGTTGGACAGCGGAGTGAGTTGGGAAAAGTCCAACCCAAGATAGAGAGAGAGAGGCATGATAAGCCCCCCAAAGTGGATAGGAGCTCGTCCTGTACTCCTCCGCACAGCTAGCACACGCATCAAGAAAAATACGCCCCAGTTAAGCTCTTCTCTTTTCAACAACTTATATAGAAAGAACAAATCTGTCTCCAGAAACTAACTGAGAAAAAGATCGCCTCGAGCAAAAAGAGTAGTGTACAACATACGATGCAGAATCCGCACGAATGGATGCTCAAAATCAGCGACGACTGCGTTATGATAACTGACGGACTTGCCTGGATGCGTGGTCACCAGCTGGGCGAAGATCTCATCATAATCTATCTGGTTGTCTGACCTCCTGTGCTGGTTCGGGGAATGATACCAGTTGTAGATTGAATTGAACTAGTCAAGAGTGAGGGTGTAGTTGTTTTTGTAGAGCCGGAAAGAAATGTGGCCCTTGATCCATTCCCGATCAGTGGCGATGAGGTCGTTAGGCACGATGCATATGTCAAGCGATGCCATAAACTCTACCACCAGTTTTTGTACGTCGGCCACTCGCCGAAAAAAGGATGGCCTTCAACATGGTACTCAACCTCATCAGACCGCCTGCCTGTATGCTACGCTTGCCCCTGAAAGACATAGGCGAGGTTGGCGTCGAACCCGAGGTCACAGATCATGGCCCGATCAACATATCAGGTTGGCTCAATTTTCCACTTGAGAAACTCCTCATATGTCTTCCTTACGTCCGCTGAGCGATGAACAATCCTCGGATGAGGAATGGAGTCGGGTGGTGGAGGAACAAAAGTCGCAATCTCCATCGGGGCTTCCCGTGAAGAATAAGCTCCTGCCGTATGCACCATCATGAACAGATGAAGAATGGAGAAGAAGAAGTGGAGCTCGATGAAGGTCGGAGAAGAAGATCTCCGCTCGGTGAAGAGCTCGAATAAGATATCTCGATCCTTGGACGCTCAATGAAGGCCTCCGGTCGCTCAGCAATGCTCCAAGCACAAGTGGAAGGAAGAAACTCTAAAGGTGCGAAGAGAATTGAGAAACAACCCTTCCTTTTATAACTGATTCTGTCGTTGTTGCTGCTCCGTCGATACCATCGACGGAAGTGTCGATGGTATTGACACCTAGAGGTGTAATCTGCTCTTCGTGACTATCGACGGTTGTCGATTGCTAGATTTGAGGGCCCGGATCAGTGACGCGTCGATACTATCGACACGAGTCGATGGTATCGACCCATCCCACAGATCGACTTCTGACTGGCGGGCTCCGTTGATTTGATCTCACAGATCAGTGACGTGTCGCGTCAATACTATCGACTTGTGTGTCGATGGTATCGACTCTGTGTGGTTCGAGTACCCACGCGAGGCCCGGATGCTACTTCTTTACTGTTGCCATGTCGATACCATCGACAAAGCCGTCGATGGTATCGAGATCACTGAGACAAATTCTTCTGTAAATCTTCAGGGATCTCGCGAGTATCGACTTGGTAGTCGATACTATCGACCCGAAGCTATGTTTTTCTTCGAAGTCACTGATGGAAGGTCGATACCATCAACACGGCCATCGATGGTATCGACTTAGAAATTTTTTTGTAGCCGCTTCCCTGCACCCACGTCGCTACCATCGACCCTGTGGTCGATGGTATTGACTCTGTCTCAGTACTGCACACTGAACAAACCATTAAGGTATAATTTTTACACTAAAAATGAAATTAACAAAAGTAACTTGCAAATGTAGAAGAAAATGAAGAAACTAAAATTAAAACTACAGATGGTTGGGTTGCCTCCCAACAAGCGCCCTTGTTTATTGTCTTAGGCTAGACATAATCAAGCTCATCATTCATCCTTAAGTGCCATGAGTTTAACCTCATGCACTTTTCTCATGTAGTCCTCACCAAAGTAAAACTTCAACCTTTGACCATTAACTAGAAATGGCATCTCTCCATCACGCACCAAGATGGCACCATGTGGGCCTACCTCCTCCACAATATAAAGTCCACTCCACCGAGATTTCAATTTCCTGGGATGCAGCTTCAACCTCGAGTTAAACAATAACACATGATCTCCCTTCTTCAAAACATGTAGTTGAATGTGCCGATCGTGAATTTGTTTTGTTCTCTCTTTGTAAATCCTCGAATTCTCATAAGTGTTCATCCACAACTCATCTAGCTCATTGAGCTCTAGCATTCACTTCTTCCTTGCCTGATCATACATCAAATTAAGCTTCCTTAGCACCCAGTGCGCCTTGTGTTCCAGCTCTACCGGTAAATGGCAGGCTTGCCCATAAACCAACCTAAAAGGTGTAGTGCCTATAGGTGTCTTGAATGCAGTCCTATACGCCCATAATGCATCCAGTAGTAGTACACTCTAGTTCTTTCTTGTTGAAGCCACTGTGCGCTCCAAAATTTTCTTAATTTCTCTATTTGACACTTCGACCTGCCCTTGTGTCTGCAGGTGGTATGGGGTACCAACATTATGCTTCACCCCGTACTTTCTCAACAACGCATCAAACTTTTGATTCTTGAAGTGGGTGCCTCCATCGCTAATAATCATCCTTGGCACACCAAATATGAAGAAAATGTGATCTTTTACAAACCTGCACACTACAACAGCATCGTTAGTCCTTGTGGGTATTGCCTTTACCCACTTCGATACATAATCCACAGTAAGTAAAATGTATAAATTAGAATTCGAGGACACAAAGGGTCCCATAAAATCGATGCCCCACTTATCAAATACCTCAACTTCTTGAAACACACTGAGGGGCATCTCTTGCCGCTTGGAAATATTACCTGCTCTTTGATAGGAATCACATCTTCACACATAGTCGTAGGCGTCCCGGAAGAGTGTAGGCCAATAAAGACCACTCTCTAGCACCTTGGTTGCCGTTCTTGAACTCGCATGATGACCACCGGTTGGAAGTGTATGATAGTGACTAAGTACACTGTCATATTCTATCTCCGGTACACACCTACGCAAAACGTCGTCCCTGCATTGCTTCAACAAGATGGGATCATCCCAAAAATAATATCTCAAAGAATGAAAAAAAATTCTTTTTCTCTTGATAAGTCCAATTATCTGGGATTATTTTACAAGCAAGATAATTAACAATATGTGAAAATCATGGATCCTTGGATTTTAAAGAAAGGATTTGCTCATCAGGAAATGTCTCGATAATGGGTATATTAATATCCTTCTCGTCTACCCGCTCTAGCCTAGACAAGTGGTCCGCAACCGCATTCTAAATTCCTACCTTATCCTTGATTTCAATGTCAAATTCTTGTAACAATAAGATCCACCTAATCAATCTAGGTTTGGCATCTTTCTTTTCCATCAAGTATTTTATGGCGGCATGGTCCGTCCACACCACAACTTTTGACCCTACTAGATACTGCTGAAATTTTTCAAATGCAAAAACCACGGCGAGAAGTTCCTTTTCAGTTGTGGTGTAGTTAATTTGTGCCTCATTTAAGGTCTTTGATGTATAGAAAATCACCACGGGTTTGTTCTCAAAATGCTGCCCAAGAACAACCCCTACTGCAAAATCCGAAGCATCACACATGAGCTTGAAAGGCTTAGTCCAATATGAAGTTTGAACAACCGATGCAGAAATTAGCTTTTCCTTAATTACATTAAAAGCATGCAAGCATTTTTTATTGAAATCAAACATCTCATCTTTCTCAAGCAATTCAGACAATGGTTTAGCAATTTTCGAAAATCTTTGATAAAGAGGCGATAAAATCCAGCATGACCGAGAAAACTTCTTACCCCTTTAACCAAATTATGTGGGGGTAATTTCGAAATAACCTCAATCTTGACTGGATCCACCTCCAGCCCCTTGCTGGACACCTTGTGTCCAAGCACAATTCCTTCACTAACCATCATGTGACACTTTTCCCAGTTGAGAACTAAATGCATGTCCTCACATCTTTGTAAAACTTTGTCCAAATTGTACAGGCACTCATCGAACGACGCACCATAGACAGAAAAATCGTCCATGAAAACCTCTAGAAAGTGCTCAACCATATCAGAAAAAATAGCGAGCATGCAGCGTTGAAAGGTTGTTGGTGTGTTGCACAAGCCAAAAGGCATACAACGATATGCGAATGTTCCGTAAGGACAAGTGAAGGTAGACTTCTCTTGGTCCTTAGGATCAATGGAGATCTGATTGTAGCTGAAGTATCCATCTAGAAAACAAAAATGAGATCGACCAGCTAGTCGATCTAAAATTTGATCGATGAATGGAAGAGGAAAATTATCTTTTAACGTAGTGGAGTTCAAGCGACGGTAGTCAATGCACACATGCCACCCGATTACCAATCGGGTCATGACCGGTTCGTTTAACAGGTTATGAGTGACGACGATTCCCCCCTTTTTAGGGACTACCTGTGTGGGGCTTACCCACGTCAAATCTGAGATAGCGTAAATGATGCCTGTAGAAAGGAGCTTGATCACCTCCTTCTTGACGACCTCCATCATGCTCGGGTTGAGTCGACGTTGTGGCTGGATTACAGGTTTGGCTCCTTCCTCGAGCCGGATCTTGTGCTGACAAAGTGTAGGGGATATCCCCTTAATATCTGCAACTAACCACCCGAATGCACCCCGGTGGTTCTTCAGCATGATCATCAACTGCTCTTCTTCATCGGCACTCAGATATGCCGAAATAATCATTGGTAGTCTTTCACCATCGGCTAAGAATGCATACTTCAAATGAGGAGGCAATGGCTTCAGTTATAACTTTGGTGGACTGATAAATGATGATTGAAGTGGTGGTGGGAGGGGTCCAAGATCTTCATAAGGCTTGGCATAATTACACTGAAGCACTTGAATCATCTTGAAACATTCTTGTAACGACTTGCTTCTCATCCAGTCATGCATTATGTTAACAAGGCAATCTTCAAGGGGAAGATCTAGATATGTGTCAACGACAGAACTTGCTATTGCATCATCTTCAGTAGAAAGAGGAATTTCTTCCTCTTCATCATTTGGAAAACCCATAGCTCTGCAAAGAGAAACAACTTTGGTTTGTTCCATAATATCTACAGCCACTGTCCCCTTATCTCCCTTGGTCATTACATGAGCCATATCTAGAAATGGCTTCCCTAGACAAAGAGAAATGTTTTGATCAAAATGTTTCACCATGCGACACTACTCCTTTACCTTGGATTGTATTGTACTCAATGGCATAACCATTTCAAATCTGTCATCCGCTATTCCCAATGTCAGACGGCCTCTTCCCATTTCGAGTATCATATATGTAGTAGCTTGGAAGGGTCTTCCAAGGAGTAGCTCGTTCCCTTGGTCATCTTGCATTTCCATTACCACAAAATCTGTTGGAAATACAAACTTGTCAACTTTAACCAGTACATCCTCACAAATACCATATGGCTTTACCACAGAATTATCTACTAACTGAATCATCATGTTGCTATGTCTCGATTCTATAAGTCCCAACTTCTTGAAAGTAGAAAGAGGCATCATATTAATACTTGCCCCAGAGTCACACAATGCTTCGCCGAATTTCACCTTGCTAATGTAGCATGAAATATTGAAGCAGATCGGATCTTGTCTTTTTTGGTGGCAATGTGCCCAAAATGAAGACACTCACTTGCTCTTTAAGAACCACCACCTCAGTATCAGGGATCTTCCTCTTCTCTGTAATTATATCTTTCAGAAACATGCCATAAGAGGGTATCTGCTCTATTGCCTCTAACAACGGAATGTTGATAGAAAGTTTCCTAAAACTATCTAGGAACATTTTGAACTGAGCGTCCACTTTCTTAGCCTTCAAGCTGTTAGGATACGAGACTGGGACAGTCTGTGCCCTCTGATGTGGCAGCACATAGGGTGTCCTCTCTTGGGTCTCTTCCTCAGTAATGGGTTCTGGTGTGGCATCCTCTACCACATCCTCTATCAGCTCTATGATTGTAACCTCCTCTGTGGCCTCACCTATGATTTCTGGCTGGGATGTGCTTGGTTCATCGGCCTTGGAGTTTAAAATCTTCTTTCCACTCCGCAACAGAATTGCCTTGGCTTGCTGATTTCCTCCTGGAATGTTGGTATTTCCCAGAAAACCTTGCTGTGTTAGCTTTTTCAAGCTTGAAAGCTCTGCCGCCATTTGCGCTAAAGATGTCTCTAGAGTTCTCATCTGAGCCCCATGACTTTGTAAAGTTTTCCCGAACTGATTTATGAACTCTCCTTGTTGCTTAATCTGTTGGCCAAACGTGCTCATGAGTTCTTGATTCTGCTTGATTACTTGATTGAGCAACTCATTGCTCTTGTCCTCTATCGACGGTTGTGGTTTGGCATCGGGGTCCTGTAGGAAATTGTTTGGGTCCTTCCATGAAATTTTTTTGTCTTTCCTCCAAGAATAATCATTGTTTCTGTACCCCTGTTGATGGCGCATAAACTTCACTTGCGCCTCATAATCAGATTCTCTGTCTTCCTTTGCTAGCAATTTCTTGGCTAATAAGTCCATCTTCTCATTCAGATCCTTGATGGCCTTTGACTCACCTGTGACTCGGACCTGCTCTGGTGTTTCTCTGTCGCCCCAAGATTGCTTTCTAGCCATATTCTTCAGGATTTCCCAACACCTAGTGCCAGTGTTGTTCAAGAAGAAATCGGACCCTGCGGAGTCTAGATTGCTCCTGTCATGCTCATTTAAAGAAAAGTAGAAGATCTTCACTTGTTTTTCTTTATCCAGCCCGTGATGTGGACACTTCCGCAACATTATCTGGAAGCGCTCCCACGTCTCAGAATATGTCTCGCCAGCCCTTTGACAGAAATTGTGGATCGTCTGTACTAGGTCATTGGTTTTCTTCAGTGGAAAGAATCTCTCGAAGAAAACCTCAATCATTTGATCCCAAGTCTCAACAGTCTCATCATCTAGGTTATGCATCCATTCACGTGCATTACCTACAAGAGAGCTGGGAAACAACTTCAAATACAATGTCTCCTGCGGAAACCTATATATCTTGATCATATCACAATTTTTGACAAAAGTGCTGATGTGTGCAAATGGGTCTTCATTCTTTAGCCCGTGAAATGCTTGACACTTGACCAAATTTATCAATGTTGAATCAATCTTATAGGTTGGAATGTTAATTGCCTACTTTTTTATCGGCCCCTTTGATGTTGATGAGGAAGAGGCCTTTATCTTCTCCCATATTGTCTGTTCCTCAGCCATGACTTCTAGTTCAGAGTTTGAATCTATATCCCCAGGTTGATCTTGAATGTTGTTATCCTCATCGTCTGATCCCAACGGTGGAACCTCTGGTGATGGCAGTGTGTAGTCGGTGCTACGCGTCTTCACCATGCACTAGTACCTGCAAGGTAATAAATTTGATTCAGTACAGTGCTAGACGATTGGTAAATATGAAAGATAAACGATGAATTTCAAAAATAATAATAATAAAAATAAAATGTGGCATAGAGTTGCCACTTGCAGCACTCATAGTGCCGATAGTTGCCGTGTCCCCGGAAATGGTGCAAAAACTTGACACGATTTTACCGTGTGTATAACGCAAGTGCATGTGTCAGAGTAATATAGGCCTTTGTGAGGCCCGAGTCTAACACAGGGACACTAAATTGTCGGTAGACTACTTACTAACTACTCGCGATCAGCTAGACCAATTAAAAGGTTTGAGAGTTGATTGAAAAATAAAAGAAAAATAAAAGAAAACAAAGCAATTGATTAAATGTTTAGTTTAATCAATTTAAATGGGAATCTTTAGGATTGTGGTTTCATCGCGGGTTCTTGTTGTATTTATTTATACATAGTTAATCAAATTCGTCTCTCATTCTGGGTAGTGGCCTGTAGTCAGAATTGTTCACTGTCGTGATATAATTCACTACCTAAATCTAGGTCGGTTCCACGGTCGTAGTAACCTATACCCTAAACCAGGTACATGAAGACTAAACTCTGGGTTTCCACCATTAACCGTACATCACTTTGTTCAAGGGATTTATTAATTAATGTGAATTTTGTCTCTTTTCAGCCGTTAATTCTTCTTTCAAAGTAATTAAAGGCATTACATTATCATTAGGGTGATCAATCATAATGATATAATGGAGAAAATGAAATCATACCACGGATTTAAGAGAAAAAAATATGAATTACTATGATAAAAATGTCATACAATGATTACCCGGGCTACTCCCGGTCCTAAAGACAAAGGGGATTAGCCCCGCATGTTCATCTCAACGAAAGACATGATGGGAGAAAGGGAAAACATGGAGAAACGTGAATGAAAGTGATGTAAACCCTTGAACAGAGGCGATCCGGGCATTCCTAGACGTAGAGTGCACGATCTACAACCTTCCTGTGGTGAAAAACATCTTCTGTGGCTCTTGGAACGATCAGGGTGTGATTCTAGGCTTTGTTCTTCTCTTCTCCTCTCCTTGGGACTTTTGCAATGGCTAATGATGTGATTCCCTGCTTAGGGCCGCCAAAATTAGGTATATGGGTCACTTTAGGTTGCCAAAAGATCACCACCATCTGATTAAGATCGATCTAAAATAGAAATTGATCTGACAGTGTCGATACCATCGACGCGGGTTGATGGTATCGACCCGTCATAATATCGACAAGCTTTCTTTTTTCTCTAACGTTCTGCCTGATGTAGACTCGATACCATTGACGCAGGTCGATGGTATCGACACCTTTAGGCGTCGGTTTTGTCACTATTTTGACGATGAAGCTGTGCAACGTCGATAGTATCGACTTTTGTGTCCATAGCATCGACCGATTGATTGTTGGCTTGTTGTAGGTATCTTGATACCATCGACTTCCCAGTCGATGGTATCAACTCTTCTTGGCTCCTTATGGCTATATCCCTATGACTGTGTCGAAACTATCGACGGATGTCAATGGTATCGACAGTTGTGTATATGCGTTCTTCCTAAAATTGCAAGATAAATCCAAATTAGCTGTTCTAGAACATATCAATATGATCATTTATAATCAAAGATATGAAATATGAGAGATTTGATACAAAATGAGATTATAGACTAAAGCGAATGAATCAAGCGATACTAACCACAAAAGTGACTAATAAACACATAAAACACATGTAAAACTAGTCTATATGAGCGGCTCAAAATCCTCGCATCAATTATTCAAATTAGGGTTACATCTTATGTATTAAGAGTCATCTTCATATAATATGAATTTCGTGTATAAAACTGATCTAAGATTTACATATTATCTTCCAATTACTGATATGAGGGTTTTCTGTAAATTTCATCATTTATTGAGCATGTATGTATTAATTGCATCATCTTTAGTATTATTAGCCCTAATTTGACATATTAATCCAATTATATGCTTTGGTGTTTGAACATAACCATATCTGACACTATATGCATTTTAAACATGGTTATCGACTTACCGACATTTTTTCATAATTTTATATCATCATTTAGTATTTATTACTCAAGAACTAAACATTACACATATTACATAATATCACTGATATTTAATCATCAAAAGCCTGATATTATCATTCTAATGTGTTCTACTAATTTTTTTGAGAAGTTTGGTATCTTAATTGTATTTTTCTTATGCTCGAGCTAATTTCTGTGATTTATCAAAGATCTAGCTATTTATTAAGGTATTTACCTTTTTTCCGCCAATGCTCCGTCGCCACGTGGTGTTTGAGGCATTGCTCTTGGCTCCTCAGCTAGCTTTGAGTTGGCCAGATCTGGGGCGGGATCCGTGAAACCCCTGGACCCGATAACCGGGGGCGGGCTTCCTCCCTTTCACCCGATCGCGAGTCCGCGTGGGACTCTATTTCCTCTGTGGAACATAGCCCGCTTCCAGTCGCTCTCGGTGCCACTGTGCACCTCTCACGGTCTGAGATTAGTCTCCACAATGCTGCCAGATCTCATTTTGCTCAACACTTCACCATCCCGCTAACACCCATGAGTGTTGCCCATGATCTGTGTGGGCGCTGCCTGCACCCTTGTTGTGTGCCACCAGCCTAGGGCCTCCCTCCGGAGCGCCTTGACCCTGTGTCCATGTTGTGCGGTGCCCTATTTGTCATGGTGTTGTCGAGGCAGATCAATGCTGATGAGGAATCGATAAAGCCTTGCTCCTCCTCAAAGCTTTGCCTCCGTGAGCAACTGTGGCTCTTCCTTGCAAATACGGCGGAGATGCCAACTGCTAGCTATTGCCATGATGGGGAATATATAATAGGGAGATGCCTAGAAGCCTACTGATCTCATCGTCCTCCTCCTGGTAAACAAATGTGGGTTGTGTACAGGAACCATCACAACAACAAGGGGAAGGTTAGGATGACTGGGTTCGGAAAAGGAAGTTTAAACTTCCTCGACTCCCTCCCATTCTCGACGGTGGTCTCTTCATACGAAGCATTGCAGGCAAGTGAGGTTATAGGGTTCGGCTAAGGGGTCAAAAGCTCCGATGCAAGACTAATTACCTATTCAATTTTCTCCTCGACCCACGTTGAGGGTCGTGGTGGCATCACATGTGGGACACGACCTCCCCACATCTTCAAAATAGTTGGAGGTAGGAGCGGGGATGAGTACCATGTCATCTTATAACATATAAGGACTAGCAATGCCTCATTGGCTAACCCCCGTCTGTGACTTCATTAACTCTAAAGTCATGTGATGATGCGTTCTAATAAGGCTTATGATGAATAATTAACATACCTAGGTATAAGGTCACCAACACATGCTTCATTACGCCAATGTCAAAATCATAATATCTCCTTAAAGGAACTTTTATAACTTCATGAAATTCGAACCATAGATTTATCCTCATCATAGATGCATTATATTGAATTTTTGTACCAAGTCACCACTATTTGACAAATCAATTAATTACCTCAATTACACATAAACTTAGAAAAACCTTGATCAAGTTGTCAGTATCAATTGACATTCAACCATACCAAAGAATTTATAACTCCCCAAAACAACTCATCATGCGTGACTTCGATTATGTCATTGGACATTAAAGGATTCCAAAAGTCTACTCCATCACACTAGAAGCATAAGCATTTTTGACATCATGAATAAGTCTAGTAGCATAAGCACGACTAACAATATTAGCATGTCTAACAGGTTGAGTAGATCTACATCATAAGTAGAGCTAACAGCATAAGCACAAATATCTACATAAGCATGATTAGTAGTATAGGCATCTCTAATTACATAGGCATGGCTAGTTGTACAGGCATAGTTAACAACATGAGGTAGCTAACATCATAATCATAACCAACAATAGCAGTATATCTCCTCAGCATAAGCATAGCTACTACTCTTATTTCACTATACATCAACTATATGTGGAAAGAGCAAACTAGGGTTATCATCCAATGTGAAGCTTTGGGTATAACCCTAACATATATGCTACACAGTTGTATTACATATTTTATTAAGTCATGGGGAGTTTGAGTTGTACCACTCAAAGTCCAACTGGCCACCACTTGTTTGCAATCAGTTCCATATAAGATCTAGGAAGAGCCAGACTCTAAGATCTTCTTCGCACTCAGCCATATGAGTCTACACTGCAATGACGTATCAGTCAAATTGCAAAACAATGGAATATATATAAACAACTATCCCATCTTGGTATAGGTCATGGCACTAGAAACTAGGGCATGCAAACCCAATAACTGAGGTACAACTACGGTTATCCTTCAATCACATCACATTTTAATCAACGAGACCCAACAATAGTCGTTCTCAAAATAGGGCTAGATATGGCCGCAATCATCCTCCCTAAACACTTGGGTTCAGGGTGACAAGCACCCCAAATACTCAACAATATGAGCTCAGAGTTTCCCTTAGGAATACTCATTTCACCATCCAGCAAGTTCTAACACTGAATATGGTTCTCTGACATAGGGAACTATATGCTTAGGGTTTCACTTGATTAGTTATTGTCAATTGGGTGAATTAAGGATGCATCAAAAAAATGAACATACAAACCCTAATACATTTATAAAAAACATTTCTATATAAGAAATTTAGAAGATATAAGAAATGTGAAACATAATTCCTCATCTCAACATCATAAGATACTATTCACTTGCAATTAATGAGACCATACTTGTCATCACATCATCACCACATGATACAGATCCTGATCACATTATTCCAAGGTTCCAACCCTTCTCTTATCATAAAGAGGATTACACCTCAATCAAGGCTCAACCATGCCCGAAGGTCAATAAGACCATCATATTATTCCCTACAAGGTCATCATTATCTTTCCATGCCTTATAACTAGACACTAATAAGCATCACCATACATGTGATACACAAGCTCAACATGATATTGCATTAAAGATAATACTTATAGTGCACATCTTTAACATAAGAAAACTACAATCATATGGTTATGATAACCACTAGACATTAGTGTTACAATCAACATTAGGAAGTATATTTTACTATTATATTAATCATTCAAGGAAGGTTATCATGACTAACCACAATCATCTATTTGTATTAGAGTTAGGTTTAGTATGATAAGCTATATTGAAGATACAATTAAACATTCAACACAAACCCTAACTCATGATATCTCCATCAGATCATGGATGCATGAGGTAATGTATCACCATCAAATCTCATACTATCCTCTAGTATGGACCCGTGCATAACACAAGGCTTAACCATCACTTATAGCATAAAGGTTAAGTATTACAAGATATGCTACCTTAAGTTTACACATCCAAGCATTATGGTGACTGTCCATTTCCTTCATATGAGGGAAAAGGTAAGACTAATTGACTAAGGAAAACCACCATTGGTTTTACATCATTAAAACAAAAACATCAGGCTATGAGCATCATCTCAACCATCGATGTGTGAGGGTAAAACCACTGGTTGTAACATAAGAAAATACCTTGAACAAACCACCTAAAGAATCATCAAGTTATGACCTTGGAAGAGTAACCATCCAAACCAAGATTAACCATTGTATGATCACAAAAATAGTGCCATCAGTTGTGACTCAGGGGATGACATTAGTTGTTGACTCAAGGGGTACCATCGATGGTTGACTCAAGGGGTAACATCATTTGGTGAAGGTAGGATAACCATCAGATTTGGCCATCATTAGGTACTAAAACCATCGATTCTTGAGCACTAAAAGAGTCCAAATAGAACTTAATACATGAACATCGTTTGAAAATAAGTAAGGCATCCAAACCCACCAAGAACAAGCTATAGATTCTAGCAAGAAAATACACCATCGATTGATAAAACAAGAAGGAATATAGCCTCAAGTCCCTAACTAAAACCATTCATTTAGAACCATTTGAGGAGAGCATTAAAGCCACTCACTTGGTAGAAACATAACCATAGGTTTTAGGCACCAAAAGAAGGCTCAAATAGGACCAATGTACCCACCATCGGTTGGCACATTAAGGCCAAGAAAAATAGCAAAGGAACCAAACCATTGGATTGAAACGAAAGGGATGTAAACAACTCATGAACCCTAATTTTCTGCTATTATTTGTTAAGGAAAACCATCATTTGTGCATATGGAAGCAATGTCCAGAGTTTCTTCTACCAAGCGGGGTACGTGCACAAAATTTAAGGTCCATTTATGGAGAAAAAGTACTTAAGGATCATCAAATATGCTTAAACTCTAGGCAAGGTAGCTTCTTTAAACTTAGTACTTCATTTTAGAGTAAGATCATGAGCATACAAGGTAGTCGTAAGCAATAAACATGAAAAAAATTTATATAACTCACCTCTAGGAAGAAGACATAGATCCTAACAGCAAGAAAGCTCGAGGAAAGGAGGTAGAAAACCCTAACTTAGAACACCACACAACCAAGCAAGCTTCTTCTCCAAGAAAGAGAGAAAACCCTAGGTCAAGGATGCAAGAAAGAAGGGTTCCTTAAGCTCCATTGAAAGCTATACCATGGAACAACATGGTTCCAACCAAGGAGATAGTATAGAAATAGAAACATAGGAGAGAAGGAGGAACTTACTTGCTTAGGTCAGGAACAAGTAAAGGAAGCTCCACAAGATCAAATGGAGAGTAGATCCAAGCTCCAGCCATACACGCAAGAAGTTCGACCACCTTCTTATACCTTGGGCACCCTTTTCACCACTAATGAGGGTAAGACGAAGCTCTAGACATCAGGGAAGTGATAAGGATCCAAAGGGTTGGTTTGGATGCTAAAGGAAGGGTATATAAAGCTTATGTATAAGGGAGAAGAGAAGCGTGAGGTGTCCTAGTAGGACTAGCATGTGTCCATGGCCTATAGCTATCATGGCCATGCAAGAAGCAGCTCCATCAGTTTTGATAGTCTACTAGGCCATTAGAGGATGACCTACAAGTATGGAAATATGTTTCCAACACATGGTGACCATCGTTTCTTGAAACCCTAGGTCACTGGGTGGTAAACCATTACTTGATCACCCTTTCCAAGCAAACCACCAGTCCAAGGGACCCCAAGAGATAAAAGCATCAAAATACCACCTCTAGAGACCACCATTAGTTGTTATCACATGTTTATTACTACCATATGTCACTCAAACAGGAGGACCATCATTTGATGGCCTATCAAGGTAGCTCATCCATGAGGGGGTAAACCCTAACTCACCCTAGAAGGGTAACCACATATGGTTTGATTAATTTTTAAGAACTCAATTATGATGATTAAGCATGTGCAACATTTAAGAATGGTTAGGGGTCTCACAATTTGTACCATCAGTCTTGTCATAAGTTGGTGGAGTTTTTCATTTATCATCTCCCATTGGTGTGGACATTCATTAGTTGACAAACTCCACTAGTGTGGTCATTATTCGATGAAGCCACTAACCTATGAAACCACATGGTAAATTAATTATTTTGTGTTTTATCGCTAAGCCATTGAAATTAATTTATTAGGAATATTAGTGTCAAGGTGTAAGATTAGGGTTAAGGGATAAGTCATCAAAATTGTTTGCTATTATTTAAAATAGTATGCTCCTATATTTATAAGCATCGTATATACTCTAAGTTGAGAAAATGGATATTAAGGCCAACATTATAATAAATGCATAACAAAATGGAGGATTAGGTTGGGTACCTATATTTGGGTATGTTATAAGTGGAGTCACGACCATTCATTGGATCTCAAATTTGAATCACAAATTTCTACCAAATTTATATTGGTTAATTTGATTTTGGATATAAAATAGTTTCAAGGATTTTCAAACTAAGTTTTGAGATAAGTAAAAGTAGAAGTTTTACTAAATAACAAGTATGGTGATATTTTATAGATAAATGTTTAGATCTGAGTCATCTACATCTCAACCAAACCACTTCATTCCCCCACATCTATTGAAAACATAAATATAATACTATTGAATCAATTTTCAAAATTCATATACCCATTTTCTCTTAGATTTTGTAAGAGAATGCATATTTAGTGGATGACACCTATCTCAAGGCTAACTATCAATATATATGTGTTATGGCATTGCAACCATTAGACTTAATGTGTCCCTCCTCAGTTGAGGTGAAGATGGATGTTTTCTTTACTTGATTTACTAGTAGACTATGATCATCATTAGTAGTCTAGATAGACATTTAATCTAGAAAGATTGTTGGTAGTAGAAAGCATCTCATATTGATATTATACAATAGTTATAGTGAAGGAACTAGTAGGATCAGGTACATATCTCCCAACCTAAGGAAGGAAAATAGAGTCTCATGTTTGAGACATTTTTGCAATTATCTAGGGAGAAGCTAAGTTCAATGACAGGTATAGGTAGTTGGGGAGATCAGAATCAAAGAAGATAAAGGAATTGAAGAACTTTAATTTTTGTAGAAGTGTTGATGTGGACTTGGTTTGAGATTTGTGACATTACAACATGACCAAAAGTATATGTATTAGTTAATCATAAATTATGGTGGAATGTGAGGGTAGTAAGGAGTTAGTGGCTGAATTTCAGTGAGGTTTTTGTAGAAATGATACATTGTCATGTGTGGAGGATGGACAACATGTGCATTGTTGATGTGGAGTGGAACCAAAATGATTGGTGATTCCAACAAAAAGAACATTGTTTGAGGGTTCCATTTATAGGCATATGAACTAGATGAAGGTTATAAAAGTATTTTTTTAGCATTCTAGCAGAGTTCAGTCAAGGTGAAATCAAATTTGAGACGGACATATTCATTTCTTTTGGTGCTATTGGGACTTTTAAAGTGAAACTGATTGATGATATCACTATGATTGATTCAAATAAAGAAAGGGAAAAATAGTTGGTCACATTTGCATAATATTCATTTTAGTTTGAAGATTTGGAGACACCTTCAGAACCACTAGCCATCATGTGAAATCCCACCAAAGATGGAACTGAAGATGTTGCACCAATAATTGAAATATGTATTTTCATTTGATACAAAGAGATTTTACATGTGATATGGTCTTGATGACCTACAAGAGGAGTTATTGATTTGTGTCTTGTGCCATGAAGGATTAGTCTTCAGGTCATTTCTGATATTAGATCTATCCTACCTCATGCCAATATAAAATTCAAATTGAGGAGGGATCTAAAATGATTGTGTGACCAAATGCAACTATATCATAATCTCAACATGTTAAAAGAGTTAATATAGCTTATATGATATAACTTTTCTCATACATCACTTTGGTATTCCCTACTCAAGTAGACCGTGAGAAATGGGGACCAATAACACAATGAAATCTTCCAATGAGTTGACTCTTATAAGATAGGTTTGTTGAATATTGCCTCTTAAACATAGCCACCCACAAGGAATACTTTATTTGGTCTTATATTGATTAGAATTTGGAGCATCACACTTTCCTTCCACCCATTTTCTTTATAAATATTCTAAGTACAATTTAATTGTCGTTGAGATGAAGGACCAGTAGAAGTTTACATTCACCTATCCATATAGAACATTTTATTACCTAAATATGACCTTCAATCTTTGCAATGCACTAGATACTTTTCAAAATTGCATACTAGCTATTTTCCTGATATTGTTGAGTATTTGCTTAAGGTTTTTTGGATGATTTCTAAGCCTATGATGAAATCCTTGGTAGTTGTTTAACAAACTTAGATTGGGGTTTTGAAATATGAGAAGACAATCACCTTGTGCTAAATTAGAAAAATGCAATATTGTGAAGAGTGGAGGCATAGTTATAGGACAAAAGTAGTGAATTAAGGGCACTGAGGTGGACCTAATAAAAGTAGAAGTCAATCTATGCCACCAAGCCCACTAAAAGTTGAGAAATTTTATTGGTCATGTGAGGTTCTGTCAAAATATTATCAAATATTTTTCTAACATTTCCATGTTATTGTTCATTTTTCTTCAGTAGGATGTGGAGTTTTCGTTTGATAGAAAGTGCATGGAAGCCTTCAACACTTTGAAATAGAATCCTATTCAGTTGTTGTGGTAAAAGCACCAATTTGGAGCCAACCTTTTTAGCTCATCATCTCAGATTTTATAGTCAATGTGGTTTTAGGGTAGAGTAGAGGGAGTGTTTTTTTTTTGTCATGTACTATGGTATTCACAAACTCAATGATAGACAATTGAACTACACCATGTTCAAAAATAACTACTTGTAGTGGTTTTTACATTTGATAAATTTTGGAAAAATTGGGAGAAAGGTGGAAGTTCTTATAGATCCTACAACATTTAAGTACTTTCCATGAAAGAAGGATGCAAAACCCCAATTATTAAGGTGGATTTCATTATTGTAGGAAGTTGAAATAGACATTCTCGATAAATTTGGGCCCGAGAATGTTGTGGTGGATTACCTCTCTCGTCTGGAGAGAGTGAATGAGAAGGGATCTAGAAGTATCAAAATGAGAAAACATCCCTGACCAATATTTTTTGAAGTGAGGTGAAAGACCCTTGGTTTGCTCACACAATCAATTATTTGGCATGTGGATTTCCCTCAAATGAGTAGTCATCACAAGAAAAGAAGAATTTTTGTAGAAGAAGAATTTATCTAGGACCTATTCTGTTTTATTGGGATGAACCCTTACTTTACTTGATTAGTAGGGTGGGTCATTATCACTATATGCCAAAGTGGAAACTAGAGAACATGTTGCCTCAATGTCATTCCCTCCCTAGTGGTGGGAAACATGCAAGATCATGGATGATATCTAGGGCGTTGGAATGTGTCTTTCATTAATCAAGCCTTTTCATGAATTTATACCACTTTGTGTTGAAATGTGATTCATGACTACACACATGCAATATATTGAATAGACACCTGAGATAACCAAGAAAATCATGATACAAGTGAACATCTTTTATCTGTATGGAATATATTTCATGCAGAAATTTGTCTCTTTGAATTATAATTTTTATATATATATATTTTTTAAAATGGGTCAAATTGTGTGGAAGGAATTCTGACCAGCACTAAGATACCAAGGTGGTGTGCAACCTTGCTAAGAGTCACATTTTCTAAATATTTAGGGTACATTGAACAATATTAATGATGATGGTTCACATTTCATAAACTACCCATTTGCCTCGCTATTGGAAAAGAATGAGTATCATTGCTAAAACACCATACCACTCACAAACCTAGGGACAAGAAATCCCAATAGGACATAAAACAATTTCTTGAAAATATTGCATCCGCATCCTAAACCAATTGCATCACCTAATTGGAAGATGCCTTTTGGACATATTTCATTGCATATAAAATGCCAATTGGGTCATCTCCATACTATTTAGTGTACAATAAATGCAAGGAGGGGGTCCCATCAATGGGACTACTCCTTACTATTATTTTGAAAAATAACTAAAATGACTAAAAAATTCACTCATAATTAAATAATGGGAAGGGGTGTATAATAGTTCCCAAAATTATATGAAGCATAGAGAAGATGAAGTTATGGAAGTAGAAATAAACAAAACCAGTATAGCTTTAGACAAAGTTCAACATCTCGGTCCATTATGTACATAGAAGAAAACTAAAAGAAATTGTTAAAGCTAGATAGACTGGTTGTATAGGGCAACCTAGGAATCTCAAAATATCTCACAGAGGCCTACTCCTACTCTAGTGCTTCAATTATTTGTTCCTAAAAACATTAATCCTCAAGAAACTAGTGATCATGTTGCTTAGGATCTGGGTGGAAGGGTAACAACATCAAGAGAAGAGTAAAATAAGAGGTATTTAAAAAACTAATGAGTATATGCATAAGTAAAATATTCCAACATTCATGGACATGAAATTAAAGAATGAGCATTTGTACATATGAGCAATAAGAGATTATAAAGAGTCTTTATATGACATCATTACATAAGTTCACAATATAATACAATTGTATGCATATATAAAACAGATGTGTAACACACCCATCTAGATATCTTACTCAACACTCCCCTTTCTTTAGACCTTTCCTACTAAAGTAATATAAAACATCCCATCCATTTTCTATAAAATATCTCAACAAAATAATATATACTACGTCCCTCTAAAATTATAATACATTAATATAAATTGGTGTTAGAAATAACATGTCTCAAAATTATGATATACATATAAGATTTAAATGTAAAATAATCATGATAAATTCAATTATATAAATTGATATACAATATAGAAAATAACAAGTTGACCCTATAGAATACTCCTAGAAGTAAAAAAATGAAAGGAATTGAATTAATACAAAATATTGTGACACCACTGTGTCATTATGAGAAATAAGTACATTAAATGAACAATTAGAATGCACAGTAAGGATATCTAACAACAAACTTTTTCAAAAGGTAGCTTTGAGGTCAAAATTGGCCTCGTGTCCTAATTTACTCTAACCACCTATTTTTAAGTCAATTTTATGTTCTCCAATTGGATTTAAGAAGAATAACTATAGTCAAACATTGGTTTTAATTATCAATCAACTAGTCCAGTCCCATTATTTCTCCAAAGTTTCCACTTTTTTTTCATGTATCACTCTGCATGCCATGTTACTATTTATCGTCCCCATTCCAAATGATGAAATTGGAAATTGTATTCCCGCTCTTCAACTTATCATCGTCTCCTCCCACCCCTCTCTTCTTATATTTCTTCTTCCCTAGCATCGTCTTCTGCTAAGAACTGCCTAAAATGTTTGTCTCTTTGCAACCTCCTCCATTATCCTTCTCCTTTCATTATTGTAGATTCAACGAAATCGAGTCTATGAACCCTTCAATCCCATCATGTGAGTTTAATCATAGACCTCTACAGTGAGGCATCCTGGTGGCCAAAGTTAAAGTGTCAAGCCTCTAGACAGAGATGGGAGCAACTAACTCCTTCACCAGCAGCCTCACTAAGAAACTGTGTGTACTGGAACCATCTGCATAACCTGTAAATAGAGTTCAAAGAGGTAACCAATGCACCCTATAGTTTTCAGACCCTAACCGATCACCACTATTTATTCATCATTTCTGCCTCCTCTTCTTACACTTAATTATAGAGCTTAAGATGTGCATCTGCCTCACATATCCTTGTTGCTTCTGCTTTTCTTCCCGTCTGCCAAGACTATCACCAGAACCCATATACTAGACCTCTATAGAGTTTCTTGATTATTCCTAGGGTGTCATCCAAACATCAAACCCTACATTATGATTTATTGAATCCATAGGGACCTCCTCCATTGAAACTTGTTGTTCCTTTACACGGGTCTGACCCTTAGTTGTTCTGCTACACAGACCAACACAATATGATAGACCTCATCTTTGTTGATTTTAATTTTCCTATCTTTGCCAAGTCTCAAGGACATATGTAATTGGTTTTTCCCAATTGTGATTTCCCTCTGTATCACCTTCTGAGATTTATGATTCTCTTTATGGAAGAAGAGCTACTTGGTGATTTTTTATCTCCTATCACCATTCCTGAGGTTCCTAGGTTTGTCAAATCCTTCGAAGGGCTATGACCTAACTCCTTGACAATGAGAAGCCTAAAATATTAGATTTGCATCTCAAAACCAAACCATTTAAGGGAGACACACATGTAACACCCCTTTTCTCCATTATTTCTTATCAACCCCGTAATGGACATGATCGTCTTTTTTCTTGACCTTATAAAATTGGCATCACATGTTTTAAAGGATGTAATTTCTAAGAGAGATCATATTCTTCCTATGTGGGAACCCTAATCATGTTGCATGTTTTCATAGTCATCTTTGGAATGAAATAATCGATATTCATGAGTCTGGAAATTCTATAAAAGTATGTTTAAATTGCAAAAATAAGTCTTATCATTTGGGATGGTTTCTTAAAAATAGTTTCGAATTGGATTTTAGGGTTAGTGTTTCTAATGGGACTTAACCATAATTTATAAACTATCATTAGGTGATTTGAGAATTTGATATTTGGACTAAGGATTTGTTAGTGTGCTCTTTCTCTAATAATCAAGCATTATAAATCATTATCACACCAATTATCCATAATGAGGGAATTATCCTTTTATTTGATTCATCTTATCTTACAATTAAGATTTCCTAATTTTTGTAGTGTAACTCTCTACTTCATTTAATTTGTTTATCATTCTTGTACATTGGGCATGTGATCCCATTTTCTTTGCTATGTGTCATTGAATATGTTGTGATTGAACTATTTTATCTTTCCAGACTCTATTATGCTATATAGAGTATTTATCCAATGTAGAGATAACCATCAGGGCATGTTTTTCTTCCCTAGGTGTGTTGTTTTCTCCTATTTAAAATAATAGGGTGTCTTGTCCACCAAGGGTGTGTTGTTTGATCCATTTACATATTAGGGCGAGATGTTCAACCCAAGCTATATTATGTTCCACCCATTTACATGTTAAGGCATGATGTTCTTCCTAGGATGTGTCGTTTCACTTATGTATTGTTAGGGTGTGTTATTCCACCCAACTACTTATGCCAATGACTAATGGTGACTTTGCCCTTTCTTAGATATTTTTTCATCTATCATATACTTGTATGCGAGTGTTATATTTTTGTTGATTGTGGAAAGGAATTATTTGGAAGAACTTGACATTAGAATATTTCATATATAATTGGAATGACTTATTCTCTTAGAGTGACCTCTTTTGAGATACTTTATCTTTTTCTACCTATATTCTATGGCCGTCTCTTTGTGTGATAACATCCTTTATATATATGAGCCTTATAATGCCCTAATTGTTATTTATATGCACATCTAGAGTGGTTTTTGACTCATATTCTCATTTTTCATATTTTTGGGGTGATGTTCACCCTCCACCCAGAACCTAAGAAATTTGAGTATCCGGAGTTTGACGAACAAGATAGTGTGAATCAAGACCTATAAGGAATTATTCAAGAAAAGAGAGGAGCCTAAGATTCCTAGGTGCCCCTCTACCTTCACTTTATCCCATTGATACTTTCATTGGAGTTATCTTTTGTCCATCATGGGTCCATTTGTTAAACAATTAACTTTTCTAGTAATAGTTTTAATTTTATATGTTGCAAATACTACACATGTGACGATTGCTATCAAACTGATAACGACATTGCAAAAAATCACGTGGAAACAACCACTAACATCAAATTACCAAAAATCACGAAAAATTAAAACCATTTTCATAAAGATCCATTACCTGGAGATTTGTTACAGAATGGCCCAAAGCTGTCATATACAACATGATACATCACACATGTGCTATGTTAGTAGCATCCCTATTTCATTTGATATTAGTTTGCTTTTACCAAAAATGTGTACATGAGAAAACTATTAGCAATAACAACCTTTTGGCCAAAAACTCAGATCAATTGTAAACCTAAATATGAAACTATCCCCTAAGGACCTGAGAGTATAGGGATGACACATAGGACTTCTATCTACAACAAGACATAGCTGACATGACACCACCTCAAAATTACAAGTCTTCATCTTGCTGATGTCCTGTCTCAACTACATGATCTCTACTACCTTGTGCACATTCACCTAAAAAGTTGTGGAACCTACGGGGTGAGACAAAAGTGCCAGTGGGAGATATAACTCACTACCAACAATGTTATTATCATGGGTAAATCTTATGAAAGAGAGCAGAAGAAACCTTTACTAAAATAATAGGTTTAAACACTTGCTATATGCAGAGTAGAGCAACATTATTATTTAAGTATTTCAAATATCTATGACTGAGCAATAGATCATCTAATCACTTTTAGAAGGAATATGAAGAACATGTATATCATTTATTAATCATGCTATACCAACATTTCAAGACTATTATGTGATCATATTGCCATGGTATGATATCTATGAATCATGTGAATATACTACCAGGTATTGACCTTTGTCAATCCTATGATTATACCTCTAGGTATTGACCTTTATCAATCATGTGATTATATAGTGAGGTATTGACCTTTATCAATCCTGTGATTATACTACTAGGTATTGACCTTTATTAATAATGTGATTATACTGCCAGTTATTGACCTTTATCAGCCATGTGATTATACTATTAGGTATTGACCTTTGTCAATCTTGTGATTATACTTCCAGGTATTGACCTTTATCAATCATGAGATTATACAACCAGATATTGAGCTTTGTCAATCCTGTGATTATGCCGTCAGGTATTGACCTTTGTCAATCATGTTATTGTACTTCCAGGTGATGGGTTAAATTCATTACAACATCTTATAGCATCAACCAAGTAACAAGTATGAAAGGTATATCATATTGCCAAGGATTCTTTAATAGTTAGGACAACTTTGTGTTACCCTATTACTTTCATCATGGGATATCAATCCCTTAAACTAATCATTGAGTACCACATCACCTTATTAGGAAATATGCCTCTATCGGCTCATTAGACCTATTCACATCCTTCTTGTGATATTATTCCATATGCCTCATAAGGCATAATAACTATACTAGATTATAACCACTATAGACCTCATTTGGCTATATCCATAATGCCTTAATAGTTAAGATTTCATTATTGTAACCACAAATTATTATCATCATGCCATTTCAAGGTAAACTCCCTCTTGTGATTAGGTTTAGGTTTTCTCTTTTCAACCGATTATAGTTTCTAGGGTTATATTCAATAACCAAACCTAAACCATAACTCCTCCTATTTAGAAGCTTATATTATTATCTTTACATTCAATTATATTACAGATAATCACTCAATCAAGTTACAACCCTCTCATAATTAGGGTTAGGGTTTTTATTGTAGTAGATTAGGGTTTTTAGGGTTATATTCAACCGCCAAACCCTAATTCATAACTCCTCTCATCTAGGATCTTATTTCCTTGCCATAAGTATTCACACATACATGATTACTCTCATCGATTATCATTAAATGATTATCAACATGAGTGATACAAACTCCTCTCTCATCCTTACTAGAATATTGGTTTCAACTTAACTTGTTGTATTGACTTCATGCTCTTTAGAGTGTATTGTCCTAGACTTATAAAAGTGTTTCCATCTCATTACTAATGAATGCATATTCATCATGAAATTCAATCGCCATCTTGGGCTCAATTTGACTCAATACATCCAATTTTATCTCCTAAATATCTCAATATGCAAAATTGCTTAATTGGTTCAATTGTCAAGATTATTAACTGAGTTTATGTTGATTTTATGCAGGTCATGATGAGGTTCAACCATCAGAAAGCACCACCCCAAATTAACCCTAATCCACCTTCAACATAATCATCAGCACCACTTTCTTCATTCCACCTTCATCTCCATCAACCATCATCTGTATCAAACCCTTATAAGTGGGACCCACCTTTCTCAACCCTAGATCTACCTTCACCCATGATCCTCTCATACTTGGTCTTAACCAATTGATCCAAATGGTCTTGGCCTTGCACTACCCTTTCGGTCTTTCCTTTAAGATCTTTCAAGACCGCAAGAATCTGACACCGTCTGACTAAGAATTGACACCTCTTATTCATCCAGCCACTCAGTCTTATCTTAACAGTCATACACCCTCGCTCTTCCTTCTCATGGTCTCAAGACCGTGAGAGCCCTCACGGTCTCAAGACTGTGAGAGCCCTCATGGTCTTGCATCGTGACCCCTAAACCGAATGAAGGTCCTCTTTGTTTTCCACTACTAACCTGGGCGGCCATCCACAATAGGGATCACGACCTCCATCATCCATGATAGCATCAGTTATCCACCACCTGCTCCTCCAAGACCACCACCAACTCCATCTTCCTCCGTTATCCACAATGGAAGCAGTGACTATGCCATCCTCCTCTTCTCACTCTACAACCCATAGCAACACCACCTGCAAACCCTAGGCCACCAAACCTCCCTATTGCCGTCATCGCCGCCCGCTCTGGGACACAACAACACCGCTCACTTCCTCCGACATCACCTACCTACAACTGCCACTCCTCTCACTCCCATCGATGACTGCTCACAGCGTCCACTTGACATGCTTCTCATGGTCTCAAAACTATGAGGCAGCAATCAGTCTCCAAAACCGATCAGAGGCCATCGATCACCCCAGACCATTTGGACGGCATGCGAGGACCAAGACTGTTAGGGCTTAACGGTCTGCAAGACCGTGTGGTAGCGTTGGGTTCTCAAAACCATTCAGACGATCAAGACCGCTTGAAGGCCAGAGCATCCAAACCGATTGGAGGCCACCGATCCATGAAATCATGAAGAGCAAGTGAACGCTGAAGACCGTTTGGATGTGACCTAGCAAACTGATAAAAAGAAGAAATCGTTTGAATGAGAGCAGTAGACCGTGAGGGTGAGAGTGACCAAACCGTTGGAAGTGAAGATCGTTTGGAGGCAAACACTCCAAAACCATTTGAGGAGAAGACAGGTTGGCTGGGTTGTGAAGACCAACAGAATGCAGAGACCATTTGGTCAGTCTAACAAGAATGTTTGGATTTGAATACTTATCAAGTGAAAATAGTTAAGAAGACCAAACGATCTCCAAAACTGTTAATGCAAAACTATAAAAATTGCAACTGGCCCCAAAGCGTGGAGACCCCAACCAGTGCCTATAAATAGGGCCAGTAGGGTCCTCATTTGGGGCATCAGATTTGGGACATCGCGAGGCTACCCAAACATAAGATTCGATCCAGATCCATCATCCATGCCATTGCCACTTCACCTGCTGCTCCTACTACGAGCAAGGAGATTGGGAAGAGAAGGAAGGAGGAGTGAAAAAGACTATCTAGTCTATCTTGGTGTCCCTCGTTCCTTGTCCATATCTTGTCTAAAACGACGTAGAGGACCACATCATCTTCACCGAGCTACATCTACCTTATGCATCATGCTCATGGTGGAATCTTCCCTCTTTGTTGTTCTTCTTTTTTCTCGCATCATGAGCGAGTAGTTCCTTTTCGCTGGGGTGCAGGGACTAGTCCCATGACCCATGCTTTCATGTCTTTTCATTTAACATTCCAAGGCAATGTATATAACTTTTCATTTCATTATTAATCATCAATGTTGGCTTGTAGATTGATCACCTGCTTGCTTTTATCTTGTTCTTTCCTATGTTGCGAGAACTTAGATATGTAGGATAGAATGTTGATTAATGTGGTTGAATCCCAAACTAGAAATAGAAAGGGATTCCTTGAGGTCATAAGAGTATGATCCGTGAGGGAATGAGACATCTAGCCCACGGTGACGCTTTTGTGTGCCTAAACATCCATCAAGGAGGGCCACAACCTTAGTTGGGTTTCTGTATCTTCAGAATTGTAAGTGCATGATCCAGATGGTGACGAGACATATGATGCCTAAGGTGATGCTTACGTGAACCTAAACATCCCTCAGGGAGGGTTCACAACAGTTCTATTTGGATAATTAGATCTTTCCTAGATGTTTTGTGTTTAGATGTGTTTGCATGTGTTGTGGTGGTGAAACCCAGGACCATCCCAGTGATTCCATATCATTAATCTAGATCAATTTTAATTCTACTCTTTACTTTCTTGAACTTAGTTTAATTAACTTAAAAATCAATCAATCATTCTAAATATTAGTCTTTCTTGAACTAGATTTGACTAAAAATGATTCTTAAAAACGTTCTCTTGGGATTCAATCCTCAACTATACTACGATAAGACCCATCCACTTACGAATGGTATTATTGCACAAGGTTTTGGTAAAAGCTCAGGGATTTCAACCCTGAGTGAATTTGTTAGTACAATAATTGACCACGTCAAATTCTGGCATTGTTGTCAGGGACAACAGAATCAATTTGTCAAATCTAGTTCTTTTAAGGCTAATTTAGGTTTTTACTTTTTCTTTTGATACAATCGGTCATTCAATTGAATTTCACTCTACTCCATCAATTTACTTCATATTTTTTCATCTCAGGAACCTCCAAAGTATGCACCGTTTGAATAGTCCCCAACTCTCTGCTAGCTTTGACCCTGAGATAGACAAAACTTTTCATCGTCAAAATAGAGAAAACCAAGCAAGAATGGCTCAAGAAGAGGAAATAGCCTGAAGGGTCGCTCAAGCCCTTAACGCACAAAGAGAAAGGCTCATGCAAGAAGCCAGATCTACAGTTCAAGAAGAGATTCAAATAGCACAAGAAGCGGCACAGCAGCAGAACTGCAAAAGGACCTTAGAGAGTTCTCAATCCCTAAAGTTGTTGATGTTCGTCACCCAGTTCAACCTCCTCCCATCAATGCTCCCAACTTTGAGATACGAGCGCATTGGATTACCTTGCTTCAAAACATCCCATTCTATGGTAAACAAGGAGAAGATAGTCAAGAACATCTTTGGAGGTTTATTAATCTATGTGCCATGACAAAGCAAAATGGAGTGTTCGACGATGCCAATAGACTCTGTTTTTTCAAGTATTCGCTTACTGATAGATCTATAATTTGGTACATCTCCTTGCAATGCGAGCCCATCACTACATGGGAACAACTGCAAAATGTTTTTTTGGAAAAATTTTACCCTCCTTATCTCACCTATGAAATTAGGGGTTGAATAACAATGTTCACTCAATATCCTAGAGAAACCCTTACGGAAGCATGGGAAAGATATAAAGAGCTTCTACGCAAGTGTCCACACCATGGCATTCCCAAGAATCAACTCATAGAGATCTTCTATAAGGGTGTAGATGACGATATCAAGAGATTCTTAGATTCCTCAACTGGAGGGAACCTCATGCGTCAAAGTTATGACAACGCATGGAAGGTTGTCACCCTTAGAGCTGAAAATAAAGCAAATTGGGGTGGATATGTAGATAAGCGAGTATTGAAGGTAGCTATGGCTGAAGTTATTCCAGAGTGAAAGTCTATCAATGAAACCCTAAAACTTATAGTTGCCAAGAAGGACCATATCGAATCGTCCCTTGCTGCATTTGGAAGAGGACGTCCACCCCCTCAACAACAAGAGCAGATCAAGTCGGCTTCACTGTTCTGTGAAGCATGTAAAGGCACTGATCATTCCACATTAGCATGAAATGTTCTCTACGATGTTGTTCTAAGTAACGCTTATGGTCAAGGACATAATATTCAAATGGAAAATCTTAATGCTATCAACACTATCCCTGGTCAAGGATATTATACTCCAAATCAGAATAGGAGTCATCCTGGTTTTCAATATGGAAATCCTTTAGGTGCGGAAAACTCGTGACAATTTGGTTCAAACAATCAACAACATGGCCCACCAGGATTCCCGTATAACCAACAACAAAATTTCGAGAATCAAGGAAACTTTAGGGGTAACCTTCATAACAGGAACTACAACCAGTATCAGAATAATTCTCAATTTTAGAATCCCAACCAGGTCCCCTATCAACCACAAGGACAACGAGTCAATCCTATCTGTCCTGATGACAAACTAACAACCATTAAGAAGATGTTGCATTCACAACAGACTATGATAGCTAACCAGCAAGCTCATCAAAAGGCTATTGAATCTCAACTAGCTCAACTTGCAGCTAGCATGAAGCCATCTGTGGGAGCTTTTGCTGGCCAACCAGAAAATAATCCTAAGCACCCTGAGAAACTGAAGGTTGTCACCACCAGGTCTGGAAAAGACTATTATGATCCTCCTGTCAAGACACATGTGGTTATTACAGACAAGGATGAATCGATAATTATTCAAGACTCTAAAACACCCGAGTTTCAACCAAAAGGTCCAACAACAACTGATAAGACAAATGAGGAAAGTTCTAAAAAACCTACTGGTACCAAGAAAGAAATACCAGGGTCGGATGTGCCAGTGTACAAACCTCATCCACCTTTCCCTGCTCGTCTAAGGCAAACCAAGCCTGATACTCATTTCAATAAGTTCAAGGAAGCCATGAAAAAGCTTCATGTTGATATACCTTTTCTAGATGCGTTGGCTGAGATACCAACCTGGACAAAGTACTTGAAGTCACTTCTCACCAGGAAATATATAACTGAAGAATATGAGATGGTCAAGTTAGCAACAACTACTTCAGACATCATCCAGAGTAAGATGCCTAAGAAGCAGAAAGATCCAGGATCTTTTGGGATCTCCTGCCATATCAGTGATTCATCGTGTAAGAAAGGATTGACCGATCTTGGTTCCAGTATCTCCATCATGCCACTTAGCCTTTGCAAAAGTCTAGGGTTTGCTGAACTACTCCCGACTGGTATGACAATACCACTTGTAGATAACATTGTGACTCTACCCTTAGGAATCATTGACGATGTCCCTATCAAGGTTGGCAAAGATTCTTATGTACCTTGTGACTTTGTCATCATGCACATAAAGGAAGACACTAGATACCCTCTCATCTTTGGATGCCCGTTCCTCGCCACTGCATGAGCTCTAATTGATGTTGAAGTAGGAACCTTGCTGCTCAGATTAGGAAAAGAAACCCTCGAGTTTAAAGTTTTTGAAAGTATGAGAAGACCGAGTATGTAAGAAGAAGTCTAATTGATTGAGTTCATAGAGCAGGTAACACAACTTACGAAAGAGGATTATGAACAAAACAATCTATTAGAAGTGGCTCTAACAAACCCATCCACTGATAACTCCATTAATGAACAAATTAAGGATTGTGTTCTCCACCTCGATACGGCTGAAGAAGATCCTGAAGCCAGGATTGCGGAACTCAAAGCTATGGATGTCACTGAAGAACCATGTGAAAAACCACAAGGTCCTGAAATGAAACCCCTACTTGAGGGATTGAAGTATGTGTTTCTAGATGACCTCAAAGTCTGCCCAGTCATCATAAATTCTGATCTAACGGTAGAACAAGAAGATAAACTCTTGACTGAATGAAAAGAAAAAAGAAAAGCCATAGGCTACAAGATGAGTGATCTCATCGTGGTCAGACAAGAAATGTGCATGCACAAATCCCCATGATGAAAGATCACAAGTCAACTATTGAACACCAAAGGAAGCTTAATCCGAACATGAAAGAAGTTGTCCGCCTTGAAGTTATAAAATTGCTCAAAACAAGAATTATCTATACGATCTCCGATTCACCATGGGTAAGTCTTGTGCACATTGTCCCGAAGAAAGGTGGGACTATAGTGATATGGAATGAAGACAATGAACTCATCCCCTCTTGAACAGTCACAGGGTGGAGGATGTGTATTGATTATAGGAAGTTGAACAAGGAGACTTGAAAGGATCATTTCCCAATGCCTTTTCTTGACCAGGCCCACCAAGAGTATTTCTATTATCTCAATGGTTACTCTAGATTCTATCAAATATCTATACATCCAGATGACCAAGAGAAAACAACCTTTAATTGCCCATTTGGAACATATGCCTTTAGAAGGATGTTGTTCGGACTCTGCAATGCACCTGCAACTTTCCAACGTTGCATGGCCACTATATTCATTGGTCTCACTGAAACTATCATGGAAATTTTTATGGATGATTTTTCAGTATATGGAGATTCATACAACTCACGCCTTAAACACCTATCCCTTGTCCTTAAACAGTGTGAAGAAGGACATCTTGTGTTGAACTAGGAGAAGTGCCGCTTTATGGTAAAAGAAGGCATTGTCCTTGGCCATAGAGTCAGCAATAGAGGAATCGAAGTAGACAGAGAAAAAATCAAAGTGATATCCAAAATCACTATCCCAACAAATGTAAGATAGGTTCGCGCATTCCTAGGTCATGCAGGCTTTTACAGATGGTTTATAAAGTATTTCTCTAAGATAACCAAGCCGATGAAGAACGTATTGCTAAAGGATGTTGAATTCCATTTTGACGAAGAATGTGTGAAAAGTTTCAACAACCTGAAGCATTCTCTCACAACAACACCCATCATTAGAGCTTTGGATTGGGACCACCCATTTGAAATTACGCGTGATGCCAGTGATTATGCTGTGGGTTCTATTCTAGGGCAATGTATAGAAAAGAAACACTATGTGATCTACTATGCATCAAAGACCCTCGACGAGGCTCAAAGGAATTATGCAACTACCGAGAAAGAACTTCTTGTAGTTGTGTATGCCTTTGACAAGTTCAAATCCTACCTCATAGATTCAAAAGTCATTGTCTACATAGATCATGCAGCTATCTGTTATCTCCTAGAAAAGAAAGATGCAAAACCTAGGTTGATAAGATGGATTCTCCTCTTGTAATAATTTGATCAAGAGATAAGAGATAAAAAGGGTACAAAGAATGTTGTGGCATACCACCTCAGTCGCATCCACATTCTAGAAACTAAGAAGATCCCGATTAACAATTCTCTTCCAAATGACTAACTAATGAAAGTTTCAGAAGCTACCCCTTGGTACTCAGACTATGTGAACTACCTGACCACTGGTGTCATCCACCCAAAATGCACCGGAAATGCACTGAAGAAATCCATGCATGATGTGAAGCAGTATCACTGGGATGAGATGTACCTCTTCAAGCTCTGTGTTGATGGTCTTTACAGATGTTGTATTGATGAGGAAGAAGCCCAACTCATTTTAGAGCAATGTCACTCAGGCCCAGTTGGAGGCCATATGAGTTCTAAGAGAACTACTATAAAAATTTTACAATGTGGTTTCTTTTGGCCAACCATATCCAAAGATTCCTACAACTTTGTCTTATCATGTGACAAGTGTCAGAGAATGGGTAACATAACAAAGAGAGATAAGATGCCACTGAAGTTGTCACAAGAAGTCCAGATATTTAATGTTTGGGGTGTGGACTACATGGGTCCATTCCCATCTTCTCATGGATTTTCCTACATCCTAGTGGTGGTGGATTACGTCTCAAAATGGGTAGAAGCCATACCAACCGTCACTAGTGATTCCAAACCTATCATCAAAATGTTCAAATATATTATTTTCCCCTGTTTCAGAGTCTCATGCACCGTGATATCTGACAGAGGATCTCATTTCCCAGAAAGAAGCTTTGAAGCATTGCTGAGAAAACATGGTGTAATGCACAAAGTAGCCTCACCCTACCATCCACAAACAAGTGGACAGGTAGAGGTTTCTAACCGTCAACTCAAGGCTATTTGGAAAAGATACTAGGCCGCAATTGAAAAGATTGGTTAGTGAAAATCAATGATGCATTGTGGGCCTACTGAACCGCTCTTAAGACTCCCCTTGGTACACCATTTTGATTAATCTATGGGAGGTCATGCCACCTTCCATTAGAACTCGAACACAAAGCATGGTGGGAAATAAAACAACTAAATTTTGATATGAAGAAAGCAGGCCAAGCCAGGATTCTGCAACTTCAGGAGTTGGAAGAACTCCAAATGACAGCTTATGAAAATGCACAAATCTATAAAGAACGTATGAAACTTTGGCACGATGGTCATTTGAAAAGAAAAGAATTACGAGTGGGAGACCAAGTTCTTCTATTCAACTTAAGACTAAAGTTATTCCCAGGGAAACTCCGTTCTCGATGGTCTGGGCCTTACATTGTCACGAGAATCTCCCCACATGGTGCTTTCTCTTTATGGAGTGAAAAGTCAGGAAAATTTGTGGCAAATGGTCAATGATTGAAGATATATTTCACCTCAGCTGACACAGGCACCGTAGCAATGCTGGATCTTTCCAATCCAACATATCCACCATAAAATTGAAGGGTTCAGTCGAGCCATCGACATAAAACAAAGGCGCTTGTTGGAGAGGCAACCCAATCAATAAATACATTTTTACTTTTAATTAGAATTTTTGTTAATTTTGTTTTTAAATTTTAGATAAGTCTGCACTAAATAAAAATCACATCACGAAATGCCATCTTGAGTTCTGATTGATCTTTATTTTGAGATTTTTAGATGGAGGACACACGCTGTCTGGAATGCAACCACATCTGGTGGTCCAAACGGCATGAATTTTCCCCTCCATCTTGGATTTAGATTTTGCTCGGGATGAGAAAATTTCTAAGTTCGGGGTGGAGGGTGGGTGGTACATACTTTACCTTCCACCTTCACCCATCTATTTCAGACTTAAGTTTTCGTCGTTGCATTGTTGACCAAAATTTTCAAAAAAAAATTCAAAATTTTTAAACTTTTTCAAATAAATTGAATAGATACTTAATGAAGTTTTGACACTTTTTGTTTCATTAAATCCATTTCCTAGTCTACTATGCATTTCGAATCATTATACCCTCCTTATTCGAAGTTGGCCCTCACAAGGACCATTTTCTTAAAACTAGCCTTTTGATTGAAATCATCTTATGAAGCTTATGATTCCTAACATCATGATCCTTCTGTGAAATATAGCAAGTGTCTATCAAACTGATAGGGATCAAACACTTCGTGCTTCCTAACTAACTAGTGGAACAATAACATGGAATCCCCACTAGATCCTCATCAGGTCATTATTTGAGCAGAGTACGATAAAGAGAACGACCCGATGCACTGAATTGTAAATCAAGTGGCATTCTGATCTGAACTCTCTTCTACACTTCTTCTATTATCTTCGTACCCGTCCATCCATAAAAAAGAAACAAAAATAGCCAAAATAGTGCCAAACCCTAAGTTCGGGGTGGCACACCATTTCCCTCTATATCCACTTCTTCCATACCCCTCACAAATTAATATGGGCATACCACAAAGAAAAGATGCCAAAGCGCACACAAATATATGCAATCTCGAGTCGAATAGAGGAGATATTTGCACAAAAAATGCAACAAATGAAATTGCAAATCTTATAATGAAAAATCTCGAGTCAAATATAGGAGAGATTTATTTCTTCCTTTCATACCACCCTTCACTCCCTTTTCTACATAATGGAACAATGAATGCCTCTTATACCCTAAAAAACACCAGTGTCAGATCAGATGCACACTTTTTGTTCTGCGGGTATCTCTGGACTCTTACAAAACTCTTTGACATGCTTGTTGTTGGAAAAGTGAGGAGGAAGTGATGTTGGAAAACAAACTCAGGAACAAAGTTATGGTAAGATGTGTTCAGTGGTCTCAGGAAGTTGAGATGCTTAGTCATACTAAGCAGAAAGGAAAAAATCATGATGTGAAGATGAGGGAACCACACGAGTTGAAAGTATTCATTTGGTGACTGTTTCATATTTTGTGTTACTCAAGGACGAGCAACGTTTAAGTTCGGCGTGATTTAATGAATGCATATTCATCATGAAATTCAATCACCATCTTGGGCTCAATTCGACTCAATACATCTGATTTCATCTCCTAAATATCTCAATATGCAAAATTGCTTAATTGGTTCAATAGTCAAGATTATTAAGTGAGCTTATGTTGATTTTATGCAGGTCATGATGAGGTTCAACCATCAGAAGGCACCACCCCCCCAATTAACCCTAATCCACCTTCAACATAATCATCACCACTGCTTGCTTCATTCCACCTTCATCTCCATCAACCATCATCCATATCAAACCCTTATAAGTGGAACCCACCTTTCTCAACCCTAGATCTACCTTCACCCATGATCCTCTCATACTTGGTCTTGACCAATCGGTCTTGACCAATCGGTCTTGGCCAATTGATCAAAATGGTCTTGGCCTTGCACTACCCTTTCGGTCTTACCTTTACAATCTCTCAAGACCGTGAGCATCTGACACCGTCCGACTGAGAATTGACGCCTCCTATTCATCCAGACACTCGGTCTTATCTTAACAATCTTTCACCCTCACTCTTCCTTCTCACAGTCTCAAGACCGTGAGAGCCCTCACGATCCCAAGACCATGAGAGCCCTCACGCTCCCAAGACTGTGAGAGCCCTCACGATCCCAAGACCGTGAGAGCTCTCACGATCCCAAGATTGTGAAGCATCATGACCCCAAAACCGAATGAAGGTCCTCTCTATTTTCCACCACTAACCTGGGCGGCCATCCATAGCAGGGATCACGGCCTCCATCATCCATGATAGAACCGGTTATCCACCACCTGCTCCTCCAAGACCACCAGAAGCTTCGTCTTCCTCCTCTATCCATGATGGCAGTCGTGACTACATCGTCGTCCTCTTCTCGCTCTGCAACCCGCATCAACACCACCTACAAACACTAGGCCACCAAACCTCCCTGCTACCATCATCACCGCCCGCTCTGGGACAAAACAACACCACTCACTTCCTCTGACATCACCTACCTACAACTGCCACACCTCTCGCTCCCATCGACAACCGCTCACAATGTCCGCTTGACTTTCTCCTCACGGTCTCAAGACCGTGAGGCAGCGATCGGTCTCCAAAACTGATCAGAGGCCATCGATCGCCCCATACCATTTGGATGACATGCGAGGACCAAGACCACTAGGGCTTAACGACTTTAAAGACTGTGTGGTAGTGTTGGGTTCTCAAAACCGTTCGGACTATCAAGACCGCTTGAAGGCTAGAGCATCCAAACTGATTGGAGGCCACCGATCTGTGAAATTGTGAAGAGCAAGTGAACGCTCAAGACCATTTGGATGTGACCTAGAAAACCGATAAAATGCAGAAACTATTTGGATGATAGCAGCATACCGTGAGGGCGAGAGTCACCAAATTGTTGGAAGTGAAGATCATTTGGAGGCAAACACTCCAAAACCGTTTGAGGAGAAGACCGTTTGGCTGGGTTGTGAAGACCAACAGAACACAGAGACCATTTGGTCAGTCTAACAAGACCGTTTGGATGTGAATACTTATCAAGTCCAAATCATTAAGAAGACAAAACGGTCTCCAAAACTGTTAATGCAAAACTATAAAAATTTCAACTGGGCTCAAAGCGTTGAGACCCCAACTAGTGCCTATAAATATGAGTAGTAGGATCCTCATTTGGGGCATCGGATCTGGGACACCGTCAGGCTGCCCAAATGCAAGATTCGATCCAGATCCATCATCCACGCCATTGCCACTTCACCTGCTGCTCCTGCTACGAGCAAGGAGATTAAGAAGAGAAGGAAGGAGGAGTGAGAAAGACTGTCTGGTCTATCTTAGCATCCCTCGTTCCTTTTCTAGATCTTCTCTGGAATGATGTAGAGGACCGCATCATCTTCACTGAACTGCATCTACCTTCTACATCATGCTCATGGTGGAATCTTCCCTCTCTCGTGTTCTTCTTGTTTCTTGCATCATGTGCGAGTAGTTCCTTTTTGCTGGGGTGTGGGGACTAGTCCCGTGGCCCATGCTTTCATGTCTTTTCATTTAACATTCCAAAGCAATGTATATAACTTTTCATTTCATTGTTAATCGTCGATGTTGGCTTGTAGATTGATCACCTGCTTGCTTTTATCTTATTCTTTCCTATGTTGCGATAACTTCAATATGTAGGATAGAATGTCGATTAATGCAGTTGACTCCCAAACTAGAAATAGAATGGGATTCCTTGAGGTCATAAGAGTATGATCCATGATGGGACGAGACATCTAGCCCACGGTGATGCTTTTGTGTGCCAAAACATCCCTCAGGGAGGGCCACAGCCTTATTTGGATTTCTATATCTTCGGAACTGTAAGTGCATGATCCAGATGGTGACGAGACATCTGATGCCTAAGGTGATGCTTATGCGAACCTAAACATCCCTTAGGGAGGGTTCACAATAGTTCTATTTGGATAGTTAGATATTGCCTGGATATTTTGTGTTTGGATGTGTTTGTATGTGCTGTGGTGGTGAAACCCGGGACCATCCCAGTGATTCCATATCATTAATCTAGATTAATTGTAATTTTGCTCTTTACTTTCTTGAACTTAGTTTAATTAACTTCAAAATCAATCTATTTTTCTAAATATTAGTCTTTGTTGAGCTAGATTCGACTAACAATGATTCTTAAAAACGTTGTCTCTTGGGATTCGATCCTCAACTATACTGCGATAAGACCTGTCCGCTTGCGGGTGGTATTATTGCACAAGGTTTTGGTAAAATCTCAGGGATTTCAACCTTGAGTGAATTTGTTAGTGCGATAATAGACCATGTCAATTAGATCACCAAGTATCAACTTGATTATACTCCACATGTGTCAACCTACACTCATCAAAGTGTATCAGCCTACACACTAACTCTTGTGTCATCCTAGAGACATAATCTTATATCGGGTAAGATACTTGTATCAAAAATAACACTCTTCATTTGTGTCATCCTAAGCTCCTCACTTTGTGTCAGGTTAGACACATGTATCGACCATAACACTCTTCACTTTTATCAGCCATGACGCATCAAGATGATATTAGTTTTGAGGTGCTTAGAGTAATATAGGCCATAAGCATGACATGGTGTATCACCTTCACCCTATCTTGGTGTATCGAACACACAATGATTTGGTGTATCGGCCTAACCATCATCTAGTATGTCGGCCATAGCATACTTGACATGGGTTTTACTGCACTAACAAAACCACCTAGGGCTGAAATCCCTAAGTTTTTACCAAAACCTTGTGTAATTATACCACCTGCAAGTGGATGGGTCTTATCATAGTATAGTTAAGGATCAAATCCCAAGGGACAACATTTTAAGAATCTTGGTAGTCAAATCTCGAACAATTAAGACTAATATTTAGAACAAGAGTTTATTTGGGTTTGGTTAAACTAAGTACAAGGAAAGTAAAAGAGAGGGATTAAAACTGAGTTTAGAGTAATGATGGGAATCACTGGGGTAAAATTGAGTTTCACCACCACTACACATGCAAACACATCCAAAACACATCCAGAAAAGATACAACTATCCAAATGGAGTAGCAAACCATGTGTTGTGTAAGAATCTCCATGGGCTCGATGTCTCGTTACCCATCAGTGACACACTTACTACTCTGGAGATATCCCTTTAGAAGTTCTCGTATGGGCATCAACCATGTTAATCAATATTCAAATCCTAAGTATTGAAGATCTCACAACAAAGGAATATGATAGATCATGCAAAGTAGGTGATCAATCTGCAAAGCATGCAGTAAATGATTAACAATGAAATAGAAAGTTATATACAAGTCATGGAAAGTTATAAGATGAACATGTAAGCAAAGGCAATAGGACTAGTCCCTGCACCCCAGTGAAATGGACTACTCACTCCTCATGATGGAAACAAAAAGTACAAGAGAGAGGGAAGATTCTGACATGGCCATGGTGAAGAAGATGGTCACGGCATAGTGGAGAAACAGTCTTCTACATGATGGTTGGGCAGATCTGGACGAGGAGGGGAAGAACACTAAGACAGATGAGGATGATCTTCTCTCTTCTTCTTCCTTCTCTTCTCATACTCTTGCTTGAAGGAATGGATCAGTTGATGGCTGATGGATGAAGGTGATACAGATCTGAAATCCCACCACTATCATGGCTAGGAGATAGATCTTGATAGATTCGAGATGGCGGAGTAGCAAAGACACCAAAAAGGTAGTCTTTGGCAGCGGAGATTGTCTTCTTTGGCTGGGTACAGAGAGGCAACTGAACGAGGTGGATGGAGCGGAAATGATGCCTCAAATGAAGGAGGGGGTCATCTATTTATAGGTGTAGATCTGGAGAGCGTTGATTTAACGTCATGGTCAAGACATTGTTCATAGTTGCGGTTGAGGTCACGGTCGGGGGTTGCAGTTGAGGTCGCAGTCGTAGGTTGCAGTCACGGTCGCGGTCGAGGCGGCATGCTGCGGTCGAGCTAGTGTGGGCCTCAGTTGTGGTGGCATGCCACGGTCGAGGTGGTGTGCCACGGTCACAGTTGTATGTTTTGGTCGAGGTCATGTGACAAACCCACCTATATGTGGGGTGGGGGGGGGCTATTGCTATGGGTCGATGGGCCTGCGTCGATGAATCCTCTGGCTGATGAGGATGCTTTTTGATGAAGGAACTAGCCATTGAAAAAAGGGTCCAAATTATAGAATGTTTCCTGGGCCCTCTAGTCGATTAGCGGGACCACCGCCTCCTACTTTGGTGCACATAGTTCAATGCTTAATCCTGCAATGGAGATGAATGGAATTGATCAAAACTCTAAATAATCAATTGAAATTGAAGAAAATTATATATGAGCAGATTTAGGGGGGATATGAGAGCTTTTAGTACAAAACTGGGCCAAAAAATGGCGACTAAAACTAAGATAAATATGCATTCATCAATACTCTAGGGTATCAGCCTCACCATTACTGTGTGTTGGGCATGGTGTGTCGCCTATCTCACTTCTGTTGGGCTAGAGGTGTGCCAGGTTGTTAGGGTTAGGGCATATCAGGTTAGCCCTATTGACTTCATATCTTCACCCAACTCTCAAGATATTGGTTTGCCCCCATCCTTAGCCTGAGGTGACATGCTACACAACTATAAGGATGATTGTCCTTCACATGTAGCAAACTGGTGATGGGTTAGGACCTCATGTATATCAGTTTCTCTTCACATAACCCCATATCGATTTAGGGTTTCTTAAACCAATATAGGTTTGTGAATGGGAGATCACATAATCTTCAAGCTCCAACCCTTCGTAGACAACAGCCCCATTTATCCATTAGATCTCATAGAACCATTATTCAATCAAGTAAAGCTAAAATTGAAAACGAATCACCAAGTACTGCATGATTGAAGGTAAATAATAATAGAGTTGAGTTAAAGTTATATAACATGCCTTAAGATCACTACTAGAGCTTCAAGCTTCAAAGATCCACATTCCCAAGGTTGAATATGACCTATTCATACATCCAAGATTTGGATATAGCTTTATCTTCATCAAGAAGAAGGTATCAGATTTAGAAACTTGGTGAAGAAGAAAAGAAAGAAAGAATTATGATATGAGATACATAATTCTCCAAGGTTGAAGATGGCCATGTCATCACCTTAGACAAGATGCTCGACCTTTTTCTTGATCCTTGAGCTCCAACAGTTGTCCACCAAGGGTTGGATGATATGAGAGTCAAAATGTTCACTAGTAGGTGAAAAGAGAGGCTTATATAGTTGAGGCTCATGAGAGAGTGTATGTGAAGTGTAACCACCATATGTACTTAGGTGACATGTGTCTATGCATGGTGACTCCATGCATCAAAGATTATCCCCACCTACAAAACTCTTCTTGATAATTCAAGGATGAGATACCGGCCATTGGGTATCTTGCTTGACAAGATATCACAATCCAATATCACATTTCATGTAAACTGATACAACTTTTCCAAGGATGTCCTAAACCAATATGCTTCACCTACTTGAGGTGCTTAGCCCGATATGAATACTTCCAAAATGTTCCTAAACTAATATGGGACCTTCTCCATGATTTTTAAGCCAATAGGTGCTCATATATACTCTTCATAACTCGACACAACCTTATTTAGGGTTCAAGATACTCTACATTCTTTGGTTCTTTCATCACCAAGAGTTCTATCACTCAGCCAATACTTAGACAAGGAGACCCATCCTTTATTTTTCCTATAAATGATTCTAATAGAGAGAAGGGACACTCTAGAGGTGGTAAATTGCACATCAACCCCATATTTTTGGTAAATTGCAGTTTGCACTAAAACTTTCATATATAACACAAAAAACCTTCAAATAGGCTCAAACTTGAAACTTGAGCTCTCCTTAAGTATTCATTAATTTTTAAAAGATTAAGACAAGGTTATAATCATCTTACTTAGGTAAAACATCCAGGGTTACCTCATAACCCAGGTCAGGGTTGTTACATGCTATCAACCCCTAATAAGGATTTTGTCCCTGAAATCTTACTTAAAGGATTGGGGACTTCTTAATAATGTTTTAATCAATCACTACATACATCTACCTATTCTCAAGAGGTAGATCATTATATTTCATATTTCTTCATTGTATAAGGATCTCTTCCCTTAACTCTTTTTTCTTATCAAGCAAGATTGTTATACGAAGAAACTTCTTTTCCTTTTAGGTTGGTCTGAGATCAACTCAGGTTCCACCTTATTACAATAGGATGTGGAAGGAATATCTCTGCCACATCTCCCATTTAATTAGACTCATTATATTGTCTCAATATGACTACTTGATCAGAGTAATCATAAAGATAACAATTTAAGAGTTACATACTTCCCTTTTTCTTCAATAATTGAATACTTGGCTAGGGTATTTAAGCACTAAGATTAGGTAGTATGCACTTTGTTTTATATCATGTTTCTTACCTTCAACATATCTTTTAAGTTCTAAGACTTAGTATCTCTAGTTCTCTCCAGGTGTATCTTTTACACCTCTTCCTCTTTTACATGAACAGAAGAAATCACAAAACATTTTTAGAGAGCACTGGATAGAATATAAATTCTAATCCTTTACATCTCTTATTCATGTCCATAAAGGACTAACCAAAGGAAACTTAACAATGACTATCCTTCTTATCATTAATAGATAAAATAAAGAGAGATAAATTAGAATGGAAAAGTTCTATCCGACTTGTTACCTATTACGGGTTATCTAGTGTCTCAGGTTGACTCAACACATAGAGTCTAGCTGTCTCCTGATGTCATACTCTTCCTCTAAACCTAAAGTAGATGGAACATCGTGCGATGCTTGTCCTCATCCTCCTACTCCACTAATCTTCAATCCTTGTGAGACCTATAGATTCTTCCTTGATTGTTGGGTTACTTCATTATTTCTTCTTGGACACTACAACCTAAAATGTCATATCTATCCACACTTGTAGCAAGCTCGGGCACCATGTTATCTCCTGGGCAAGCTCCTCAATGATATTAAAGGTACAGTTGGAACTCCTGGTGGAGGTCAAATCCGACCTCTGCCCCTACTTGGTGACCATTAAAAGTCATATCTTGTGTTATGTTAGTCATTGCATCACAATTAGTCCATTTAAGAAAATGTTGGCTGGACATTGTAGATATTATCAACACTCATGTCAGTGTACCTAAAGGTGTTGCTTAAAGTCCCTATAGAAATAGGATACGTGTTGAATCAAAATGCATGTTGACACATCAACAGACCTTGAATTTTTTTTTCCCAAATCTATTTGACATTGCTATGATAGAAATAAAGTCAACAACATTAATGCCAGTTACTCTCTCTCTCTCTTGCTTGCTCTGCCCTCTCTCTAGGTAGTGCGGGCGATGGAGGGTGTTGCCAAAGGTGGGGTGGACTCCTCCACCTTGTCCTCCACCAAGATGGCTTCGGGGAGTTGGGGTGACCTGGACACAAACATCATCGTGGCCCGTGGATGAGCGTCAGAGGTCGCTCGGCCTCTGGTGGTGCAGCAAAACCTGGCACCAGCTATAGGTCGGGATGACCCTAAAGGCCCTTACTTCCGGGAAGATGGCGGGCGACCCCGGATGAAGATGCCACCTCCAATTACGGCTGAGAAGGATGAGTTTCATCAATTCTCTGTGATCGTCCAAGTCATGGGGAGCCACTGCATCATCAATTAGCTCTATGGGTGGACGATTAGGAGCTGGAGGCCGTGAGGAGAGCTGCAATGTTTGCCTTTAGTGGGTGGCCTATTCCTTGCCCGTTTTGCGTGCGAAGAGGATATGAGGGTAGCCCTGGACAAAGGTCCTTGGTGTTTCGATCGCAAGCTTGTGATCACATGGCGGTGGATGCCGGAAGTAGACATTCAACGGGCGTCTCTCACCTCTGCTCCGGTTTGGTTCACCCTTCCAGATGTTGGGCACAACTGGTCAAGGAGGGCCATCACCATCATTTCTACAGGGGTAGGGGAGCCCAAAGTCATCGATTTCCATACAGAAGGTCGGTATGAGGGCACGACTCACGTCTGTGTGGAGATCAAGGCAGACAGGAAACCTTCGGGAGTGGTGATGGTGGAGATGTCGGATGGTAGAGAGCTAGAGTTTAAGGTGGTGTTCGATGCACTTCCACAGCACTGCAGCGATTGCAAGGTATTTAGTCACTGCATAGGGGACTGCCCTAGTGAGAGATCGGCTCACCCTATTCCCCCCTTTGCTCGTGGGCATGAACTGAGAAGAAGACCTACCCAACCCAAGAGAGGGAGGACCAGGAGGCCCCTAGATTATGGAAAGGGTGGCTTGGCGGCTAATGATACGGCACCCGTGGGTGGTGCTGCAGACACTGTTGTGAGACAGGTGAATGACGAACCTATTAATGATGATTGCAATGAAGGGGTGATTGAACCAGCGAGTGCTGGCGAGGTGTCTGAGGGTGTGCCTACAACTGAGCCGGAAATCCTTGAAACCCCTGTGATGAATGAGACGGGGGGGACAAAGGGGATGCAAGTGTGAGGTAGGGAGATGAAAATCGGTTTGCTGCCTTAGAGGACATCAATGAGGAAGCCTCCAGCGAGGGTCACACCAGAAGCCGCAGCCCACCACAAACCAGAAATACATCAAAGAAGAAGAAGAAAGGCAACTTCTCTGTGGAAGGGAGTGGTTCCAAACATCAGTAATTATGTCCATCCTCGCTTGGAATGTGTGAGGGGCGTCACTGCCCAGGACGTAGAAGAAACTCATAGGAATTCTCGTGGAGTCGAAGGCTGATCTTATTTGTTGTTTTGAAACAAAGATCTGCAGAGCTAATGGCTACAAGACCAAATCCATCTTTCCTGAGAGCTGGAATACTATTAATAACCTGAATAAAGTTGATAAAGGTAGGATTGTGATAGGGTGGAATCCCCTCGTTTGGATAGTTGAACCTATCCAGATCTCGGACCAAGCTGCGACTATCAGCTGCTTCAACGCTAGTGGGTTCTCGGGCATCATTATTGCTGTCTATGGTGATAATTTGGAGAGCAACCGCAGGACCTTATGGGATGACATCAAAGCGGTGGCACAAAACGAGATCCCCTGGCTAGTTTTGGGGGATTTCAATAACGTGCACAATGCTAGAGAGAAAAAAGGGGGTCTGCCTATTCCCAAGAGAGTCATGGCTGCATTCAACGATACTATGTATACCGCAAATCTACTGGAGCTCCCTTCCATTGGAGGCATCACGACCTGGTCAAACAAATAGAACATAAAAAGAAGAATAGCGAGTCACCTCGATAGAGGTCTTGTTAATGAGCAGTGGTTGAATGTCTTTCCACAGGCTGTCATCAGAATGGGGTCTCACCCATTCAGCGACCACACCTGTATGAAGGTGGAGTTGACCAACTCTCATCAAGGAGCGAGGCCTTTTAGATTTCTGAACCTGTGGTGTGACTGGCCGGGGTTTAAAGACATATTAATACAGAGTTGGGGCACTATGGTGACGGGCAACCCACTCTTTATTGTCCAGAAAAAATTGTAGCATACGAAGATGGCCCTGAAGAAGTGGTCGAAAGAGAAAGTGAATCTTCCTAACCTGACCAGGGAGGCTTTAGCTACTTATAACAAGGCTTCTTTAAATGTGAGAATGCATCTGCTGGACAACCTTGCCATCAAGGAGGAAAGTAGAGCTGAAGAGAGATTAAGACAGTTGGAAAAAGCTAAGGAGATGTTTCTATGGCAAAGAAGCCATATGATATGGGTGACTGATGGAGACCGCAACTCCAGAGTATACCACAATGCGGTGAAGAAGAAGGAAATGCTGGAAACTATTCACGAGCTCATTAATGAGGAGGGCCAAACAGTTGAGGGCCATGATGAGGTTGCCTGTGAAGTAGTGGATTTCTTCTACAAACTCTACAACCAACATAACGACTGGTCCAATCTTAAAGATGCTCACCTTCCAAGTCTGAGAGTTACTGATGACATGAATGCTGATCTGCGTAAGCATGCCTCGGTTGATGAGATAAATAATGCAGTGTTCTCGATCTACTACTGCAAGGCTCCGGGGCCCGATGGCTTTAATAGTTTTTTCTTCCAGAAGATGTGGGATCTCATTGGGGCTGATGTTTGTAACACCATCAACTGGTTTCTGGATGGAGGGCAAATGGTTAGAGCTGTGAACCATGCCTTCATCAAGCTGATTCCCAAGTCTAGGCATGCCACCTCTATCATGGACTACCAGCCCATAGCCTATTGTTCAGTACTCTATAAAATGATCTCCAAGCTTCTTACTGGTAGGATGAAGGCCATTCTCCCTAGTATCAGTTCGGCTGAACAAAATGCTTTTATTAAAAGTAGGAACATAGCAGATTGTGCGTTGCTTGCTACGGAATTCCTGGTGGATTTCAATAAACAAAGATCAAATTCTAAATCTTGTGTCAAGATTGACATCACGAAGGCTTATGATTCTGTTAGGTGGGCTTCTCTTTGAGGAATCATGGAGGCGATGGGTTTTGATGAAAAGTGGATCGGTTGGATGAGACAATGCACTGAAACGACATCCTTCTCTATCTTAGTGAATGGTACTCCGGCTAGGCTTTTCTGTGCGTCTAACGGGTTGAGACAGGGTGACATGTTATCACCTTTACTCTTCACCCTCATGATGGAGGGGCTTACCAATGCTATTAGGAGTGCCGAATAGCAGGGCATGATTAAATGCTTCAAGATTAAAGGCTGCAAAGTCATGACACATCTAATTTTCACTGATGATATTTTGCTCTTCTCGGCGGGACATGCATGTAGATTAAAAGAGTACAAGAAGGTGGCGACGTGCTTTGGTCATGCAACCGGGTTGTACATCAATACAATAAAATCTCAGATTTTCAACTCTAAATCATGTGACTCGAGAAGGGGCAGCTTGAAAATGGCTATGGGGGTCAGAAAAGGCAGGTGGCCCACTAGATACATGGGTATACCCATCATGGGTGGTAGAGGAGCTGTGAAAGATTTTAGTATGCTGGTGGACAAGGTTAAAGATAAGGTGGACAAATGGTCAGGTATTAACATCTGTATGGCAGGACGCATGGTACTCATCAGAACAGTCATTCAAAGCATGTTGAGGTATTGGGGGGATCTTTGTGATATACCAAGTGCTTGTCTGGATAGAATTAAATCTATGACTGCTGCTTTCTTGTGGGGTGGGTGTGGGCAATGTATCTCTTGGGAAAAGATTACTAAACCTTTTGTTAAAGGTGAGCTGCAAATTACTGATGGCCACAAGATTATGGAAATGTGCACTATGAAGAGAATTAAGAAATTCTACAATAAATCGGACAATGTGTGGGTCCATTGGATGAAAAATAGATATGGTTCCATCATTAATATGGAGGAAGGAACCAATCTGTCCAGGATTTGGAGAAGTATGTGCAAGCTTTATAAGGATAAGTTTGGTGTGACTTCTGTTGTTCCTTTGGGGCATATGGGGTGCCTGTCCATTATACCCATCAACAATAGTAGTAATGAACCTGACATGCCTTGGTTTCACATTGTTTGGGGCAAGTTTCATTGCCCTAAATGGAGCACTCTTTTGTATAGAGCTTTACTGAACAGACTTCCCACTAATGACAGGATGGACGAATGGGGCATACAGGTGGGTACTACCTGCTCGTTGTGAAATGCAGGGGACGAATCGAAGGACCATTTGTTCTTTGAATGCAAGTTCTCCAGAAACATATGGCAGATTGTGTGCTTACGGAACGAATGGGGTCGTTAGGTCCCTAATAACATCGATGGTGTCATTAACTGGATATCGGGCAGACCTGACAATAAAGGTAAACATGCTAGTAGATATGGCTTATTCCTTGCTTGTGCCTGTTATCACATCTGGAGAGAAAGGAACAGGAGAAACCATGACAGTGGGTTGATAGATGAAAAACACCTATTAAAGATGATTGTGGCTGACTTGAGATGGGTTTTTGCTGCTAAACCCGAGCTGACTGTTGTTGTCAGCACTAATTCTAAGCTATTTTGGGGATTTTTTAGATAACCCCTCCACATAGCTTTCGTCCTAGTGCCTTCTGTTTTGTAGAGGTTGGCCTGGTGCCATGTACTTATATAGCTTGCTATACCGTTTTGGTTTTTAGCAATACTATTTACCTTTTTCCAAAAAAATAGTTAACAACATTAACTTGGCAATTAATGAATCAATGCTGATGAACTTTGCATTGCTTTTAAATAAATTTTGTGTCAACAACGTTGAATTGGTTGCCAATTATTGACCCTTTTCTATTGCAACATATTGAACTTGAAATCAAACAACATTTCTAAGTATATGGAGTAAATATGATAGAAGACTTTAACTAATATTTCTGAAACATTAATATCAATGACTACAACAAATCTTTGTTTATCAGCAATCACCCAAAATGATATATAGTAATCTCCATTGCAATCAAAATTACTCTAAAGATAAATAAAAAAAGAATATTTACTGGATGCATCAAACTTCCCAATATTGAATTTCTTGGCCTTCCTCAAGCAACGAATCCAATTATATTTGGTTGATGAGATAAAAAAGTAGATAGATCCTAATGAAGGATAACACTCAGATCAAAACACCTAACAAACTTGGTTTCTTACCAGTCCAAACAACCCCAAACAACTAGACCCATAATGTGGTCAAGCAAGAAATACATGACGAATATGGGCAATAAAACTAACATATCAAACATGAGCCGTTTGTAGTAGGTGAATCACCATGGCTAGGTTGGATTGAGTTGATCACATTGCATAGCACCCTTTTATCTACATTGACTTAATTTATATAAATCTACAATGGATGCAACCCCTCAATAAGAAATGAATGGGGGATAAATCATGGCAGTATTCTGCTAATTGGGGAATGAGTGAATGAAATAGGTCGATTGAATTGCACACTAAAAAAATAGATCATATTGAATATAAAATGATCTTAACCTATAATGATGATTGAAATTCTTCCTAATCACTAGTGCAGAAATGCAAAGATGAATGATGCATTGAACGAAACTACCTACTATTATTTGATATGAATGTAGTGGGTAGGTGATTTTAATAAGCTCTAGATAATTTCCACAATAAACTTGACAATAGTTAAGGACAATTAAAAAATATCAATAATTCACACCCCTCCTTCCCTCATTCATTCACTATTAATTTTTTTCCTTCTTTTATAACATCTATATGTTTTTTCTTTATAAATTTCCCTTTCTTTACCAGAGAAATTCTCTTTTTTCTTGGGAATTTTTTTTTTTTTTTTTTAAGTAAAGTCAGGAGGCAATCTTATTCATCTCGCCCTCCTCTTGCGAGCATCCAATTGTGAAACAAATTACAATCACTAATTATATCAGAAAAATTAAACAAGGTAGTACTACTACCCTTACATAAGTCCCTAGCTAAGAGATCATAGATCTCATCTGGGAATTTTTTTTATAACATGATGTAGAGGGTCATTCAAGTATATCCCTTATATGAATTCTCTATGGCTATTTGTAGTTACCATGTATGTAATCTATATGAACTATATCAAAACCAATAAAAAATGCATACTAAAAATTCCTTCCCTATTTATTTTTATTTTATGATTATGTGAAGATAAAATGTCTTCCTACTTGTGCATTCAAAGTGGTGTAAATTTGATGTTGGTTTCTAAATTCAGTGATGGTGGGTGGTTGTGTATGATGGATCTATGGGGAATACTATAACTAAGAGGCATCATACCTCCTGCCCACGATAAATATCTCTCACAATTGACATGTAAATCATGAAAGTTTTAAATCTATCCATGATGTATTAAAAAATGGCTAGTTTTTTATTTATTGGACTCAACTTCTCCTTCCAGAAACCAGAACAGAGTATGATCCTAATGTTAAAATAATAAAAACCAATTAGGCAATGATGAATGGTGATTTACCATTGTTTTTATTTATACAATAGCTTTAATATGCCTAGTAAGCTTAACTTATTAGTATCTTTGTAGTCTACCCTCTTTGAAAGTATATTTTCGAAACTAGCCAATTTTAGGACTTATAAAAATCATTTAGAAGACAACATCATTTTCCCTAGACTCAATCAAATTCTAGAGGGACTTGCATAGATTTAGTTAAGTTTTTTAGCATGAAAGTGGCATGAATTCCTCCATCCCAGACTGATTTCATGAATCCACTCAGGTCACCAAGGCTTGACTCTAGGGCCAAACTCCTCTTGACCACTTGTAACATCTATTAAATTGACTAGGTTCACATCAACCCATTGTTGTTAACAATACCCAAAAAAGCAGCTCTTTACATCACATTGGGCTTTTGGAAAGATCAATGATTTTTAATCAGATTGCAAATAGCCCAATTTTATTAATCTGTCCAAAGTTCAACAAACCTGCATGGAATCCTAGGTTTGATTCCTCCTTCATCAAGATAGTTTTTGACAAGTCCCATTGTAGAATTCAATTTTCATTTACCATACCTAGTTGATTTTTTATCTCAATGTTTATTTTCAGACTTGAATCGATATCCACTCACCTGATGGAAAAAAAACTAGCTCATGTTTTCTCTCACCACTAAGAAAATAGATAACTAACCACTTCCACTATATTTACCCCACCCTATTCTTTCAGCCAGGGGTTCAATCTTCTAGTTTCCCATTCCACATTTAGGTGTTCATGGACTCAAGAGGACTAGAAGACTTCCTCTACCTAGTGCCCCATCAACCTCCACCTTGAGATACACTCAAAGGCTCCATCTCCAGCCTTACACACCTTTCCTTGGGAGTTTGCATCTCATTTCCACTAGACAAAGGCTTTCCCTCACATTCCACCTACTCATCCACCTTCCATCTACCAAAGATGATGTTTGGCACAGGCTCATGGAAGGAGGCAAAGGAGGATAGTAGAAGAAGAATTATATCATGAATGATGATTAAAAACCCTTCTCGAGGCTAGGGAGTGTGAGCCACCTCACCTCCATGGGATGAACCCACAAGAGTAGCTAGTGGACTTGATTTTGAGTTGGGATGTTTGTTGCTAGTTGGGATATCTAAGGATTATCTACACCGAAAGGAGAGGGTACTTAAATAAATTATATCATGGTTTAAATAGCCTAGAACTACTTCTCCATTTACTAGGATTTGTAGAACTTGTTGTTAGCTTTAGTTTGTTGTGTTTCTTGTCAAGTTTTAGTGCTACATATATAATTACCCTATTTTTCTTCACATGGTTAAGTAAGATCAAGCCTTAGAAAGTCTGACAACCATGTCCATCTGTTCAACCTCCATTACTACATTGACCTATACACATGTAGATGGTTAATAGATATTGGGTTATACATAATCAAAACATGTTGATGGTGGTGTAGAGTTTGAGATCACTAATATCTTGCAGTCAATGTTAATATCAACCAACAATTAAAGTTTTCTCAAACATAACAAACTCAAGTCAATTCTAAACTCATTATACCCCAAAACATTGAACATAAACTAACAATATTTGACTGATAAATATTGATTCTTTTTGTTGGCATGGCCTGAGGACTATCCCAGACAAAATTTTACTATTTTTCATTTTCCATATTATAAAATAGAATATAGAAATAAAACTAGTACTAAACCATTGACATAATAGAACTCAAAAGATACAGACAAAGACACCAATTAAGAACAAAATGCATTCTAGCCTCCTCTAGGATGATCTTTGGCACTTTGCTTAATTTCAATAAGACTTTGGAAAAAACTAGGATGACTATACATGATCATCATGATGCTCAAGGCTGATAGGAGGAGCTCCAGTCAAATTGCTTTTGATCTTAAGAGAAGCATTCCTATCATGAAGGAAATATTATTTCAAAGTTTAAAATGGATGTTGAGTCTTCACTTCTGGTGGATACATACCAAATTATCCTTGACCCTAGTGGTGGTCAAGAAAGGGTTGTTGGTAATGCTCCATGTGAGTCATTTGTTTTTCAAAGTTCTCTTGGTTTTGTAGTATAAAAGACTTATTTTGGAATAGTGTTTCCTAGTTTCAAATATCATCTCAAGGATGGAAAATATTTGAGTTTGGTTGATGACCACCCAAAAGAGGGTTTACCTATGTTGGTTATGGCCAGTCTTAATGTTTGGGAGAATTTCATGCAGATACACCGTAACAAAAGTATCACCTCCTCCAGTCATCAAGGTTGGACATGTGGCATCCTCTTGAAATTTATGGGACATATGTGAGCATGGTTGTGGTCTCCCAATAGGATGAATTTCTTTCTTGTATTCATCTTATCTTCCTCATATGAAGTTAGACATTTTTTCCTACAAAGGTGGTCAAGTCTTTATAGCATGAGTTGGGTTAGGGATCTTAATCTCCCAAAAATAATAGAGGGTACACAAGTCATTGCCTTCACATGGAAGAATTTTTTCCTATTAAAAATGGTTGAAATGTAAGTTCTCCTTCCTCTATAATGGATTCTACTTGGATATGTTGAGGACAAGATTGTGGGATTTTTGAGTGATGAGGCCACCAAATAGATATTTAATATTTTGATCGGGTGTAAGACCTTGAGCGTGTGGATGAGCTATAATTCTCCATGTTGATTTGTTTCTTGCTCATTAATAAGATACCCATGATCAAAGAAATCATCTTGTTTTACCATTCACTTCCCTTACAAACTGACAGATAAGATAGTGATGTTGAGCATACATTCGAGCTAGAGGAAAATTGGATGCTTGATCTTTGTATAATAGATGCATAAAAATCAAACACCTTTGTGTTATTGATTACCATATGTAGTTTTAGTTGTACTTTTTGCGGTCCAAATGTTGCCCTTCATTAGACCAATTAGAAATGACATCATCATGTTGTAGTTTTATTGTATGCCCCACATTGTCTAGTCAAAAGGAGATGACAACACACTCAAAATTGTTATCCTACACAAAAAAATACCATGCCTAGTGTGTGGCTAGGTCCGACAACACCAAATTGGGATAAGCGTTCAAGTACCCAAAGAAAATATCACATTTCCCATCTTTTTGATAGTGAAGATCTAGTGTATATCTTCGATGAAGCCATTTGGCCCACTATGATGTGGTTGGTATAAAGACTTGCCTCCATTGGTGTGCTTATCAAATTCCAATCATGAAGTGTTTTTCAACATTGATGAAGGTGGGATGACATGTCTTTGGGATTAGAGGTTGATATAGTGGTAGAGTGAAGGATGAAGAATCTTCATATTTTTATCCCTCTTGGATTTGGTCATCATAATCGTTGGAAAAGACGAAGAATTGTAGCATGATTCCATATTGTCAAATGATAGCTTGGAGTGTAAGAACCTCAAGATTGGGACATTAGAAATGGAGGGAAATGGGGGTAGAATAAGCACTCGGTAGGGGGGTGTAAATTATCTTTTTGGAGTTTTTACACCCTCAATTTCCTCACCTTTATAGCTTGGCATTCCACTTGAAATTTCTAGAATCCACCCTATCTATACATTGACAAGACCAAAGGCTATTGACAGGGAGGATCAAGGTTTGTCATTGGTTATATACAATTACATATGTATTGATTCTTTGTATATAGGAATCTCTATGAGGAATTATATGTCAATAATACCAACTATGCACATCTTTGGATAAATCCAGACATTTAGAATTAGTCACTCAAATATGGAAAACACTAACAACACCGATGAAGGAGTCGATGCATCGATGTGGTCTTAGGCATGTAACTTTTTGTTTTTGGTGGTCATTGATAACATCAATGAAAAAGTCAATGCATAAACTTAAACTTCAAGAACTTTGTTGTAGAAGCCTACTTTTGTTCATTGTATTGAATGTAGTTTTGATGAATAGTCCTGTGTAAGTTCTGCACCACTCAAATATGACTAGATGCACATAATCTTCTATACAAACTTATTTTTAAATAATTTCTAACAATTACAATACGAAAGAAACAATTTGAAACATAAATAATAATGATATAAAATGTGGGTTGTGTACCATAAGTTCCCTTTTTATCATCATAATCTTAACGTAATGCATATAAATAATCAAGAGCAATCAAATTCACAATAACCACTTCATGAAAAAAATTCACCATCATAGTAGCGATTAAGGTAGTGACCATTAACCTTGAAGACTTGTGTCCCATCTTTAACTTTTACTATTTCATGTGAGTGACTTTACCACCTCACATGGTCTAGTCCACCTAGATATAAGTTCTCCCAGGAGCAATCTAAATCTCGAGTTGAACAACATCATATTTGTCTTTTATAAAACTCCACATGAAAGATATGGTAGACATGAATATTCTTATACCCGTAAATTCTCATAAGCACCCAAGTGTAACTCATCTAATTCATTGAGTTCAAGTTTATAACGAGCTCTCATTTGGGTCAATCCATGTTCAATCTTCAAATCAACTTTAAGGCTTGGTTTTATAATTCTACTAAACTTTACTATAACATATGCAGACCTAGGTACCAGAGTTTTTCTTTCCTTTCTTCATATGTTATATTGATAAAAAATACTTAGAACTATTTTCCTAATTCAAAATACATTAGGATTAATTGTAGTATAATAATTTCATAAAAATCTTCTATATAGGGAGTCTTAAGGTAAATAACCATAATAAATTCAATAATAATACTTGATTTAAATATACTTCAAACAAAAGGTTTGGATCTATAGAATCTTCCTAGGAGTACAACATGAAATAAATCAAGTTAATGGATAACATTGGGTCACAATTGATTTAGATAAATTACTACAGTAAGTGAATACTTAATATACAAGTAATAAAATATAACATCAGATGTTATCAAAATCTAAAAAATATATTTTTTTGGTTTCCTTGTGACCTAAATTGATAACCTAACAAATTTCAAGTCAATAAGAAGATAACCCAAATTAAAAAGGAAGAGATATATATAAATATTAGGTTAATTGGTTTAATTGATAGTCATCTTTTATTTATCTAAATTTCCATTATTTTTATTTTATCACATAACTCAGGTACGCATCACATGATCTAGTGGATAGAAAATGAGCGATTATTTGGATGAATGACTCATGTTCATCTTCTTCCTCCACTTGTCTGCATTTTAACACCCAATTCATAGAGACTTCTTCACTTGTTTCCACCCTCATCAATCAATTATTGTGATAAATTCTTTTTCCATTCAAGTCATCTTTTCCTTCCATTTAATATGAACCATAACATACACCAAATGATCATTTAGTTACAAAATATGTACATCAAATTAAGTTTTATCCAATGATTCTCTTAAAAAAACTCAAAAAACGCCTCCAATCTATAACTCACACCAACCTAACAATATAGAAAGCTTTGTCTCACCCTCCTTTAACTTTACCTCACCCAATTTCTAATGAAGCTTCCTAGTTTTTTCCAATGGAGTTGGTCTCTTCTTCAACAAACACATGTTGTTCAACATGCTATCTCCTCTGTATCAACCTCTCTATAAGCTTCCTTAACATTTGTTTTTTATTTCCCCATGCATAGTTTGTCATGCAATATAATGTGTCATCCTTTAATGTATACCTCTCTAAGATCTTGCTAGAGAAGTTGATTTCTTGTTCTGACAGTCATAAGCTAAACAAAGTCTCCTTAGCTTTGTCTTAATCTCTTCGTGCTAATAGGACTAACCATACTCATGAGGACCCAAGATGTGAGAGATCTTGCCATGGATTCAAAGATCTAGTCTTACAACCATGGAGCAAGGTTGGGAACAATCTCCTTGGGTAGATCCCTTCTACTCCCTTCAGCCTCATTTATCTTATCTTTGAAAGCAAGGGTAAAATGGTCTTTGTACTTGTTTGACTTACCCAAGCCACATCATAATCTAATCGCCAAGATATCAAATTTTCTCAGTTATACTCATATAGTTAATTACCAAATAAGGGGACGAATTGTTCAATTAAAAAAATACTTAAATTTATTCTATCTAGAAATGGATTTAAATTTGAAAAATTATAATTGATTATTGGAGCATCATAAAGATATAACAGTATATTGCTTCTTCATTAGAAAAATCCAACCAATTTAATGGTGATGTTTAAAGAGTCAAAAATTGTGCTTTTGAGTGAGGTCACTGTTAGGGTTTAATACATTAAGTAGACTAACCAATTAATGTTTTGTGCTCGTATATTTAAGCCTTATTTTGGGATTCCTAACCCTAAAAACTAGGAGTAGTTTTAGATTATTTAGACTTTTGAGAGGTATGTATAACTTATATTTAATTTTTTGCATTTATATGACCTTGAATTTGATTTCCCTACAATGAGATATCCTCTTGATATACTTTTTCTTAATGTTTGAATTTATTTTCTATGTCTTTTGAATCACAATCATATGAAATGGTTCGAATTCATGAACTATTATGTTGTATCGGGTGTGTGACCCCTCATGTCATGCCACTTGATAATGTGAATGGTTGATAAACCAACATATGTCTTGACACCCTATTAAGAATTTTGATATTATACTAAGATATATAACTTATATGCTTACATATAAAAATATTTTCAAGGGTGTACTTTTCCATCTAGGGTGTGATTTTCTACCCATTTTATATGTAAGGGCATGTGTTTTCTACCTAATAAGTTTGCATTTCAATAACCCTTTTAGTCTAGTGATTTAGTGGTATCTTGGCCCAAAAATAGAAACCTTTCATCTTGTAAGTAGTGGGTCCCAACAATGGGACCACTCTTTACTTTTAATATCATCATCACAACCCCAAAACACATCCACAACTAATAAATGGATAGGGTGCATAGTATTATTCAAAATTGTATGGAACACAAAGCATGAGTTATAACACCCCTGACCGGGGTTATGAGGTAACCCTGGATGTTTTGCCTAAGTAAGATGATTAGAACATTGTCTTAATGTTTTGAAAAGTAATTAAGACTTAAGGAGATCTCAACTTTCAAGTTTGCGCCTATTTGAAGGTTTTTTTGTTATATATGATAGCTTTAGTGCAAATTATAATTTACCCAAAATATGGGGTTGATGTGAAATTTACCACCTCTAGAGTGTCCCTTATCTCTCTTAGTATCATTTAGAGTAAAGATAAAGTATGGGGTGCCTTGTTTGAGTTTTGGCTGAGTGATAGCGCTCTTGGTGATGAAGGAACTAAAGAATGTTGAGTATCTTGAACCCTAAATACGGTTGTGTCGAGTTATGAAGAGTATATGGGAGTCCCTATCATTTTAGAAACCATGGAGGAGGTCCCATATTAGTTTATAAACTTTTATGGAAGTATTCATATCAGGCTAATCACGTCAAGTTGGTGAAGCATATCAGTTTAGGACTTCCTTATAAAAGTTGTATCGGTTTACATGAAATGTGATATTGGATTGTGATATCTTGTCAAGCAAGATACCCAATGTCTAGTATCTCATTCTTGAATTATCCAAAAGAGTTTTGCATGTCGAGATAATCATGGATTCATGGTGTAACGCATGGGCCCACTGCCCTAGGCTCTAGTAGAGTTTCAGGAATGACGACTGTCCCCATAGACCACCACTAGCCTTAACTGCACACTTTGTCCTCACTCACGCGCATGCCAGGATCAACTTCCCGACAGGTCACCCATCCCAGTACTACTCCAAGTTGAGCAAGCTTAATTATGGAGTTCTTAGTGATGGGCTCCCGAAAAAGGAGGTGCACCTTGGTGATATGGGTAGTCCAATCATTCCTTATAATATCTTTTTACTCGAGGCCTCAAATCCTGGGATGTTACAATCTCCCCCACTTAGACTCTTGACGTCCTCGTCAAGGCTCAACTATAAGGCCTCATAATCTCTTCCCCATTTCAGTGCAGACTCACAATGACCCACGGACACCCAGCTCCCGATCACGGAATACCAGCGCAAGGGTGGATACATCAACCATGGACAACACTTTCCTACATTCCTGGACTGCACGGCTCAAGACCGGCATGCCATGCCCATGTGGGCCCCACCTACTGGAGGGTTTTTGGCTCTAATACCATTTGTAACGCCTGGGCCCACTGCCCTAGGCCCTAGTAGAGTTTCACGAATGACGATTGTCCCCACAGACCACCACTAGCCTTAACTGCACGCTTTGTCCTCACTCACGCGCATGCCAGGATCAACTTCCCGACAGGTTACCCATCCCAATACTACTCCAAGTTGAGCACGCTTAACTATGAAGTTCTTAGTGATGGGCTCCCAGAAAAGGAGGTGCACCTTGGTGATATGGGTAGTCCAATCATTCCTTATAAGATCTTTTTACCTGAGGCCTCAAATCCTGGGATGTTACACATGGAGTCACCATGCATAGACACGTGTCACCTAACTACATATGGTGGTGACACTTCACATACACTCTCTCTCATGAGACTCAACTATATCATCCTCTCTTTTCACCTATTAGTGAACGTTTTGACTCTCATATCATACCACCCTTGGTGGACGACCCTAGAAGTTCAAGGATCAATAAAAAGGTCGAGCATCTTGTCTAAGGTGATGCCATGACCATCTTTAACCTTGGAGAATTATGTATCTCAGGTCATAATTCTTTCTTTCTTTTCTTCTTCACCAAGTTTCTAACTATGATACCTTCTTCTTGATGGAGATGAAGCTATATCCAAATCTTGGACATTTGAATAGGTCATCTTCAACCTTGGGAACTTGGAGCTTTGAAGCTTGATGCTCTAGTGGTGATCTTGAGGTGGATTATATAACTTGAACTCAACTCTATTATTATTTACCTTCAATCATGCAATCTTGAGGTGGATACATGGTGTTGTTCTCTATGAACTATATTGTTAATGGATGAAGGTTTGGAGCTTGAAGATGATGGAATCTCCCATGCACAAACCGATATTGGTTTAAGAAATCCTAACCCGATATGGGGTTATGTGAAGAAAAACTGATATACATGAGGTCCTAACCCGTTACCGGTTTTCTACATGTAAAGGACAATCATACTTATAGTTGTCTAGCCTATCACCTAAGACTAGGGATGGGGGCATGCTGATATCTTGAAATTTGGGTGAAGATATGAAGTCAATAGGGATAACCTGATATGCTATAACCCTAACAACCTGGCACACGTGTGATGGGCAACATACCTTGGTCAACACACAAAGTAATGGTGAGGCCCATACCCTAGAGTATGTTATGGTCTATACACTAGATGATGGTATGGAAAATACACCAAATCATGGTGTGTCCATTACACCAAGATATGGTGAAGGTGATACACCATGTCATGCTTATGGCTGATATTACTCTGAGCACCTCAAGACTGATATCATCTTGATGTTTCATGGTCGAAACAAGTGAAGAGTTTCATGGACGATACATGTGTCTAACCCGAGACAAAGTGAGGAGCTTAGTCTGGCAGAAGTGAAGAGTTTTATGGCTGATACAAGAATCTAAGATGACACAACTGAATGTGTCTAGGACGGCACAAGAGTTAGTGTGTAGGAAGATACACTTTTCTGAGTGTAGGTCGACACATGAGGAGTATAATCAAGTTGATACTTGATAATGTAAGGAGATGGATACACTTTGATAAGTATAGGTCAATACACTCTAAATAAGGTCAAGTCAATACAACAAGTTAAGTTGAAACCAGTTTCTAGTAAGGATGAGAGTGGAGTTTGTATCACTCATGTGGATAATCAATTAATGATAATTGATGAGAGTAATCAAGTATGTTTGAATACTTATGGCAAGGAAATATGATCATAGATGAAAGGAGTTATGAATTAGAGTTTGGTGGTTGAATATAACCCTAGAAACCCTAATCGGTTACAATAGAAACCCTAACCCTAATTATGAGAGGGTTGTAACTTAATTGAGTGATTATTTGTTATACAATTGAATGTAAAGATAAAAATATAAGCTTCTAGAGAGGAGGAGTTATGGTTTAGAGTTAGTTATTGAGTATAACCCTGGAAACCATAATTGGTTGAAAAGAGAAACCCAAACCGAAATCACAAGAGGGATTATAACTTGAAATGGCATGATGATAATAATAAATGGTTACAATAATGAAATCTTAACCCTGAAGGAATTATGGAAATAGCCAAATGAGGGCTATAGTGGTTATAATCTAGTAAAGTGATTATGCCTTATGAGGCCTATGGAATGATTGTATCACAAGAAGGATGTGAATAGGTCTAATGACCTGGTAGAGGCATATTGCCTAGTAAGGTTATGTGGTACTCAATGATGAGTGTAAGGGATTGATATTCCTTGATGAAAGTAATAGGGTAAAATAAAGGTGTCCCAACAGTTAAATAATACTTGGTAATTAGATATACCTTTCATACTTATAACTTTATTGATGTTATAAGATGTTGTAATGCATTTAACCCATCACCTGCCAATACAATCACAAGATTGACATAGGTTAATTCCTAGAAGTATAATCACGAGATTGACAAAGGTCAATACATGGTAGTATAATTGCATGATTGATAAAGGTCAATATCTGGAAGTATAATCATAGGATTGACAAAGGTCAATACCTAGCAGTATAATCACAGGATTGATAAAGGTCAATAACTGGAAGTATAATCACATGATTGATAAAGGTCAATACCTGGCAGTATAATCACATGATTGATAAAGTTCAATACATGGCAGTATAATCACAGGACTGACTAAGGTCAATATGTGGCAGTAGTATTCACATGATTCACAGATATCATACGTTGGAAATATTATCACATGATAAGCTTGAGATGTTGGTATCGCATGATTAATAAATGATATACATGTTCTTCATATTCCTTCTAAAAGTGATTAGATGATCTATTGCTCAGTCATATATATCTGAACTACTTAAATGATGTTGCTCTACTCTGCATATAGAAAGTGTTTAAACCTATTATTTCAATAAATATTTCCTCTTCTCAATTTCATAAGATTTACATGTGATAATAATAATGTTGGCAGAGAGTTATATCTCCCGCTGGGACTTTTGTCTCACCCTATGAGTTCCACAACATTTTAGGTGGATGTGCACGAGGTAGCAGAGATTGTGTAGCTGAGACAGGACAACAACAGGATGAAGATCTGTAATTTTGAGGTGGTGTCCTTTCAGCCATGTCTTGTTGTAGATAGAAGTCCTATGTTTCATCCATGTACTCTCCGGTCCTTGGGGGATAGTTTCATATCCATCTTTACAATCGATCTAAGTTTTTGGCTAAAAGGTTATTATTGCTAATAGTGTTCTCATGTACATGTTTTTGGTAAAAATAAACTAATGTCAGATGAAAAAAGGATGTTGTTGAGTTAGCACATGTGTGATGTATCATATTGTATATGGTTTTATTTTTAGTGATTTTCGGTAATCCATTGTTAATGGTTGTTTTCGTGTGATTTTGTTCGATGTCGTTATCAGTTTGATAGCAGTCATTATATGTTTTGGTATCAGAGTTATATGTTCATCGAGTCTACAGGGACATAGGACTAAGATGTTGAGTAGGTTCTAGTGTCCTCTAGTATATCTTATAGTGACTTCTTCCTATGCAGAAGAAAGGGGAAAGCATAAAGATGTCTACATAACATGATGAACATGTTGCTGAGAGCAATGTTGTTGAACTAGGAGAAGGTGCAAGGGATCAGACAAGAGAAGAATGAGTGCCTGAGAATCCCCAGCCTATTCTAGTCATGATAGAGAACCCTACTTTTCATGTTATTTTAGGGTACTTTATGACGACAATAGCGCACATGGTGGATCAGATACCTAGGGTACAATCCCCAATGCGGAATCTTTGGGTTTTGGTAAGTCTTTTGAATGGTTACGTCGTGTAGGGGCTATAGTGTATGCTGGAACAACTGACCCAACATATATAAATCTATGGCTTACTATTTTAGAGAAAGCCTTTAAGATCCTTAGCATCCCGTATGATAACAAGGTCAGGCATGTTGTGTACCTTTTGAAGGGTAGTGTTGATCACTAGTGGGCCATAGAAGAGGTAAAATGGAATGATGAAGAGGTTGGTTGGGAGGAATTTTCATCGACAATTCATCAATAAGTACTTTCCACACTTAGACAAAAAGATCTCATAGTTTGAGGGGATTTGGTAAGGAACCTTAACAATTAATGAGTACGAAGCTAGGTTTATGGAACTTTTGCAATTTTTTCCTCAAATGGCTACCACTGAATAGGAGAGGATCTGACATTTTGAGAAAGGATTAAATGCTGAGATATCTACCTCGGTAGCTGCTTTGGAAAGTAGAGAGAGATTTTCCACATTTGTGGAATCTTTACAGAAAATAGAAAGGTCTGTGATAGAGAAACATGAGGAAAACCTCAAAAAGAGGTCTGCACAGTCCCAGGAATAGTTTTTTGGTGGTTCTAAATAGATAAAGTTTCGAGTGCCACCAGAACAAAAAGCATTTAGTACACCAATGCAGTGGTCACCAAGTCGGGGTAGAGGTCGGAGTTCACCTCCACTACGAGTTCCAAGTGTACCTTTAGTATCAATGAGGATCTTTCCTAGGATACAACATGGGGCCCGAGCTTGCCACAAGTTTGGACAGATAGGACATTTGAGGTGGCAGTGTCTAAGAAGAAATAATGATGTAACCCAACAGTCAAGGCAAAATCTTCAGGGCTCACAAGGACTGGATATTAGTGGAGTAGGAGGATGAGGACAAGCGTTGTAGGATGGTCCATCTACTTCAGGTAGTATATGATGAGGGAAAAAGTAGGTGATGACTAGATTCTATGCGTTGAGTCAACTTGAGATACTAGATAATCCATAATATGTAATAGGTCAGATAGAACTTTTCCATTCTAACGTATCTCTCTTTATTCTTCCTGTTAATCATAAGAAGGATAGTTGTTTTTAAGTTTCCTTTGGTTATTCCTTTGGGGACATGGATAAGAGATGTAGAGGATTAGAATTAATATTCTATCTAGTATTATCTAAAAATGTTTTGTGATTTCTTCTATTCATGTAAAAGAGGAAGAAGTGTAAAAGAGACACTTGGAGAGAACTAGAGATACTAAGTCTTAGAACTTAAAAGAGATGTTTAAGGAAGAAACATGATATAAAACAAAGTGTGTACTACTAATTTTAGTGATTGAATACCCTATCCATGTATACAATTACTAAAGAAAAAGGGAAGTATGGAATTCTTAAATTGTTATCTTTATGATTACTCTAATCCAGTAGTCATCTTGAGATAAACTAATGATCCTAATGAAATGGGAGATGTGGCATATATATTCCTACCACATCCTAATTGTAATGAGGTGGAACCTGAGTTAATCTCAGACCAACCAATAAGGAAAAGAAGATGCTTATTATAATAATCTAGCTTGATAAGTAAAGAGAGTTAAGGGAAGAGATCCTTATACAATGAAGAAATATGAAATCTAATTATCTACCTCCTAAGAATAGGTAGAGGTACGAGTGATTGATTGATAGATGATTAAGAAGTCCCCAATTATTTAAGTAAGATTTTGGGGACGAAATCCTTGTTAGGGTTTGATAACTTGTAACACCCCTGACCTGGGTTATGAGGTAACCCTGGATGTTTTTCCTAATTAGGATGATTAGAACCTTTTCTTAATCTTTTGAAAAGTAATTATGACTGAAGAAGATCTCAAGTTTCAAGTTTGATCCTATTTGAAGGTTGTATGTGTTATATATGATAGTTTTAGTGCAAATTGCAATTTAACCAAAATATGGGATTGATGTGCAATTTACCACATCTAGAGTGTCCCCTCTCTCTCTTAGCATCTTTTATAGGAAAGTAAAAGGAGGGGGCACCTTGTTTGAGTCTTGGCTGAGTTATAGCACTCTTGGTGATGAATGAACCAACGAATGTTGAGTCTCTTAAACCCTAAATAAGGTTATGTATAGTTATGGTGAGTAAATGGGAGTTCCTATCAATTTAGAAACCATGGAGGAGGTCTGATATTAGTTTAGAAACTTTTTGGAAGTACTCATATCAGGCTAAGAACCTCAAGTAGGTGAAGCATATCATTTTACAACTTCCTTGGAAAAGTTGTATCAGTTTATATGAAATGTGATATTGGATTGTGATATATTGGCAAGCAAGATAACATTTGGCCCATATCTCATCCATGAATTATTTGCAAGATTTTTTAATGTAGATATAATCATGGATGCATGGATACATGTCACCTAAAAGCATATGGTGGTGACACTTCACATACACTCTCTCTAATGAGCCTCAACTATATAAGCCTCTCTTTTCACCTACTAGTAAACATTTTGACTCTCATATCATCCCACCCTTGGTGGACGACCCTAGGAGCTCAAGGATCAAGAAAACAATCATGAATCTTGTCTAAGGTGATTACATGACCATATTCAACCTTGTAGAATCATGCATCTCAGATCATAATTCTTTCTTTCTTTTCTTCTTCACCAAGTTTCTAACTATGATACCTTCTTCTTGATGGAGGTGAAGCTACAGCTGAATCTTGGACCTTTGAATAGGTCATCTTTATCCTTGGGAATGTGGAACTTTGAAGATTGAATATCTAATGGTGATCTTGAGGCGGGTTATATAACTTGAACTCAACTCTATTATTATTTACCTTCAATCATGCAATACTCGGTGATTCCTTTTCATTTTCGTTTTTCCTTGATTGAATAATGGTTCTATGAGATCTAATGGATATATGGGGTTGTTGTCAATGAACTAGAGTGTTAATGGGTGAAGGGTTGGAGCTTGAAGATGATGGAATCTCCCATGCACAAACTGATATTAGTTTCAGAAACCCTAACCTGATATGGGGTTATGTGAAGAGAAACCGATATACATGAGGTCCTAACCCATTATTGGTTTGCTACATGTGAAGGACAATCATCCTTATAGTTGTTTAGCTTGTCACCTAAGGCTAAGGATGGGGGCAGGCCCTTGAAAGTTGGGTTAAGAAATGAAATCAATAGGGTAAACATGATATGCCCTAACCCTAACACCCCAACACACCTCTAGCCTGACACAGGTGCAATGGGTGACACACCTTGGCTGACACACAAAGTAATGGTGAGTATGATACCCTAGAGTATTATATGGCCAATAAAATAGATGATTGTATAGATGATACACCAAATCATGGTGTGGCTGATACACCAAGATATGGTGAAGGCGATACACCATGTCATGCTTATGGCCAATATTACTCTAAGCACCGCAAGATCGATATCATCTTGATGTGTAATGGATGACACAAGTGAAGAGTGTCATTTCTCAGACATGTGTCTAACCTGACACAAAGTGAGGAGCTTATGCCGAAACAAGTGAAGAGTGTTATGGTTGATACAAGTATCTAAGCTAACACAAGTGGATGTGTCTAGTCCGACACTAGAGTTAGTGTGTAGGCTGATACACTTTCATGAGTGTAGGTCGACACATGAGGAGTATAATCAAGTTGATACTCGATGATGTAACGAGATGGGTACACATTGATAAGTGAATGCCAATACACTCTAAATAAGGTCAAGACAATACAACAAGTTAAGTTGAAACCAATATACTAGTAAGGATGAGAGAGGAGTTTGTATCACTCATGTCGATAATCAATTAATGATAATTGATGAGAGTAATCAAGTATGTTTGAATACTTATGGCAAGGAAATAAACTCCTAGATGAGAAGAGTTACGAATTAGGGTTTGGGGGTTGAATATAACCCTAGATACCCGAACAGGCTAAAATAGAAACCTAACCCTAATTATGAGAGGGTTGTAACTTGATTGAGTGATAATATGTAATACAATTGAATGTAAATTTAATAATATAAGCTAGCTTCTAGAGAGGAGGAGGTATGGTTTAGGGTTGGTTATTGAATATAACCCTGGAAACCTTAATCGGTTGAAAAGAGAAACCCTAACCCTAATCAAAAGAGGGAGTGTAACTTGAAATGGTAGGATGTTAATAATCAATGGTTACAATACTGAAATCTTAACCATGAAGGTATTATGGATATAGAAAAATGAGAGCTATAGTAGTTATAATCTAGTATAGTGATTATGCCTTATGAGGTCTATGGAATAATTGTATCACAAGAAGGATGTGAATAGGTATAATGACCTGGCAGAGGCATACGGCCTAGCAAGGTGATGTGGTACACAATGATGAGTTTAAGGGATTGATATCCCATGATGAAAGTAATTGGGTAACACAAAGGTGTCCCAACTGTTAAAGAATCCTTAGCAATATGATATACCTTTCATACTTGCAATGTGATTGATGGTATAAGGTGTTGTAATTCATTTAACCCATCACCTAGCAGTACAATCATAGGATTGACAAAGTTCAATACCTAGCAATATAATCACAAGATTGACACAAGTAAATATCTTGCATTATAAATAAAGGATTGATAAAGGTTAATACCTGGAAGTATAATCACAGGATTGATAAAGGTCAATACCTAGAAGTATAATCACATGATTGATAAAGGTCAATACCTGACAGTATAATCACAGCATTGATAAAGGTCAATACCTGATAGTATAATCACACGATTGATGAAGGTCAATACCTGGCAGTATAATCACAGGATTGACATAGGTTGATATCTGGTAATATATTCACATAATTAATAGATATCATACCATGGCAATATGATTACAGAATAAGCTTGAGATGCTGGTATGGCATGATTAATAAATGATATACATGTTTTTCATATTCCTTGTAAAAGTGATTAGATGATCTATTGCTCAGTCATAGATATTTGAACTACTTAAATAATGATGTTTCTCTACTCTACATATAGAAAATGCTTAAACCTATTATTTCAATAAAGGTTTCCTCTACTCTCTTTCATAAGATTTACCCATGATAATAACAATGTTGGAAGAGAGTTATATCTCCCGCTGGGACTTTTGTCTCACCCTGTGGGCTCCACAACTTTTTAGGTGGATGTGCACAAGGTGGAAGAGATCGTGTAGCTAAGATAAGACATCAGCATGAAGAAGACCTGTAATTTTGAGGTGGTGTCCTGTCAGTTGTGTCTTGTTGTACATAGAAGTCCTATGTGTATTCCTTGTACTCTCAGGTCCTAGGGGGATAGTTTGATATTCAGTTTTACAATCAATCTATGTTTTTGGATAAAAGTTTGTTATTGCTAATATTTTGCTCATGTACATGTTTTTGGTAAAAGAAAACTAATATCAGATGAAATAAGGATGATTCTGAGATATCACATGTGTGATGTATCATGTTGTATATGACAGGCTTTGGGCATTTCTTTAATAAATTTCCTAGTAATGGATCTTTATGAAAAATGGTTTTAGTTTTTAGTGATTTTAGGTAATCCGTTGTTAATGGTTAATTATGTGTGATTTAGTGCGATGTCGTTATCAGTTTGATAGAGGTCGTCAAAAGTTTTGGTATCAGAGTTATAGGTTTGCTGAGTCTACAGGGGCATATGACTAAGGTGTTGAATCTAGAATAGTGTCCTCCAGTATATCTTATAGTGACTTCTGCCTATGTAGAAGAAAGGGGAAAGCATAAAGATGTCTGCAGAATATGATGAACATGTTACTGAGAGAATTGTTTTTGCACCAGGAGAAGGTGCAAGGGATCAGGAAAGAGAAGAATGAGTGTCTGAGAATCTCCAACCTGATCTAGTCATGATAGAGAACTCTACTTTTCATGTTCTCTTCAGACAGTTTAAGATGACAATAGCGCATGTGACGTCCCCGTATTTTCTAAAACTTAATCTGATGTGTGACGTCCAAATTGAAACCCTCACCTCAGTGAGAATTCCAATTTAAACACCCCACACCAGGATAAGAAGAAGAAAATTGAGGGAGTCAGAAGGAAAATACATCAGTAGCACATGCACAAGAACAATAATAAAACCAAGACACATGTTCACCATTCAACATATAATTACAACATGAATTGTCACAACATTTGATATTACATATTGAACAACAAACTTAAACATATACATGTACTACATCTAAACTACAGGATCTTAAGACAACAGGTCCACCTGTACATCAGCTCGCCATACAACTCTCAACTATCCTGGATCTTTAAGAGCATAACCACAACCTAAACAAAAGATTACATGCGGTACACGTCAGCACAATATTTCATGAATATTGTACTGAGTACGCCTACGTGTCTTTTTATTTACCTCTCATCATATCTTGGCAATAAGATAAAACTAATACTTGGCAGCATTAAACAAAATATAAGAAAAGGTGTATAGTTGCACAAAGATATTCATTAACAAAAGAGAACACATATTTTAAGCACATTTTCCATTATATATCCATGCATTTGCCACCTGAGGGAATAATGCATCATCTCTGCTACCAACGAGAATGAGATGTAAGGCCTTATGAACTACTACCAAAGAGTTAGATCATTGTACAATGTGATCTGCTACCAAAGAGAATGATCACATTCTAGCACTATGCTACCAAAGAGAATTAGTGCTTTCATAAAATGGAACAGATATATTATGTTTGATGTGTTCATAGTAATAAGTATGGAGAATCAAGCAACATACCATACAAGAACAATCATTTCAATCAATACCATATGCCAAGTATTTTACTACTCATATAACACAATCATATTGTATAATAAGCCAAGTAAGAGGTAATGGCGTACCTTCCAAGGAGATATCCTAATGATCACATATACTCCTGATGTCAACTATAACTTGGTCAAACCTGATCAAGAGAAGACCATATACTATCATCAGGTTCTCATCTTATTATATCTCATCTTAACCCTAATTATGTCCATTAGGGTTTCTCTTATCTCATTATGTTATTCTCATGATTACTTGTATTATCTTATGATTATCTTACTGATGTCATTTTCCAGATTACATCTCATTATCAAAGCTCATTATCTGAGCATTAGGTTCACTATCCTTTTTGTGCACATATTAACCCTAGTTACATGTATTACTCGAATTAGGGTTTCATCATATGTATTATGGGTCATCTTCGTATAATATTAATTCCATGAATCTAACTGATATCTGAGTTACATATTAGTCTCACATTAGTGATATGAGCTTACTCTGTGAATTTCATCATTTATTGAGCATGTATATATTTAATACATTTTATTTAGGGTTATAGGCCCTAATTAGACATATTAAGAAAATTACATGATTTCATACATCATCATGACCATATCTGAGATCATATGCATTATATATGTAATTATGGACTTACTGATATTTTTCCATGATTTTATGTCATCATTTGCTATTTATTATCCATTAAACGAGAAGTTCGCAACTTATATGATATAACTGAGATTAGTGCATAAAAAGATAGATATTATGCTTCCACTGCATTCTATGCATTTTTCTGAGAATTTTGGTATCTTATTTTCATTTTTTTGACAATTGTGCTAATTTCTATGAATTATTGAAGATATAAGTATTTTCTGACTTTTTACCTTTTTCGGCCAATCCGGAGGTGACACGTGGCCCTGAGGAGGGCGCGGCTCCTTTGCTCGTTGGGACCCTCCTGGTCCGGGTCTGCGGTTGGATCCACGGATCCAGGAATCAGCTACCCGGTTGGGCTCTCCTCTCTTTCTCGCGCGATCGGGATCCCCTGTTCCCTGCGTGCGCCACCGCGGTGCTCAGCTCCGGAGAGCTCTAGCTGGGGCTTCGGTGCTCCTCGTTTTCTCTTAGGGTCGTCAACACCTTCGGCGATCTCTTCTTGACCTCTAGGGCTACTCTGCTCCTCATCGTCAGATGTGGAGTTCCTTCTCTACAAGGGCGCCGGCGCCTGGCCTTGATTGCAGTGGGACAAAGAGGCAATCAGCCTCTTCTTGACTTAGCACCTGACTGAAGCTTCGAAAAGCTTTGCAGGGTCTCCATGAACTCGACCCTTGCCTTCTCTAATGGTGAGCAGCTCTCCCAACATGTCTTTGATCTCCCGGTTCATCGGCGACTGACCTGGGTTGGTCGGTCATGGAAATGACCGCTTGAGGCCAAGCACTCAAGCACAATTGCTTGACCATGCCTTCTCGTTGCTCCTCCCTTATTCCTCTTCCTCTATTCTCCCCTCTACCCCTCTTTTCTACTTCTCGCTCTCTCTGCAAGAATCGATGGAGAAGTGGAGAGGAGCGGGAGTTGAAACTCGCTGCTCAGATGGTTGTTCCTCCAGAAAGAGGGGTCAAATGGGAGTTCGTCCCCATCCAAAGCCAACTACCCAGTTGATGATCTCGGTCACTCACACGATCCATGAAGTAATGGAGGCAGACGTGGCCTCGTCCTCCCCAGATTCCTACTACCACTCCGCTGGAGGTTGAGGATAAGCGCACAGCCCTCAGATCCTTAATCTACCACCCTGATTAAAGCTCAACACAGGCCTATTTGCGGCATCTTAAGGTTGTTAGGCACAGCCACTAGATCACAGATCTAGGGTACGCAAGGGGCCACACAGCCCGGCCCAAAACAAAAGAGGTGTGACATGGATTAAAGATCACCAACTTAGGTCCAAAACACATCAAATGCATGTTATTTCACCAAAATCAAACCTCCATAACTTCCTCTAGGAATTTCCGATTGCCACCAAATTTTAACCATAGCTCCCCTACCTCTCGTGCTACCTTCTATTCAAATTTGGTGACAAAACTCATCTATTTGATTATTCTATTAAATTCCTCAAAAAAAATGCATAAAGTTAAGGATGATATTAACATCAATCAACAAACCTATCTTGTCGAGGGCTTGGAACCCTCAAAGTGCCTCAACCTTATGCTTTCACTTAAGTCATTGGACATTTTAGGATTCTAAAAGTTCACTCCATCACATCCTACACACCTTAAAAGATATTCCGTCCTCGGAATTAAGCCAGAAAACCACTTTGTCACATCATATACATCTTAAAAGAACTTTCGTCCTCGAAAGTCAACCATACTCATACCTCCAAGGAAAACCTTTACTTGTCATCATCCACACGTAGGCACTATTATATTTGTAACGTATCTGCAAGGTTACCTAGAACCATATATTTAAAGCACTATTAGGAGGTTTCAAAAGCATCTAGGGTGAAACCTCACTTCATAGAAGGCTCAACCAAGGGTTTAGGAACTCCGATTAGGTCATAACATGGTTCATTCCTTATCTTTTCCCATGAGTTTGGGTTCCATCATCATATTACCATGTTCTAAAAGAGTTAACCCAAGTTAACCCATACATCAAGGTGTCATCAACATTTTATTGAGATAATTGTTAGAACATGTTCATCATTACCATATGTCTTTTAGGAGGGAGTTAACTATCATTAACTCACATCATCCATCTAGATCATATCAAGGTGTCATACATGTTATGTTGTGCTAACCTTCAAATTACATTTTTTTTTCTTTATTAAGCACTACGCTTAACACTTCTAGTAACAGTTTTCATTCATATGATGTTATTTCATTGCTCACAATAAATTGCAACATTTATTAATGATTTAATAACAAGGTTAACCATCTTTAATATATCATCATTATTCATTTACATGGTTAATCATCTATGCATCAATATCAATTAATCATCCCTAGATATTTCATCATGTCATATCTCAAGATCACATTACATCCTTGTATATATTATATCATGGTTTTGCTAACCAAACTTATGTGAGTGACTTGTTAAACATATATCAAAACTTCATCTAGTCCAACGGAGGTTATCCTGACCCGCATCATGAGGGCAGTGTCATGCTCAGTCTCTCTGAGCTAACTCAACTCAATGAGTATCTCATATGCATATACTTTATCTTTCCTCTCTTAGTCTAGGGTTCTCGGATTACCTCATTGGCACTAGCGATAGCTTTACAAAATCTAGCCACATAAACAAAGCATGCTATGACATACTCTTCATAGGTTCTCAACATGAAACATGCATACCCAAAACTCTCTTATATACACCACTAAATTCCTATGTGGGAAACCACCAACCCGAGCATGAGGCTTCACAAAAACTAACATAGCTACCTCCTCCAGGGTCTTGGGCTCTCTCCCTCACCCAGATGGCAGGCATTCATATTCATACTCACATGCACATATATCCAGCCTCTCTCTGACTCTAGGGTTTGGTCTTCCCAAGGACATCTAGGGTTCAAGAATACTATAGGAATCATGCATAAAGCGACTCAACTCAATCACTCAAAAGTAGTCTAGTTTAGGACATATCATATCATATATCTCATAAATCTCATATCGTGGAGTCTAGGTTCTCTGACCTTCTCCGTGTGGGTCTTTCTCTCTCTTGAGCTAACCCCAAAACTAGTCCTAACACTAGAGGTCCTCCTTTGTAAAAGAGTTTGAGGCTAAAGCTGACTCACATCTTATCTTAACTTAACATAACTTATCACGTAAAATCCTAGTTACTTGCATCATCAAAACTCATCTTGCATCCTTAAACTAAACTTAAGTCCTCAAAGACAAACATACATCATCATAAACTATCTTATATCATCTCTATCAAACTTACATCATATCATCAAAACTTATATCATCTATTCCATCTATCATATATTCCAACAAGGCTCTAGACATCTAATCAAGAACTAATCTCTCTTCTAGACGGATGTCATTCACTTTCACTTAGGTTACATGAACACCTCCTACTCGTACTTGTGTGGGGACAAATTTTTGTAATACATATACATAATAAAATATTATATAGTTTTTCTCAGATAAAACAAACGTCAGAGAAAACTATCGAGGTTCGATCCGATTGGAATCAAAGACCAAATCCTGAAAACGAGTGTCCCACACATAGTAGAGAGTCCAGTGTCATGAAAACTAGTGAAAGGGGTGAGAACATGGTGTAGACTAGTGTAGCTACTCTAAACAACGTGCGCAGTATGTCTAGGATTTCTCTTCCCTTGATGCACGTCATTTCCAAATAGTGCAACGTCCCATACCGCTGCACTACAAGGAAAGAACGACATCTAAGGACTTGCCATACAACAAGCACTAGTCTAGACCTAGTTCTCAGACATCTAGGTGCTAACCTAGAGGCTAAGTCAGATCTAGTCTCTAAAAGATGACTAATCTAACCCTAAAGATTATTAAGTTCAAAGTTTTCTGGTTTTGAGACGCATAATGAGCAAATGTCAGGCTTTGCTATTGTTCATGCTCTGATACCACCTGTGACGTCCCCGGATTTTCTAAAACTTAATCTGATGTGTGACGTCCAAATTGAAACCCTCACCTCAGCGAGAATTCCAATTTAAACACCCCACACCAGGCTAAGAAGAAGAAAATCGAGGGAGTCAGAAGGAAAATACATCAGTAGCACATGCACAAGAACAATAATAAAACCAAGACACATGTTCACCATTCAACATATAATTACAACATGAATTGTTACAACATTTGATATTACATATTGAACAACAAACTTAAACATATACATGTACTACATCTAAACTACAGGATCTTAAGACAACAGGTCCACCTGTACATCAGCTCGCCATACAACTCTCAACTATCCTGGATCTTCAAGAGCATAACCACAACCTAAACAAAAGATTACATGTGGTACACGTCAGCACAATATTTCATGAATATTGTACTGAGTACGCCTGCGTGTCTTTTTATTTACCTCTCATCATATCTTGGCAATAAGACAAAACTAATACTTGGCAGCATTAAACAAAATATAAGAAAAGGTGTATAGTTGCACAAAGATATTCATTAACAAAAGAGAACACATATTTTAAGCACATTTTCCATTATATATCCATGCATTTGCCACCTGAGGGAATAATGCATCATCTCTGCTACCAACGAGAATGAGATGTAAGGCCTTATGATCTACTACCAAAGAGTTAGATCATTGTACAATGTGATCTGCTACCAAAGAGAATGATCACTTTCCAGCACTATGCTACCAAAGAGAATTAGTGCTTTCATATAATGGAACAGATATATTATGTTTGATGTGTTCATAGCAATAAGTATGGAGAATCAAGCAACATAGCATACAAGAACAATCATTTCAATCAATACCATATGCCAAGTATTTTACTACTCATATAACACAATCATATTGTATAATAAGCCAATTAAGAGGTAATGGCATACCTTCCAAAGAGATATCCTAATCATCACATATACTCCTGATGTCAACTATAACTTGGTCAAACCTGATCAAGATAAGACCATATACTATCATCAGGTTCTCATCTTATTATATCTCATCTTAACCCTAATTATGTCCATTAGGGTTTCTCTTATCTCATTATGGTATTCTCATGATTACTTGTATTATCTTATGATTATCTTACTGATGTCATTTTCCAGATTACATCTCATTATCAAAGCTCATTATCTGAGCATTAGGTTCACTATCCTTTTTGTGCACATATTAACCCTAGTTACATGTATTACTCGAATTAGGGTTTCATCATATGTATTATGGGTCATCTTCGTATAATATTAATTCCATGAATCTAACTGATATCTGAGTTACATATTAGTCTCACATTACTGATATGAGCTTACTCTGTGAATTTCATCATTTATTGAGCATGTATATATTTAATACATTTTATTTAGGGTTATAGGCCCTAATTATACATATTAAGCAAATTACATGATTTCATACATCATCATGACCATATCTGAGATCATATGCATTATATATGTAATTATGGACTTACTGATATTTTTCCATGATTTTATGTCATCATTTGCTATTTATTATCCATTAAACGAGAAGTTCACAACTTATATGATATAACTGAGATTAGTGCATAAAAAGATAGATATTATGCTTCCACTGCATTCTACACATTTTTTTGAGAATTTTGGTATCTTATTTGCATTTTTCTGATAATTGTGCTAATTTCTATGAATTATTGAAGATATAATTATTTTCTGACTTTTTACCTTTTTTGGCCAATCCGGAGGTGACACGTGGCCCTGAGGAGGGCGTGGATCCTTTGCTCGCTGGGACCCTCCTGGTCCGGGTCTGCGGTTGGATCCACAGATCCAGGAATCAGCTACCCGGTTGGGCTCTCCTCTCTTTCTCGCGCGATCGGGATCCCCTGTTCCCTGCGTGCGCCACCGCGGTGCTTAGCTCCGGCGAGCTCTAGCTGGGGCTTCGGTGCTCCTCATTTGCTCTTAGGGTCGTCAACACCTTCGGCGATCTCTTCTTGACCTCTACGGCTACTCTGCTCCTCATCGTCAGATATGGTGTTCCTTCTCCTCAAGGGCGCCGCCGCCTGGCCTTCATTGCGGCGGGACAAAGAGGCAATCGACCTCTTCTTGACTTCGCACCTGACTGAAGCTTCGAAAAGCTTTGCAGGGTCTCCGTGAACTCGACCATTGCCTTCTCTAATAGTGAGCAGCTCTCCCAACATGTCTTTGATCTCCCGGTTCATCGGCGACTGACCTGGGTTGGTCGGTCATGGAAATGAGCGCTTGAGGCCAAGAAATCAAGCACAGGTGCTTCCCCATGCCTTCTCGTTGCTCCTCCCTTATTCCTCTTCCTCTATTCTCCCCTCTACCCCTCTTTTCTACTTCTCGCTCTCTCTGCAAGAATCGATGGAGAAGTGGAGAGGAGCATGAGTTGAAACTCGCTGCTCAGATGGTTGTTCCTCCAGAAAGAGGGGTCAAATGGGAGTCTGTCCCCATCCGAAGCCAACTACCCAGTTGATGATCTCGGTCACTCACACGATCCATGAAGTAATGGAGGCAGACGTGGCCTCGTCCTCCCCACGTTCCTACTACCACTCCGCTGGAGGTTGAGGATAAGTGCACAGCCCTCAGATCCTTAATCTACCACCCTGATTAAAGCTCAACACAGGCCTATCTGCAGCATCTTAAGGTTGTTAGGCACAGCCACTAGATCACAGATCTAGGGCACGCAAGGGGCCACACAGCCCGGCCCAAAAAAAAAGAGGTGTGACATGGATTAAAGATCACCAACTTAGGTCCAAAACACATCAAATGCATGTTATTTCACCAAAATCAAACCTCCATAACTTCCTCTAGGAATTTGTGATTGCCACCAAATTTTAACCATAGCTCCCCTACCTCTCGAGCTACCTTCTATTCAAATTTGGTGACAAAACTCATCTATTTGATTATTCTATTAAATTCCTCAAAAAAATGCATAAAGTTAAGGATGATATTAACATCAATCAACAAACCTATCTTGTCGAGGGCTTGGAACCCTCAAAGTGCCTCAACCTTATGCTTTCACTTAAGTCATTGGACATTTTAGGATTCTAAAAGTTCACTCCATCACAGCGCACATGGATGATCAGATACCTAGGGCACAATCCCCAATGTAAAAACTTTGGGTTCGGGTAAGACTTTTAAATGGTTACGTCGTGTAGGGGCTATAGAGTATGATAGAACAACTGACCCAGTAGATGGAGATCTATGGCTTACTGAGTTAGAGAAAGACTTTAAGATCTTTAGCATCTTAGATGATGACAAGGTTAGGCATGTTGTGTACCTTTTGAAGGGTAGTGCTGGCCACTGGTGGGCCATAGAAGAACTAAAAAGGGATGCTGAAGAGGTTGGTTGGGAGGAATTTCGTCAAGAATTAATCAATAAGTACTTTCTGCATACATAATTAGATGAAAAGATCTCATAGTTTGAGGGGATTCGACAAGGAACCCTAACAATTAATGAGTATGAGGCTAGGTTTATGGAACTTTTGCGATTTTGTCCTCAAATGGCTACTACTGAGTAGGAGAGGATCCAATGTTTTGAGAAAGGATTGAATGTTGAGGTGTCTACCTTGGCAGCTACTTTGGAAAGTAGAGAGATATTTGCCACATTCAAGGAATTTGTACAAAGAATAGAAAGGTCTGTGATAGAGAAACATGAGTCAAACCTCAAAAGGAGGTCTACAATGTCATAGGAACATTTGTTTGGTGCTTCTAAACAACCAAAGTTTTTAGTGCCATCAGAACCGTAAGCATATAGTACACCAATCTGTTAAAATATAACAACACCATTTTACATAAGGGTTGTATCATTTTTCTAAAATGATGGCTAGGATTAGGGAGGTAGGTGAAATTAGAAGCCCTTGGTCCCCACAAAGCATCTCTATATAGACTCAAAAGGAAAAGTAAATCAAAGTCACCCATATATTGTCACTTCATGTTCTACATCAGATTTCATATTCCATTTCCATGTGCCTCATGGATTTCAATTTTCAACATGTTAATAATATGGCATAAGTCAAACTCATGAGGAAGTAATTCCTTTTCTCTAAGATCAGGGACTAGATGGCATGAAAGTATTGTTAATGACTTAACATTGAATGAAATGCTTAATAATTCCTTTGATTTCATGAATGAAGGAAATGTATTTTTTTGGATATGGTTGATAACCATTTTTGTTGAGTTGGATTGGACCCATTACATAAAATACATTTTTAATCAGATTTTCATTCTTGAACACAAGCCATAAGAGCACAGATGTAGATGTATGCTTGTGACCTTTTCTCATTATAGACTCTTTCCAAATGAAAATGGTTATGCTTAAATATCATTGAAGCAGATTTTATCATCTCTGAGTATGGTGTTATGTTTAGGGAAGTACATAAGTTCTTGTGCAATGTCAATATAATTGAATAATATCTATACATAGTCAACTATATCAGTTCTTGGTAGTGGATTTCCATGGTGAATCCAATGTTCCAGAGATCCCTAGCTCTACAAATTCATACTTTAATCATTGACTTAAGTTTACACTTTTAGTATTCTAGTATTTAAAATCCAAAGCTTTCTACTAGCTAAGCTAATCAATGAAGATGAATTAGTTTCTAGTGGCATAGTTACTCATATGTATGATAACTAGGGTCTCTATTTCCCTATATTACTTGATCATATACTTGCATTCACATCCCTTATAAATGTGTGTCACTTGTATACTTGCAAGGTTTGAGGACAAAAAACTCCAGGGGAATATTATTATAACCTAATTATCAATTCATTATAATATTCACAGTTATGAAAAACCCTAATCTCATATTATAGATTCTTCAACAATTTTTCATAATATTTGGTTAATTAATGATGTATTTTGTATTTATTTTTTATTTTACTATGTCAAAAACATAATATGTAAATATATTTAAATTATTCTTTAAAGGATGGAAATATATAATAGAAAAAGTTTGTGCATGTACAATGGACAAGATTTCTAGACAAAAAATTAAGTAATTAATAGATTAAATGAATTATTGATTGGATTTTTATTAAACATTCAATGAGTAATGGTATATATTGAATCACAAATTCAACACAAAATAATGGACACAATCATGTTTTAAATAATAAAGATATCATATTTTTTAGGAATACATGTAGATTCACTTTGACCAGCCACTTGGATGGTTACATAGAGCGATGACAAGGCACACTGACCTACAGATTTGACCTAGCACTTGAATCGCACATAGTGTTTGGTTAGTATAACCAACCAATATTGTAGTTTCTAAAAAATTTCAATGAAATTTAAAATATTTTTTTGTATAATAGAGCTCAACCACTCACATGATCTTGGGAAATCAAAGGGAAAATTTTGGGATGAAAATGACTAAAATATGACGAACAATTCAAGAACTAAAAGCCCTACTAAGATCCTCTAAGGTAATTCATATTCAGTGATTTATTCTTCTCTTGTATCCTTTTTTGATCAATGATATCAGTTTTAGAGGCTAACTAGAAGATTTTCCTATTATCTTTCCTCCCTCCACTTGCTTCATTAGACATCACCCATGTATGGGAAAAACTTATGGTTTCTAGAAGAAGAAGGATTGGGGATTTTATAAAAATTTTGTTATAAGATAGCCTAGATTTTAGATGGTGTATCTAATATATCTCAAATTGAGTGTATAATCATGAATAATTGATATTTTATTGAAATACAAACTAAAAACAAATACTTAAATGATTTTCATTCCTCATTTTATATAGTTACAAAGACAATATTCTTAGATTGGAATTTCAACATGTATGATTAATTGAAATAAATAATGTTAGATTATAATGGTATTTATCTACAAGATGATTATATTCAAAATCTACAAAGAAAAAGTCCAAGATCCACCAGGAGCTCAACTAAGAAGACAAAGAAAAATGCTCTCTTTGGAAGAGGAGAGAGCAGCAAGAAAGGTTAAATGTCCCTCCTCGCATGGAATGTGCGAGGGGCCTCACTGGCTAGAAGCCAGAGAGAGCTGAGGAAGGTGATCATTAATGAGAGGGTGACTCTTGTTATTGCGTTAGAAACCATAATAAGGAGAAATGTCAGTAGTAGGGTCGAAACTTTGTTCCCTGCGGGGTGGAGAAACATGTCTAACTTGGACATTAGGGAAGGAGGGAGGATCACGATTGGTTGGGAGCCTGGTGTATGGGATGTGATTGGCATTAACATCTCTGATCAGGTTATTACTACTTCATGTTGCAATAGAGGGGGGTTCTCCTTCATTCTGTCTTCCATTTATGGTGAACTCTTGGAGACTGATAGAAGAAGAATGTGGCAAGTCATTAAAGAGACATCTCAAGAGGATGTTCCTTGTCTTACTATAGGTGACTTCAACAATGTGAGAAGATCTGATGATAAGAAGGGAGGTCTTGGCATCCCTGAGAGAGTCCTACAGGCTTTCAATGACACGATTGATGCTGCTGGGCTGATTGAGCTTAATAAAATAGGGGGATGCACTACATGGTCAAACAAACAACATGGTCTGAGAAGGATTGCTAGTGATATTGACAAAGGCCTAGTCAATGACGCTTGGCTCAAGGTTTGGACGCACTCAGTGATCAAGCTGAATGCCAACACCCTTAGTGATCATTCTATGATGATTATGAACATGGTCAATAAACCTCACGTTCTGAGACCATTTAGGTTCTCTAACTGGTGGACTGAATGGGAGGGGTCCAAGTAGGTTGTGAATGAAGGTTGTCACATCTAGGTGGAGGGAAATCCGATGTATAGATCTATTAAAAAGCTACAGAATATGAAGAGCAAGCTCAAGAAATGGAGTAAAGAAAACATGCATGAATCTTACAAACTTGTTGTCCCAAGCAGCTGAGGAGTATGACAGGGCCACTACTTCTAGCCGGAATGACCCACTCAATCATGAAATCACTAAATGGGAGAAAAAGGCTGAAGACAGGGTTCTCTCTCTTAAAAAGGCAGAAGATGTATACTATTGGCAAAGAAGTTGAATGTTATGGATCACTGAAGGGGATCACAATACAAAGACATACCATGCTGTTGTGAGAAAAAAGGAAATGAGAGAAATGATGAATGAAGTAATTGATGAACAAGGAAGAATCATTAATAGAAGAGATGAGATTGCGGCCAATGTGGTCAACTACTTCACATGCTTGTACAATAAATGTGACTTGAATACACCGAGTTTTGATGATCTTCTTCCGGAGAGTAGGGTAACTACTGATATGAACATGTCACTGTGTATAAGAGCCAAAGACGAGGAGATTAGAAGCACAATGTTCTCTATTACCCCATCCAAGGCTCCTAGGCCGGATGGGTTTAATAGAAAATTCTTTCAGGCCATGTGGGATACCATTAAAGATGATATGTGTGGAGAGGTTAGGTGGATCCTTGAAGGGCACAACATGGTCAGGGCGGCTAATCATACGTTTATAAAACTTGTTCCTAAGAAGAAGGACGCTATGACTATGGGTGACTACAGACCTATTTCATGCTGCAATGTGCTCTATAAAGTGGTTGCAAAGATCTTGGCTTCTCGTCTTAAGGATATCCTTCCTCATATAATATCAAATGAACAAAGTGCATTCATACAGGGAAGAATGATCTCAGACAACACCCTCCTAGCTGTTGAGTACCTGGTGGGGTTCAAAGTGAAAAGAGATAAAGCCAAAACATGCATCAAGGTTGATCTTAACAAGGCTTTTGACCATGTTAGATGGGGACCTCTATGGGCCATTATGAAGTCTATTGGGTTTCAAGATAGGTTCATTCTTATGCTTAAACAATGTGTTGAGACATGTTCCTTTTCGGTATTGATTAATGGTGGACCTACTGGCCTATTCAAAGCTAAGAATGGCTTAAGGCAGGGAGACCCGATCTCCCCCCTTCTGTTCACAGTGGTGATGGAAGGCCTAACCAACATGTTCAATGTGGTGGAAAGGAAAGGGACTATTAAAACTTACAAGATCAAAGGTATGAAGGTGAAAACACATCTAATATTCACTGATGATGTGATGCTTTTCTCTGTCGACGATGGGAACATACTCAATGAGTTCAAAAAAGTCTTGGTGCACTTTGGGAACATAACGGGGCTGTATATAAGTGAGATCAAGTCAAAAATCTACACCTCTAAATTTTGTGATGCTCGAAGAGGCAGGCTTAAAGTTGCGGCTGGGGTCAAGGGAGGTCGTTTTCCAACTAAGTATCTTGGGGCACCCATTATTGGGTGTAAAGGTACATCTACTGATTTTGCTGCTTGCCTGGATGGGATGCATAGCAAAGTGGAGGGCTGGTCCTCAATGAAGTTGTCCCTAGTCGGAAGGCTTGTTCTGGTTAGAGTTACCCTATAGAGCATGATAATGTTCTAGGCAGATGTTTGTGAGATCCCCTACGCGGTTCCTGAAAGAATGAGGAAGATCATTGCAAATTTTGTGTGGGCTGGCAGAGGACATGGTATTGCATGGGATACCATCGCTCAGCCGTTCAACAAGGGTGGCCTCAATCTCATCGACCCTTGTAAAATAGTGGAAACCGGTCAACTGAAGAGGTTGGACAGATTCACGAGGTAAAGAAATAATGCTTGGTATTCTTGGATGCGAGCCAGATATGGGTCTACACCTGTTCCTGTTGAAGCTGCTGACTCAAGAACATGGAAGAATATGTGTAAACACTGGGGGAACGTGAGTGCACAGTACACTTTGGATGGGCATGGTTTCGTTGTTCTGACAAATGTGAACGTTAAACCATGGATCGATAGTGACACTGAGGGAACGATTCCTTGGACTAAGATGGTTTGGGGCTCGTACCATACTCCTAAATGGAGTACTAATCTCTATAGAGCTATCCTCAAGAAGTTACCTACTAGATATAGAATGAGAAGATGGGGACTACAAGTTGCTGCTGAATGCCCTCTCTGTGAGGAGGTAGAAGAAGACCATGACCACACCTTCAATACTTGTAAATTCTCGAAGTACATCTGGGACCTGATCTGTCTCAAGTGTACTTGGGGAGTGAATGACAGTAATAGCTTGGTGACGAAAGTTGATTACTTGGTGAACAGAAGCAGTAACAGAGCTCATCTTGGCATGGCTTGTGCCTTGCTGGCGACTTTTAGCTTTTTTGTATGGGAAGAAAGGAGCCGTAGGATTCATGAAAGAACTACTAACAATGAAGAGGCAGTGATTAACAAGATTTCTAACAACATAGATAGAATGTTAAGGGCCAAAAAAGGCCTGGCCGGGGGGTTGCCCCTCTGTGCTAAATTATATTGGGGTTTTTTGTAGTTAGATACACCCATGTATATTTTGGTTCCATATGATGTTATGCTTGTGTAAGTCGGTCTATTTGTACAGTCCGTTTGGCAATATATTTACCTATTTCCAAAAAAATAATCTACAAATATTTTGAGATAGTTAAATCTAGATGCATCGATATAGCCAGGTCTACCCCAATTGTACAATAGTTGAATAAATACCAAAAAATACAAAAAATTTATTGGTTTCTTCTAGTTATGCTTTTCAAAAGCTAAATGCATAGATCTCTTGAACTTCATATATTCTTCATTCATCATATTCAAGTAAAATACAGTGGTCAAAGTCATCAATTTAACTATAGTATATGTCTTTCTAGGGTTTTAAAATATTTGGATAGTTCTAGTATGAACAATATGTAGGATAAATCTCAATGGTTCAGTTTACACTGCAATTTACTCATTGTTTAAGTGAGTTTGGTATAGATAGTAAACAATATGATTTTTTATATTAGAAAGGCAATTTCAAATAGAGAATGAACATGGAATTATTTAACTACAAGATCAATGTATGAAAACATTAGTTGATCATCATATAGTGAAGTTAAAGAAACAATAGACATTGATTGCCCTAAACATCATAGGGTCAATCTAGAAGTTAGGATTGCAATGGAGAAAATAATTACCCACTAATAAGGGATAAAATAGGTATCTAGATCCAGCTAGGAGCATGAGCTTTTGAGCCCTTTGAGGGTGATATCTTATAAAATAGTAGGGTTATCTAACACAAATTGGAAACCCCAGATGATATTGTTACACCCACATCCCACAATTACCACTAATCATGAGAATAGGACATAAGTTTGAGGATTATACTTAATACAAAGTTCACTCCCAACTCTTTTTTTTCCTTTATTTCAAACTCTTTGTTTTCTCACATTTAATCACATAAACAAACTTTATAAGGGAATTAAACCTTGATTACTCAAATATGATCTCTACATTAATGATACACATCCAGAAATTCATTTTGTTCCTCACACTTCCATGTATATACAACATGATAACCAAATATATATACTCTATCATTAAGGAAACAAAGATACAAATCATCATTTAGAATTCTCTCTCAACTTTATACAATGACCTAGAGTGACAGAGACTGATTGAACTTAACTAATGTAATACTTAACTCCTGTGGTAGATCTATGCTGATGCAACGACATCTTCAGTCCATGAGTTATCCCTAAAAATTGGGAGTAGTGGAGTGAGCCTACTCGCTCAATGAATAAGTACTTCAAAGAAATAGTCTAAAGCACTGATATAATTACAAATATACTATTTTACAACTGATATCAATTATAATTGTAGTAAGCTTTAAAGAAACTAATTAATCACAAACATAAATATGGTCGAATACTCTAGACATCTACAAGATTGAATCAATATATAAACATTCTTTATTGATCATAAAGAAAACTAATAATCCAAAAACATGCAAAGAATAATTGAATAACTGCACACACTTGGTTAACCTCTCATTCATCTTATTATGCATCAGTAGTAATATACAAATATCTAAACATTTTTCTCATTATTCTCTTTGTAATCTTTCATTTACTTTGACTTGACCTGACTACTAAACTGTCTACTATTATGTTGGCCAACTAAACATAACCGACTGATCTGATTATTGTACTCTTTGTCTGAAATCATTTGAACTCAATTAACTTTTCTTTTTACTTTTCTCCTAAACTCACTTAGATTGTACCATCTAAGCAAAAGCCATTATTGCGTGACTTACCGTACAAGTCTTAAGACCTTAAGAATACTACTAACTACCTTGGTCTGTAGTAAGGTTGCCAGTCTGGCCTAACGATAGTCAAACAACATTCGTAAACTATGGCCCCTTGTCCTGGGTACTCAGGAGGGGTGCCTCTAGGCTAAAAAGCCTCAACTCTACGTAATGCAGTTCCACTAGGGCTGACATGCAAAATGGAGTAACTTCCAGAAGAAGTAGGTCCACAAGGGTTGTATACTTCAACTGGTGGGTACCACTGGATCTCCAATTATTATTGGATACCCCTACTACTGAAATAGTACCACCAGGATCTCTGGTTATTGTTGGGTACTATGCAACTCAATTGAAGTACCACTGATATCTAATCAGTTGATGTTAGATACTCACTTCTGGGCTACTTCTTCCTATATTTGATAGTCCATATCCTATTTCACCTGTCCTGGTACAGACCTCCAGGGAGGGTTCTATGGTGTTCATGGCATCTACTATTACTATTGTAGTTTTACTTACTACTTGAGCTATTGGACTGAATTCACTGATAATACTTAGTTGAATGCATAACATATTGGATACCCTAATCTTAGGGTTTCTCATTTCTTCGATTCTTAACATATTGATTACCCTTATCTAAGGGTTTCTCATTTCTCATGCACATAGAAGAATTTGCATATGTTCCAACAGATATCATGTCTAATGATATAAACATTTACATTCAACATTTCTCATATTCATTCATGGCATCAACGACATCCCAATCTAGGGAAATGCATTTTCTATTTTCTTAAATTACCATAACAACTTGTGCATTTCATGTCAATTAACTCTACTAGAGATTTCTGCATCACAAATCAAAATGTGTATGCATATAAAATGATATTCAACTAGAAAATCAAATTATCACATAACTCATTCAAATCAGTCATGCATATGAAACCCTAGTATGAATTTTAGTAGGGTTTCCAAGATATTCATTAAAATATTATGCATCAAGAATAACCTTAAATAAATGAATGTATAACAATAAAAGAATCACATCAGTTGAATTCATGAATCTATTCATAGAGTTTCAACTTTCCATTCATTTAGGGTTTCACCCTTCTTAGTGATATATCAAGCAAACATTGATATCATCAAATGAAATACAAGATCTTATCTGACATATATGTACTACGCATTTAGATAAAACAATCACTTGTAACCAAGGAGATTCAACTAGACAAACCTCTTTATTAAATTATACAACAATTTTAGTCATAGCCGAAAACCCTAGATTTTGCTATTTTCATATAAACTCTAAAATTGCTTTAGGAATTATCATTTAGATAATTTGTAAGAATTTCTAGTATAATTTATCAACTAGAGTCCATCACAATAGAGAAATAATCTATTTCATATCTTCTTGCAAAAGTTAGGTCAAAAGAGCAGTTTAGGGTGTGTAGTCGCATACAAAACAGGTAAAGATTATTGATCATTTGACTCATTTTTGTGCAATCTACTGTTTAAAGGAAGTACCCATTCACCCTAAGGTGTGAAAACACCTTGAAAACGCAGCTCATCTCTAAAAATCTTAAATTCATATCAAAACCCTAGCAAATCACCAGATTCTTTTTCCTTTCAACCTAGAAACCCTAGAAATGGAGGATTATGAAGAAAGAGTGAGAAAAGGGGAAGATTTGATACTATTTCCAATCAAATTAGAGGAGGGACGGAATCTTGATATGTGAGAGAAGATTCACCATGAAAGGCTATGAAAACAAGCTAAGCTTACTTGAATTCATCATATCTCAGATAGAGAAACTCTAGATCAGCAATTCCACCACTTTCTTCTCTCAAACCCTAACTCCCCCTCTCTCTCTAGGATTTCATTTCTATGGAATGGATCATAAAATATGAGAGATACTTGGGTGCTAGCTTGCTCATATAGAGAAATTTAGGTGCTTGGGTAATTTATACATTAACCCCTCACTATACTTTTTCTTATTTCAGCACATTTTTTTGTTATAAAAAAGTTATTGTATTTTGTTTATTTTAGGGTCTAACATCCTCCAAAAATTATGAAAATTTATGTTAATGTCTAAAATGTAATTTCATAGCACCATTATAAATTTAAGATCATTCAAAGTTCCAAATAAATAATTAAAAATCAAACACTACACTATTGAACATCACTCTGTCAGCATTTTGGTCGAAGTATAGTTTGACCAAGAACCACATTCAAAGAACTCCCAAATATTCTGAAATTTTTCTCCAATATGCATGATTAAGTTATCCATATAATATCCAAAATTCAATTAAATAAAAATTTGTAGAAAATGTGAAAAATCATTTACCACACTGCTATCCTGGTCAAATTCCATATTCATGTACTATCAAAACCCTATTTTTTGCCGATTAGGGTTTACATTTCTCAATCCCTAATTCTTCAAACTAAAACCATAATTAGAGTTTCTTATTAGGATTGAAACATCATAATTGAGGTACTATCATTAATCAAGTCTAAACGATGTTCAATCTAATCAAGCATGTAATCATTCAGGTAAACCCTAGTTTACCAATCAAGCACAAATGTGGTCATTACAATTGTCACCCCCTTAAAAAATTTCGTCCTCAAACATAAATATGCAAAAAAAGTATATTCAAATATTTTTTTAAATTTTTGAAATCTTATATGTCACTATACTCTTGTATTTCATATTTGAATGTTATTTTCAATATTGAGTCATTTGTTTATCTTCTAATCACGACATATTTTAAGCCAGACTTCTCAATGATAGCTGAAGAATATATTTTTTTGTCACAATCAGTTATGGGAAAGAGATAGATAAACAACTATTTTTTATGCCATACCATGTTGAGATGTTACCTCGATACTGGTAATCTGATCCCACTATTTTAATTCATACACATAAATATGTACTTATTTTTCTACATCACATCAGAGTTATTAAAGACAATTCACCTTTCTATTTTGAATTTCACTATTTTTCCACTCTAATAGAAAAGAACTCATGAACAACTATACTAGAAGTAACAACAATTGTATAAAATTGAGTCAGACTACTAATATGAATAATTGAAACCATAAAACCCATTCTAGTTTAGTATATTGCTTGCACATGTACAATTGAAGTGATATGTAAAACAAATTTTCATCCATTGAAATGCTTTCAACAAACTATACTTCTTTAAAAAAAAATCCACATATTGCTGATAGCCATTTGTTTTCTGTAATTTCTCTTTTTATGCATTACAACTTCTTCTAACTTATGTTTATCATTCTGATTATCTAGAATAAGCGTCCCTAACATTGAAAAATTCAAGGTAAGAATAGATTATTCATCATTCTTGCTATCACTACAAGAATTTATTTTAGATTACACTTTGCTCATGTTTCACTTCTCCTTTTATTGAAATCACACTTCTTATATTTCAAATCTATTTCTTATCCTTCATTCATATTCATTTCCATATAGTTTATCTATCTTTCACATTTGCAACCTTTAAACCCATGAATACTATAACTGCTATTTTCTTCTCATATTGATGATCTCAGGATTTTATTTTATAGAGATGTTCATGCTCAAGGTCAAATCTCTATTGACATCCCTTTAATTGTTACAACCCTAAACTATCTAGGGTTTGATCCTTATCAATATCATGATGTTATTGTGACATGAGTTTACTCTCTTATTTTGATATGCAAACCTTAACTCTCTAGAGATTTACCAAAGTATTCCTTGTCTTTACCACTTGAATTTTCTTTATCTTACTTGACCATTTTGATAGATTACTTTCTTGATCTACCCTACTAGGGTTTCATCATCATATTATGTGTCATTAGTATATTCAATAGATGTGTCTCTCATGACAGTTGTGTATCGTTTATGATTTATTTCATTATCACTTCATCCCTACACTCACTAAGGAGGATACAGAAGAGAAGCTAATTTTGAGACATAGAATTATAATCTTTGAGTATTCACTTAACATGATTCCCATATTAATCATCATCAATGAGACTAGACTATTTCACATTTCCTCACATCTCACAATCTCTCTATTTTATCATCTATATTACTCCCTCATATTTCAGCCCCTTATTTATTTTGTCCCTTATTTATTTTCTATCATCGGCTACCTATTTGCTACTCTTTCCTATGCCATTATTGGCTTTTACTTATCTCTTATGATCATGTTTCTCACTCTTGTGTATGATTCCATATTTCATGCCAAATAAACTTTCTTCTCATCCTTTTACTTTTATCTAGTAGAAATTCTAATTCAATATTCTCCCTACTAGCTTCATCTTATGCATAATACATTACATGTCCTTCATTTTGAATCAAACATCTCATGCAGGGGTCAACCATATCTTCCTTTTCAATCAAGATTTTATGTTCTGAATACAATTTACCTTTATATGTGTTGTTCATTTATTTTGTTGCACCTTTGTTCTCCTTTTAAGATCTAGTTCCATTTCATCACTAGGAACCTATTAAACACACTTGATGTTAACTAGGTTGCTACTAAATAGAGACATTGAATCAAAAGCTAGTAAGGATGAATACTTTAAAATATGATAAAAGTACATATTCCATGCTCCTCATTATATCATGTAACCATTCTTTCTAGATCAAACTCACCATTTCCATCACTGTTTTTGTTTCATCTTAGTTTCTTATCCTAGTCTTATAATTTATATGTTTATCTAGTTCTCTTCACTTTCATTTTTCTAAACTTCACATCTATGTACTTATTGCATAATTAACTTTTTTTCTCCTATTTTCCTTTTGTTGTAGAGTACATAAGTACATTTTACTCGTTTATATGATCCATTCATTCTAATTGATTCTTTCTATCTTGACTTTCCATGTAGATTTCTCTTATCTTTCCTTGATTTAAGATTGGATAAGGTGCCACAATTAGTTATATAGTTCAGTTTTCTTTATCCATAATTTCTTCTTCATTTTGCATGTTACATACTAATGCATGTCTTGTATCTATATCCCTCTTCATTCATTCCCAACTTAGGGTTTCTTATCATAGGCCCCAAAGTTGGATCTCAGATATCAACTCCAACTGATTCTTTACTATTCTAATATTTCCCTTATATTTCAACATCTTAGTGTATGTACATTCTCACTATGATGTGGGTATGATTTATCCAGAGTTTACTCTTATTATATTGTTAATAGGAGTCATCAGATCCCAGTAACGCATACTGCCAGCCAGACCAGGCCGAACCTGCAGTCCTGAAGCCAAGAGATACTCGGGATTAACCAACTCCTATTCATCTCAAACATGTGGAAAGAATACCCAATTGGGGTATACTCATTTAATCATAACTTATGGTCTACTTGATACAAAGAATGTAAACAATAATTGAATAACTTCATAGTGTACAAGAATCTTAAAGGATCACATATATTTCTAGGAATTGAATATTTGAATTCAAATATATAAGATCATTTCCATTGATATCCAATAAAAGAAACAATATAAAACAAGAGTTACCTCACATTCTATTCTTATGCTCAATTCATTCATTTCATTCTGGTCTTCTAACCCTAATATTTCTAGGGTTTCTCTCTAACCCGTCCTTCCTCTGCATACCTGGCCAGGGCATCCAAAGAAGAATAGACAGAGTAGCTTGATACTGGTCAACCTAAGTAATCAGATACCAGACTAGGGTATCTAAATACTTAGACCTCCCAGAGCTATAGACACATCACCTCCTAACTGCCACACTAATAACTCTTACTTTCTATCCTAATGGTCCCTGACAACTCAGACTAAACTCTGATAACAAGTTGTTACACCCACATCCCACTATTACCACTAATCATGAGATTAGGGCATAAGTTTGAGGATTGTACTTAATACAAAGTTCACTCCGAACTTTTTTTTCCCTTTAATTCAAACTCTTTGTTTTCTCACATTCAATCACATAAACAAACTTTACAAGGGAATTAAACCTTGATTACTCAAATATGATCTCAACATTAATGATACACATCCAAACAGTCATTTTGTTCCTCAAACATCCATGTATATACAACATGATAACCAAATATATATACTCTATAATTAAGAAGACAAAGATACAAATCATCATTTAGAATTCTCTCTCAACTATATACAAGGACCTAGAGTGACAGGGACCGACGAAACTTAACTAATTTGATACTTAACTCCTATGGTAGATATATGTTGATGTAATGACATCTTCAGTCCATGAGTTATCCCTAAAATTTTGAGTAGAGGGGTGAGACTACTCACTCAGTGAATAAGTACATCAAAGAAACAGTCTAAATCACTGATATAATTACAAATATGCATTGCAACTGATATCAATTATAATAGTATTAAGTTTTAAAGAGACTGCTTATTCACAAACATAAATACGCTTGAATACTCTAGACATCAACAAGAGTGAATCAATATATGAACATGCTTTATTGATCATAAAGAAAACTAATAATCCAAAAACATACAAGGAATAATTGAATAACTATACACACTTGGTTAACCTCTCATTCATCTTATTATGCATCAGTAGTAATATACAAATATCCTAAACATTTTTATCATTATTCTCTTTGTAATCTTTCATTTACTTTGGCTTGACATAACTACTATTATGTTGTCCAACTAAACATAACTGACTGATCTGACTATTCTACTCTTTATCTGAACTCAATTGAACTCATTTAACTTTTCTTTTTACTTTGCCCCTGAACTCACTTGGATTGTATGATTGAAGCAAACACCACTATTTTGTGACTTACCATATAAGTCTTAAGGTAAACTCAAGACCTTAAGATTACTACTAACTATGTCGGTCTGTAGTGAGGTTTCCACAGCTGGCCTAACAGTGGGTAAACAACATTCGTAAATTGTGGCCCCTTGACCTGGGTACTCAGGAGGGGTGCATGTAGGCTAAAAACTCTCAACTCTACGTAATGTGGTTCCACTAGGGTTTACACGCAAAATAGAGTAACTGCCAGAAGAAGTAGATCAACAAGGACTGTATACTTCAATGGGTGGGTACCACTGGATCTCCAATTATTATTGGATACCCCTACTACTAAAATAGTACCACCAAGACCTCTATTATTGTTGGATAATATGCTTCTCAACTAAAGTACCACCAATATCCAATCAGTTAATGTTAGATACTCAATTCCGAGCTACTTCTTCCTATATATGATAGTCCATAGCCTGTTTCACCCATCCCAGTACAGACCTCCAGGGAGGGTTCTACGATGTTCAAGGCATCTACTATTACTATTGTAGTTTTACTGACTACTTGAGCTATTGGACTGAATTCACTGATAATACTTAGTTGAATGCATAATGTATTGGATACCCTAATCTTAGGGTTTCTCATTTCTTAGATTCTTATCATACTGATTACCCTTCTCTCAGGGTTTTTCATTTGTCATGCACATAAAAGAATTCTCATATGTTCAAATAGATATCATGTCTAATGATATAAACATTTACATTCAACATTTCTCGTATTCATGCATCACATCAATGACATCCCTATCTTGGGAAATTCCTTATCTATTTTCTTAAATTACCATAATAACTTATGCATTTCATGTCAATTAACTCCGCTAGAGATTTTTGCATCACAAATCAAAATGTGTATGCATATAAAATGATATTCAGCTAGAAACTCAAATTATCACATAACTCATTCCAATCAGCCATGCATATGAAACCCTGGTATGAATTTAACTAGGTTTTCCAAGATATTCATTAAAATATCATGCATAAAGAATAACCTTAAATAAATGAATGTATAACAATAAAAGAATCACATCAATTGAATTCATGAATCTATTTGCAGACTTCCAACTTTCCATTCATTTATGGTTTAACCCTTTTTATTGATATATCAAGTAAACATTGATATCATCAAATGAAATACAAGATATTATCTGACATATATGTACTATGCATTCATATAAAACAATTACTTGTAACCAAGGAGATTCAACTAGACAAACCTCTTTATTGAATTATACAACAATTTTAGTCATAGCCGAAAACACTAGATTTTGTTATTTTCATATAAACTTTGCAATTACTTTAGGAATTCTCATTTAGATAATTTGTATGCATATATAGTATGATTTATCAATTGGAATCCATCACAATAGAGAAATAATTTGTTTCATATCATCTTGCAAAATCTAGGTCAAAAGAGTAGTTTAGGGTTTGCAGTCGTATACAAAACAAGTAAAGATTATTGATCATTTAACTCATTTTTGTGCAATCTACTATTTAAAGGAAGTACCCACTCACCCTAAGGTGTTAAAACATCTTAAAAACACAGCTCATCTCTGAAAATCTCAAATTCATATCAAAACCCTAGCAAATCACCAGATTCTTTTTCCTTTAAACCCAAAAACCCCAGAAATGGAGGATTATGAAGAAAGAGTGAGAAAAGGGGAATATTTGATACTATTTCGAATCAAATTAGTTTAGGTACATAATCTTGACATGTAGAGAAGATTCACCATGAAAGGCTATGGAAAGCAGCTAAACTTACTTGATTTCATCATATCTCAGATAGAGAAACCCTACATCAGCAATTCCACCACTTTCTTCTCTCAAACCCTAACTCTCCCTCCCTCTCTAGGATTTCATTTATCTGGAATGGATCATGAAATATGATATCTACTTAGGTTCTATCTTTATCATATAGAGAAATTTAGGTGCTTGCATAATTTACACATTAACCTCTCACTATACTTTTTCTTATTTCAGTAGATTTTTCTGTTATAAAAAAGTTCTTGTAATTCATTTATTTCCGAGGTCAAACATCCTCCAAAAATTATGAAAATTTATCTTAAGGTCTAAAATGTAATTTCATAGCATTATATAAATTTTATATCATTTTGAGTCACAAATAAATAATTAAAAATAAAACACTACACTACTGAACAACACTCGGTCCGCATTTTAGTCGAAGCATAGTTCAAACGAGAACCACATTCAAAGAACACCCAAATATTTTGAATTTTTTCTCCAAAATGCATGATTAAGTTATCCATATCATATCCAAAATTCAATTAAATAAAAAATTCTTAGAAAATATGAAAAATTATTTACCACACTGCTATCCTAGTCAAATTCCATATTCATGTACTATCAAAACCCTAATTTTTTCCGATTAGGGTTTACATTTCTCAAACCCTAATTCTTCAAAATAAAATCATAATTGGAGTTTTTTCTTAGGTTTGAAACATCACAATTGAGCTACTATCATTAAACAAATCTAAATGATGTTCAATCTAATCAAGCATGTAATCATTCAGGTAAACCCTACTTTACCAATTAAGCACAAATGAGGTCATTATAGATGTCCACAAGTACCATGGAGATCTCATGATACCAAGTTTGAGTACATTTACAATTATGGAACAAAATTTTAACTAAAAATTCTAGTGGTACTCAGTTCACTCAGTACTTAACATTTCAAGCCTTGGGGTACTAGTGATGTAGATAGTTCAATAAAGAGTGCTTTAACTCTCCACATGTACCCAAGGTTCAAAGGAGGAGCCCAACTTATTTAGCCAACAGGTATATCCACAGAGGAAATATGTGCAAAACCTCATTGAAATTCCTAGAATTGGTTTAATAAACTTAGAATTTCTATTCAACTTTTAGTCTTGTACAGTATGATCATATCTTATTGTGATACTTACACATGACATGGTATACTTCATGTTGGTCTAGGCCATTAATAATGAACAAGAGATTAAGAAATCAGACCTAAGAGTTTATTACATGTAGGTATATTGGTATTTGAAAATATTGTTTGAATCATAATATTTTTTATATAGTGAAATATTCAATTTCCTTTTGTTGTATGTGTTATAATCCACTTAATTTATCATATTTTGATTTTTTTATGCTTGGTGGATTTCCCTTCATGGCATTAGTATCTCACACTCTACCAAACAATTTTTAGGTGATCCTACTAGTTTTGGAGTGTCTTGCCACCCAAGGGTTTATAAGAGTATATAGTTTGCAAACAATCAATCTTGGTCCCTATCTACTCTAGGTCCTTTAGTGTTTGGAACAGTTGTATTGGTCAAGTATTATAGTAATACAATTTATCTTCTCAGATGCTCAAAATATTTTGACGATATATAGTAATGAGTAGGAATAATTATTGTACTTTTCACAAGTGTTGAAATCAAATGTGATTATATTGTTATCTATGTATTATAAATTACAAAGATAATGTGTATTAAGGAACAACTAGTGTGGTGGTTTGTTACTACTATCATAGGTCATAGAAACTAGGGTTCTGCAATTACAACTTTCTATGTCATGCCCTATTTTTTTGTATTAAAAATATGACAAGCGCAAGCATAAAATAGCCATTAATACCTATGGTGATAGTGCAGGTGATAGTGAAGGAGGCCAATGAAAACGTCAACCTCTGCTAGATTACCCTAAACATCATTTTCCAGAGACTTATTATAAATCTTATAAAACCCTACCACCCTCAAGATCTTGGTCCAATCTATACAAGATAAAAAATCCTCTTAGAGATACTTTGTTGGAGAAGGTCCTAATTGAGGTACATGAGGAGAACTTAGTTTACCCTAGTGAGGAGGCAAAACTGAATACTTGTAGATGGAACAATTTCCTTATCAGCTACATAATGGATTTGAGAACCCATCTTACCACATTGGAGAGGTATCTTAGTGAATATTATCTCTTAAGGGGATTACTGAGATTGTGATTCATGTTTGTGAATTTCTTCCCCATACACTTCTTTGAATAGTCTAATTTAGATAATTTCTTGTGTGGATGTTCTTGGTTGGTTAAAGGAAAACCACTTATGCTGATGAAGCAGAATTTTGGTGCTACCTTGACTGAATCTAAGCTTAGAGATATGCAATTGGCTCAAGATCCACGATCTCCCTCTACAACTTTTGTTGATGAATATGTTTGCAAGGATCGATTTGTACCTTAGAACTCCTTTATGTATTTATTAATTCATACATGATTAGAAAAGATTGGAGTACACAAGGCTTAACATTCTTATGGTTAGAGATTGTGGTGACTCATCTGATTCACTTTGAATATGAGTGGATTCCCTAGAAATGTCTAGTTTGTAATTTATATTAGCACAATGACTGTTAGAAGGAACCTACCCAAGAACCAAGAAGAATTTGGGTTTCTAAGAATACTAGTGTTGAAGCTACTATTGCATTTGGAATACCATAGATATATGCTAAAGCAATGACTTTGCCAAGGAAAATTATGAAGAAAGAAATATAGGAGTCAGATAAGGATAATTCTGATAAAGAAGTATTTCATGGATCATCTGATACTTTTAATAGTGATGGTTCCATAGAAGAGTCAATTGAAATTGACCCAAAGGTACTTGAAACTCGTAGTACCACTTTGGTCAATCTAGTCACTTCTCTAAAATTAGTTGTTGATGTTCTCAATTTTACTAAGCATGTTGATGATAAGTCTTTGTAGAATTTAAAAATAAATAGAATAGAAATTCAAAGGATCTAAAAGTGTTTAAATGGATAATACTTATTTGCATCCTATGGATTCTCTAAGAAATATATTCAATCACTTTCATATAAATGATGAGAAGAATGAAAACTCTAGATCCATCCTACCACTGGTTAACAATGATCCAAATGATTAGATCCCTTAATATCCTCTCATGTAATGTTAACAATCTTAACGTAAATGTCTCTAAGGTTCAATATGATGTTAAGAGGTTTAAGACTCAATTGATCATCCTAAATGAAACATAAGTTAGAGAGAAAATGATAAAAAGTCTTAGTAAACACTTTGTTGGTTACTAATTGATTTTTAGTCACAATTGTCATGTCTTAGGAAGAATTGTTGCCTTGTGGAATAGTCATGATTGTACTATCAATAAAGTAAGAGAATAAGATCAGCTAGTTCATTTTAATGTTATAGTAGATGACAAATCTTTTCTTGTTATTGTTGTGTATGAACATAATTCTGACAATGACCGCAACAATCTCTAGCGATATTGAGAAAATTGATCAATCCTTGAATGAATCATGGATCATTTTAGGTAATTTCAGAACAATTAGAAAAGTAAACAAAAAACATGGTGAGGATCGTCCTACTAAGAACCTATGGAAGAATTTAGCTAATGTGTCCTCAGTTTTGGTTTGTTCCAACTCAAATTTGAATGGTCCTTTCTTATCTTGGGATAAGAAACAAGGGGATAGAGATTTTTTTCACTTTCAAAATTTGATAGAATCTTATATAATGTTGAATTTATGGCCTACTTTCATGATTGTGAAAGAATTATCCAAAATAATACTACTAGTGACCATAAGATTATGAGTTTTCTCATTGGTAAAACCAATATTTTTTACCTTTCAAGTTTATCAACCCTTGGGCAGATAGAGAGATTTTCTAGATGAAGGTAATACGGCACGAGCATAAAAGTTGAAGGACATCATATGTTAAGGGTGTATCCGAATTGAAGTCTCTTAAGCCTAATTTATCCGTGGAAAAGAAGTGTGGAAGGATTTTTTTGGAATTACTAAGGGTTCTTGAAAGAGAATCTAGTGTTTATCAAGCCAAGGCAGGTGATAATCCTTGGAATTTTAAATTGCAAGATAATAATAAATTACTTGTATGCATGGGAAGTCTTTTCTTAGGCAAAAATCTCATGTTCAGTGATGAAAGTAAGGTGATTCTAATTCTAAATTACTTTATTCTTACGTTAAATCTAAAGAAAAGTGAATCATATCAAAGATCTAAGCATTGATATTAATTTGTTTTTTGATCCTAGCATCATCAGAGAACATTTTTAAACTATTTTGATGGTATTTTTTAATAATGGACAAATTATTTCTGAGGATTCTTGTGCCATTGTTAATTTCCATAAGATGAATGATGATCAAAGATTGCACCTTAACAAGTATATACTGTTGTAAATATTGGAGATGCTATTTCCACTTTGAATAATGATAAGTTTCCAAGATCAAATGAATTCAATGGAAAATTTTGTAAAACCAATTGGAGTAATATTAAGCAAGATATGATTGAGTCTATTCTTTCTTCTTTCAATCTGGGAGACTTCTTAAAGAAGCCAATAAGACTTTTATCACTCTCATCCCCAAAATAGTGAGATTCATGACTTGAAGAATTGGAAACCCATTTGCTTTTGCAGTTTCATGTTCAAGTGTACCTATAAAAGTCAAACTAAAATGATGTAAGGTGTCTCCCTTGGCAAACAATGTGCTTTAGTCAAGGAGACAACCATTCAACATGTGATTCTTCTTTGAAATGAGTTGATTCATGATTTGAATAGGAGAACGGGTAAATCTCTTACGTGAGTTGAAGTTTTTCTTTCAAAAGCTTATGATTTTGCTTCTTGGGGTGACCTTTTTTAGGTTGTATATGATGGGATTTTGTAAAGCTGGATTGCTTGGCAGAAAGAGATCTTTTATACTTCTTCTTACGAAATCCTTATCAATGGAGAACCTATTGTTGGTTTTAAACCTAGTAATGTGGTTAGGCAAAGGTATCCCTTGCCCATAACTCTTTGTTGTTGTAATGCAATTTATTGAATGATGTTAAGGAGGATAGATTAAAACCTCTAAAAGCTTATAGTTACTTGGAGGTGTCTCATCTAATATTTGCTAATGATCTCATGATCTTCATAGAAGATGATGAGAATGGAGTTATGTGTCTCAAAGATATTATAAAGAAACTCTCTATGTTTATTGGTCTTAAAGTAAACAGAGAAACAAGCTTAAGATATATAGTTTGAATCCCCTAAAGAAGTTATTACTAAGATTCTTGGTATTGATAAGGGCCTTATTCTTCAAAGATATCTTGATATTCCCTTATTCATTGGAAAGTTGACCAAAATCATTGCATCCCTCTTGTTGGTAAAATTAAGAGAACGGTTGAGGGTTAGATATCTAAGAGAGTAATTTTGGTTGAAAGTCTTGAGTTGATTAACTCCATCCTTTCTTACATTTACTTATATTGGTCCTCCATTTTTCCTCTACCATGTTTTGTGATTGATGAGATTTAGAAACTATGTAGGGACTTTCTTTGGGAGAAATCTGAAGGTAAGTTATCTACATCTTATCAAATGGGAGAAGGTGACTAAGCCTAAGGGGAAAGATGGAATTGGTATTAAATATATTATAAATGATATTACTAAAACCATTGTTTTGAATGGTTGGCATATTTCCATTCAAAATGATAGTTTTCAGATCAACCATATCCACACAAAAAGTCTCAAATCATCATTCTAGTCAATTGTTCTAAGTCAACTTTTTGTTTGGTATTTCCACAAGATTATGAACGATAGAGATATTCTCAAAAGTATGTTAGCTTTAATATTGAGAATGGTTCTAACATATTTGTTTGAAATGGTCCTTTTTCCCTAGTATCAATTTCTCAGTGTACATCCTTGGGAAGGAAAGTATCATAAGGTTGGGGTTTCATGAAAAATGTTATCTAAACAAATAGAATAAAGAAATTTACATCCCTATACTTCATGTCTAGTGCATGTATCCTCTCCTCGTAAAGGCCGATCTATGCCCAAACTACTAGGATGAGAGAATCTCTATCTGATGCTTCCTGGGAGTGGGAGGAGGCAGAGTCAAATCAATCGACGACAAATGTGGCACACTGACTATATTCCAACTTCTCTATCTCCTTTTCCCACGTGGCAGTGTTAACGAATCCCTTAACAATTACATGTTTTGGGGCTTTGCTCTTTTCTTGAGATTATAAAGATTATTATCTATTGGCATCTGAGTTAGTTATATAATCTGACCTTGGCTATAGGTCACCTAGGTCCTTCCTTAGAAGAAGTCTTGAAACTCCACTAGTCAATTGATAAGATCATTAGGGATCTCAAAATTTGTCTAAACCCATGAATCTGGTCTCGTTCGCCCCGAAAAAAGTGGGTTTGGTTTTGGATTTTAGCAACATGGGTTGGTTTCGAATTTGGACATTGATGACTAAATTGAAACTGGGTCAACTTTAGGTGGTGATTTGTTCAACCCAGATTGAATCAGGTTTGACAAATTTGGAAAATATAAGGTATAATTATGTACAAGTTACTATATTTTGTGTATAATTGACAAAAGAGTATGGTACATGTAGGGTTCTGGGTTTCAAATTATGAAACTAGGTCCGGTTTCAGACATATCACTTTGTAACAAATTTGGTTCTAAGTCAGTTCTGGGTTGAGTCATTTTTACAAACTCGGTTGTTGTCTGACTTGGAACTGATCCAGAACCGTTTTTTTAACACCCCTAATTATCATGGTAGATACATTGGCTTCATCGAGATTGGTTATAGCTTCTTATTCTTCACTCGAACGTCAATCTGTTCATTGTTCGATAATGCCCTTACTCGCCAAGACCAGATAATAACACAACTTCAAAGGAAGGGGATTCACTAGAAAAGGTAGCAAGAGTCGATAGATTATTTCCTTAATGAGTAGAATATTGTAGACTTTGGGCTGCATAAAAGTCTTAGCAAGATTCTGGATAATATTCCTAAACCTGAAGTGGTAGAAATTCAATTTCTTTTATTCAAATATGCCAATGACATTTGGAATGAGATTAGAGAGAAACAAAATTGTTCTCCATTTTCAAATGATTCTACCATTTTTAAGGTTCCCAAGAGATATCAAGTCACAGGGTTTGAAATTTGGGCATGGTATTCCTACTACATATTTTGCTAAAAATATTGGAATTCAAATTCCATCCTTGTGCTTTCTCAGTAAATCCCAATCATATTACATTTAGTTGATATTATGCCAAAAGAACTTGGAATGAAGCAACATACTCATTCATCGAATTTATTTGACAATCTCATTGATCTCAGAAAAAGGTCGAGTCATTTTGCTTGACATTGTATTCTACATAGGTTATGGAGATAAAGGAATCATAGAATCCATAATAACATTGAGATGCAAAGTGGGATTCTCTAGAGACTCAATAAAGAGGATATCCTAATTTTTTTATCCAAGTGAAGTTCTTATGATCTATGATGTTTTTGTTCTCTTCCAAAGGAGTGATTCTTCTATTTTGATCCCTTGTTCTCAGTGGCTTGAACTGATTTGGTTCTTGGGATGGTTTGGGTGACGATATTCCCTTTGGTAGAATTGCAATTGTAGTCTTAATGTGTATTCTTTTGATTGTTCTAGCTTGTTGAGACATGTTGCCAACTCCTTGAGTATAAATTCAACTAGTTATTTGTTGTACACTATTTACTTTTTTCCTTGCCTTGTGGTCTGCTGAGCATGTCTCGGTTGGTCTTCCTGTTGAAGAAATAATAGTTTTTGAAACATGTTGAGTTTTCTTTGTCTAAGTGGTTGGCAATGGTTTGTTGAAGGACTTTTCATGGGGTTGCTCGTGGAGATTTTCTTTATGTGTTGGTCTGTCTGTTGAGAGTTCTTATATTATAGAACTTCATTTCTTTTGTTCTCTTTTTACTTTGGTTTGGCTCATAATCCAAAAGTGTATATATGATCTCCGTTGCACATACTTACAAAAAATAATGCAAAATGAAAGAGGAGCTCATATTATAAAAAACAAATCAGACATAGTCAAGTTAGCTAGCTGGATCAACTCAAATCTTAATTGTATGGTCTAAGAAGATATTATGTTGTTTGGAGACTGACAAAAAATTCCTAGTATTTGAGTGAGGGATGATCTCAATATCCTAGAAAATTTAGTTGAGACTTGGTCTCCAGAAAGAATCATATGTGATGGTGTTGTCTTTCATCCTTAGAAATGTAGTGGTGAGAAGCAAGATATAGTAGAGAAATATAGTAAATTACTTGACTTAGGTAGGTCCAAGATTGAATGACTAAAGCTTGTGAAGCTCGCCCTTAGTTTCTTAGGAGAAAAATCATAAAACCATAATTCTATGTGTGGAGTTCGTTTTTGTGCATTAACTCATGTTAATGATCCTAACAAACCCAATTTCCCTGATTGAAATATGTGAGAGATAATACCTCACTTGAACTAGGGAATTGATCAATATATGATAAGTTTGTTAGTTTGTTTGACCTAGCATAACCCTATACCATCTTGACTCAATACTTACCATGGAGATCTTTGCTTGATTTTGATGATAATTAGCCATTTAGTGGTTAAAGGTTACTTGGGTTTATCCAATATTTCAAAAAGTTCGATTGATAGGTAGCATATTCATGAGAAGTGGGGCATGCAATTTAAGGAAGGAATATTTCTTAGTAATGGGTTTATATCAACCTTTAGATTCTGAATGCAGCTTCCAACGCAACGTTTGTTTTAATGGATGAAGATTTTGAGGAACCCTTAAAATTTTGGATGCTAATCCATCCCTCACCCTTTTGAAATTGTTGAGGAGAAATTTTTGTGGGTGATATACCCTTTGGACTCTGTGGAAAATAGTAGGATGGGAAGGAAATAGACAACTCACCTTGAATCAACAAAGCAACAAAAGAAGGCTTCAGGGCCACGGCTGTGAGCCAATGATATACGGGCCGTGTGTAGGTAGGCACGAAGAAACCTTGAGCGCCACGGCGGTGCAGAGAGTCGCAAGCCCTGAATGGTACTCGTGTTGGATGAGGAGTGCATGTTTGCTAAGAACCGCACGACCCATAGCCAAGATCCACTGCACGACACTTGAAAATAATGCATAATGGCCCATAATGCTCCACCAAGTATTGTACAAAAACTCAGCGAAAGCAACACGCGTGTGAGAAGAAACAGTGGTAGTTAATCAACGCAGATAAATGGAGAGAAAATATAACTACTGAACAAAAGAAATACCATGCTAATCAGCCTAGCGTGGGAAAGGATATAGAAGATTAAGGGTTGTAAATAGGCCTTGCATATACCTTTTACCCTTTATCCATATTATGTATACACAATGAGGTATCTCAAAGAAAAAGATTCACATGGAATGTCCAAAAGTATATGGTGGGATAGTATACGTGTAGAATGAGATGTTTGTGTACTCGTTTTATGTACATATTGTGCAAGGGAAAGAATGTCTTATGTGTTTATCTTCTTCATGTGCACTTTCGATGTCATCTTCCCTACTAGAAAATTATCGTACGGAGGTTCTACTGTCGATCTTAGCTACATTGGCCTTAACCTATTGGACCAAATCTCAAAAGTGTTGTTGTAGGCCGTGAATGAATAAATTCCTACTAAATGACCAGAAATATATACACTAATGTTAACTTTTCCTTAAAGGATTGAATTGAAAATAATATTTCATGTATTAATGTCATCCAGGATAAAAAAAAGTAGATAGTTTCAAAAATTCAACAACAATCATACATTGGAGAAAGGATGTTTCAAGGGGGAAGAGGGGGTTGTGGTAGAAACAAGGTTTAGAATTCCCTCACATGACTTGTCTGGCCCACATGGGAGAGGAGGGGGAGATGGATCGGGAGAAGAAGGGGATCCTTGCAACTACATGAGCTATACAGAAGAGAACCTAGTTTTTAGGGATTTAGATGGATGTGGAACAAGTGAGGATAAACCTAATTTTGGAGGGATGAGGGGAACATTTTCTCACAGAGTAACGCTCAAATTCATGGATCAAAAGTTTGTCTATGATGAGAGAAGACATGATGAGAGAAAACACTAGAAACACAACACCTGATGATCAATGAGGAAGCACCATCTTTACTAAATACTAGGACTCATCTGGTAACCCTAATTTACCGACTACAACAAGTCATTAAGGCACACATAAAACTTGGATCATTTATTATTTGAGGAAAAATAACAATTCATGGAAAAAGTTAAGTTGAGTTAGTCATAGATAAAGGTTTCTCAGAGGAGTACATAAGATCGAAAGAAAAGTAAACCCTTTTTAGATCATAATAATGTATACTAATTATTATACCAGTAGGAAAGGACATTAGATACCTTACTACAAATGATGGGCTATGATTGTTGTGTAGACCTACTAGAAGAATGCATATGTACTAGTTGAATCAATATTACAATTCAATATTGCTCACTTGCGATGAGAAACATTTATTATCACTTACAAGAGGTCCATTGTCACACGCCAATCATTAAAATCCTAGATAAAAAAATTATATGATGTTTATAAAATCTTAATACTTCAGATCAAGACATAATGGACCGAGTACGGTGCCTTTCACCTGAATTTGAACCCATTTGAGTGTTAGTGGAACTCTAGAGTAGATTTATAATTTGACCATTTAATTATGAGAGTTTAATCTAACTTAACTTATGATGATTTATATATATATTAATAAAGTTTCATCGTATTGTAGGGATTTTTAGGTGCAAGATAAAAGATATGAGGAAGACGTGTTTTATCCAATTTGGTTACTTTTAAGGATGATTCTATTAATACTTTTAGGGAGCTTTCATAATTATCCTTCTATATATGGTAATAGATACATAAGAATTTTCCTTTAGTGTCTTAGAAATCAACCAGAGAAGGGGTTTTTGATAGAGTTTGATGATTTCTTTAGGATATGTTTCCTAGGTTCTACTCGTGTAGAAACTATCCTTTTTATTAGTAATATGTAATACCTTTGGTACAGATGTTTGAGAAATATCTGAGGTGGATGAGTATATCTATAACAAGGAAATTCTAAGGAATTGAGAGAAGGTCACAAGGGTTATATACTAAAATACGTGGCTATTCAGTTTTAGTAAGTGGGTGCTTTGTTTCCATTACATGTATCCAGATTCTCTTTTATTTTGACCAGGGTAAGAAAAATAGCGGTCAATAGAGTCTAATTAGATTCAGTTATCATGGTGTAGGTTACCAACAAGTAGATGACACTAGATTCTAATTGAAATTGACCACCCAATATTCTAGAGTTCCCTCAACACTGATGAGTACATCTTAGTCAATCAAGACTCTCTTAATTCAACATATTCAATGTTATCAACAAAATAAAGGACTATATATACCTCACAATCATTTATGTAGGCTGTGAGATAAACATGAATGCTTCATGCCTATATATATATATATATATATATATATATATATATATATACGATGTTGCCGGTTGCAAAGACATGGAAGTGGATGATACAAATTCAGAGTGATCTGGATCTCAATGAGTAGGGCCAAAAACATCACAATATGAAGGAGAAGAATTGGTCAGACGAAGGTGACATTGGCAGGGAGAGAGGACACTGTTAGAACCTTACAAGCCACAAGACAAGGGAATTTCTTTCATGGTGGCAATCCCTTCCTTCCACCTAACACTGCCCTAGAGGAGCACAATGCTTGATGCCTTTCCAACATTCTGTATCCATGACTGGAGAACGACCAGGTGATCTTCTCTACCCTATTTGAAAGAGATGTCAGAGCTATAAGAATATGATTAGGTAGCAAAGGGAGGTGGATGGTCGCCTTGTCCAAAGAACCTATGCCCATCAACAATAGGCCAATGTCGGGTGCCACTACTAGAGCCAAGGAGGCAAATACCCTCATGTGTGGGTTGAAGAGGAATTAGGAATTTTTTGGTGGTCTGAGTGATGAGCATGGTTGAGATCACCATAATTGTCCTTTCCACAAGTCAATTTTGCCTAAATCAGGACGGGCCAAGCCACTACATGAGTCTTGTTGGGGTACTCTACTAAATAGAGGAAACAGAGGAGGTTTGTGACCCTCTAGGAATGAAGGGATCATAGACCAAGTGGATCTCGTCTAGGGCGTATCCTGTCCCAGACCTAATTAAACCCACATGTGGTAATTCATGTTCAATTTATTCAGGTACGGTTTCTATATTACATAAATCATTGCAAGTAGTTTGTATGTCGGATGGGGTCAAGACAAATATGGATTTTGATCTATTTTTCTATATTTAAGTTATGGATGAGTTTTAAAGGTTTTTTTGGCTCTAAATTTCCCTCTTTGGAAAATAACATGAAAATATAGAAACTAGAGTGAAGGTTGATTATTAATGAATGTTAATTGAATATACATAGGGATTATAGTTCAACCAACCCAAGAACATGATTAATGTTTCATTAACCTGGAAAGAGAAATTAGGATCTTCTCTGAGAGAGACATAAGTGGTCCATGACTTGGTTTTCTTTATATTGCATCATTCAATTTGGTTTGCATTATCATGTTTAAAGTTATAATATACATGCTACAATGTAAACCTGTTGATGATTTAAAGAGGTAAATATTTATAACATATCTTGTAAAGATTTACTACATACATGTTTATTTCTTAATATATACTTTGTTAAGAATTATACCTCCCATGTTTAGGATATGTAATTCAATTATAGTTAAAGACCCTAAGTAAGATAAGATAAGATCATATCAGAACAAGAATTGATAACTAGGCCCCATTTCATAAACATTTTATGGAAGGTTGTTGCCTCATGAACCCCCATCATTTCATTGGTTCAAGCTCAAGACTGTGCACTTTGAGAGTGTTAGTGATGTTTATGTTTATGGATTCAAGCCTAAGAATGTACACATGAAGTGTCCTCAGAAGGCTGCACACCTCATGTGTTAGTGAGATTAGATCAGATAAGGTTCATTTATTAGGTGCTCTAATGAGAATGCTTAATCAAGTTAAGAATGCATCATAAATCCACGATAAAGTTTTATGTATGTGCACATTAGTTATAATATTTTTGTTAAGTTATTCTCATATTATTATTGTAATCCAACCACATACAATTAGTTCATCGAATGCATGGCTATGTTTGAATGCACATATTTTGTCTTCAACATAGGATAGATCTCAATAGGTGGATGTATATATGATTTCATGGCCTGATGGGGTGCCATCCATGTGACCCAAGAAGGTTTAGTTAGTTTTATACTTCTTCATGTATCAAGTTCCCTAGATGTTAGTTTTGGGAAACGAGTTTATATATGTGAATTAATGTAAGTATATCATTTGTAAAGTTATTTTTATTATTGGAATGAATGATATATGTTGTTTATGAGAGTCTAGGAGTGAGATTTTGACGAGCCATGCTTCCATGTTGTTATATATGGATCACACTTGGAGGATTCTACAAGAGTGGTATCAAAGAAATAATATATATGGCCACCAGGAACGTTCTCAAATTCTTGTAGTCTTCAACTCTAATATGAGTCCTAAGAGTAAGGAAAGCCATACCAAATAGTATTAGTAATAAGATCCTCTTAAAGATGCAGAGATGTGTTAACATAATTCCCAACATAATATATCATGGTATATTGTGAATATATAGATATCCTATCGTGAGGGGTTGTTATATCCTAGACAGAAGGTGTACCATTATAATAAGATATTTAACTATAGATAAAGTAGGATGAAGTCTTCAATAAGTTAGATTTCAGGATAATGGAGTAATGGGTGAATTAATGAGGTTCATGATGTTTCCCTTAAGGGAAATCACTCACCTATTACATATGGCTAGAATAAATGTATAACTACCAATTGTGTTTTCCTGAATAATGAATTTGGATTTACATTTTATGATGGTTTTAGATCTTCTCTTGAGTGGTTCACTTTTGATCAGAATAAAAAGATATTTTGTTATAAGTGTTATAGTCAAAGTGTGAAAACTTTTCAAGATGTATCTATTCTCAAACTCTTTTGAAAGAAGGAACTAAAAGTAGGTTTTATCATGATTTTGTGTTTTAGGAATAAAAGTTGTTGCATGTATAGTGGAAGATACAAAGAGGGATAAGTAACCTTAGGTTTAAGTGTCTATTTGTAATGGGTTTTGATTTATGACTTCATAGCTCATAGAATGTCCACTTTATTTCTCAATAGCTTACAGTATGGGACTTAGATAAATTGAAAACCTTAGAGCATATATAATGAAGTAACAAATCATATTATACTAATCTCCTTCCTCCTGGTGCTTGTGGAATGGGACACTTGTACTAGGGGATATTGGGTATGAGTTTAATATGATCTGTCATCTCTAGATATGTATATTCATGAGAATGTGTCAAAAGATGACATTAAGAGTTAATTCTTGGAACCCATACATGTCTCCACTTGAACTTGATAGAACCAACACTAAGTAGAAGTCCAAAAATCATGGTCGATGATATATTATTTGGCATAAAGAATATAATAATTAAAATAGAGTTATAACTTGCTTGGGGATACCCCAACATTGCAAGAGTAAGACTCCTTAGTGTACATGTTCATCTAGTAATGCATGCTCTAGCTTATCCAAAAATAGTTGTGGAATGTTAATGATTAAAATAAGTCATTAAAGGTTAGGGAATGCGGGTAAGTATAGTAATAAATAATATTTTTAACTAAGGTTTCTCATTAGATGAGATGACAAGATTTGACTTCCACAAGCATATTGAGGACTTATTGTTCTTACCTAGGAATCCCAACCTTGAATGAAATGATATAATGTTTTCTTAAGGAAGAATACCATTATATGTTTGTGTATGCAGATTTGAGGTATGTGAAGGATTAAGAAAGTCCTTAGGTAGTGGTTGAGTTATGTTCTAACAAGAATTTGATTCTTACTTGTAATAAATAGATGCACATGTATCATGAAACATGTTAAGGTAATCAACCTCCTTTTTAGGAGAATCTATGATGTATTCTTATTCAACCCACCCTCCTCTTGTAGGTAAAAACTTCAAATTTTTTACATTATTAATGTGAAATCGAAATTTGCTAGAACTTCTACTATTACAAAAGATAAAGGAGAGAGGATGATCCACATGGTCGAGGGGAGGGCCTTTGTAGACAAGATCCTTATGTCCTATTTTTAGGTGATGTTTTGCTAGAGAGTCTACAAAGACATTCATTCCACAATCCAACTTCATGATCTACATGTCTACCTTGATAGCAATGTTACTATCTAATTTGATTATGGTTGTTATATGTTTACATTCTTTCAGTGCCTATATAGCTAGATCAATAGCTTTGAGTTTAGGTTCTACTACAAAGATGACTCAAATAGTACAAGCTACTCCTTTTAGTCATTTCCAATTCCAGTTGAGGATGGTAACATCAAATTGTGGAATGAATTCCTTTCACATATGCATATGACATTGTTAGAACCCTACCCATATACAAATTGATACAATGTGTATCATGCTCAATACCTTGGTCCATGCCCTTCCTTTGTTGATCCCAGGCCTCAATGGTATTGTTGCAAAGGGATATGAACGTGCAAATTTACTTTTCTACACTTGTGTGAAGGTTCTCAAACACTAATTAGTTTCTAGTAGTCCAAATGATCCAGCAACATTAAGCAAACTTGGATATGTGGTCTTTGTTACTTTGCATATTCAACTTCATCTAGACCATGAGGTAGTCACATGGTAAGTGTTAGAGTTACCAAGATAGTTGAGTTGTTTCCATACAAATCTTGCATATGGATCATCCCATAGTGGATGTAGGGAGTTGTCCTCTTTGATTTTAACCTGGGTCAGGCTCCATCATTCGTGAATCTCCTATGTTTCCTCCTTTTATTTTTTATAATGGCCTCATGGCCTACAAGTCACATAAAAACTCTAACATTGCTAGTGACCCTTAGATTCTAGATAGTTGTCCATAGACCATCTATGGACTGCTCTTTATCACTGTGAATGAACTCATATGCAGAAATGGCCGTGTACTTTCCCCTCATATCATGCTTCCAGCTCCATGTATCTCATGTGTAGCTGTTATGTGCGACATGTATGTTTGTAATTCAGTCTAGACAGTCGTTGGGTAGGAATCTCCTCATGAAAATTGTTTCCTAGTTCCCACTTCAAGTTAACTAGGTTGGATATCTACATGATACTCTTTGACAAGTTGTAAGATGTTATCAATAAGATTCCCCTAATTGGGCACCCACTCATCAAGCCATACTAGCGTGCCTTTCCCGTTATTATTGGTTTTTACACAGTTTTCATGTCTGATGATTGAGCTAATATGAATATCCCTCTACAAAGGAGTAGAGCAAAATCCTTTTTGTCCATTGAATTTTTTGTATTTATATTGTATGCCCTCCTTCCATAGTGATGGCCTATCATTCTTCATATCCCAAGTAGTTTTCCAAAAAACCACCTTATTACAAGATAACATAGATTTGATGCCTAGTCATCCCTTCCCCATGTTCAAGGAAACTTTTCTCCAAGAGATTGGTTTTTCTTGTGGCTTCCTTCTCAAATGAACTTCCTAATGATCTTGTCAATATTCTTATAAAGGCTACTAGCAATCATCACCATCCGAATGGTATACGTCAGCAAAGTGGTGAGGACTAGTTTTGCAAGGGAAATTCTACCATCCAGAAATAAGGTATGAGACACCCACCCATTGATCATCTACACTATAGTGATCACATTGTTCTTATAGGTAGCCTTCTTTACTCTTTTGTGGAGTATAGGAACTCCCAGATAGCCGCCTAAGTCCATAGTCAATGTAAGGTCATTAGAAGTGCTAATGTTGGATTTGGTTTGGTGATCAATAGATGAAGAGAAGAAAATCTGAGTTTTTTCTATTGAGATCAGTTGTTGAGCTACTTTCTCAAAGAACATTAAGGAATCATTAATAATGACAATTTGATGCATGTACGCCTTGGTGAAGATAGAAATATCATATGCAAAACTTATATGATACACTGTGGGTCTTTGTTGGGAGATTTTGATAGGTTTCCATTTTCCTTAACTAACATACTGATCGATTAGCACTGAGATGCATTCCATACACCCGACAAATAGATAAGGAAATAAGGGGTCACCTTGCCTAAGTCCCCTAGAGGTTTTAAAGCTTGACATGGCTTCCATATTCCATATGATGTTATTAGACCCGATGAATAGGGAATTAGTAGCATATTGCTTGATATTTTCTGGCATGTGCACTTTGTTGAGTGTATCCTTGATAAATATCCAAGACATTTGGTTGTAGGATTTAGAGAGATCTATACTTATAACCATTTGAGGTGTAGAGTGTTTTCTGTGTAAGTTATGACTTCCTTAACTAGGATGATGTTTTCTAAATATTCATGCCTAGGACAAAGCTAGTTTGGGTAGGTGATATCTGATGAGGTATAAACTTCTTAACACATTTAACTATGACCTTGGACGCTAGTTTCATACAAGCATTATTGAGTGAAATAGGTATGAGTTTGTTGTAGTTATTTGGCTTCTTGATCTTTGGGATAAGGACAATGCTCAGGTTACTAGTAGCGTCAGGAATTAGTCCCCGATTTAGTGTATGCCTGATGGATTTTAGGATGGAAATTTTGATCATTTTCTAGTTATTTTTGATAGATATGTTACTAGTACCATCAAGTCTTGTTTCCTTTTAAGGATCTAGTTTTTCAAGATTTCCAAAATTTCATATTCAATAGGGGTAGTGGCTAGTTCTGGTGCCCGCCTAGCTGATAGGTTCTTGAAACCTCATGGCATCACCTCCATATTCTATTGAGAGGGAGTACTCATTGCATTAACAACTTTTTGAAGTGATCAGAGAGCATGTTCTTTAGCTCATGACTTTTGGTAACCCATTCTCCATTCTTGTTTGTAGGGTGTTTGTACAATTAGTTCTTCTCCTACTGTTAATGAAAGCATGGTAATTTTTTTTTGTTATTGTCCTCATGCTTTATCCAAATGATATGGCTTTGTTGTTTCTAGATTTCCTTCTTCTTCTACAATATGGTATCAAGATCATTTTTCATATTTAGGCAGTCATGATCATTATCAACATTGTGGTTTACATCTAGTTCCTTTTGAAGGTTACAAATGGAAGATAAGGTTTTACTCTTGTTTCTTCTCACATTTTCCATGGTTTTTATATCCAAGTTAAGGATCATCCTCTGAATATTATTCAATGCATCGTGGAAGTAATCTTGGTTGTTCCATTGTTACTTGATGTGTCATGAAACTCATGATGAACTTTCTAGGATCCTTTCATTCTGAATCTCCTATGATACTTCTAGTCTGCACTTTAAGCATTGCTATAAGATTATGGTCAGAACCAATTCTACAGAGGTTCTTATAAATAAATCTGTGTTCATATATTCATTCAGCATTGGAAACTACCCTATCAAGCCTTCCATCAAGCAACCTTTTTTGTAAGTGAATTTATAACTTGTTCTACCAATATCATTCAGTCCAGCTAGGATTAGAGCATTCTTGAATCTTGTTGCCACATTGAAATTAAATGCACTACTTCCAATATTATCATCTGGGGACAAAATACAATTGAAATATCCTACTACTATCCAAGCCTTATTGATAGTCTGGCTGAGATGAGATGTTCCCAGAGGACGGGCCTTCCTCCAGGGCACAAACTAGCATAAAAAAAGTGTAGCACACACTGCCATTAACACAAGAGTGTACATGATATCTATGGCTTTGAATGATCTGAATTTCACATTCATTTTCATCCCAAAGCATCCAAATACCTTTAGAAAAACCACAAGCTTCAATCCTATGGAAGCTTGTGAAACCTATGTCTTTGATGGATTTTTCTACTTGCTCCCCTGAAATACTAGGATCGACAATCACAACTATGTTAACTCTATGATTTTCTATCAGTTATTTGAGGTATGACTGGCTTTGACTTTTCCAGCACCTCTTATATTTCATACAATTGTATTAATCACAAAATTAAATAGAAAATTGGAACTACTTACTTAACATACCAAAACTTCATTCTTGATCACCACCCCTTTCTTGATCATACTTCTGACGTTGTAAGGATGGATCTTCTACCGACTTCCAGTACTTTGTTTTTCCTTCTTCTCCTTTGCTTTCTTGCTATCATTTATAATGTTGTTGCTTACCTCTGGGGTTCTCTGATTTTCATCAACTAGCATTATGTCTACTTCCTGGCCCTCATTTATGTTTCTTGAATTGTCCACTAGTTCTTTAGTAGGTCTTCCCATGACTATTTTGTTGCCTGCATGGACAACAACTATGTGACTTGTCTCCGCCTATGCTTTTTACTTTTCTACTAGATGAGGTACATCCGTCTCGAACTCCTTGTTCATAGTGCCCTGTGATATTTGTGGCCCCATCAACATCATTGTTTAGCTGTTGTTTTTCCTCTAGATCTTAAGACCCACATTATTTTCATGTGTGTTGCTTCATTGTTAAGTATTTAACTCATTACTACGAATTTATGTTACCTCTTCTTCTTCTCCCTCCAATATGTTAATATTGATTTGCACGCCTTTTTTCCTTAAGATTACTCATGCGAGGAGGTTCCTTTTTTACTTGATTGTCTGCTAGTCAGTATAATTTTACCATAGTTAACTACCATTTATATTTCTCATCCAACCTTCTTACTCCAGATTCATCTTCCTTTTATAGAGGTGTGGAGCTCATCGACTCTTCATTTGGCCCTTTACAACCTTTTGCAGATTTTCCCAACTTCCCAAATTGCAGGCACATATTTTAAATCCATTCACATTCAATTTTATATTCCCTAACATTGATAAGAATTGTGGGGTGGATTAGTTTACTGGCATCAATTTCCACAGTTAGCCTTGTAAATGCTTCTGGTGTAGTTAGCAAAGTGATCATGCACTCTAATCAGCCTCCCTATGGCTTGTCCTATTTGTTAAAATATTTCTCTATTATAGTAATGGATAGGTAGGCCCAATTCTCTTATCCTCCTGAGTATTTGATCAGGTAGTCTCTTCGGCAGTTCAAATTATCCATCCCAAGGCCAAACTGTCAGGGAGGTTCCAAACAAGGACCATGGTCCTTTGGTAAGAGCACTAACACAATCTCCTTTGCTATAGAACTGAACGATGTAGTAGTGGTCTGTTAGTTCATAAAGCTCAAATTGTCTTGTAGGTTGCCAAAGAAGTTTTAGTTGCTCAATCATAGTAAAAAAACCCATAGAACTATCTATCAGCTTTATGATCGCATCATATTTGAAGGGTTTGCTTAGAAATTCCTCTGCTTTTGGTGCCACATAGATCTTAGGTGGCCTTTATCATTTACTAGTTCAATATCATCAGGGTTGAGAATCTCTTCTAGTTCATTGTTGATGCATAACAGATCCATTGACCCTTTGGCTCATGTCTCAGTGATGTCCTACTTGAATTACTTTTGAGTACTCATCAGTGTGTCATCTGTAAGGAATGGGTTTTGTTAATCCACATACTATGAATCCTTCCCTCGAGGTATGTGATCAATCTCCATCAATGAGGATTGATCACCATTGCTTCTCATTCACTCACCTCTCATGCCATTGTATGTCAGGTTTATCCCTATTTCCAAGACATGGATATGTGTGCTCTTTGGTTGAGATGGAATCCTTATGATTCTAGCTTGGTGCATTGCCCCATGGCCTTCATTATCATGTAGGGTTGCTCTAGAATTGCATGTGCCACCACCACCACCTTACTCCCATTTCCTCCCATCGTTACTTCCAAACTCAAATCATAATAGTAAGATAATTACCCTCTAAAGTAAATGAATATAAATGTTTTTATTAAATGATATGTTCATGTAGATAGTTAAAGCTTTAAGATGAAATTGGTGTATTAAGGTTCTACGTCATGTTTCCTAAGCATAAATGCTTATGTGATTAAAAAATCCTAAAGCCTAAGTAAATGAAGAAAGTTGCATATCTGAATCTATCCTGGCTTTTAGTTATTGGTGCACCATGTTGTGTATCATACCAGATCAATACCAAGTGTATATGTTCCTACATATAGTTCATGATTTTAATATATTATATTAGGAAGGATTAGTGAGGACAAAATAATCATTTTGTAGATCCATAAATTGTCATTGATTTATCTAATCCTTTTTTGGGTTTAGGGGGTTCATAATTGAAGGTAAGTATGGTCTTATTCGTTCTTTATATATTATAAAAATAAGGAATCCCTAGAAACACGATTCCAAGGAGGAACCTAGGGTTGGTGAGTATTTTTGGGGAATATTTGAAGACTGTTGAATCATGTTGTTCTTAATGTTTGGGTTTGTAAAGTAGTAGTACATTTTTGTTTAAATACCAATGTTAGGTTTGCAATGAATAGTATGATGAAATCAAAAATCTCTTCATGATTATAAATCTTAATTTTAAGTATGAATCTTCTCACAAGTAGAATTGTGATGTGTATATGGTGAATAATAGAATATAATGGTAATCAAGCCATGATCCAAGTTTAAGTTGATACATAATAGTAAAATGATTTTTGGAAGTAGGTAGATAGTCGTTAAGTTTATATATAATGATGCTTTAACCATGAGGTGGTATCAAGATATGTGGTAGTATATATTAGTGGTCTAGTATTACACTAATATGAGGTTCTACATGATGTTGATAGGAGATAGAGCCTAGAAGGATGTGTGATTAATGTTTCCTTTAGTACTCTTAGGGATAAGAATGGTTGTATGGTAAGACATTGACTACAAATACCTTGGGTTTATCTAAACAAGATCACCTTGGTAAGATGGTTAAAGTAATTTAGAGTAATGTTAACTCGGTGATCCTAAGGTTAATGAGCACATGGGTGCAATGAGAACTTAGTGCAATGAGCACTTTGGTTCTAGTTTATGTGGAAAGTCACTTTGGTTGACCCACTAATGGCAATTAGTAGTATCATTCTAAAAATAAAGAATCATGAGATAATATTCAAGGCATATCTTAAGACTATAAGATAGACTCATACCTAATAATCCTTATACCCCTAACACTTAAGTTTGTGCAAACCATAGATTAATTCCGTAAAAGGAATGACCAACTAGGGAATAATGTTAGAGGCGTTCAAAACCCATAACCATATGTCTAATGGTTCTTACAACCAAAGCAGATAATCACTAGAGATTTTTTAACCCCTTTGAAAGGAAATTATCATGACCCAAGTCAATGTATTATATGATTATAAGGTAAATAAGTAATAATGACTAGTTTATACAAATTTCTAGATCAAGTGGGGATTCTAGTTGCACTAGTAAGATGATGTTTGGGTGTTTTAGTTACACTAGTAAGTTGATGTTTACCTATAGGATATGCAAAAAAATAACATTTTAAATGATACTCAGTCTATTAACATGATAGGTTGTATCCTTAATAGGCACCATAACTTTTTAATGAGAGGAATTGAGGATAGTAGAAGTATGAGGAATAACATGGTGCTTATCTTATTAGGGTGAATATAATATGTTGATGTATGTACCAAAATGTATGGTGCACAACTATGAATAGGTTAACTAACTTAAGTAAGAATCATTCATGTAAATATGGTACTAAGGCATTGTTATGACCGCATATGAGCTTAATTGGTAAACTAGGGTTTACTTGGATGCTTATATGCTTAATTGGATTGATCATTGCTTTAATATAATTAATGATGATAATTAAATTATGATGTTTTAAACCTAATAAGAACGTTAAGTGTTCTATTGTTTGAGAAATTAGGGTTTGAGAAATATAAACCCTAGTTAGCTGAAATTAGTGTTTTTATGGTACATGAGTATGGAATTTGATCAGGATAACAGTGTGGTAAATGATTTTTCCTATTTTCTATTTTTTTTTATTTAATTTAATTTTGGATATGATATGGATAACTCAATCATGCATATTGGAGAAAAATTTTAGAATATTTGAGTGTTCTTTGAATGTGGTTCTCAGTCGAACTATACTTCGACCAAAATGCTGATAGAGTGCTTTTTAGCAGTGTAGTTTTTTATTTTTAGTTATTTATTGGTGACTCCAAATGATCTGAAATTTTAACTGGAGATCTGAAACTTAATCGTAAATAATGTGTAAAAGTTTCATAATTTTTTGATGCGTTTAGATCTTATCAGTAGACAAATTATAGTAATACTTTTATGACAAAAAATTCAGCTGAAATAAGAGAAAGTATAGTGAGGGGTCAATGTGCAACTGACCCAAGTAGCTCAATTGCTCTATATGGTCAACCTAACACACAAGGAGATCTCATAATTCATTATTCAATCTAGAGAAATGAAATCTTAGAGAGAGAGGGATAATTAGGGTTTGAGAGGAGAAAGTGATGGAAATGCTGACCTAGGGTTTTGCGGTCCGAGGAATGATGAAATCATGTAAGTTTAGCTTCTTTGGATATAGTTTCATAGTGATTCTTCTCTCACATGTCAAGATTCCATCCCTCCTCTGATTTGATCTGAAATGGTGTCAAAACTTCCCCTTTTCTCACACTTTCTTCATAATCCCTCATTTTTAGGGTTTTCGAGTTCCCCTGCGACGATCAAGACCGGGGAAAGTTTGGGGAACTCCACCCGTCCATTTATGCTACGTCTTAGTCATCCTTGATACCCATGGTCAAATGTACTCTGCTCATCTTCAAAATCATATCAGATGTAGCTTGGAATGGCCTTTCAAGCAAGAGTTTGTTGCCATGATCATCCTGCATTTCCATCACCACGAAGTCTATAGGAAAAACAAATTTGTCTACCTTTAGCAACTTATCTTCACAAATGATGTCTGGCTTGACCAGAGAGTTGTCTACTAATTGAATAGTCATAATGCTTTTCTTGGACTCCAAGAGACCTATATTCTTGAAAGTTGACAAGGGGATGAGATTGATGCTTGCCCTCAAATCACAAAGAGCTTCTTCAAACATGGTCTTCCCTATAAAGCAAGTAATGTTAAAACATATTGGATCTTGTCTTTCTAGAGGTAGCATTCCCAGAATGAATGCGCTCACCTGTTCCTTCAACACTGCTACATCAATATCATGTATCCTCTTCTTCTTGGTAATTATGTCTTTCATACAGTATCTTCTCAATCACATCAATGAGTGGAATGTTGACAGATAATTTTCTAAAACCATCTAAGAACTTCTTGAACAACCGATCCACTTTCTTCGCCTTCAATCTATTTGGAAAAGGCACTGGGGTCACTGGTGTCCTATAGTGAGGTGGGATATATGCTTCTTTTATTACTTCTTTTGGCTCTAGGTTTTCCATCTCAACTATTCTGTCTTCTTCTATTGGCTCTGGCTCTACTATGGTTTCAGCTATAGGTGGCTCCTTTGCACTTGTGGTGTCAATTACCTCTAGTTTAGTTTGCTTATGGTTGAGTAATTTCTTACCACTTCGTAGTAGTATCACCTTCACTTAATGACTCACAGATGGAGTATCTATATTCCCTGGGAAACCCTACTGACTTGGCTTCTTCAAGGAAGCCACATATGCTACAAGTTTAATAATTTGGATCTCTATGTTGTGAATCTGGGCTCCATGATTCTGAAGTTCTCACTGTGTTTGGCTGATAACTACCTCATTTTACTTGACCAGTTTCCTCAAGATATCATTTGTACTCTCTTCTTTATTTCTCTACTTCTACTAGTGTGCATTTCCTTGCTATTTTCCTTGATTTGGCTCCTACTAAAAGTTGTTGGGATCCTTCTAGGATAACATGGGGTCTTTTATCCAAAAGTATTCATTGTTCCTGTACCTCTACTATCTCATGTACTTCACCTTCTCTTCTTCTTCATTGGAAGAATTTCCATCCTTCAGACATAGATTTTTGGCGATTAAATCAAGCTTCTCATTCAGAGCATTGATCACTTTAGACTCCCCAACACTCTTGATTGTGGTTGTGTGTTCTCTCTCTTCTCTCTCCAAGACTGCTTCTTGGCCATATTTTGTATGATCTCATGCCATCTTGAGGTCTTATTGTTGAGAAAGAATCATGTTACTACACTATCAAGTGTGGTCCTCTCACCATGATGTAGACCATAATAGAACATATTTTCTTGGTCTTCTAAATTGATCTCGTGATGAGAAGACTTGGGTGAATTGCTAGGTATTTGATATGAGATCGAGATTTTCAGGGATGAACTACATTTTTAAGGTGTTTTCACACCTTAGGGTGAGTGGGAACTTCCTTTGAACAGTATATTGCACAAAAATTGTTTAAATCATCCATAATCTTTAATTTCTTAGTATGAGACTACAAACCCTGAATTGTGTGTTTGATCTAAGTTGTTGCAAAATGATTTGAAATGGATTCTTCCTTTGTTTGGATGAACTTGAGATGATAAAATCATATTATAAATGTATACAATACATCCTAATAAGAATTTTCTAAGTATTCGCAGAGGTTATAAGAGTAAACTGAAATATAGGGAATTTGTCTATGACTGAAATTGCTGTATAATTAAATAGAGAAATTTGTTTATCTGGATCCCCTTGGTTATGAATGATTGTTTATCTGAATTCATAGTACATATATGTGAGATACTATCTTGGTATCACTTAAGGTGAATAGTGTTTGTTTGATACCTCAGTAAAGAGGGTGAAACCCTAGATGCGAGGAAAGTTGGATATTTGCGAATAGATATCGTGAAACCCATTTGAATGGATTTTCTTGATATGATAGACTTTATTTATTACATTTTATTATTGATGCATGTTATCTCAGTGAATGGCATGGAAACCCAAATTCAGCTCAGTTCCAAGGTTTCATACATATATTGATTTTATATGATTTGTTGATAGTAGTCTTTATTTAGTGAATGTTTATGTCGTATGAAATCCTTATGAGAGCCATGTGATAAGTGAATGAGGTAAATGAAACCCTAAGGATAGGGTGTTAAATGAATCAAGTATTTTGATATCAATGTTCTCAGTATGAGATGTGGTGATGCACAACCCAGGATTTGGGTCGATGTGTATGTTTTCTAAGAAAGTACAAATAATTTACAGGTGCAAATGACGATTACTCGTATGTCAAGTAATTAACTCTTATCAGTGTATTAAGAAGTTCAATTGCATGATTTCAGTGTATATGTGCCAAGTTGACATGTATTCAGTTTATTTAAGAACTTTAGTCATGTTGCATTTATAGTATGTTGATTTCTCAGTAAATTACAATGTTTTAAATATACTGCTCTGCCAAGTTTAGCATGATGTACATGTTGTATTATAAACTTTAATTAAATAGACACGGTACCATAGAGATATTAGAGTCAAGTATAAGTAAGAGAAAGGTACAACGTAGAAAGAACTTTCCAAGAATAATAAAATAATAGACATAGGTTCCCTGAACACCGTAGATTCCCTATGGATGTCTGCACTGTAGGGAGGAAATAATCCACCCTGGCAGCGACCAATATAAGGGGATTGGATCGCACCCACAGAGTGTGCGGGGAGACAAAGCCCTTGAGGAAGTCTCCTAAGAGAAGATAGGTTACCCAACATGAACCGAAGATCTCGGTGGTAACCCAGAGGTACCCACAGAGCGTACCAAGATGAGGCCCATAGAGCGTCTTAGACCCTATGCCTGTGTACTCAGCCTAGAAGGAGAGGTCCAGTTAAAGGCCAGCTATTTAGCCACCTTAGTCAGATGTGACAATTCAAGTCAAGCAAACCCAAATTCAGTTATAGGCTTAGCTTCTCGGGTTTTAAGCTAAGTCTTGTACGGTGAGATCATAGTTCACTACGAGTCTTCATATGTAGAGTACACTGCAAATGATCAGAGCATAAGAGAAAATATGTTCATATAGGTTTAAAGAGTTTCTTATAAGTAGGAAAGGCTAAGAAAGATTCGAGTACAGTTTCCCAGCAATTATTCTTTGTATGTTTCTGAATTATTAGTTCTCTTTGAAATTAATCAAGCATGCTCATATATTGATTTACTCTTGTTGATATCTAGAGCATCCTGCCAAATTTATGATTGTCAATGATCAATCTCTTTAAAGCTTACTACTGTTATAATTGATATAAGTTGCTCAAAAGTATATCTGTAAATATATCAGTGCTTTAGACTGTTTCTTTGAAGTACTCATTCACAGAGTGAGTAGGCTCACCCCTCTACTCACAATTTTTAGGGAAACCACGTGGACTTGATGAAGGTCAAAGCATCATAGTAGATCTACCACATGAGTTAAGTATGAGATTAGTTAAGTTCAGTCGGTCCTTGTCACTCTAGGTCCTAGTATAGATGTGAGAGTGTTGTAAGTAATGTTTTGTATCTTTGTTTCCTTAATAAGAGAGAATGAATATGATTATCATGTCATATGTACCTGAGAATGAATGTATGGATGTGTATCGTTTATTTTGATATCATATTAAAGAAATCAATGTTTAGATTCCCTTGTAAATTTAGTTTATGTGGTTCAATGCGAGAAAACAAAGAGTTTGAAAAAGAAGAAAAAGTTAAGGGTGATTTTTGTATTACGTTAAACTCTCAATGTTGAAATAATAGTAGTCGGAATTGCACTCATGCTGGTACAAGTCTCTGGGATCCAAAAGATGACCCTCGCCACTGACTGCAAGGTGCTTGTGAATATGCTTCAGATAGATTCTGATATCAATCCTAAGTATACAATCTTGCTCGAGAGGATAAAGAAGAATCTGACCTTGAACGAAGATTGGGAGCTCAAATATGAATCAAGAAACTATAACAAGGTCAATGATGCCTTAGCCAGATCCCACCAAAAGCAAATCATAGGTAGCTTTGACTACCCTAGACCCCCTGAGTGTATCCTACCTATCTTAGAGGAAGACATGCAATGGTAGTAGTACTACCATATTTCGAATTCATGCACACCTTTCACCTTGTAATGTTTTTCCATATTGGCTTGCAAGAGGAGGGCAAGATGAATAAATAGCCTCCTGGCTTCTCCAAAAAAAACTCTCAATTTATGCCCTAATCTCATGATTAATGGAAATTGTGAGATCGGGGTGTAACAGGCATAGTAAGAAAGTTATGTATTAATATTATCCTTTCAACCTTAAGGTAGGTAGATATATGAGTTGGACTGATTTTGAGGACAAAATTCCTTATAAGGTGGACACAAATGTCACACCCCAATCTTTGTAATCCTAGATAACCAGATTTTTTGTTGTTTATGAAATCTTAATTAGTTGGGATCAAGACATATGTACCCAAGTAATATATATATCACCTAAACTTTCACCCATATAGTGTCAGTGGAACTCAAGAGAAAATTGTAATTTGACCATCTTAGGATTAGAGTTTGGATCTAAGTAAACTTTATTTTTTAATAAAGTTTGATTGTATCATGAGCATATTCAGATGCAAGGTAAAAGATATGAGGAAGTGGTTCTTTCATGAAATTTGATTAGTTTTAAGTATGATAATATTAATTCTTTTAGGAATCTTTCACAATTCTACTTATATAAATGGTAATAAATACATACATTTTTTTCTTCAATGTTTAGGGAATCAACTAGAGAAGGAGTTGTTGATAGAGTTCGATGATTTTTATGATATGTTTCCTAAGTTCTATTGGTTTGAAAAGTGTCTTATCTTTTGTTAATGTGTAAGATTTTTGGTCAAGATGTTTGGGAAATATTTGAGGTGGATGAGTATATCTACAATGAGGAAAGGTTTGAAAGACTGAGAGAAGGTCTCAAGAATTAGATACTATAAATATATGTTGCTAACCAGTTTTTGTAAGTGGGTGTTTTGTTCCCATTGCATGTATATGGATTATCTTCTACTTTGGCTAGTGTAAGAGAAACAATGGGATATAAGGTCCAATTATATTTGGTTATCCTAGCATAGGTTACCAACAAGCGGGTGACATTAGACTCCAATTTAGATTGACCTCCCAATATTCTAGAGTTTCTTGAGTACTCACTTGCACAACTTGGATGATTGAGAGACTCCAAATTCAATGATTTAATGTTATCAACAGAATAAAAGACTATATATACCTCGCAATCATGTATGTAACATGTGAGATAGAAAATGAATGCTTCTTGCCTATATGTATATGGTGTTTCTAGTTGCAAAAACATGAAAGCAGATGATACAAATGTTGAGTAATCTAGATCACCATGAGTAGGGCTAGGATCATCTCAAGATGAAGTATTGGTCAAACAAAGGTCAAATATTTAGGAAGTGAGGACATCATTAGTGTGAGAACCCGTTACACTAAATGAGATTACTCAAAACATAAAACACAATCGATCATTAATTAATCACATACCAAAAAATATGGGTAAATTAAAACCAATTTCACGGTCCGCACCTGCTTAGAAACATTTGCATAAGAGCCCAACATCTTTCTTATATCCATACTATGCCAAGAATTTGATACCAATTATTCTATCGTCTTAGCCACAACATATAGACACAGGAGAACAATGTTCATATATGCCACACAAACAAGCATCAATATGCTAAAAAAAGTCGGATTCGTTTGAAACGCCATATACAAATTTTTCCTTCCCAGACCTGAGAGTACAAGGATGATTCTAGGACACACTAGACATCTAATCAACTTTCTCAAAGATTCACTACTGTAGTTCCTCTTTATTTCCACAGTTCTGTTGTCGTCACTACTAATTACCTAAGAAGATGTGGCGAACTACAAGGGTAACACCCATGTCCCAGTTAGAGATATAACCTCCAATAATGCTTTTTTATTACAATATTTTAAATAGTAGATAACTAAGAAGTTGGAGTATTTAATAATCAATTGAACAGATTGTACAGTTCAAGTATAGTAAACAAATTAAGCAAATCATCTTAGCAACAAGTATGATCATCAATGAATATATAGATAACAAATAAATCCATTTCTTTGGATAGATATCTACTCAAATATCATCAAATTCAATCTAATAACAATCCTTATCATTAATCTGACTATTATCATATTCCTTGCTAACAATACAAGCAATCTAGAAGCATAAGAATCCCTGACATCAAGAATATGTCTAGTAACATACCATGGCTATCAATATTGGTATCTCAAATAAAGTGAACAGATCTATATCATAAGTAGAACTAACATCATATCACAATTTACTACAAGGCATGATTAGCAGTTTAAGCATTTATAATTACATAGACATGGCTAGCAATATTAAACATAGCTAGAAACATCATCTTAACCACCAGTGTCAGTATATTTGACAACATAAGCATGTTTACAACATGAGCATAACTACAACATAAGCATATCTACTATCTCTTATTGTACTATACATGATCTCAATGAAAAGAAAGCAAATAAGGGTTACCATCTAATATGAAGCATTATGTATAACCCTAAAAATATATGCTACACGATTGTCTTACATATTTTATTATGCCCTGAGGAATTTGAGGATACCACTCAAAATCCAACTGACCACTGCTAAATCAAAATTAGTGCCCTACAATATCTAGGAAGAGCCAGACTCCTAAGATCTTCTCGGCCCCCGGTCAGTATGGGTCACCATAGTGACACATAAGGTCAAGCTATTAACAACCTAGCCCGTCCTTGGTATGTGTAACATCCCTGACCTGGGTTATGAGCTAACCCTAGGTGTTTTGCCTAAATATGTAATTAAATCTTTGTGATTAACTCTGAGCATGTAATTAAGCTTCTCAGAAATGTATATTTCAGTTTTTGCTCCTTTTTATATAAAGTTGTAGCACTGTTTTGTAATACAGGGACCTATGTGCAATTTACCCATTTAGAAGGGTTAACCTACAATTTGCACATGATGAGGTGTTCCTCTGATGTTGAGACATCATGAGAAACATTTTGGTAAAGTTTGAGGGATTTCCCAAGCTTGAGCACCAAGGTGCAGCTGTGGAAGCAATCCCGGTACTTGAAACCCTAATTTGGGGTAAAATGCAATTTACCCAAATAATGGGAAGCAATTTGTAAAGAATGTTATCTAAAGTATCTTGTTAGACTCTTGCCATCATTTAGAGAAGAAATGATGAGGAATTCACCTCAATTGAGTTATCAAGTTAAGAAATAGGCTCTGTGATTGAATAATCAGGGTATATGTGCAATATCCCTTTAAGTATGAACTTTATTATTAGATTGTCCTTCCTTGCCTTCTTTTCTATAACTTAAGATAAGGTTTGTCCTTAGAATAAAGAGGAAGGGACGAGCAAGTAATGAAGGAAGGACTTAGTTGGAATTAAGGGAAACTTATGAGCTAATGTTGAAAATCCTACCCCAAGTATATAAGCCCTCCTTTCCTTAGTTGCAAGGGAACTTAACCTTCGTTCCCTTACTGTTTCATTTCACCAAAGACGACCAAGGACTGCCTTGGAGCTAAGGAGGACGAACAAGGGGTGCAAGGTAGGTTTAAACCCCTCTTCTTGCCTAATTCCATGGTTAGAATTCGAATTCAAGGTCATCTTCATGGCTAATTCTCGAAACCCTATCTTTCTAGCCGTCTCTTTTCATCCTTCCTTGGAGTTTTCACCTTGGCCAACCTGTGGGAACTCAAGGACGCCATTAGAGCTTGGAGCTTGAAAGCTTGGAGCTCAAGAAACAAGCTTTAGGCGGGTTTTATAACTCTAAACCTATGCTTTACTATGTTCATCTTTATATGCGAGTTAATGATAGCTCCTAGTATTTCCCTACTTTTCCCTGCTATTTTGCAAACAAACCCGTGGGATATCTGTACTGTTCTTGAGCTAGATGATGAAGGCGTGTTTTCCAAGAAAAACCCACCGCTTTTCTTTTCCCTAAACGGTCCTAACAGTTTGCTCTCACGACCTCAAGACCGTGAGAGAGCCTCGCGGTCTCGAGACCGTGAGAGGGCTCGCGGTCTCAAGACCGATTGGCCCTGTTGACCGAGCGTGGACCATATAAGAAACTTGTTCCTAATTATATAGGCTAAATACCCTCAAAATTTGGGAGACTAACTCCAAAGGAATCGGGAGATATGACCTTTTTAAGTCACAACTTTAAATGAATTAATTGCTGATTTTCAAACGGTCTGAAATTGCCTTTTTGGGCAAACGGTCTCAAGACCGTGAAAGGTCGTTGACTAAGCGTTGACCCCATGAGATTACTGTTCAAAATTATGTTAATTAACAACTCACCAAGTTTGATGGTCTAATTCCAAACGGGCTAAGAGTTGAAGGGTGAATACTAGGGCTAACCCTAGATAAAATCAGTACTGAAATTATGGTGATCTAATTAGGGTTTTTAGGGTTGATTGACCTAAACGGTCTCAAGACCATGTGGGGTCCACCCACATGACCTCAAGACCGTGAGGACAATCACCCAAGACCATTTGAAGGTCTAGGGTTGAGTAATTTGACCAATTGAACACCAATTGCAAATAAGTTATCAATTTAATCAAAATTCTGATTTTGTGACCAATCAGGGTTCAACCTCTATCAAATCACCTTAGATTTTTATGAAATCTTGGGCAAACGATCTCAAGACCATGTGGGGTCCACCCACATGACCTCAAGACCGTTTGAGCCAAGTTTGGGCCCAATTGGAGCTCAATTGAAGGGTTCAACCTTGTGTTGATACACATTGTTGAGTGTTGATGGGTGAACATTGATAGACCTTAATTGAATCGATTTCAATCCTAATTGGTCAACAATTGAGGGTCAATTGAATGACCATTTGGTTAAGCATAACCTTAACTAACTCAATCCATAGGTGGTCAACAGTTTTTGGACCTTTTGAAGGCTTCAACATCGGTTGACATCATCGTTTGATTTGTTGAACCTTTGTTGAAGGACCTTGCGGTTGAGACCATGAGAGGCTCACGACCTCAAGACCGTGAGGTAGCTCACGACCTCAAGACCGTGAGGTAGCTCACGACCTCAAGACCGTGAGGTGGCTCACGACCTCAAGACCGTGAGGGGGCTCACGACCTCAAGACCGTGAGGTAGCTCACGACCTCAAGACCGTGAGGTGGCTCACGACCTCAAGACCGTGAGGTAGCTCACGACCTCAAGACCATGAGGTGGCTCACGACCTCAAGACCGTGAGGTAGCTCACGACCTCAAGACCGTGAGGTGGCTCACGACCTCATGATCGTGAGGGGGCTCACGATCTCAAGCCCATGAGGAGGCTCACGGTCTTGGAACTAGAAAGGGGCTCATGGACTTGAAAGGTCAAAGTGAGCAATCGGTCAACACTTTCAACCGAATTCAATCATGTGATGGTTCAATGTTGCTCAAATCAAACACTAATGATAATCTAAGATAGTAAGGAGTTATTTGATTAAGGTTTTTGACTATGATGATGATCAATGGGGTGAATTACCAAGATACCCCTGAAGGGTCAATTGAGTTATACTTTACTCAATTCAAACCCTAATTACATGAGAATGATGTTTTTAGTTATAATGACTCTATCTAACCTGATCTAGTCTAATGTTATCATCAACCATTAGTATGATGAAAGAGAGAGTACTCTAGAGAGAGAAAGTACCCTAGAGAGAGAAAGTAACTCTAATCACTTAATGGTGATGTTTTTGGCTATGATAGCCTATGATGACTCAACCCAACCTGTTTTAGAGTGATGTTGATATCACCTAACCTTATGATGAGAGAGAGAGTACTTCTAGAGAGAGAAAGTACTTCTAGAGAGAGAAAGTACCTCTTTTAAATGGAAACTCAATTGAAGCATCCCCAATACACAGAAATGAGCATAATTAGGGTATGATCCACCTGTGTGAGATCATAGAAACCCTAATTATGATAAATGATGAACCTTTAACTAATCCAAGAGCATCAATGAAGGTGTTACTCATACATGATGATGTTATGAGTTTAATTCACCTGTAATGTGAATAAGTAAACCCTAATTCAAGGGTGATGACATGTAAGATGAATAGTAAACCCTAATTCAAGGGTAATGGCATGCTTTTGAGCAATAAACTCTATTTGATTTAAATTAAAGATTTAACTCTTATGACAAGAGTAGGAAGTACATTCCTTATTGTTATATTACCTTTATCAGATGTATTAATCATGCAGGTTCTGATATGAAGGTAATTATATCCAGGTATGGATGTTGATGTTATATTCATTGAAGGCATGTTGTAGCCTTATGAATAAGTAATGTAATCTGATGCCTTGCTAGTGGCATCCTATGCTGATAATGGGCTATGAGAGCCATGAATACCATCAAGGTCATGCTTTAGAGATGACTTGTGATGAGGATAATGAGAAATGATGATTGATATGAGTTAGGCCTGTTACATTTAGTATTCTTCCTTTATAGCTGCTATGCTACTGTTATTGTTTGAAGAACAATGTATGCTGTTAAAGAATACTGAATGTACCTAACTAATCAAGTATAATGTAGAGCCCTGATCATAGATCCATCATTGTCAGAAATTAAGTGATGGTGAAACAGGTTTTCCATAGGGAACTCCTGGAGCACATACTTTTGAGTATGTGGGGTACATGGATGTGTAGAACCTTACATCCTAGTGTAGGAAAGTGATGTAGATGTGGAATCCATCCATCCTTCACTATAGTTCCATACCGTATCAGTGGTAGGTAAACATGAAACCTCCTGATGACGAAGAAAGCACAGATATCCGTATCAGTGGTAGGTAAATATGAAACCTCCTGATGACGAAGAGAGTACAGAACGCCACTGTGACTCTAGAATAGCGAAGGACCAGTTTACCCTGGTGAGCTATAGTAGTAGAGACACAAGATGTCCTATAAGTGATCCTCTTACTGACTGAGGAAGATGAAGGTCATGAGAATCCGGCTCTCTTAATGACCTATGTATGATACTGATGCGGCTTCTCAGCGATCAGTTGGAGTATGAGTGGTAAGCCTCATCTCCACAGGGCATAATGTTGTTTGTAAAACATAATCAACCATGTAGTATAACTTGTTAGAGATGACTCCAAGTTAGTTGATTGATGTTACATTGCAATAATGTTGATATTCTCCATATCTCCTAATTTGTAGAGATCTTGTTATATCTGCAACTGTTATAGAATGCTTTGAAGGCTTTACTGTTTAAAATAATCTTTGATGTTATAATAAAGCTTCTGGCGAAGAGTTATAACTCTCGCTGGGACAATTATGTATAATTGTCTCACCCCGTAGACTTCAACTTTTTAGGTGGACGTCGGAGACGAAGAAACCAGCCTACAAGTGATCAATCTCAGCAGCAGCACCAGGGGCAGCAGTAATCTCAGGTGGAGATTTGTCCTGCCATGTGGTGTAGTTAGAGTCAGTCCTATGTGTCCTCTGTACTCTCAGGTCTTGGAGTCTTGTGTTATGTGATCTTGAGATTTTGTATCTTGAATGTATATAATTACTCAAGAAGTAATTATCCTGAGATGTAAACAGTTACCTCTCTTTATGAAAGGAGTTTTTATGGATACAAGTTCTTATCTCGAAAAGTTTTAATTTTCCGTGATTTTTGTCTTCCGCTGATTACCGATTCGCTTCCGCTAAGTTTTAATCGTGTTTATGTCATGGTTTGGAGATCAGAGCCCACAATTAGTGGTATCAGAGCTCCAGGTTCAGTTGAGTCTACAGAGGCATAGGACTTAGGATGTCGAGTCTACCTTTAGTACTCCTTCCTTATCTAATAGAATCTTCTGCTCCTCAGGAGAAGAAGATACATAAGAATGTCAGAACATCGTGATGAGCACGTGGCAGAGAGTAGTGCTAGTGCACCTCGAGGCGGTGCAAGAGTTCCGAGAATAGAACAACCTGCACCTGAGTCGCCAAGAGAGCCACCCCAGTTCGACCCAGCTGACATGAGTGATCCAGCTGTACAGACGATGTTCGGGCAGTTCATGACTGCCATGACACATATAACCGATAGGATGCCCATTCCTGCACCTAGGGCACCTGTCCAGCCTGAAGTACAAGGTATTGGTAAGACATTCGAACGACTTCGTCGTGTCGGAGCTACCGAGTACTTCGGAACTGCCGACCCAGCAGATGCTGACTTATGGTTGACAGAGTTGGAGAAGGCTTTCAGGATTCTTATGATTCCGGAAGCTGAGAAGGTTAGACATGCTGTCTATCTTCTCAAAGGCAGTGCTGGTCACTGGTGGAACATGGAAGAGCAGAAGAGACCTGGAGTAGAGTTCTCATGGGAAGAGTTTCGTCGGGAATTTATCAATAGATATTTTCCAAAGACCTTCCTAGATGAGAAGATTTCTCAGTTTGAGAAACTAAGGCAGGGTATGATGAACATTAGCGAGTATGAAGCTAAGTTCATGGAGCTGTTGCGGTTTTGTCCGCATATGGCTGCTACAGATGAGGAAAGAATCAGAAGATTTGAAAAGGGTTTGAATTCCGATATGTCAACCCCTGTGTCTGCCTTAGAAAACAGAGAGAGATTCTCTACCTTCGTTGAGTCAGTCCGAAGGATAGAGAGATCTGTGGTTGAGAAAAGACAAACCCATAAAAGATATCCACAGTTCCAGGGTTCTTCATCTAGGGATTCCAAGAAACCTAGATTCTCTGCACCTAACCCTCCACCACCCAGATCGAGTTTTCAAACTCAATGGACACCAAGTAGAGGTAGAGGACGGAGTCAACCGCTTCAAGGGACACACAGTTCTGCATCAGTGTCAGTTACTGGACCACCCAGACCACAACAACAGGAGAAGAGTTGCTACAACTGTGGTAAGGTGGGACACTTGATGAAGGATTGCCGTTCTAGGCCTGTCGGTGTGACACAACAACCTCCGAGACAGAATCAACAGGGATCTCAGAATAGACAACATCAAGGAGCAGCTCGAGGACGTGGACAAGCGTCTCAAGCTGGATCATCAGCACCACCTCAACACCAGGCGACTGCGAGGTTCTATGCTATGAACCCACCTGAGGCAGTTGTCAATCCACGGGTAGTGGCAGGTCAGATGAAACTTTTATATTCTGATATGTCTATATCCTGTAATATATCTGTTCTGATTGATCCGGGTGCTACGCACTCTTTCATCACTCGTGAAGTGATTCGTAACTGCAATATGACTGTTAGTCATAGAGCAGATAGTTTGTTGTTAGAGACTCCGTTGAGTGGGTCTGCCGTTTTGCAGGAGGTATGTTCTCCCTGCATCCTTTTCTTTTCTGACCATCGCATTCAAGTGGACCTTATACCACTTGATATGCAGGGGTTTGATATAATCCTTGGGATGGATACCTTAGAAAGGTATAGAGTTGTCTTGGATTGTGAGTCCAAGTTGGCTGTGTTTGCTGATGAAAGCAACACATGGATCTTTCAAGGTGAAAGAAAGATTCTGCCCACCTGTCTTGTGTCAGCTATGGTTGCTGATAAGCTGTTGAGGCAAGGATGTTATGCATTCTTAGCCCATGTGGTAGATGTTACCAAGGAAAGTTCCAACCCTGCTGAAGTTCCCATAGTCAGGGAATTCGAGGATGTGTTTCCTGAAGAACTTCCTGGTATACCACCACCTCGGGAGATTGACTTTGAAATCAATCTGATTCCAGATACGAAACCCATAGCTCAAACTCTGTATAGAATGGCTCCTGCCGAGATGGCAGAACTCAAGAAACAGCTTCAAGAGTTACTTGAGAGAGGTTTTATCCGACCGAGTACTTCACCTTGGGGTGCTCCGGTCTTGTTTGTTAAAAAGAAAGATGGGTCAATGCGGTTATGCATCGACTATAGACAACTCAATAAAGTGACAATAAAGAATAGGTATCCTCTGCCGAGGATTGATGATCTCTTTGACCAGTTGCGTGGTGCAACAGTCTTTTCAAAGATAGACTTGAGGTCTGGATATCACCAACTTCGTATTAAGGATAGTGACATATCCAAGTCTGCCTTTAGGACAAGATATGGTCACTATGAGTTCACGGTTATGTCGTTTGGACTAACCAATGCACCAGCTGCATTTATGGAACTCATGAATAGAGTTTTTCGACCTTTCCTTGATCAGTGTGTTGTCGTCTTCATAGATGACATACTGATTTATAGTAAAGATGCTCAGCAGCATGAGCAGCATCTTCGCCAAGCTTTGACCTTGCTAAGAGAACATAAGTTGTATGCTAAGTTTAGCAAGTGTGAGTTCTGGCTGCCGGAGGTATCTTTTCTTGGACATATAATATCCGCCTCGGGAATTCGTGTTGACCCTACAAAGGTAGAATCTGTTCTACAATGGGAACAACCGAAAACACCGACGGAGATTCGAAGTTTCTTGGGGTTAGCTGGCTATTATCGAAGGTTCATTAAGAACTTTAGTTCCATAGCTTTACCCTTGACCAAGTTAACCCGGAAGGATGTTCCTTTTTCTTGGAGTGATAAGTGTCAACAATCTTTCCAGTTACTGAAGGAGAGGTTGACAAGTGCACCTGTATTAGTGCTACCTGAACAAGGAAAAGGTTATATAGTTTTCTGTGACGCTTCCAAGAATGGACTAGGATGTGTGTTGATGCAGGATAAACAAGTGATTTCTTTTGCTTCCCGACAGCTTAAGAAACACGAGGAGAATTATCCAACACACGATCTGGAGTTAGCAGCTGTGGTTCATGCTTTGAAGATCTGGAGACATTATCTCTACGGAGAGACATTCCAGATTTTCACAGACCACAAAAACCTTAAGTATATCTTCTCTCAGCATGAGCTCAACATGAGGCAACGTCGCTGGATGGAGTTAATCAAGGACTACGACTGTACAATTGATTACCATCCAGGTAAGGCCAATGTTGTTGCAGATGCCTTGAGTAGGAAATCAGCAACATCAACCATGAATAGAGCACAACTAAACTCTTTAGTATGCTCTAGAAGAGATATGCTTATCTCTTTAAGGCAAGACAATGTACAGTTGAAGGTATCATTGCTAGCCGGTTTGTTAGCTGAGATGCATATTAAACCTACCCTAAGAGAGCAGATTAAAGAAGCACAGCTAGATGATGCTGCAGTTCAACATATAAGATCTGAGTATGGAAATGAGAAGCAAGATGGGTTTCATGACTCAAAAGATCAAGTAGCTTGTTATAATGGAAAAATGATAGTGCCGGATGTGGACAACTTAAGGAAGTTAGTCCTGGAAGAAGCCCATTCTTCCATGTATGCTATGCATCCAGGGAGCACCAAGATGTATCGGAATTTGAAGGATCTATATTGGTGGCCTGGGATGAAGAAGGACGTTGCAGAGTTTGTTCTGAGGTGCCCTGTGTGTCAGCAAGTTAAAGCTGAACACCAGAAGCCTGCAGGGACAATGCAACCTTTACCCATATCACAGTGGAAGTGGGACCATGTGACCATGGACTTTGTTGTTGGCCTACCCAGGACAAGCAAAGGACATGATTCCATTTGGGTAATTGTTGATAGGTTGACTAAGACAGCACATTTCTTACCTGTTAAAACAACCTATTCTGCTGAAAGGTTATCAGAGTTATATGTGCAAGAGATAGTGCGTTTGCACGGAGTTCCTGTCACAATAGTTTCGGACAGAGGTCCTCAATTTACAAGTCGTTTTTGGGAACAGTTGCACAGTGCCTTAGGCACTAAGCTGAGGTTTAGTACGGCCTTTCATCCACAGACTGATGGACAGTCAGAAAGGACCATACAAACCTTAGAAGACCTGTTGCGAGCATGTGTTCTCCAGTTCACCGGAAGTTGGGATCTACACCTAAGCTTGATAGAGTTTGCCTATAACAATAGCTATCAGCATAGTATTGATATGGCACCTTATGAAGCCTTATATGGTAGACGTTGTAGATCACCCTTGTGTTGGTTTGAGACTGGTGAGCACCAGTTGTTAGGTCCTGACCTGGTGCAGCAAACCACGGAAAAGATTAAAGTAATACAACATAAGATTAAGACTGCTCAAGATAGGCAGAAATCTTATGCTGACAAACGTCGTAGACCTTTAGAGTTCCAGATTGGAGACAAAGTGTATCTTAAGGTCTCACCTTGGAAAGGGGTCCTTCGTTTTGGAAGGAAGGGGAAGTTAGCTCCTAGATATATGGGGCCTTATCCAATCATTGAACGGATTGGAAAGGTAGCATATAAACTAGAGCTGCCCCCAGAGTTACAAAGGTTACATCCTGTGTTTCACATTTCTATGTTGAAGAAATGTCACCCAGACACCGAGTCAGTTCTACAACCTATGGAAGTAGAATTGAATGATGACATATCCTATGAAGAGGGACCAGTGTCAATCCTTGATAAACGAATTAAAAAGTTAAAGAAGAAAGATATAAGTCTTGTGAAAGTCCTCTGGAATCATCGTGGTATTGAAGAAGCCACTTGGGAGTTAGAGGATGAGATGAGAAGGAAGTATCCTACCCTTTTCTCGTAATATGTTTTATCGATTTCGGGGACGAAATCCTTGTAAGGGGTGGATAATTTGTAACATCCCTGACCTGGGTTATGAGCTAACCCTAGGTGTTTTGCCTAAATATGTAATTAAATCTTTGTGATTAACTCTGAGCATGTAATTAAGCTTCTCAGAAATGTATATTTCAGTTTTTGCTCCTTTTTATATAAAGTTGTAGCACTGTTTTGTAATACAGGGACCTATGTGCAATTTACCCATTTAGAAGGGTTAACCTACAATTTGCACATGATGAGGTGTTCCTCTGATGTTGAGACATCATGAGAAACATTTTGGTAAAGTTTGAGGGATTTCCCAAGCTTGAGCACCAAGGTGCAGCTGTGGAAGCAATCCCGGTACTTGAAACCCTAATTTGGGGTAAAATGCAATTTACCCAAATAATGGGAAGCAATTTGTAAAGAATGTTATCTAAAGTATCTTGTTAGACTCTTGCCATCATTTAGAGAAGAAATGATGAGGAATTCACCTCAATTGAGTTATCAAGTTAAGAAATAGGCTCTGTGATTGAATAATCAGGGTATATGTGCAATATCCCTTTAAGTATGAACTTTATTATTAGATTGTCCTTCCTTGCCTTCTTTTCTATAACTTAAGATAAGGTTTGTCCTTAGAATAAAGAGGAAGGGACGAGCAAGTAATGAAGGAAGGACTTAGTTGGAATTAAGGGAAACTTATGAGCTAATGTTGAAAATCCTACCCCAAGTATATAAGCCCTCCTTTCCTTAGTTGCAAGGGAACTTAACCTTCGTTCCCTTACTGTTTCATTTCACCAAAGACGACCAAGGACTGCCTTGGAGCTAAGGAGGACGAACAAGGGGTGCAAGGTAGGTTTAAACCCCTCTTCTTGCCTAATTCCATGGTTAGAATTCGAATTCAAGGTCATCTTCATGGCTAATTCTCGAAACCCTATCTTTCTAGCCGTCTCTTTTCATCCTTCCTTGAAGTTTTCACCTTGGCCAACCTGTGGGAACTCAAGGACGCCATTAGAGCTTGGAGCTTGAAAGCTTGGAGCTCAAGAAACAAGCTTTAGGCGGGTTTTATAACTCTAAACCTATGCTTTACTATGTTCATCTTTATATGCGAGTTAATGATAGCTCCTAGTATTTCCCTACTTTTCCCTGCTATTTTGCAAACAAACCCGTGGGATATCTGTACTGTTCTTGAGCTAGATGATGAAGGCGTGTTTTCCAAGAAAAACCCACCGCTTTTCTTTTCCCTAAACGGTCCTAACAGTTTGCTCTCACGACCTCAAGACCGTGAGAGAGCCTCGCGGTCTCGAGACCGTGAGAGGGCTCGCGGTCTCAAGACCGATTGGACCTGTTGACCGAGCGTGGACCATATAAGAAACTTGTTCCTAATTATATAGGCTAAATACCCTCAAAATTTGGGAGACTAACTCCAAAGGAATCGGGAGATATGACCTTTTTAAGTCACAACTTTAAATGAATTAATTGCTGATTTTCAAACGGTCTGAAATTGCCTTTTTGGGCAAACGGTCTCAAGACCGTGAAAGGTCGTTGACTAAGCGTTGACCCCATGAGATTACTGTTCAAAATTATGTTAATTAACAACTCACCAAGTTTGATGGTCTAATTCCAAACGGGCTAAGAGTTGAAGGGTGAATACTAGGGCTAACCCTAGATAAAATCAGTACTGAAATTATGGTGATCTAATTAGGGTTTTTAGGGTTGATTGACCTAAACGGTCTCAAGACCATGTGGGGTCCACCCACATGACCTCAAGACCGTGAGGACAATCACCCAAGACCATTTGAAGGTCTAGGGTTGAGTAATTTGACCAATTGAACACCAATTGCAAATAAGTTATCAATTTAATCAAAATTCTGATTTTGTGACCAATCAGGGTTCAACCTCTATCAAATCACCTTAGATTTTTATGAAATCTTGGGCAAACGATCTCAAGACCATGTGGGGTCCACCCACATGACCTCAAGACCGTTTGAGCCAAGTTTGGGCCCAATTGGAGCTCAATTGAAGGGTTCAACCTTGTGTTGATACACATTGTTGAGTGTTGATGGGTGAACATTGATAGACCTTAATTGAATCGATTTCAATCCTAATTGGTCAACAATTGAGGGTCAATTGAATGACCATTTGGTTAAGCATAACCTTAACTAACTCAATCCATAGGTGGTCAACAGTTTTTGGACCTTTTGAAGGCTTCAACATCGGTTGACATCATCGTTTGATTTGTTGAACCTTTGTTGAAGGACCTTGCGGTTGAGACCATGAGAGGCTCACGACCTCAAGACCGTGAGGTAGCTCACGACCTCAAGACCGTGAGGTAGCTCACGACCTCAAGACCGTGAGGTGGCTCACGACCTCAAGACCGTGAGGGGGCTCATGACCTCAAGACCGTGAGGTAGCTCACGACCTCAAGACCGTGAGGTGGCTCACGACCTCAAGACCGTGAGGTAGCTCACGACCTCAAGACCATGAGGTGGCTCACGACCTCAAGACCGTGAGGTAGCTCACGACCTCAAGACCGTGAGGTGGCTCACGACCTCATGATCGTGAGGGGGCTCACGATCTCAAGCCCATGAGGAGGCTCACGGTCTTGGAACTAGAAAGGGGCTCATGGACTTGAAAGGTCAAAGTGAGCAATCGGTCAACACTTTCAACCGAATTCAATCATGTGATGGTTCAATGTTGCTCAAATCAAACACTAATGATAATCTAAGATAGTAAGGAGTTATTTGATTAAGGTTTTTGACTATGATGATGATCAATGGGGTGAATTACCAAGATACCCCTGAAGGGTCAATTGAGTTATACTTTACTCAATTCAAACCCTAATTACATGAGAATGATGTTTTTAGTTATAATGACTCTATCTAACCTGATCTAGTCTAATGTTATCATCAACCATTAGTATGATGAAAGAGAGAGTACTCTAGAGAGAGAAAGTACCCTAGAGAGAGAAAGTAACTCTAATCACTTAATGGTGATGTTTTTGGCTATGATAGCCTATGATGACTCAACCCAACCTGTTTTAGAGTGATGTTGATATCACCTAACCTTATGATGAGAGAGAGAGTACTTCTAGAGAGAGAAAGTACTTCTAGAGAGAGAAAGTACCTCTTTTAAATGGAAACTCAATTGAAGCATCCCCAATACACAGAAATGAGCATAATTAGGGTATGATCCACCTGTGTGAGATCATAGAAACCCTAATTATGATAAATGATGAACCTTTAACTAATCCAAGAGCATCAATGAAGGTGTTACTCATACATGATGATGTTATGAGTTTAATTCACCTGTAATGTGAATAAGTAAACCCTAATTCAAGGGTGATGACATGTAAGATGAATAGTAAACCCTAATTCAAGGGTAATGGCATGCTTTTGAGCAATAAACTCTATTTGATTTAAATTAAAGATTTAACTCTTATGACAAGAGTAGGAAGTACATTCCTTATTGTTATATTACCTTTATCAGATGTATTAATCATGCAGGTTCTGATATGAAGGTAATTATATCCAGGTATGGATGTTGATGTTATATTCATTGAAGGCATGTTGTAGCCTTATGAATAAGTAATGTAATCTGATGCCTTGCTAGTGGCATCCTATGCTGATAATGGGCTATGAGAGCCATGAATACCATCAAGGTCATGCTTTAGAGATGACTTGTGATGAGGATAATGAGAAATGATGATTGATATGAGTTAGGCCTGTTACATTTAGTATTCTTCCTTTATAGCTGCTATGCTACTGTTATTGTTTGAAGAACAATGTATGCTGTTAAAGAATACTGAATGTACCTAACTAATCAAGTATAATGTAGAGCCCTGATCATAGATCCATCATTGTCAGAAATTAAGTGATGGTGAAACAGGTTTTCCATAGGGAACTCCTGGAGCACATACTTTTGAGTATGTGGGGTACATGGATGTGTAGAACCTTACATCCTAGTGTAGGAAAGTGATGTAGATGTGGAATCCATCCATCCTTCACTATAGTTCCATACCGTATCAGTGGTAGGTAAACATGAAACCTCCTGATGACGAAGAAAGCACAGATATCCGTATCAGTGGTAGGTAAATATGAAACCTCCTGATGACGAAGAGAGTACAGAACGCCACTGTGACTCTAGAATAGCGAAGGACCAGTTTACCCTGGTGAGCTATAGTAGTAGAGACACAAGATGTCCTATAAGTGATCCTCTTACTGACTGAGGAAGATGAAGGTCATGAGAATCCGGCTCTCTTAATGACCTATGTATGATACTGATGCGGCTTCTCAGCGATCAGTTGGAGTATGAGTGGTAAGCCTCATCTCCACAGGGCATAATGTTGTTTGTAAAACATAATCAACCATGTAGTATAACTTGTTAGAGATGACTCCAAGTTAGTTGATTGATGTTACATTGCAATAATGTTGATATTCTCCATATCTCCTAATTTGTAGAGATCTTGTTATATCTGCAACTGTTATAGAATGCTTTGAAGGCTTTACTGTTTAAAATAATCTTTGATGTTATAATAAAGCTTCTGGCGAAGAGTTATAACTCTCGCTGGGACAATTATGTATAATTGTCTCACCCCGTAGACTTCAACTTTTTAGGTGGACGTTGGAGACGAAGAAACCAGCCTACAAGTGATCAATCTCAGCAGCAGCACCAGGGGCAGCAGTAATCTCAGGTGGAGATTTGTCCTGCCATGTGGTGTAGTTAGAGTCAGTCCTATGTGTCCTCTGTACTCTCAGGTCTTGGAGTCTTGTGTTATGTGATCTTGAGATTTTGTATCTTGAATGTATATAATTACTCAAGAAGTAATTATCCTGAGATGTAAACAGTTACCTCTCTTTATGAAAGGAGTTTTTATGGATACAAGTTCTTATCTCGAAAAGTTTTAATTTTCCGTGATTTTTGTCTTCCGCTGATTACCGATTCGCTTCCGCTAAGTTTTAATCGTGTTTATGTCATGGTTTGGAGATCAGAGCCCACAGTATGTGTCACAACACTAGTGAAAGGAGGTGGGTACGCATACCCTTCCATCCGAGGTACAACTGAAGTTGTCCTCCAATCTCATCACATATATAATCACATCAGATGTATGAGGCATGAACATAGACATCCTCCACAACCTGCATTTTGGATGACAAGGATATATCCTCAACTTGCCACCCCTACATACTCAATAGTATGCGCTCTAAGTTTCCCTTAGGAATATTCATTTTACCATCTAGCAAGTTCTGACACTCAGATGGATCTATGGCACATGGCACTACATGATTAGAGTTTCACTTGATTAGTTATGCCAATTTGGTGAATTAAGGCTGCATCAAACAAGTAGACATGCAAACCCTAATTCACATCTAACGAGCATATAAATATCACAACTTCAAAAGATATAAAAGGTGTGAAACATAATTTCTCATCTCATCATCACATAGTACTATTCACTTGCCATTCATGATGCTACACTAGTCATCATACTATCACAAGATATAAATCCTTTTCACAATATCACAGGGTATCAACCCTTATCAACACAAGAGGATTACACCTCATTCATGGCTCAACCATGCCCAAAGGTCATTAAGACCATCATACAATTCCCTTCAAGATCATCATTATCTTTTCTTGCCTTATAACAAGGTTCATAAACATCACTTACATATAGTACACCAGATCAGCACAATATTGCATTAATAAGCTAGGAGATATTCATAAACAATCATAACATGGTTATATTAACATTAAGAACATTCCTTTATTACATAAACATGCAAGGAATCTAGATACGATTAACCCTCATCACATTCATAATGTGCATGTTTAGCATAAGAAAGTATCAACCATGTGGCTATGATAACCACCAATTAACACATTAAGGTTATGATCATGTTAATGAGGTTATTCCATCATCATTCCATCATATAATAATGTTAAACATGAATAATGATCTTTATCTATTTGTATTAGAGTTAGGTTCAACAAGATAAATTATATTAATGTTACTAATCAGCACTTATACCCAAACCCTAACTCACGACATCCCCATTGGATCATGGATGCATAAGGTGAAGAATCACCATCACATTCCATAATATTCTCAAGTATGAACCCACACATGAATCAAGGTGTAACCATCGGGTTATAGCATACTAGGGTTTCACAAATAGCAACAGAGTACTCCATGATTGTATTAATCATTCAAGGACTATTCATACCCAATTACCATCATTTAGTTATATTAAAGCTAGGTATAACAAGATATACCTCATTAGGGTTACATATCAACACAATATGGTTATCATACCTTTTATTCATATGAGTGAATAGGTAAGACTACCCTATTAAGGGTAAACCTCCATTTTTTCCATCATCATTCAACCCATATCACTATACCACAATGTCACCGAGAATCATTGGATGTTTAAAAGGTAAGACCATTGGTTGTTTGCATAAGTAAATACCATGGACAAACCACCTATTAAGTCTTTTATTTTTTCTCTATAAAGAGTCACCATCTAACCCTAGACATCCCTTGATTAACAACACAAAAAGTTCCTTTCAGGGTAGGGTAAAACCCACAATCGACTGTTCATTTACAACAAGCCATCCATTGTCAATAGGTAAGCTCCTTAAGTTGATCATATAAAGGAAACCATCTAAATCACTTATTAGGACCAACATATTATATTAGCCATCATTCTACTTTATTGGAGGAATAAACATTAGATCTTGACCATTGGGTCAAGTTCATATGTTAACACCGTCAATTACAATATAGGCCCAACCATTGCATCAAGTGACCCACGAAACCATTGGTCTAAGGCTTAATTGATGCTACAACTATATGATTAACTCACAATAGGTTTTGGAGACCTAATACACCATCATTACTGATCATTAAGTCACCATAAGTTGTTAGATCATCACTATATTCATTAATCAACATCAAATATCAAACTAATATCACAATTGATTGACAACATCATTAGGTTACTTAGTTGTTAATCACTAGGCTTCTAATTAGCCCAACACTTGACCTAAGCGGAAAATGTAATTTGACACCCTTGGTCACCACCATCAATTTTCATGAAGACAATACCCTCGGTTGTTGCAATGGTACCACCACCAAGTCATGTGTTTATAGAAGAAATCAACTTTAAACCCTAAAATTGACCATTGGTTGATAGGTGCTTGCCACAATAGGTTGTCAAACCACCCTGATCCAACTCATATTATATCTTAGGAATAAAGTATAAATGATCACAGGTTCATTTAGAACTGAAATCAGAATAGGGAACATTATAAAAATTGAAATCCAAGTCAAGCATAGCTTTTTAGTGCATGGATCATCATTTGCAAGCAAGAACATGAGCTAGAAAGCTTATGGTAAGCAATAAATGTGGAGAAAGTTATAAAACTTGCCTCCAATTAGAAGATTAACTCCCAAATAGAAGAAAAGATGAGCATATAGGGTAGGAAATCCAAAAATAAGCTGTGAACTCATCCATCTAGCACCTTTCTTCATCAAATGAGCAAACCCTAAGCATAAGGAGCAAGAAAGGTAGGGTTTTAGAGCTTTAAAGCAATTTCTACCATGGAACAACAAGGCTACGACCTGGATAAAGGTAGGAGGAAGGATAAAAAATAAATAAATGTAGGAAAGAATGGGATTCTTACTCTTTTAGGTCAAGATCACTAGAAGGAGCCTTTTCAAACCCTAAAGGGAAGTCAATTGCAACCCTAGATTCTTTTTCCAAGAAGATCCCCTATTTCTTCTTCCTTGGACAGGAAATTTGCAGCAGCATAGAGGGAGAATGAGGTTCATAGAAGGAGGGAATCGGTGGAGAGAAAATGGCTCGTTTTGGTTCTTAGGGATAAGTATATGAAACTTTAAAATAAATAAAAAGAAAAAGTTGAAGTTCTAGTATCTTTCCAAGTGTCCCTGGCCTTAAACTATTAAGAATATACAAGAACACACACAAGAAGCTCCCTCACCATCCATAGAGACATGCTTATCCCTCTTTTCTTGAATTTCCAAGCAAAACAAATAATTCATTAGCTGATAGCTACTAAAGGTAGCTCATCAATGAAGGGGTAAACCCTAAAATACCCTTGGAGAAAACACCTTCAAACCAAGGATGAAATAGGTGAACCATGGCTCAAAAAGATCAATAATGATGAGAAAATATCCAAGGAACATAATGCAAGTGATAAATTGCAAAGAAAACCTCTCAATTGGGTAAATTATAGAAAAGTCCAAAATATGCATAAAATTGCATAACTTGTTCAAATAGTGTCCAAATTGGACCAAATTTTAAACATTAAGCTTATCTTATGATTTCAAATCATAAAAAAAGGTTAGATTAGGGTTATAAGAATTCAATTATGATAATTAAGCTTATTCAACGCATTAAGCAAGTTTAGGGGCCTTACAACTATAAACCCCTAATAGGGATTTTGCCCCTGAAATCCAATGTAAACAAAGATGGGTACTTCCTTCACACCTCATCCTATTACATTCACATGGTTACTTGCATATCAAGGTGTTGTCACATCATTCATACATATCTCATCTTGGGTCAGCACAAAACCCCCCACATAAGAAGACATTTGCAAATATGGAACACAGCAACTTGTTGTGCCACCTATACAAATCTAATAGTAACTTTCAACTTTAAATTCTAGCTATCATCCTGAAATTATATCTATTGTATGAAAAAACCATCTATCCTTGATAGTGGTCTTGCCCAGCTATCACTAGACCATACACAACATTATAAAGTCACTTTTTTTTCCTTCCAAATAACATTTATAGGATCATCATCAACTCTCTCTCTCTCTCTATCTCTCTCTCTCCCTTTATGGGAGAGGAATACTTGGAATGTTCATTTAATAAACATCTCCAACCTTCACATATTTCTCATACTATTGATACATCTTGGATACTAGGATTCATTACCTTGGTATCCACCTCATGTGCTATAAGGAACTCACATCATTATCTCATCCACTTTTACCAACATAACAAATATCAAGAAATATAAGAGGAGTCTTCCTAATTATTGGAAGGATCAAAAGCAAACTCATTACAAACTTGATGATCTTGGAACCATAGTCCAAGCAATCTTATGCTATAATAAGCCAACCAACCTCATGTTTACAATGAATCCACACATACCAAGTGGCAATGATCCACTTCAAAGATGTGCCATAGAAAGGAAAGACACAAAGGTAAACACACTTCCCACATCATAGCAACATTGTTCAAGGGTCACTAGCAAAAAGGTAACCAATTCTATTTTCATTATGCAGGTTACAACTTCTTATGTATCATTTTACCTTTTTCATTTTAGGTTCCTTGCCATTAGCATAGGAATCATCATGATTAACATATATCATTACTCCTTCCTTGATGACTATTTATCACACTTGGGTATGTTCTCTTATTTTATTATTTTTTTCAACCACTTATCGATAGGTAAATCATCATATTCCACATTTTCTTCATTAAACCGGGATCATCTCCCTAAATTTCTTTCACATGCCATGCTGATTTTACATTAACACTTTCTTACACACATAGGTTGGTCTGAGATTAACTCAAGTTCCACCTTATTCCTTTGTCATTGTTCCCATTTATCTTCTTATTTTATACTTATCATTGGAACTCTCTCCATCTTATGTGGATTTCATACCTTTAATCACTTATAAGCATAGACTTATTTGTATTTTACTTTATTATCTTTTTGAATCATATCTACAAGAACTCCTCTTTTTCTAATTTGTATTAGGATTTATATTTCATGGTGTTATATCTTTCTCTTATAGTTAGAAAACATTCAAGTTTTGATAGATTATGATGCAATTCTCATCTTCTTTAAGGTAGGATTGAGATATTGATACCATGATTTCTTATTCATTATGCTCTTTAGACTATATCAAAATGACTACTTCATCAGAGTAATCAGAAAGATAACAATCAAAGAGTTCCATACTTACCTTTCTTCAATAATTGCATACCTGGCCAGGGCTCCCACATACTGAGATTAGGCAGTATGCACCATATTTTTATGTCATATTACTAATTTTGACATCATCTTAGTCCTAAGTCCTAGTGTCCCTGTAGACTCGGGGAACCTAAAGCTCTGATACCAACTTGTGAGAACTCGTTACACTAAACGAGATTACTCAAAACATAAAACATAATCGATCATTAATTAATCACATATCAAAAAATATGGGTCAATTAAAACCAATTTCAATGTCAACACCTTCTCAGAAACATTTTCATAAGAGCCCAACATCTTTATTATATCCATACTATGCCAAGAATTTGATACAAATTGTTCTATCAACTTAGCCACTACATATATAAATAGCAGAACAATATTCATATATGCCACACAAACAAGCATTAATATGCTAACAAAAGTTTGATTCATTTGAAACACCATATACAAACTTTTCCTGCCCGAACCTGAGAGTACATGGACGACTCTAGGACACACTAGACATCTAATCAACTTTCTCAAAGATTCACTACTATAGTTCCTCTTTATTACCATGGTTCTATTGTTGTCACTATTGATTACCTAAAAAGATGTGGCAAAACACAAGGGTGAGACCCATGTCCCAGTAAGAGATATAACCTCCAACAACACTTATTGATTACAACATTTTAAATAGTAGATAACTAGTAGTTGGAGTATTTAATAATATTGAACAGATTGAATAGTTCAAGTATACTAAACAGATTAAGCAAATCATCTTAGCAACAAGTATGATCATCAATGCATATATAGACAACAAATAAATACATTTATTTGGATATATATCTACTCAAATATCATCAAATTTTATCTAATAACAATCATTATCATTAATCTGACTATTATCATATTACTTGCTAACAATACAAGCAATCTAGTAGCATAAGCATCCCTAACATCAAGAATATGTCTAGTAACATAACTTGACTATCAATTTTGGCATCTCAAATAAAGTGAATAGATCTATATCATAAGTAGAACTAACATCATAGCATAATTTACTTCATAGGCATGATTAGCAGTTTAAGCATTTATAATTACATAGGCATGGATAGCAATATTAAACATAGCTAGAAGCATCATCTTAACCATCAATGTTAGTATATTTGACAGCATAAGCATGTTTACAACATGAGCATAACTACAACATAAGCATACATATTATATTTTATTGTATTATGCATAATCTCAATGAAAAGAAACCAAACAACGGTTATCATCTAATATGAAGTGTTGTATATAACCCTAAATAGATATGTTAGACAGTTGTCTGACATCTTTTATTATGCCCTAAGGAATTTTTGGATACCACTCAAAATCCAACTGACCACTACTAAGTCAAAATAAGTGCCATATAAGATCTAGGAAGAGCCAGACTCCTAAGATCTTCTCCACCCCCGGTCAGTACACTCCACCATAGTGACACATAAGGTCAAGTTGCTAACAACCTAGTCCATCCTTGGTACAGGTCACGGCACTAGTGAAAGGAGGTGGGTATGCATACCCTACCATCTAAGGTACAATCGTAGTTGTCCTCCAATCTCGTCACATATATAATCACATCAGATGTATGAAGCATGACCATAGACATCCTCCACAACCTGCATTGTGGATGACAAGGATATATCCTCAACATGCCACCATACATACTCAATAGTATGCACTCCAAGTTTCCCTTAGGAATATTGGTTTCACCATCTGGAAAGTTCTAACAAACAGTTGGATCTATGGTATAGGGCACTACATGTTTAGAGTTTCACTTGATTAGCTATGCCAATTGGGTGAATTAAGACTACATTAAACAAATAGACATAGAAACCCTAATTCACTTCTAACAAGCATATAAATATAACAACTTCAAAAGATATAAAAGGTGTGAAACATAATTTCTCATCTCATCATCACATATTACTATTCACTTGCCATTCATGAGGCTGCACTAGTCATCATACTATTACAAGATATAAATTCTTTTCATAACATCACAGGGTATCAACCCTTATCAACATAAGAGGATTACACCTCATTCAGGGCTCAACCATGACCAAAGGTCATTAAGACCATCATAGTATTCCCTGCTAGATCATCATTATCTTTGCATGCCTTATAACAAGGCTCAACAACATCGCTTACATATAATACACTACATCAACACAATATTGCATTAATGAACTAGGAGATATTCATAAACAATCATAGAAGGGTTATATTAACATTAAGAAGATTCCTTTATTACATCAACATGCAAGGAATCTAGATATGATTAACCCTCATCATATTCATAATGCACATGTTTAGCATAAGAAAGTATCACCCATGCGGCTATGATAACCACCATTTAAAACATTAAGGTTATGATCATGTTAAGGAGGTTATTCCACCATCATTCCATCATATAAGAATGTTAAACATGAATACTATTCATTATCTATTTGTATTAGAGTTAGGTTCAACAAGATAAATTATATTAATGTTACTAATCAACACTTATACCCAAAACCTAACTCACGACATCCCCATTGGAGCATGGATGCATACGGTGAAGTATCACCATCACATTCCATACTATTCTCAAGTATGAACCCACACATGAATCAAGGTGTAACCATCAGGTTATAGCATACTAGGGTTTCAACAACAGTAACAGAGTACTCCATGATTGTATTAATCATTCAAGGACTATTCATACCGAATTACCATCATTTAGTTATATTAAAGCTAGGTATAACAAGCTATACCTCATTAGGGTTACATATCAACACAATCTGGTTATCATCCCTTCTATTCATATGTGTGAGTAGGTAAGACTACCTTATTAAGGGTAACCCTCCATTTGTTCCATCATCATTCATCCCATATCACTATACCACAATGTCACCCAGAACCATTAGATGTTTCAAAGGTAAGACCATTGGCTGTTTACATAAGTAAACACCTTGGATAAACCACTATGAAGTCCTTGATTTTCTCTCTAGAAAGAGTCACCGTGTAAACCTAGACATCCCTTGATTAACAACACAAAAAGTTCCATTGAGAGTAGGGTAAAACCCATAATCGACTGTTCATTTAAAACAAGCCATCCATTGTCAACAAGTAATATCCTTAAGTTGATCATATAAAGGAAACCATCTAAATCACATTATTAGGGCCAAAATATTACATTAGACATCATTCCACTTTATTGGAGGAATAAACATTAGATCTTGACTATTGGGTCAAGTTCATATGTTAAAACCATCAATTACAGTATAGGTTTGACCATTGCATCAAGTGACCCAAGAAACCATTAGTCTAAGGCTTAATTGATGCTACAACTATATGATTATCTCACTTTAGGTTTTGAAGTCCTGATACACTATCATTATTGATCATTAACTTACCATATGTTGTTAGGTCATCACTATATTCATTGATCAACATCAAATATCAAACTAATATCACCATTGATTGATTGCATCATTAGGGTATTTAGTTGTTAATCACTAGGCTTCTAATTAGGCCAACGCCTGACCTAAGGGGTGAACATAAGTTGACACCCTTGGTCACCACCATCAGTTATCATGAAGAGAATACCCTCAGTTGTTGCAATGGTACCACCATCAAGTCATGTGTTTATAGAAAAAATCAGTTTTAAACCCTAAAATTGACCTTTGTTTGAAAGGTTCTTAGCACCATAGGTTGTCAAACCAACCTGATAAAAGTCATATGATATATTAGGAATAACGTACACATGATCATAGGTTCATATTGAACTAAAATCAGAATAGGGAACATTATAAAAATCAAAATCCAAGTCAAGCATAGCTTTTTAGTGCATGGATCATCATTTTTAAGCAAGAACATGAGCTAGAAATCTTATGGTAAGCAATAAACGTGAAGAAAGTTATAAAACTTGCCTCTAATTAGAAGAAAAACTCCCAAACAGAAGAAAACATGAGTAGGCAGGGTAGGAAATCCAAGCATAAGCTATGAACTCATCCATCTAGCACCTTTCTTCATCAAATGAGAAAACCCTAAGCATAAGGAGCACGAAAGGTAGGGTTTTAGAGATTTAGAGCAATTTCTACAATGGAGCAGCAAGGTTACGACCTGGTGAAAGGTAGGAGGAAGGATAAAAAAGAAATAAATGGAGGAAAGAATGGGATTCTTACTCTTTTAGGTCAACATCACTAGAAGGAAGCTTTTCAAACCCTAAAAGGAAGTCAATTGCAACCCTAGATTCTTTTTCCAAGAAGATCCCCTCTTTCTTCTTCCTTGGACAGGAAATTTGCAGAAGAATAGAGGGAGAACGAGGTTCATATAAGGAGGGAAGTGGTGGAGAACAAATGGCTCGTTTTGGTGCTTAGGGATAAGTATATGAAACTTTAAGATAAAGAAAAAGAAAAAGTTGAAGTTGTAGTATCTTTCCAAGTGTCCACGGCCTTAAACTATTAAGAATATACAAGCACCCATACAAGAAGATCCCCCACCATACATAGAGACATGATTATACCTCATTTTTTGAATTTCAAAGAAAAACAAATAATTCATTAGTTGATAGCTACTAAAGGTAGCTCTTCCAAGAACGGGTAAACCCTAAAATACCCTTGGAGAAAACACCTTCAAACAAAGGATTAAATAGGTGCCCCATGTCTCAACAAGCTCAAGAATGATGAAAAAATATCCAATGAATATAATTCAAGTGATAAATTGCAAAGAAAACCTTTCAATTGGGTAAATTTTAGAAAAGTCCAAAATGTGCATAGAATTGCATTACTTGCTCAAACGATGTCCAAATTGGACCAAATTTGAAACTTAAGGTTATATTATGATTTCAAAGAATATCAAAAGGTTATATTAGGGTTATATGAATTAAATTATGATAATTAAGATTATTCAACTCATTAAGCAAGTTTAGGGGCCTTACAATTAGGACCTTACGAGTCCTGAGACAAGGGAAGCTTTCATGGTGGCAATTCCTTCCTTCCACCTGACATTTCCCTAGAGGATCATGGCGTGTGAAGTCCTTCCACACATCAAATCTAGACTCCATTACTAGATAATTCTCAAGGGATAGTTGCTTACCAATTTGGGAAAAGTTCTAGTATTGCAAGAACATAACCATGTATAAAAAGGAGGTAGATGGTCACCTTTCCCAAAGAACATACTCATGTCAAAGATGGATCACGGTCGAGTGTCATTGTTGACGTCAAGGAGGTAGATACCCCATGTCAAGGTTGAAGAGGGATCATGTGTTTTGTGGTGGTCCGAGTAAGGAGTGTGGTCGAGAGAAGCATGGTTGTCCTTTTTGTGGGTTGTCTTCACCTAAAACATGATGAACCAAGCATGCAGGAGGCTTCTCATGATATTCTACAAACCAAAGGAAATAGTGGAAGAGCTCTCCCCCAGTCTGTAACCCACTAGGAATGAAGGGACTATGGTTCAAGTGGGTCCCATTCAAGGCACATCCTTCCCCAGACCTAACTAAACCCACATTAAGGTAATGAGTGTTCAATTTATTCAAATAAGGTATCTATGTTGCATAAATCCTAACAATTTGGTATGTGCTATGTGGTCAATTTATATATGGGTTTTGATCTATTTTTTTAAATCTATATGGTGAGATGAATTTCAATGACCGTTTTGACTCTAAACTTTCCTTTATATACCACAACCATTAAAACCTAGAGACTAAAGTAAAGATTTATTACTAATGAATGTTAATTAAATATACATGGTGATTGGGGTTAAACCATCCCATGAACGTGATTAAGATTCATTAACCTAGGAAGAGAAATTAGGATCTTCTCTAATAGAGAGATAAGTGGTCCATGCCTTGGATTTCACTAGATTGCATCATTCCATTTGGTTCACATTATCATGTTTAAAGTTATGATATACATGCTAGCATGTGAATACTTTAATGATTTAAAGATGTATCTATTAATATGCATATCTTGTTAAGATTTACTGTATGCATGCTTATATGTCAAGATTAGATCAATTAAGAATTATACCTCTCATGTCCAAGATCCATAATTAAATTATGGGTGAAAACCCGAAGTAAAGCAAGAAAATATCAGATCAAAACAAGAATTTATAATTATTCTCTATCTCATGATCATTTTATTGAAGGTCAGTGACTCGTTGTCCACCTTCATTTTATGGGTTCAAGCCCAATCATGTATAGTTTGAGTGTGTTCAATTATGTTTATGTTTGTGGATTCAAGACCACACATGCACACCTTATGTATGTCAATGAGATCAAATTAGATATGGTTCATTGAGTAGGTACCCTAATAATAATGCTTAATAAAGTTAAGAATGCATCTTAAAGACATAAATAATGTTTATGCATTCTCATATTACTTTTAAGTTTTATGATAAGTTATGTTCATATTGTTACTAGAAACCAACCACTTACAATCTTGATTTGTCGATTGCATGGCTATGTTGTGGGTGCACACAGGTTGTCTTCAGCATAGGATATCTCTCCAGAGGTGGATGTTTGTATCACTTCATGACCTTGTGGGGTACCATATATATGATTCAAGGATGTTCAGTAATATTTCTACTTCTTCATATGTCAAGTTCACTTCATGTTAGTTTTGGGAAAAGAATGTGTATATGAGAATCAATGTAACTATATCTTGTGTAATGATGTTTTTCTTATTGCAATGAATGATATACATTATTTATGACATTCTCTATGTCTGATTTTGATGGTCCGTGCTTCCATGTGGTTATATATGGATCACACATTGGGGTTGTGACATCCATGGTCCCTTTTTAGGTATTGCTTAATTATGTGAAAATGGGTAAATTTCTATCCACTGGAAAGCACACCATACAACAAAGTGATAAAAATACATGGAATCTCATAAATTATATGACATCCAACTTGGATCCCAAGGCCAACACCTGATCACAACCATCAGATTGCGGACCGAAAAAACCCTAGAGCGGTATATCTTGAAAAACTTATTATTATTACATTAGATACATGCTTTGGAAATATAACTACACTCCCTAAAATTGGAAAACAAGCAAGTACCATGTGGAAACCTAATATAAATATTTTGACTTACATAAATTGGAGTTTTAGGTAGATCAAGTAGATGAATGGTTTAAGTGACTATAAATATCATTTATAGTCTATTAAATTTCAAGTCTTTTTAGTAGCATAATGTTTTAATATAAACCAATTTGATAAATTTTTATCTACAATCTTACATCAAGAACTTAGTTAATGAAGTAATTGTGGAAATTCACACTTGTTGAGGGTATCAATGGTATGAGTAATTTTAATGAGTAGACTCCTAGAATTATACTTTATACATGTTTTATAGTAAATATAATCTTCACATGTTGTCATGAAAACTGATGTTCAAGTATTGCAGACCCTAGATTTGGTGATCGGTGGTGTTTTTGGTGATCTAATCATTTATTAATATATGTATATTTTAAAGAAATTTACAAGACATCATTATAGGTCATAGGTTCATGAATAATATCATATTCATGATTGGAATTTCATATACCATAACTATAAGACCAATCATAATTAATGTATATCTAATCTGAATTTGCATATAGCAAGCTAAAATAAGTAATTCCATATGTCGAGTTATGACCTTTTGGAGTTAATCATGTATTTAATCAAAACAATGAATTTTGATCATGGATTGGGTATTAGGAAAATTAAAAGACCATTAACTCTTATCTTACCCTACACTTAGTTTGGATGATGAACCTAATATATATATATATATATATATATATATATATATATATATATATATATATATATATATATATTTGTGTGTGTAGTTGGTTTATGCTTGTAATCTAGATTTTTGTCACGGAACCGGAATCCTAGTCCCATGAACCAAACGTATACCAAAGGCAAAATGCGGAAGCGTAACGCTTAGCACACATGATCAGATAACAAGATAAATACACCAACATAGTGTCAACATTCAATAAGTATAAATTATACAAAATGTATTATATTCATGAATTCAGTTACATATTTCCAAAGTCAAGGTACAAGTCATTCATGTGCACTAAACCTGGATCTTACAACAAGTACACCTAGCATAGCTCACCAATCCCATCAACCTTCTATCCAGGTTATTAGTACATTATATGATCTAATATTGATCTAGGGTCCATCATAAGAGTGTGGTTAGAAGGTTGATGGGCTTGGTGAGCTATGCTAGGTGTACTTGTTGTAAGATCCAGGTTTAGTGCACATGAATGACTTGTACCTTGACTTTGGAAATATGTAACTGAATTCATGAATATAATACATTTTGTATAATTTATACTTATTGAATGTTGACACTATGTTGGTGCATTTATCTTGTTATCTGGTCATGTGTGCTAAGCGTTACACTTCCGCATTTTGCCTTTGGTATACGTTTGGTTCATGGGACTGGGATTCTGGTTCTGTGACAATTTTGATGTCAAAATAAGTATATCTAGGCTGATGGATCTGAGGTATGTGAAAATCATCCTATTAATAATTTCTTAGGGTTACCATTACGATTGTCATAATACAAAAAAATCTTAATATCATTAGGCAACCTTATATAACTAAAGAAACCAGTGTGATTTTTTAGTGAAGCTTTTTGAGATGACATGCCATAGTGTTACATCCTGTCCTATCAAACTTCACTCAACCTACATTTGCAATGCCCTTTTGATTGTTTCTAATCCATTTATTGTACCTCTGATTTTTGTATTTCTCTAAAGCATTTCTACATATATCTGGCTATAATTTTCAGTTGTAAAATTAGAATAGTTTTTCTTCCTCACAATGTCTACAATTAACTCAATGGCCATTATTTCTTCTTAGAGTACAATGTATGATTTGGTATTGTTCATGTATCCCCCTAACCAACTTCCACATTCACCTTGTATCACAATAGCAGTTAAAACCTTCTTTTTACTCCAAGATGTATCCATATTTAGTTTGATTTGCTTGACTCATGGCTTCTTCCATCGATGTGCCTCCACATGCATAGGTCTTCCATCTTGTTTATACTAGGCTTTAGTCATCATTTCATGTTCCTTTATAATGTAGCTCACTTGATGATAGGTTATATTGATTGCCTTCTATAAGACATGGTTGTTTCTGAACCTCCATATGTACCAACATGCTGTCATGGACATAGTACTATGATTAGAATTCATGTTTAGGTTAAACTTCATCCAACCGATGAGCTCCTTGCCATATAACATATCTACATTGATGGTTGGTATGAGGCAGTCCCATACCATCTTTTCTTTGAGACAATCACGTAGTGAATGTAGTGTGGTTTCCTCTACTTCCTTACATCAACACCACATGCCTTCTTCAGCTAAATATCTCACCACCCTCTTATGGTTGGTCAGGATGGTGTTGTGTTGTAGTAGCCACAAAAAAGTTTTAATCCTTGATGACACCTTTACATGCAAAATATTCCTCCATTTTCCCTCACACTAGATATTTCTTAGATCTCTAAACTTAGGTAAACTTTTTGGTGATAGTCTATGTTCTCTATGTGCAACCACATGTGTAATTACTCCTTGCTATCAGTTCTTAGTGGTTTTAGCTTTGTGATAGATCTTATCACAACATCCATCTATCACTCATTGAGGAATTTTATGTTCCAATAGCCTTCAACATCTAGAACACTACCTACCTGTAGGTCTATGAGATCTTAGGGTATCACCTTCTTATCAAGATTTTGTAGTTCCACCCCATTTCTAGACCACTTATCAGCCCAACACCAAACATATTGCCCATTTATCGGTACTAGGTAAGTCTTGTCCTAGATAAATTGCTTACATTTGAGACTACTATATCCCAGCATTGACACATTGTAACTCTTGGAGCCCATGAACTTATCATACCTCTGCTTTAGCCCTTCACACCACTATGTGATTCTATTGGTGTTGATTTGTTGTGAATTTTTTAGCAGTAGTGCCTTGCTTTTTTCTCTCATGCTTTTTACTCCCAAAACTACATTCCCCCATTATTGGTGACCTTATCCCATGACACAAGGGATAAAAGGTGGGCCTTATGGTTACCCCTCCCATGTAAAAATCCTTATAATGCTATCAATCCTATCACATAGGCTAAGAGTAAGAACAATAGTTTGCATTATTTATAATGGTATGGATGTCAACATAGCTCTGGTTAGATAGATTCTTCCTGCTAGGAATAAGCACTCATTTGGTGATGCATTGATAGTCATGGCAACTGTGTCTAAAACCTCCAAGTATGTGCACTCTTTTACTCTTGTGTGGATCAACAACACTCCCAAATACTTGCCAACATCATTAGTTTCCACAAACTTGAAGATGCCACATATACACCTCCTAGCAGACCTTAAGAACGACAATGCAAAGAAATTTATTTCTTGGTCATGCAAACCACCAGGCCTGAGGATGCCTAGAAGGTCTTGAAACAATCTTGAATCACCTGCATATATGTGGTGGATGCATGTGCAAAAAGGATGTGATCATCAAAAAAACACAAGTGTACAATTGATGCACCTTCCCCATTGAACTTGATCAATTTTCACTCTCATATGTCTACCTTACTTCTTACCAACTGAATCAATCACAGTGTACATTGAACAAATAAATATGGAAACAAGGGATCACCCAATCTCAGTCCATGGCTAGGTTTAAAGGAATTTGAGGCCTTTCCATTCCATAAAATTGTTGATTCTCCCGCATTGTGGATTTCATAGCAATTGTTTAATGATCATTGGGAGCATGAGATATTCAAACATATCTAGATCAAAGGACTTAGACATTTTGTGATAATCCTCAGAGAGGTCCTCCTTTATATCCATTTTCTTACCAACATTAATCCTACCCATGTTGTATATGATCTCTTGCACAACAATTATGTTGACAATAATCTTCCTAATGGGTAAAAACTACTCTGATCTAGTGAGACTTATTTTGTCATAAACTCCTTCAGTTTATCAACCACCACTTTAGTGGAAAGCTTAAACCATATTTTTTAATGATATAAGACATAAATTGGCACAACATTCTAGTTTAGAACGCTTAGATGTAAGAATTATGCTTGAATTATAGAGGTCTTTACTCAAATGTTCACCAGTGAAAGCTTGCTTGATTATGTTAAGAACATATCCCTTAATATTGACCCAATAAATCTTTAGGAGAAGTCAAGTGACATCATTTGATCCTATAGTTTTGTATTGATTCATGGTTCTAATGATCTTATATATTTCACCCTTTGTGGGTACTTGGTGATGCTTCTCAGTTGCTAAGTGTCTAATTCCTTGAACATCCCGCACATTACCCCTCTCATGTCACTATGGTGAACGTGTGGCTTAATGAGAAATTCCTTAAAATGGATAAGAACAAGCTCTCAAAGCTTATCTTCATCAGAAACCCACTCCCTATTATTGTCCTTCAACATTTTAACGGTGTTAAGAATTTTTTTTTATTTAACATAGGCTTGATAAAATTTCATGTTATCATTCCCATTCTTCAGCTAGTCTAGATGAATTCATTATTTACACTCCTCCTCTTCCTCTCAAAGGGCATCAGCGATTGGTTTATAGGTAATTGTTGATACGCGTTGTTTGTACACCAATTCACTAGAATGATTATCCTAGAGTTTAATCCGTTTTTTATTTCTAATTAAGGCTAGTAGACAAGGGTCGATCCCACAAGACAACGTTTTTAAGATTATTTTCTTTTAATCTATATTGATATTTGAAATAATTTCTTTTTGGTATTTTTGAATAAGAAACAAAAAATAAATTCCATTTGGGGGCTGGTTGTCTAAGCTAGAATGAGAAATTAAAATACAAAGAAAGAAAAAGGTTACAATAAAACAAGGAAATGAAAATATTAAACTAAAGTAGAAGAAGTAAAGGAAAAAGATGGTTAACACAAATAAAATATTATCTAATGACAATAATAAAATTATTGAAATTAAAATAGACAAATTGAAATAAGCGTTAGAAGAGACGACTGAAATCAAGAAGGAAAGCAACGAGGCTTAAGGGTTTCACCACCTTAGCCATTCTGAAAATAGAATCAAGAAATACACGACAAACAAGATAGAAGCAGGTATGTGATTTATTCGTGAACAAAACACAAAAGAGGAACTCCTCATAAACCCATTGGTCTTGGTGTTCATGTATCCTTGTTCTTCATCCTAAAGAGGATCTTTCCACTGTGACATCCAAATCCTCGTGAAGTTGATTTAGGCGTTCTAAATCCTAATTTCCACTGTCGTGTCTGCCGTGATTAACAAGCGATAAAAATGATTAATTACTTTGTTTAAATCAACAATTTTTAAACCAAAAACCATTCATCTATAGTCATGTAAAAATCTCAATTTGATTAACACATGGATAAGGGGCTACTCCACTCACCCCGATAAGAAAACTAATCGCTACTCATAGCAAGGATGGGAGAAACAAGGATAGAAATCAAAGGAGCCATAGACCACAATTCCGGAATTTCCATAGAATCCAAGGTGGTGAAAATGAAACGACTTGATTGATTTGTCTCCCAATCGAAGATGAAAATGTGAGAAGTAGAACAAGAAATGAGAGATCCAAATGTAGAAGAAAAGAGTCAACTTTATTGCTTTGGAAGTAACATTTCACTAGAAAAATAACAGAGTTTTAGTATTGATTGTGTACAAAAATTGGGACCTTATTCTTAGTCAAGCCCCCCCTCCTTTTATAGGGGAAGGAGGGGTGGAAACCCTGAGAAGGGGAAAGAAAAAACTAACTGACAACTGCTAAAAAGTGTTGTCCGCGTGTCGTAAAAGGCCATCTCGGTAAACGAGACGGTCGTTTGGTGATAGTTGGGTGTGCGCCTAGAATATTAGAGTCAAAACCCTAAGAAGGGTTGTGGAAGTTGAACTCTTGGGCTCTAAGCAATGACCCAGATGGTTGTTTGGCCAATGGAATGCTCGTCTTGGGTGTGAAGTGGTGAGGTCTTGGAGTAGCGAATGAACCCTGGTGGCGGTGCTTGTCTCTCGTTTCTTGGTCTCGAAGTAAGGCCTCAAAACAAATGTTTGGCCAACTGAGGTGCTCGTCACGCGCCGCCATGCATGTAAAAAGAAGTTGGAACCCTAATCACATGGTTGGACACTTGCTTTGTGATGTGAGGCAAACTCCATTCGATGACTATCTCGCTAAGGGGAGACGATCGTTTGGCTTGCTAAGTTAGTTGATTGAGCCAAGGCCAAGGTGGTCGTCTGACTCTAAAATGAGGGTCTTCATGGTGTGAGCTGACCGTCTAGGACCAGTGAGAGGACCATCTCATAGACTCAGATGGTCAAAACGAACTTTGGAGAAAATCCCTACAATATTTTATAAAATTGGGTAAGTATTTCCATAAATAAATCAAGAAGTAGGTAAATTACAATTTAGTCCAGAATTTGCTAAAAAGGAAAAAAATAATGAAAATGACTATAAAAAATGTGCAAAAAAATGGATGAATATGCATTCATCAAAATAACCCAAACTTGAATCTTTACTCATCCCAAGAAAATTAAATTATAAATAAACTCCAATTTATACTCCCAAAATGTCCTCCTCACTTTTGTAACATCATTTTTCCTTACCTCCAAATTTTTGACCAAGTGACCCAATCTCCTGGAGCTAAGTAGCATAAAATTATATATTCCCTATCAAGACAAAATATCAAATCTTGCTTTTAAAACATGAGTTTGTCAAAAAATAGGCTTCCTCAATCTTTCACTTTGACACACATAATTGTTTTTTGCTTTTTTATTAGTTATTTGCACAAGAATAGGAAAAAGGAGGGGTGTGAACAAAGAAGGAAGTAAAAAAAAAATTGCACCCCTCCTCTATTTGACTCATGATTTGTATTTTTGCAGACTTGTGGCAACATTGGTTATAATTTTTTTTTCATGTGCACTTTTGGCATATTTTGATGGTACACCCCTTTGTGGGGTATGGAAATTTAATTTTGGGAAGCATGCCACCCCAGACTTAATTTGTGTTCGATGGTGATTCTTTGCTTCTCTTTTTTAAAAGAAAAATAGAGGGAAGGAAGAGATGTTCTTGTGCTTATAACTTTCAACATTATTTTTTTTATTTTTAATATTTTTTTAGAGAATGACATTTCTCAAATTAGAGTATTCCTATAATTCACATCATACAAGTTTTATAACAAGATAATTTGTTTGTCAAAAAATAATGAAATTTGTGCTTGATTATGATCAATTCCTTATGACTTGCCAATTATTCCAAGGAGTGATGCCATTAAGGGTCCTAGGCGACATAAATGTTTCTGACATGACAATTTGTAATGGATTTTGCAAAAAGTTTCACTAAATTCAAGGGGGTATAATGATAGATGACTATTCAATGGCCCACTAGATAATGGCCTTTACAACTAAATAAAATAGAAAATGAGGAACAAATAGATAAAGGCCATAACTAAAGTAGAAACATACAAAAACATAAAGAAATAAAGACAAATAGTAAAAAGAGATAGGGTGTGGAATAGAACCGTACCACCCACCCCCACCCCGGACTTAGATTTTTGCTCATCCAAAGAAAAATCTAAATCAGAGATGGAGGTAAGAGAATCACTGAGACAGTAGAAAATGTGAATACGATGGAGGGTTGTAGTAGTAGTTTTCCTAATAAGGGGAGTTGGGGTCAGGGTAAGCCAAATGGGCCCCATACTCCTCATACTAAGGTCTGCTGGCGTCATAGTTGCCCTAATGCACATGCCATGAATCATGAGAGAGTTGCATTAGATAAATGTGGTTGAGTTGATGACCTTGACACTTATGCTCTCATTGAATCTCCTCCAAATGGTCATAGATTTCATAGAATCCATAAGGCTACTTAGGGCCTTCCTCATTATGTTGCCATCTCCTTGTGCGGCATTACAAAGGTGGTGGTGGACCATCTTGTCACCATGTGCCTCCATGGAGACACTCCTCCTCTGGGCTGTGGGCTCGGGTACATCATCTAGATCAGGATGCTCCCAGACAAAATGTTGAATGTGGCCTGGAAGGTCTGTCAGATCAAACACTAGATTTGTAGCCACTAACCGGGCATGTCGAGGAAGCTCTAGACCAAGGGTGATGCCTTTGAATGTCAAGTAAAAGACATCCCTGGTTCCTCCATAATGGATGAACTTGCAATCATTTAGATATGTGAGGCTGAGTAGATGATGCATGTTCTATAGTGGTGGAAAAGGGATGTGAGTTAAGCCTAAGAACTTGTCCACCAAGTAACAACATGGCCAATATAGATCAAGGAAGAAGTGTTGCAGGTAGCTTGGTAGTTGAGATGTGAAATCATAGCATTTCTCGAATTGAAATGCTCCTCATTCATCAGACACCATAAGGTATATACGTTGATGTGGGTAACTTCTCCTTGGGTTCCCTCCCCACTAAAGATAGTGCATGCTAGGGTACAATGAAGATAGCACACCATGAGGTTATTGATGTTGGATGCTTTTGTGCCGCTGGGTATCTTGGGTGGGAGGCCCATGATGTCTACGCAAAATTCTCAATGTTGTAGGATTCATGATAGTCGTCATGGCGGTGACTCAAGCATTGAGATAGCCAATCGAACTTGCCTTCATTGATGATGAAGGAGGTGAACTGGTGTGCAGAGATCTCCAAGCGTTCCCCCAAAATCCGGATTTTACAACTAGAATTTCCTTGGGAGTAGTGGTAACGTTGAAAATTGGACATGAACTCAAGGGTGAGATCACTGTACACTAGAAGAACACGGTAGACAAAGTTTGCAATTCGGTTGAATCAAAGAAACTTGTCAACTGTCATTTGATGCCAAGTGTGATCAAAGTAGGGCCACATGCCCATCTTGGTAGGGAAATGCTGACTGAAGACAAACACATAAATCTCTCGGAGTGCTCGTCGCAAACAAACTGAACATAAGTTCTAGGATGTGGAGCAATCTGAGGCGATCGAGGGGCGCTGGAATCAAGATCATGGTGTGATTGGGACCATCCACCTACAACCTCGTTGATGTGCCTATCCACATTGAGGATATCCTAGAGCATCTTCTAGTCCACTTTGGGAGAAGATTCACTGATAGGCTCCCATATTTGAACACATGGTGCAGAGTGGGATCAGTGAGGTGGATCGCGTAAGGAGGAAGCAGAGGATTTCCCCTTATTCTTCTAGAAGTAGTTGAACATGTTTTTAGACCATAGTAGGTGAGACAAGCATTTGAGAAATTGAGGCAATCGTTTGGGCTACTGAAATGATTGGTTGAGACACCCAGACGATTGTCTGCCAGTCGGTGCTTGTGCGATATGAACTACTACTGTTGGGTGCCCAATTACAAGGCTGTCATCTTGGGAATGAGACGCTCATCTGGTGTCAGGGATGGCGGAAGATCGAATTGCAAAGGTTGGGCAACAATGGCGGTGGTGGTGGGGAGGAAGAGGGGATGCAGTGTGTTAGACGACCTCACTGTAGGTGAGAGGGCCAGCTGGCATTGGAGCGCTGGTCATTGAAGAGAACGAATGGGTGGTATAGGAAACAAGGGGCAAACGAGACGACTCGCCAAACATTGTAGGGAAGTGAGGTTGTCATCAAGTTGAAGTGAGACAGTCATCGAGCTCTAAGACGACGGTTGTCTCCTTCACCGTGGCCTCCTAGACACGAGCGATGAAGCATCAGGATGACCGGTTGCGCTGATGAGGTGGCCGGCTGATGTCCCCGACAACGACACAAAAATTGATATGCGTCGTTTGCACGCCAATTCATTGGAATGATTATCCTTGAGTTTAATCCTTTTTACTTTCCGGTTAAGGCTGGTATAGAAGGGCCGATCCCGCAAGACAACATTTTTAAGATTGTTTTCTTTTCATCCCGATTGATTTTTGAAGTTATTTCTTTTATGTATTTTTGTATAAGAAACAAAAATAAAATTCCATTTGGGGGTTGGTTGTCTAAACTACAATGAGAAATTAAAATGTGAAGAGAGAAAAAGGTTACACTAAAGCCAGAAAATGAAAAGATTAAATGAAAGTAGAAGAAGTAAAGGAAAATGATGGTTAGAACAAATAAAAGATTATCTAATGACAATATTAAAATTTCTGAAATTATAAGAGGTGAATACAAACAAGTGTTAGAAGAGACGATTGAAATCAAGAAGGAAAGCATCGAGACTTAGGGGTCTCACCACCTTAGCCATTGTGAAAATAGGATCAAGTGATACACAACAAATAAGATAGAAGTAGGTATGTGATTTATTCGTGAACAAAACACAAAAGAGGAACTCCTCATGAACCCATTGGTCCTTGTGTTCATGTATCCTTGCTCTTCATCCTAAAGAGGATCTTTCCAAGGTCGCATAAAATCCTCATGAAGTTGGTTTCGCTGTTTTAAATCTTGGGATCCACGGTCGCATCTATCAGGATTAACAAGCGATAAAAATAATTTATTACTCCATTCAGATCAGTGATTTCTAAACCAAAACCATCTGTTTAAGTAGTTGTGTAAAAAGCTCAATCTGATTAACACATGGCTAAGGGGATACTCCCATTGTCTTGATAAGAAAACTACTTGCTACTTATAGCGAGGATGGGAGATACAAGGAGAAGAAGTAAAGGAGCTATAGACCGCAATTCTAGAATCTCCGTAGAGTCCAAGGCGGCGATAATGAAATGACTTGATTGCTTTGTCTCCCACTCCAAGATGAAAATGTGAGAAGAAGGAGAAAAGAGAGATCTAAATGTAGAAGAAAAGAATCAACTTTAATGCTTTGGAAGTAAAATTACAGTATAAAAAAATAGAGATTCACTACTGATTGCGTACAAAAATTGTGACCTTTTCTTAGTGGAGTCCCCCATCCTTTTATAGGGGAAGGAGGGGTGGAAACCCTGAGAAGGGGAAAGAAACAAATAAGTGATGGTTGCTGAAAAGTGCTATCCACACATCATGTAACGACCATCTTTCTATGTGAGACAGTCGTTTGGTGATAGTTGGGCGTGCCCTAGAAGATTAGAGTCAAAACCCTAGGAAGGGTTGTGGAGGCTCAAGTATTGGGCTCAAAACAATGACCCCAATGATCGTATGGGCCAGTGGAACACCCGTATTGGGTGTGACGTGGTGAGATGTTGGAGTAGAGATTGAACCCTGGTGGAGGCACCCATGTCACATTTCTTGGTCTCAAATTAAGGCCTTGAAAAAAATGTTTGGTTAACTAGGGGGATCGTTTCACACCGCCATGTGTGTAAACAAGATGTTGGAACCCGACTCACGTGGTTTGATGCTTGCTTTGTGATGTGATGCTAGCTCCATTTGACAACCATCTCACTATGGGGAGAAGACAGTTTGGCTTGCTAAGTTAGTTGATTGAGCCAAGGACAAGGTGGTTGTCTTGCTCTAAAATGAGGTTCTTCATGGTGTGAGTCGACCGTCTGGGACTAGTGAGATGATCATCTCACCGACTGAGATGGGCAAAATGAACTTTGGAGAAAATCCATGCAATATTTGAGAAAATGGGTAAGTATTTGCATAAATAAATCAAGAAGTAGGTAAACTACAATTTAGTCCAGAAATTTCTAAAAAGGAAAAAAATCTAATGAAAATGACTACAAAAAATGTGCAAAAAGATAGATGAATATGCATCCATCAATTTCCAATTTGCTTTGTAGACTGATCATATTTTTCAACAACATATCCTTCTTTCTCGTCCTTTCTCTAAAGTTCACATTGTCCCATTTCATCATCTCACCTTTGCATTCTTATAGAGAATTGTTAAAGGTTAGATCTTTGTCCCATCTCTTTATGAGTACCATGCTAAATGAGGCATCATGCAACCACAATAATTTTGTAATGAACATTGTTCATGAGCTCTTCTGGCCATGTATATAACCAAGAGGGGGCAATGATCTGACTGTACTCAGGGTAGGTGTTCAACCACAAACTAGGGGAACTTGTGAATGAAACTAGTGTTTGCAACTTCCCTGTCAATCTGCTCCTATAGATATCATGTTTATATGTATACTTTATGCCAGAGAATCCAAGATCAGTGAGACCTTCCTTTAATAAGGTTTCACGAAATAGCCTAGCTTCCCCCAAGTTGTAGTGCTTACTACCACAATGTTCCTCCATCACTTTAGTGGTGTTGAACCACCAATCATTATCCATGGTTTCACAAACTTGTTTTTGATCTTGATAAAGGGCTTCCTGATAAGGTTACAAACATAGATATGTGGACATGCATACATAAAATTGATGACCACCTCCTTGTTTACCTTCCATGAGATTAATTGTCTATTGTAATGAATAATTTCCACCAAGTAGTCTCTATCCTTCCATATATCCATCTAGTATAGCCCCTTGCTTCCACCCTATGTGAGAAACCAAAATCAAGGTCCTTTATAGAATAGACAACTTCTTGAGCACTTATTCTTAGTTCCCGAATAGCCATCATTTGAGGTTTTCTAGAGTTATATATTCATTGAGGACACAATATGTTTCAAATTTTCAGATGCCTCTAATATTCCAAAAAATTATATCAACCATAAACACGATGGAAATAGTGGAAGTTTGTTCTCCTAGAAGAGCCAATCACCTGGAGAAATTTCTTTCCTTACCTCCTCATCCTATATTGTGATCCTCTAGATTCTTTGGAGACTGTTGTTTTGAGGCACTCACTTTGTCCATCTTCATCTTTGGGACACTTACTTTGATTTTATGACTAGCTACATTGATTGAAATGTACCCTTTCTTTTTAGGCACTTTTCCACTTAAATTATTAGTTTACTTTTGTCTTACAGATATAGTGGCATGGTTCTATATTTCATGATCTTCTACTATGTCAATGACCTCATCCATGTCTGGGTGGACCACAATGTGATTTCCTTATTGATCTAAATGATCTGAGTTGTTGCTCGATTATGATGTATTCTATTTCCCACAGTTCTACCTTCTATGCTCTTTTTCATCTCCGGTCAGTGTATTAGTAACATCGCTAAGGATCTTTCTTTTCTGATCTGTTGTTTCTTTGTGTTCCACATTGGCACATTGTTTCTTCTTTTTCTAGATTTTTTGTTCTTGAGTGTTAACATTGTTTGGTTGAAATCACTTCTCACTTTCTTCTAGGTTTTGTCTTTCCCCTTGTAACTCCTCCTCCTCCTCCTCAAGGTCAACAAATCAATTGTTTTTTTATTGTTACCTTGTGTGTTCTTTTATTTAGTTTTATTCCCTCATAGGCTATTGTTCTTTATAAATTTTTCTAAGTCCACCTTTCCTTCCAAATTGTGTCTCCTCCATTAGTAATCTTCTTTCCAACAACAATGTTTCCTTACATATTTTCTTTTTTATCCTTGCAATGTTTGGTAGTGCCAAATTTCTCAACATTTCGTGCAGCTATTTGGGACTACTTTCTATTCCACTGCATATTTCATTCTATTGATGAAAAAAATAGGTACAAGAGGTTTATATGTGTCAATTTTCACCACCACCTTTCTGATTTTACTCCTTGTATATAAAGTATGACTATCTACTTTTATCAGTCAGCCCAAATCTGGTCCCATGTATTCAAAATTTTAGTGCACATATCGATGCAAAGGGAGATTTAGTACCCTTACCCATGTGACTATATGTGAGGGGATCTTATCTTGGGTATAAATGTAGGGTACCAATCCCATACATCCAAATAACACCAAAAAAAAATTATGTGGTCCTCCAGTGAGTTTTGTCTCATATTCTCTCTTGCAAGACAGTTGAACAACATAGTGATTAAGGTTCAATTTGTATATATTGAACCTTCCCATATGTTGCATAGTAGTTTAAACCACTCTTTAATGGTCGTAAACACTACATCTTGCCCAAACAACATGATCATTATGGCATATTACCATGGTCAAACAAGGTTCTCCTAAACACCCTAATCCATAGCCAAAGTCAGTTTTCCATCTACAACACAGAGAGTGACATATGGATCCAATAGAGTATCCCCATAAATATTCTTTAGAAAAAACTCCTCACTGCTATCCTTTTTTAGTTTACCTCCCCCTACAAGAATGGATTCAAAGAATTACTGAGATGGTTATAGGTAGGTTATGTCCACATCTAGAAACTTGATAATAGGGTTTTATGCTGCCATGTTTGCTATTTCTTACAGACTTTCCATGGTGCATTCACCTACTTGTTCATGACCTCTTATTGAAATCTCTTACATGTTCTTCCATTCCCAGATCTGTTGATCCCCTCATTTCTATGTACCTATCTACGGGATTGGAATCCTAGCTCATTTCTACTTCTATGAGTCAGAGTGGTGATCCATCTATGTACTACTCCTAGTTTCCATCTTTCCATTTAAAGGCCTTTCATGACAGTGAACTCTAACTTGTCATGTTCCTCTTCCATGTAAAACAACATTGCCTCCACTAGACCCCCCTGGACTCCATCTCCCCTTGTTAACCTTCTTAATTTCTTAGGGTCACTTCGACTATGTACATGTACATATTTACTCTTTTGAAATGATACCTTTTTAAGTATATAAATGCATGATTTGTTGTGATTATTGAATTATTTATATTTTGTGTGACTACTCAATCACAATTACTTTGTTCAAAATATTAGTTATATGTTTATTAAATTAGACAAAAAGACGTAATTAAACAACTCAGGTTATGCTAACTCATGAGGGTTTTTCGGTAAAATAACTTCCTATGTCACTAGAGAAGTGTTCCAAAATCTTAAATAGAAAAAACTAGCATGGATTTGGAAATTTGTTTGACGATGAAACATGTACTTAACGAGATATACTAGAAAATTTGAGGCACAAAGTATAAGCCAGTATATGAGAAGAGATCACAAGCTTATCTTAAATTTATGATATGTGAGAAAATTTTAATCCCTTAACACACATGAGGAAAGTGGGCTAGTTCACCAATCGATGGAACAACCAGAATATGTGCAAATAAAATAAAAACTTATAATTTACGATTTTTTCCATTTTGATATATTGTAAAACTTCTTATTCCTACTTTACTTTTCCAAGTGTTACTATAAGAAACTGTGCTCATAATGCATAGCTCACTACAAATTCAATACACTTGTTTGACTACATTTTAGTAGATGTCTTTAGGTAACATGTGAAGATGATGTGAATAAATGAAATATACTCCAAGCCAAAGAACACAAATAAGGACATATTAATTTAGAACTTTTCTAAGTATTATGAAGTTTTGTGTTAATTATATAAACCTATGAAATAGTTCAAATTGTCTATCTCATTTATATTTCTACTAAGAATGTATGAAACCTTTTATTTAGTGAAACAAAGCGTACTATTAGTTTTTTTGGGTAACTTATTCATAATATGTGGATAATTATTGAAAAAGAGTTTGTTGCACTCTAATAACTAGATAAATACAAACTCTATGCCTAAAATGGCATGAATGTTAATGTGGACACCAGAAAAGCACTACCTAATTTTCCTTTGTGGAGGTAATAGATGTAGTCGATATGGTACATCATTGTTTGCATGTTCTTTACTAGTTTGTTATGGAACATGTAAGACACCTGACGTTGATTTTTGGTTGAACACGATTTCTTATCATAATTATATGGTTAAGACTTAATAAAACCTTGTGATGTCCTTTTATATCATGTGACAAGATTATGCTTCAAGTTTGGTCCAGTTTGGGTGTTGTTTAAGCCAGTTATGCATATATGTGCTTGTTCTAGACCAAATTCTAATTTACCCATATCTAGGATTTTTTTGCAATTGTTCACATTATTGTTGTGCCTCACTTGTTTTGACATCATGTTGGATAGTGTGGTGCCTTTTGGTACCTTGTCACACCTTGGTTTGAAAGACAATATCTTGTGTTAAGAATTAGGGTTTTGCATGGATGCCCAAAGTGGAAGTTTGACCTTGGGTATTGAGACCTAGTTTGGCAATAACCAAGTTCCTTGGGTCCTTGTATGTGGCATTTGATGAAGTTTCTTGTGAGTTTCCTAGTTTGTCGGTTAATGGGATTTGGTATCTCTCTTATATCGTCAACTTTTTCATGTGTTGAGGGTCGATGAGTTTCTCTGCGGTTGTATTTTTTTGATGATCTTTGGTCTCTAAGCATTCTCATCAGTCGATTGATCCTAGAGAAGTGTGTTCGATGGTTTTTCTTGTTTTAATCACCCTCGTTGCATGTGTGAGTGGAGTTCGTACATGAACGAGATCTCTTAGACACATGGCATGTCTAGCATGACGCCTAACCCTCCTTTTCTCTCTCCAACCATATGTTATATAAGCCTCACTCTTTGCATGAAATAACATGTTTACAACCTTAGTTTACTCTCCCTTCTTCCATCGATTCTCTTGGATCTCGTTCCCTTTTTCTTGGTAGTGAAGGAGGAGCTCAAGGTTGAAGAAAGTGGGTCGATTTACCTTGCATGTTAAGCTAGGGTTTGAAGCTACTCTTTTTTTGATTGTTTGGTGCTTCCTTACTCTTTTTCTTGGTCTTGGTAAGTGAGATCTATCACTCCGTCTTTCTTTTCCTTTCTTCCCTACCTTTCTTCTTTCTCTTCTTGGCCGAACTCATGGTGTTCCATGGTAGTGCTTGAGTTAGAGCTTGGAGAACATCTCTTCTTTGCTTTTATACCTAGGGTTTTGCTCTCTTTCTTATTTCCTTGGCCTTGGGTTTTCTTCTTTCTTGGATGTGGAGATAGATAGGTTAATAGGCGTGCTCAATCTACTATTTCCTACCTACATTCTTCAAGCTATCTTGTTTATTGGAGTTTCTACATCAACTCTAAGGCAAGTTATGTAACTTTCTCCACTATTATTGCGTACCTCTACCTTAGATGCACATAATGTTGGTCTAAATCGTGGTTATATGTAGAATAATATATCTTATATCTAGGGTTTATGTTTACATGATGATCTTGAATAGATATCTCCTCATGGATGGACCCTAACTCTTATGCTTGAGCTTCCTTGATGACAAAAGTTTTGATGCTTGCATGCATGTGCAAATTGTTGGTTTTTCTCTTGGATTTATAGTTTTTGAGTTGGTTTTCCTACTTGATATGGTACATGATGGTTTGATTCTTGGTTCAATTGATCTGACTTCCTTGTGCCACTTCATGTCTTTGACTTTGAGGTTGTTTTGTATCTTATGTGGTTTTGAAGTTTGACCTCATGTTTTGGTCGCTAATAGGATTGACACCATATGTAGTCAATGAGATCTTGATGATTGAGTGGTTGCTAAGGTCTGTGTCACTTTGGTTGCTAAGATCTTGGACTTCTAATTGGTCAATGAATTTTGAGTTATGTAGTCACTAAGCTTGGTCTTTCTATGCAGTCATGAGGCTTGTTTTCCATGAAGTTTATGCCACTCTGGTCGCTATGATCTAGGACTTCTAATTGGTCGATGAGACTTGTTTTCCATGGTTGGACTTAATTTTCAGTAGATGATACATCTAACCTTATGTGACTGATGAAGAATTCTGGTTGTGGTCATCATATTTTGTTGATTCTTTGATGGTGATGTTTGTTTTTATTGTTTCCACAATTGATGGAGAATATAAGAAACTAGGGTTTCTCTTTAATCGTTGTTTTAAAATGATGATCACTTATTTTGTTGAACCTAACCCTAATCCAAGTAAGTGATGATAATGATTAGCTTTCTTAAGTAATTAGCATGTTATTGTGTACTTTCTCTCTATGTTGTTGTAACCCTAATTTGTTGTCTTATGAACATCATAGCTCATGAACAATGTTATGTCAATCTTATGTGTTACATGTGTGGTGATGCTTGATGAGCCTTGATGATGCATGGAAAGATAATTATGTTATTGCAGGGAGTGACGGGAATGGTCTTATGACATTATACATGGTTTATTGCCCTAATTGAGGATTTATGCTCTTGATGATGTGATAAGATTGTATCCATGATGGTATGATCATGAGTATGGACTCATGTATGGAAATGAAGTTGTAACATACTAAATCCTAGAAATTTTGTCTTTTGGCCCTCTTTCCCATCTTTTCCTTTCCCATCAGTCCTTTTTGGCCTTTCGGTTTAATTTGTGGAGAATATGATGGTTTAGTGAACATATGTTCACCTTTTATGTCAATAAAGGGTTTAATGCACATATACCTCAGTAGAAATCTAAGTAATGGGCCTGATGAGAAATTGTCCACTTAAGTAATAAAAATATTAAAAGAATACATGCTAGAACTTTCTAGGACTTTTTAGAATATGAAAAAGAAGAGAAATCCCAAAATATACATAAAGGAGATGATAAATGTTATAGTTGGATAAAAGGAGATAATGTGGAATATATTATTTCTAAAAATCACAACTAGAAAATCCATGAGAAAATTTAATACACAAATTCATTTTCTTGAACTAAAAGTTACTTGAGGGCCAAGTATCTCCCAATTTGGAAAATATACATATATATAAGCCTTTATTAAAGTAAAATAGGAAATAAGCCAAGAAAGAGAAATAAAATATCTAATGTTCTCAAATTGGAAAACTAACTCCAAATTCATAATCTAGAAATAAAAATAAGCCTTTGGGAAAGTTTTCAACTAATTTGGATGATATTTTGATAATGTGGAAAAGTAAGAGATAGAAAGTGTGTAGAACCTTCATTTTGAGAATTAATTGAATAAATGGCACAAACATGACCAAATAATACCAAAATTGTATTCAAGAGTTGATCTCATTTAAAGGTTTTGGGAGAGTGGTTTCTAGGGCTCTAAGAAATAGGTTTGTGAATCTAACACCTTAGTTGGGAAATTTTATGCCTTAACCTACTTTTACCCTAATGAGGCTTAATTTAATCTAATCCTCCATTCTTGAAACCTAACTTACTTATGCCTCAAAATCATTTTATGAATTCATCTTGTTTGGGTCTTATACCCCACTGCCATGCTTATTGAATATTTTGATTGCTCTTTCCATGACTACTTTTCTAGCATGTAGATTTATGTTCTATTTAATTTACAGTAGCGATACTTATGTACAACCACCCACAAAGGGCATGTATTTAATTTCACTGGGGAATGTTTTATTCTCCCCATATTATTGTAGGTGAATGGGAATGTGTGATAGAGTGAATTTTGATGTTCTTGAATACCCTTTTGGATAAACATGCTCACAGATTTGAGTGTTGCATCAAATATGCATAGAATGCATCTTAAGTTATGATAAACTATGGTTGAACCTTCATAATATTTTTATGTTTTTAGGTTGAGATTTTATAAATTTGAATATGGTAACATAATTGGCATATTGATATAAATAGAGTTGAGTTCGTTAATGGTTTAGCATGTGTGACAATATATCTCACGATACCCTTGTCTACGGTGGACTTGGCTGTCACCTATTTTCTGGGTCATAATTGGATGGGTGACATGGAGAGATCAAGTCCATTGGATGTGGATTAATTAGACATTTAGTGCCTCATTCCTCTACCTCCTATCAAGCTGGGGTTGTGGGATAGTTAGCGGCTATGGGTTCTGAACGATCCCACATCGTGAGTGGTGGCCTGAGGAAGAAAAGGGAGTGGGTGGTTTCTTTGGCCTTTTCAAGACCTACAGACCGACACACTCGACCACTTAAGGCTTCTTCACCATCACCTAAGTATGGAAAGAGACCACGACGCATCCCAGCGTGAGGTGGTATTGATTTATGTCGAACCCAGTTTTTGGGTGAAGTCGACGGACGGTAGTCGATGAGCTTCTAGAGAGATGGCGAGGACCTTGGCAGCAAGCTACAACAAGAAGGAGTCTCGACGGCATCCATGAAACAGACGTAGATGATGGGGAGAGGAGCAGCATTGATCCCTCACCAAAGACCAGCATCACAACGGCAACCAGTTGACAAGATTTGTGAGATGTGAGGAACAGATCAGGGTTGTGCTTTGCCACCTAGGCACAGAGAAGCCCAATGTCAGCGGCTTATGTTAACAGACCTAGCACACACGAAGGGCGTCGAGTGAGCAGAACTGGAAAGGAGGAGCATACGTTGTCCAGTATCTCGTTGGCGCTCCAGTCCAGCAGCCAGGCTTGCATAGGCAGACAGAGGGGGAACCGACGACAGCGGCTCCTGTTCACAGAAGAATAGGGTCACGCATCTCGTGGAAGCAGAGCCCAGAGACTTGAGCGGCAACCCAATAAGCCGACGAGCTCCATGGGCGCTGTCGGGTGGGATGACGTGAGGCAGAGTAGGCACAACGCATAAGAACGGAGACCCAACGGACTAGGAGGAGAGACTGGAGGTGGCGCTCATGCCCTACGTGAAGAAATGAATCATGATACAAGGGGACAACGCCTACTTCTTCCACAACGCCCGACGGCGATGCTCGCACAGAGCCCAGGCGAGGTCAGAATCGCGTGAAATTGAGAAAGAAAGATGGGGGCAGAGCTGACTCAGGCTAACAGACCCTTAGATCCGTAGATCTGACCAAAGACCCAGATCGGGTGGGTCCCTACCCAGTTGTGCAAGTCAGTGGACACATGGCGGCGTCTCATAGGCCGAAAAGGTAATTACCCTCTAATATGTATAGATCTTGCATAAATCGCAATAAATAGCTCGATGATCAAAAAATACATATAATATACTTAACTTCTCAGAAACATGTGTAGAACAATATGAAATCATAATATCAGGCTTTTGATGCACTAATATCGATGATATCTTGTTAGTTGTGAAATTATTAATTGATAGATAATAAATATCAAACAACGACCTAAAATTATGAGAAAATACCAGTAAATCATGATTCATGTTTACAATGCATATGATGTCAGATACGGTCATGTTTATGCATGAAAGTATATAATTTGATTAATATGGCTAATTACGGCTTATAACACTAAAGATAATGCAATTAATACATGCATGCTCAATAAATGATGAGATTTACATAAAACTCTCATATATGTAACTGGGAGATATATATATATAAATCTAAGATCAGTTATATATACGAAATTCATGTTATATGAAGAGCACCCAAAATATAGGTGATGTAACCCTAATATGGTTAATGAAAGTGACATAATGTTAAATATGTTCACATAATAATGTGACACATGAGTATATCTAGTTGATAAACTATAATCTGAAATATGACATCAGTAAGATAAATATAGGATAAGAATGCAAGTGATATGGAAATATACTAAAGAGATAAGGTAAACCCTAAAATGGATATAACTAGGGCTATAATGATGAGAACCTAATGATAATACATGATCTTGTCTTAATCAGGTTTAATAAAGATATAGATGGCGTGGATATATGTGATTAGTATATCTCTTTGGAAGGTACGCCATTACCTCTTACTTGTCTTATTATACAATATGCTTGTGTTATATGTGTAGTAAAATACTTGGCATATGATATTGGATGAAATGATTGTTCTTGTATGATATGTTGCATGATTTTCTATACTTATTTCTATGAACACATGAAACATAATATATCTGTTCCATTATATCTAAGCAGTTCAACTCTTTGGTAGTAAAGTGCTGGAAAACAAGTACTTAAACTCTTTGTTAGTAAAGTACTTGGAAGTGATCCAACTCTTTGATAGTAGATCACATTATGAAATGATCCAACTCTTTGGTAGTAGATCATAAAGGCCTTAATGCATTCAACTCTCAGGTAGTAAATGCATGGATGATATAATGGAAAATATGCTTAAAATATGTGTTCTCTTTTGTTGATGGACATCTTTGTGCAAGTATATGATTTTCTTATATTTTTTTATAACTGCCAAGTATTAGTTTTATCTTATTGCCAAGATATGATGAGAGGTATATAAAAGACACGTAGGCGTACTCAGTACAATATTCTTGAATATTGTGCTGACGTGTACCGCATGTAATCTTTTGTTTAGGTTGTGTACATGTGTTCTTGGAGATCTAGGATAGTTGAGAGTTGTGTGGCGAGATGATGTACAGGTGGACCTGTAGCCTTAAGATCATGTTGTTTAGATGTAGTACATGTATATGTATAAGTTTGCTATGCAATATGTAATATCAAATGTTGTAACAATTCATGTTGTAATTATATGTTGAATGGTGAACATTTGTTGTATCGTTTTATTATTGTTCATGTACATGTGCTACTGATTGTTTCCTTCTGACTTCCTCTGATTTTCTTATTCTTATCATAGTGTGGGATGTTTAAATTGGGATTCTCACTGAGGTGAGGGTTTCAATTTGGACGTCACACATCAGATTAAGTTTTAGAAAATCTGGGGACATCACAGGTGGTATCAGAACATGAACAATAGCAAAGCTTGACATTTGTTCATTATGCAACTCAAAACCAAAGAACCTTGAACTTAATAATCTTTAGGGTTAGATTAGTCATCTTTTAGAGACTAGATCTGACCTAGCCTCTAGGTTAGCACCTAGATGTCTGAGAACTAGGTCTAGACTGGTGCTTGTTGAGTAGCAAGTCCTTAGATGTCATTCTTTCCTTGTAGTGTAGTGGTATGGGACGTTGCACTATTTGGAAATGACGTGCATCAAGGGAAGAGAAACCCTAGACATATGGCGTTCGTTGTCTAGACTATCTATACTAGTGTACCCCTTATTCTCACCCTTTTCACTAGTTTTCATGACACTACACTCTCTACTATGTGTGGGACACTCATTTTCAGGATTTGGTTTTGATTCCAAACAGATCGAACCTCGATAGTTTTCTCTGACGCTTGTTTTATCGGAGAAAAACTATATAATATTTTATTATATATATGTATAACAAAAATGTGTTCCCACACATGTAAGAGTAGGAGGTGGGCATGCAACCTAAGTGAAAGTGTATGACATCAGTCTAGAAGAGAGAGTAGTTCTAGATTAGATGTCTAGAGCCTTTTTTTATATATTATATGATAGATGAAATAGATGATATGAGTTTTGATGATATGAGGTAAGTCTTATATAGAAGATATAAGATGATTAAGATGATTTATGTTTGTCTTTGAGGACTTAAGTTCAGTTTGAGGATTTTAGATAAATTTTCATGATGAAAGTATGTGTGCTTTTCTAAGTTAAGATATGATAAGTTAAGACAAGGTTGTGTGCCAGCATGAGCCTCAAGCTCTTTTACAAAGGATGACCTATAGTGTTAGGACCAGTTTTAGGGTTAACTCCAGTGAGAGTGAGACCCACAAGGAGAAGGTCATAGAACCTAGACTCCAAGCTATGAGATGATGAGAAATATGTGATATGATATGTCCTTAACTAGACTACTCCTAAGTAAACGAGTTGAGTTGCTCTACGTGTGATTCCTATAGTATTGTTAAACCCTAGATGTCCTTGGGAAGATCAAACCCTAGAGTCGGAGAGAGGTTGGCTATATGTGCATATGTGAATAAGAAAATATGAGAACCTACCATCTGGGTGAGGGAGAGTCCTAAGACCCTGGAGGAGGTAGCTATGTTAGTTTTTGTGAAGCCTCATGCTTAGGTTGGTGGTTTCCCACATAGGAATCTAGTGGTGTATATAAGAGAATTTTGGGTAAGCTTGTTTCATGGGTAGAAGACCTATGAAGAGGATTCCATACCATGTTTTAGTTTGTTCTTATGTGGCTAGAGCTTGTACGGCTATCCCTAGTGCCAATGAGGGAATACGAGAACCCTAGGCTAAGAAACGGAAGATAAAGTTTGTATATGAGATACTCATAGAGTTGAGTTAGCTCAGAGAGACTGAGCATGGCTATCCTCATGATATGGGTTCGGAGAACCTTGGTTGGACTAGATGAAGCTTTGATATATGTTTGATAAGCTACTTGTATAAGTTTGTTAGCACAACCATGATATAATATATGTAAGGATATAAACTCATATCGAGACATGATATATAGACATGATATGATGAAAACCTAGAGATGGTTTAATTGATATCAATACATAAATGGTTAACCATATACATGAATAAAGATGATAATGTAATTTGGTTGGTTAATCTTATTTTGAAATCACTAGTAAATGTTGCAAATTATTATGAGCAATGAAATAAGATCATATGCATGAAACATGTTACATGAGGTGTTAATCTTAGTTCTTAATAAAGATGAAAGATATAGGTTGACAGTTAGCACAACATAAAGATTATGACACCTTGATATGATCTATATGGATAAAGTGGGTTAACTATAGCTAACACCTACCTAAAAGGCATGTGTTAATGGTGAGCATGTTCTAACAATGAGCTAAATAAGATGTTGACGACACCCTGATGTATGAGTTAATCTTAGTTAACTCCTTTAGAACATGGTAATATGATGTGGGAGAACATTAATGCATGAATAAAGAGATGTGACAAAGTGGGTTTTCTAGATTAATTTCAAGGATGAAATTTCTTTTAAGGTGTGTAGGATGTGATAGAGTGAACTTTTGATGATCTTGAATACCCTTTTGGATAAACATGCTCACAGATTTGAGTGTTGCATCAAATATGCATACAATGCATCTTAAATTATGGTAAACTATGGTTGAACCTTCATAATATTTTTATGTTTTTAGGTTGAGATTTTATAAATTTGAATATGGTAACATAATTGGCATATCGATATAAATAGAGTTGAGTTCGTTAATAGTTTAGCATAAGTGTGACAATATATCTCACGATACCCTTGTCTACGGTGGACTTGGCTATCACCTATTTTCTAGGTCATAATTGGATGGGTGACATGGAGAGATCAAGTCCATTGGATGTGGATTAATTAGACGTTTAGTTCCTCATTCCTCTACCTCCTATCAAGCTAGGGTCGTGGGATAGTTAGCGGTTATGGGGTCTGAACGATCCCACGTCGTGAGTGGTGGCCTGAGGAAGAAAAGAGAGTGGGTGGTTTCGTTGGCCTTTTCGAGACCTACAGACCGACACACCAGACCACTCAAGGCTGCTTCACCATCACCTAAGTATGGAAAGAGACCACGACGCATCCCAGCGCGAGGTGGTATTGATAGATGCCGAACCCAGTTTTTGGGTGAAGTCGACGGAGGGTAGTCGACGAGCTTCGAGAGAGATGGAGAGGACCTTGGTAGCAAGCTACAACAAGAAGGAGTCTCGACGGCGTCCATGAAACAGATGTAGATGATGGGGAGCGGAGCAGCACTGATCCCTCACCAGAGACCAACCTCACAGCGGCAACCAGTCGACAAGATTTGTGAGATGTGAGGAACAGATCAGGGTTTTGCTTTGCCACCTAGGCACAGAGATGCCCAATGGTGGCGGCTTCTGTTAACAGACCTAGCACACACAAAGGGCGTCGAGTGAGCAGAACTGGCAAGGAGGAGCAGACGTTGTCCAGTATCTCATTGGTGCTCCAATCCAGCAGCCAGGCTTGCATAGGCAGACAGAGGGGGAACTGGCGGCAGCGGCTCCTGTTCATAGAAGAATAGGGTCACGCATCTCATGGAAGCAGAGCCCAGAGTTTTGAGCGGCAACCCAACAAGTCGACGAGCTCCATGGGTGCTGACGGGTGGGATGTCGTGAGGCAGAGCAGGCACAACGCCTAAGGACGGAGACCCAACGAACTAGGAGGAGAGACCAGAGGTGGCGCTCATGCCCTGTGTGAAGGAACAAATCATTCGAGAAGGGGACAACACCTGCTTCTTCCATAACTCCCGACATCGGCGCTCGCACAGAGCCCAGGAGAGGTCAGAATCGCATGAAATTGAGAAAGAAAGATGGGGGCAGAGCCGACTCAGGCTAACGGACCCTTAGATCCATGGATCTGACCAAAGACCCAGATCGGGCGGGTCCCTACCCAGCTGTGCAAGTCAGTGGACACATGGCGGCGTCTGATAGGCCGAAAAGGTAATTACCCTCTAATATGTATAGATCTTGCATAAATCGCAATAAATAGTCTGATGATCAGAAATATACATATAATATACCTTACTTCTCAGAAAAATGTGTAGAACAATATGAAATCATAATATCAGGCTTTTGATGCACTAATATCAGTGATATCTTATTAGTTGTGAAATCCTTAATTGATAGATATTAAATATCAAACAACGACCTAAAATTATGAGAAAATACCAGTAAATCATGATTCATGTTTACAATGCAAATGATGTCAGATATGGTCATGTTTATGCATGAAAGTATATAATTTGATTAATATGGATAATTACGGCTAATAACACTAAATATAATGCAATTAATACATGCATGCTCAATAAATGATGAGATTTATAGAAAACTCTCATATATGTAACTGGGACATATATATATATAAATCTGAGATCAGTTATATATACAAAATTCATGTTATATGACGAGAACCCATAATATAGGTGATGTAACCCTAATATGGTTAATGAAAGTGACATAATGTTAAATATGTTCACATAATAATGTGACACATGAGTATATCCAGTTGATAAACTATAACCTGAAATATGACATCAGTAAGATAAATATAGGATAAGAATGCAAGTGATATGGAAATATACTAAAGAGATAAGGTAAACCCTAAAATGGATATAACTAGGGCTATGATGATGAGAACCTGATGATAATACATGATCTTGTCTTAATCAGGTTTAACAAAGATATAGATGGCATGTATATATGTGATTAGGATATCTCTTTGGAAGGTACATCATTACCTCTTACTTGGCTTATTATACAATATGCTTGTGTTATATGTGTAGTAAAATACTTGGCATATGATATTAGATGAAATGATTGTTCTTGTATGATATGTTGCATGATTTTCCATACTTATTTCTATGAACACATGACACATAATATATCTTTTCCATTATATCTAAGCACTTCAACTCTTTGGTAGTAAAGTGTTGGAAAATAAGTACTTCAACTCTTTGGTAGTAAAGTACTTGGAAGTGATCCATCTCTTTGGTAGTAGATCACATTGTGAAATGATCCAACTCTTTGGTAGTAGATCATAAAGGCCTTAATGCATTCAACTCTCATGTAGTAAATGCATGGATGATATAATGGAAACTATGCTTAAAATATGTGTTCTCTTTTGTTGATGGACATCTTTGTGCAAGTATATGATTTTCTTATATTTCTTTATAACTTCCAAGTATTAGTTTTATCTTATTTCTAAGATATGATGAGAGGTATATGAAAGACACGTAGGCGTACTCAGTACAATATTCTTGAATATTGTGTTGAGGTGTACCACATGTAATCTTTTGTTTAGGTTGTAGACGTGTGTTCTTGGAGATCCAGGATAGTTGAGAGTTGTGTGGCGAGCTGATGTACAGGTGGACCTGTAGTCTTAAGATCTTGTTGTTTAGATGTATTACATGTATATGTATAAGTTTTTTGTTCAATATGTAATATCAAATGTTGTAACAATTCATGTTGTAATTATATGTTGAATGGTGAACATGTGTTATATGGTTCTATTATTGTTCATGTACATGTGCTACTGATTGTTTCCTTCTGATTTCCTCTGATTTTCTTCTTCTTAGCCTAGTGTGGGATGTTTAAATTGGGATTCTCGCTGAGGTGAGGGTTTCAATTTGGATGTCACAGATCAGATTAAGTTTTAGAAAATCTGGGGACGTCACAGAATGTCTTTTTCTCCCCTCACCTATAGGTTAGAGGTCCGGTAGGTGCCTCAACCCTACTTAGTTAGGTAGACATAATTATCTTACATTCAAATCCTTTTTAATATAATTGTTAATGGCAAGTTTTTTGGATATAGCCGCATACTCTTGTTATCTTTATCTTATGATGAACCCTAGCCTATTTTTATTTGCTTTACTTACCTTGTTATCCTAGACTAGTTTTGTGACACATACTTTTCTTCTATTTCCCTTTTGCTGGGTGCCTTCCCAACCACCCAAGTGCCGAGCAAGGTGATGGATAAGACAAAGAGAACATAGCTTTGGCTTGGACCTAGATGATGGAGTTGTTGCTTGGAGGAAAAATTGTAGTAGTTAGACTTCCCTCTGTCTAGATCCTGTTTTTGTATCTTGATGTAAACCCTAAATGGAGAATGATGTATTCTTGTATAATATTTTATGAAATTGATTATAGTCAGTTATTCTTTATTCCACTGCTTTCCAATTGTCTTTCGTATACCATATCAACAAAGATTTGAAAATTTTACTCCCTTTTCAACATACCTTTTGAGTATGTTGGGAATGGAGGTATGATATTTCAAATATTTAGTAAAGGGTGATTTCACTCTTTTATAGAAGTATACCATGTCATTTTTTTATCAACATTATATCTCTCTTATGTTTTATATCTTTTGAGGTTGCCATCTACCCATGTTTTTGTAGAAGTCTTATAGGGTTTGTACGTAACTTGATTGATACAATCTTTTGTTACCCAATTGATATAAAGTAATAAAGTGAAACCATAGTCATGTAGTTACCTATGCCATAGATCCATTTTAGTGCCAAGACATATTGGATGGTGAAATGAGTTCTCCTTCAATAGAAGCTCAGAGTAGTATATTGTTGAGTATATGCATGTTCACAAGGATGGATGTGGTCATACCATGGCAGGGGAGCGATCGAGGTCATATCTTAGATGATTATGATTCAGTCAATATGATGTGATGGATGAGAACTGTGGTTGTACCACATATGTTTTGGTTTTGTATATCCAATTTTCATTAGTGTCATGACCTTTTAAGGACAAAATAGGTTGTTCACTAGTGTCGTGACTTATATACAAAGGCGAACTAGGTTGTTTTGCAGCTAAACTTATATGTTCCTATGATGAACTTGTACTGACCAAGGGTAGATGAGATCTTAGGATTCCATCTCTCCTACAAATCTTATATGGCACTAATTTTGACTTAGCAGTGGTCAGTTGGAGTTGAGTGGTTACCTCAATTCTCACAGCTTAATCAAAGGCATAATATAGCCATGTAGTGTATCTACTTAGGGTTGAACACACTTCACATTTGATGTTAAGCCTTGCTTTGTTTCTTATACTGTTTGGTTGTTATATAATGTGGTAAGAGAAATCAACTATATAGAAAGTGGTAGATTTATCTATTCTAGTTTCTTAGCCTACTTAACTTGTTTAATATGATTAAACTGCATAATTTGCTTAGTTAGCTAAATTTTCTCATCATGTATGACAATGATACTTCTTGTCATCAATAGTTATGGGTTGGGAGTTATATCTCTCTTTGGGACATGGGTCTCACCTTGTGGGTCACCACATATTCTAGGGTGGTCTTCAGTGATGTGCTCAGGATTATGGTGCTGAGGAGGAGTAGCTTGGAGAGTAGTAGGAGCAGAAAGTTTGATAGTAAAGGTAGAGTCCTAGTGTCATCCTTGTACTCTCAGGTCTGAACATGAGATGTTTTGTGGACGTCATGTATATCAACACATGGTTTTAGCAATATACCTATGTATGTACATGGATTGTATATGTGGAACATGATCTTTTGTACAAAGGTTGTGGCTAGGGCCACAGGACGTATATGTAATACCTAATATGGTTTATGTGGATGTACAGTTTGTTGGACTTGTATGCATATTTTTCTGAACAAGATTGTAATGTTGAAATTAGTTTTAGTTTATTTGTTTTTCTAGTAATATTGATCTTTAATTGTTGATCACATGTTTTGATTTGAGTAATCTTGATTGTGGAGGCGTTGGGCATCACATGATAAGGTTGGTATCAGAGATTTAGGTTTGTTGAGTTTACAAGGATATAAGACTATGGTTTGTGTCATTTCTTACATAATCCAACAAATTTGATTGTAGCTTATGATTATGCAGATATGTCTGGAGAACACAAAGCACATGCTGAGAGTAGTTATGTCATCTCAGGAAGTGGCACGAGGAGGTAGGAACATGAGGATAAGGTGTGTGACAACCTTGATTTTATCTCTCCTCTATTGTACTCCTTCTCTCTCATCAAGTGTCTCTTACTCAATTTGATATTAATTCTCTTACTCAATTTTATATTAATTTTATAATTGGGTAGTTGTGATGTTCCAATTTGACGACTACAATGGTCAATTTTACAATGTGTAATTTTAATTTATACTTTTAAACTAAATATCTTTCTATATCATGTCACCTTCTTGCATCAAATTTTGAACCTCAACTCTATGATCTTTTGTCCTTCTAATCTACACCACATTGTAGTGGACTCAATTATGAATTCAACGACACAAAAATCACCTCAATCGAAGGCTCCTAGCCCAAGATATGATCATTTGAAATTAGCTTGATTTGCACATGTTTTGATAAAATTTATTTGGGTTTTGCAATCTTATTGGGCCCAAAAACAAATCGAGGCCCAATTTCTTTCCCCTCCTTCCCCTTTTTGCATTGGGGAAAAATTGCAAGAACTGGGAAGCATATCTTCCGCCTTTACCAAATCGGGCAACAGGGACAACTCTTAATCGCTTGGGATCTTAACCCTAATACTCTTGTTATGTTTATAAATCCTATTCATCCCACCCTTTCTCCTTCATACCTCCTTTTCCCTTCTTATCTCCTATCTTCTAGGTCTGGTTGTAGTTGTCGTTTCCTTTTGCTGGGTGCCGCCAGCATCTTAGGGCATTGAACCTTGCTCTCCTGCGGCTTGACCTCCTTACATTGCCTCCATAGGACTCCTGTGAAGGTTTTCGAGCTTTTGAAGCAGAGCTGGGCGGACATACATCCCTTAGCATCACAGTAGCCGCTGAAGAAGCAAGGGCTAGTAGCGCTGGATCAAACCTGCCCGATCTCCTTCACACGTCCCTTCAAGTGAGGATGGGAGGGATGGATGGATGCTCAAGAATCTGGAGATGCCCCAATCCATCTCCGTTCACCCCCCTTCAACTGCGAACTGGCGGCGCTTGGGAGCCCAGACAACAACCTCTATTCTGACTCTATTTTGCCGCAGGAACAAGGGTGCGTCTGAGCGGGTCAGGGTGATAGAGATCCCTCCCATGTGGGCTGACCCCAGCCAATGCATTTAGGCCGAGCAAGAGAGTCCAGCGGCCTGCCCCAAGCCTACCAAGGTGATTTCTTTTGCTCTAATATGGTGTTAGTGTCATGACTTTTTCTAAGACCTCCTTAACAATTCTATGATGGTTAAAAATATACAAAACTATATATCAAAATGATCAGCAAGAGAAGACCTATACTATGAGTTTGGTTTCAAACCTTAAATCCTAGTGTAGCTCTTCTAGTTGGATAAAACAATCAACTTGATCATGATTAATCACACGTAGTATAGGAGTATGTCCAATATTGAGACCTTGATGCTTGTCTTACCCACTAATCATCATAGCAGTAACTTAGGGTTACTTTTGAGCCTAATGAACATCCTAATAATTATCTTTAATCTATGTTTAATTCAAATGTCAACATGTGACCTATTTGGACTATAATGTTGAACTTGCCTTAAATTGCTAATCCTGCTTCTAATGGTCACCCACCTAATCTTTTAAGTGTTTCTAATGGCTTAATGTTGCTGATCTAAATCATGTTTTAGATATAGACCTCTTGACTTGATAAATCATGATCTAGGATGCTTTTTTGTGAGTCTTTCGACCCTAGAATGCATGTAAATGCCTTAAACCTTGATATGATCATAGAAAGTGCATGAAACGTCATAATGGCCTCACAATTGAACCAAACCTCCTTGATGATCTCTAGATCACTAAAAGATCATCTGATGTACAAATAAGCAATCTGTAACCTAACGTGTCCAAAACCCTTAAAATGAAGATAATTAGGGTTAATGATGAGAATCTAATGCATATATGTAATCATTTAGGTTTGTCCTATGGCTAGATGATGAAGGATAAGTTAGGTTATAAATCTCAGAATCAGGTATGGGCCTTATCTAGTTATATGACTACCGCTTTCTTGCTTGAAAAGACATATATTGTATGCTTGTTTGTCTATTTTCTCAAATATTACCATGTAGTATTGCTATGTCTTACTTGATGTTTGCCTCGTCAGTTTTATAACTTGAACACATATATAGATAGAAATCCATTATAATATTGTTGATAAAGGGTTAGATCTTGGCTATGGCCTTGAGGTCCCTCTCGTATAAAAGGGTTAGCTAATCTTGAGCACCCTTATGGACCCTTCTGAAGGGAAGATGGTCAAAGGCCTTAAACATGCTTGATATTGTTGGTATAATGGAGTGAAATGACACAAAATATGGTTTTGCATTTGTTAAACAATTAACATGTTTATTCTTGGTCGTTTAGTCTTGAAATCTTTTCAAAATTATGCAAAGCTTATACATACATACATACATATATATATATATATATATATATATATATATATATATATATATATATATATATCTTTCTGCCCCATACTCAACGCCTCGTGTGTTGACCCATTTCTCGTATTTTGTTTTTAGGTTCAGATATGGCTAGAAGGTTGATGGGCTTGGTGAGCTATGCTAGTTGTACTTGTTGTAAGATCCAGTTTTAGTGCACATGAATGACTTGTACCTTGACTCTGGAAATATGTAACTGAATTCATGAATATAATGCATTTTGTATAATTTATACTTGTTGAATGTTGAGACTATGTTGGTGCCTTTCTCTTGTTACTTGTTCATGTGTGCTAAGCTTTACGCTTCCGCATGTTGCCTTTGGTATACGTTTGGTTCATGGGATTGGGATTCCGGTTCTGTGACAGATGGTATCAGAGCATGAACAATAACTACACCAAACATTACTCACATGAAACACAAACTAAACTCACTTTACATCTCAACCGTAGAAACTTAATAAGATGTCCTTCATGGATTAGGTAGACTTATCCCCTAGGTTAAAACCTAGATGTTCTAGAACTAGGTGTAGACTTGTGTACATTATTTCCCTTGACATGATTCACGACATGTTCTTAGGATGTCTACACAAGTGTGCACCATGTTCTTACTAGTTCTCTAGGTGTCATGATACTAGATTGCCTCATCAGTGTGGTAACTCGTTTTGGTTTTGGTTTTAACCGCATGGAGTATGGTGGTTTTCATCGCATGTTTCATTGTTGGAGAGAACCTATTTCAAGTATTAGTATACGTACATATGAAAAATGTTACCACACCCAGAAAGGCAGTGAGTGTCTATGTAACCTAAGAGAAAGAGATGTAACATCAAGTCTAGATGAGAGTTTAGATGACATTTTTAGTATCTAGAATTGTCTAGAGCCATGATAAAGGTTAGGCTAGTGAGTAGCATAGATAACCTAAGATAGTGATAACAGTGACAGTAATGATAATGATGTTAATGTCGATCTCGATGTTGATGTTAATGTTGATGTTGTTAATGATGTTGATGTTGTTAATGATGTTGATGTTGTTAATGATGTTGATGTCGATAAGACCCAAGTTAGTCCTTGAGAGGGTCAAATAGTTTGATGATATGGAAGGAGTTTGACCATGCATCCCTAGCTAGACCTAGCACCTTGTTCATACATGTGACTTAATTGATGTGCTAAACATAGCTAGCGGGTTGACATGCTTGCTTCTACCTAGTCCTGTACATGTGGGGATATGATATGTGATATATAGTTTGAGACCAACATGGGCCTCAATATCTTTACAAAGGAGGACATATAGCATGAGGCATATGAATAGGGTGACCTTTTGATATGAGTTGACCCACCTTGGGAGAAGGTTAGAGTACCTAAACTCCAAAATAATTGAAATCTTGAAAAATAATACTTGATGACGAGTCCCTAACTAGAATACTTCTAAGTATATGAGTTGAGTGACCTAGTGTGTGGTTTCTTTGAAAATGTTGAACCCTAGATGTCCTATGAAAATATCTAACCCTACAGATAGAGGAAATTGAAAGTTTGATGCTTGCTATATAGGTGAGGGAGATGTCCCAAGACCATTAAATGATGTATACGATGTGTGATATCCATGATGAGCCTCATACTCAGGGTAGTAGTTATATATAAAGGAATCTAAAGGTTATCCTTGTTTTATGAAAGATGGGTAGAATTTTTTTTTACACGTAGAAGGTTGTGGTTAACATGTCTTGTTGGAAACATATGTCTTAGCTTGAGCGGCTTGAGCTTGTGGAGCTGTTTCTAGATATAAGTGAGAGAATTCAAAAATCATGACATTGATGATAATGTTGTTCCTCGAATGATGCTTGATACATGAAATACCTCACTTATGTTTAAAAACTTGAATATGCACAATAATCCACTCTCATAAGTTAAACATAATATGAAATTATACTATACATAAAATATGTAGCTTTCAAATCATGAAATTAAATATGATGATGTCATGAAATCTCAGCTTAAATAATCAGGGTAACATGCCTAATCTCATAACCAAATGATCAACTCGATATGAAGATACTCTTGGAGTCTTAACTAGAATAAACATACTGAATAAATTGTATAATTTTAGATTTGAATGGAATAATAATGAACATAATTGTTTAGAGTTGGTAGAAATTTTGGGGGAAAATGCTTGGAATCTAGAGTAAAGATGAGATACACACTTTATGATAGTCTCCTTTTGTCATGATCACGTACATGTTCGCTTGAGAATTTATAAATGTAGATGTTGATGATACACCTTGGTCTCATATAAAGATATGAACAAAAAAAACCCTAATGTATGAATACAAAGGGTTGGGTAAACCCTAATGCCATGATGATTCCACATTATGAGGGAACACTAAGTAACATGTACATTATCGAGATGGATACACCCTGAATGATGATAGCCTATGTCTGCATCCCATTGTGGGGAATGCCTTGACAACCATGGTTGAATAGCCAGACCCGATGGATCCTGACTTGATGCTTAACTTTAATCATGGATGAATTTCAAGGACGAAATTCTTTGTAAGGAGGGAAGGATGTGACAACCTCGATTTTATCTCTCCTATATTGTACTCCTTCTCTCTCATCAACTGTCTCTTACTCAATTTGATATCAATTCTCTTACTAAATTTGATATTAATTTTATAATTGGGTAGTTGTGATGTTCCAATTTGGCAACCACAATGGTCAATTTTATAATGTGTAATTTTAATTTGTACTTTTAAACTAAATATCTTACTATATCATGTCACCTTCTTGCATCTAATTTTGAACATCAACTCTATGATGTTTTGTCCTTCTAATTTGCACCACATTGTAGTGGACTCAATTATGAATTCAATGACACAAAAATCACCTCAATCGAATCTCCTAGCCCAATATATGATCATTTGAAATTAGCTTGATTTGCACATGTTTTGATCAAATTTATTTGGGTTTGGCAATCTTATTGGGCCCAAAAACAAATCGAGGCCCAATTTCTTGCCCCTCCTTCCCTTTTTTGCGTTGGGGAAAATCGCAAGAACTAGGAAGCATATTTGCCGCCTTTACTAAATCGGGCAACAAGGACAACTATTAATTGCTTGGGATCTTAACCCGAATACTCTTGTTATGTTTATAAATCCTATTCATCCCACCATTTCTCCTTCGTACCTTATTTTCCCTTCTTTTTTCCTATCTGCTAGGTCTGGCTGCAGTTGTCGTTTCCTTTTGTTTGGTGCCGCCAGCATCTTAGGCCATTGAGCCTTGCTCTCCTCTGGCTTGCCCTCCTTACATTGCCTCCATAGGACTCCTGCTAAGGTTGTCGAGCTTTTGAAGCTGAGCTGGGCAGCTATACATCCCTTGGTATCACAGTAGCCGCTGAAGAAGCAAGGGCTGGCGGCACTGGATCATACCTGCCTGATATCCTTCACACATCCCTACAAGTGAGGATGGGAGGGATGGATGGATGCCCAAGAATCTGGAGATGCCCCAATCCATCTCTGTTCGCCCCCCCTTCAACTGCGAACTAGCGGCGCTTGGGAGCCCAGACAACAACCTCTGTTTCGGCTCTGGTTTGCCACTGGAACAGGGGCGCGTCTAAGCAGGTTAGGGTGACATAGATCCCTCCCATGCGGGCCGACCCCAGCTAATGCATTTGGGCCGAGAATGAGAGCCCAGCGGCCTGTCCCAAGCCTACCATGGTGATTTCTTTTGCTCTAATATGGTGTTAGTGTCATGACTTTTTCTAAGACCTCCTTAACAATGCTATGATGGTTAAAAATATACAAAACTATATATCAAAACGATCAGCAAGAGAACACATATACTATGAGTTTGGTTTCAAACCTTAAATCCTAGTGTAGCTCTTCTAGTTTGATAAAACAATCAACTTGATCATGATTAATCACATGTAGTATAGGAGTATGTCCAATATTGAGACCTTGATGCTTGTCTTACCCACTAATCATCATAGAAGTAACTTAGGGTTACTTTTGAGCCTAATGAACATCCTAATAATTATCTTTGATCTATGGTTAATTCAAATGTCATCATGTGACTCATTTGGACTATAATGTTGAACTTGCCTTATATTGCTAATCCTGCTTCTAATGGTCACCCACCTAATCTTTTAAGTGTTTCTAATGGCTTAATGTTGCTGATCTAAATCATCTTTTAGATCTATACCTCTTGACTTGATGAATCATGATCTAGGATGCTCTTTTGTTATTCTTTTGACCCTAGAATGCATGTAAATGCCTTAAACCTTGATATGATCATAGAAAGTGCATGGAACGTCATAATGGCCTCACAATTGAACCACACCTCCTTGATGATCTCTAGATCACTAAAACATCATTTGATGTACCAATAAGCAATTTTTAACCTAACTTGGCCAAAACCCTTAAAATGAAGATAATTAGGGTTAATGATGAGAATCTAATGCATATATGTAATCTTGTTGTTAATCAGGTTTGGCCTGTGGCTAGATGATGAAGGATAAGTTAGGTTATGAATCTCTGAATCAGGTATGGGCCTTATCTAGTTATATGACTACTGCTTTTTTTCTTGATAAGACATATATTGTATGCTTGTTTGTCTATTTTCTCAAATATTGCCATGTAGTATTTCTATGTCTTCCTCGATGTTTTCCTCATCAGTTTTATAACTTGAACACATATATAGATAGAACTCCATTATAATATTGTTGATAAAGGGTTATCTCTTGGCTATGGCCTTGAGGTACCTCTCGTCTATAAGGGTTGGCTAATCTTGAGCACCCTTACGGACCCTTCTGACGGGAAGATGGTCAAAAGCCTTAAACATGCTTGATATTGTTGGTATAATGGAGTAAAATAACATAAAATATGGTTTTGCATTTGTTAAACAATTAACTTGTTTATTCTTGTTTGTTTAGTCTTGAAATATTTTCAAAATTATGCAAAGCTTATACATATATGTATCTTTCTTCCCCATACTCAACACCTCATGTATTGACCCATTTCTCGTATTTTGTTTTTAGGTTCAGAGATGGCTAGAAGGTTGATGGGCTTGGTGAGCTATGCTAGGTGTACTTGTTGTAAGATCTAGTTTTATTGCACATGAATGACTTGTACCTCTGGAAATATGTAACTGAATTCATGAATATAATGCATTTTGTATAATTTATACTTGTTGAATGTTGAGACTATGTTGGTGCCTTTCTCTTGTTACTTGTTCATGTGTGCTAAGCTTTATGCTTCCGCATGTTGCCTTTGGTATATGTTTGGTTGATGGGATTGGGATTCCGGTTCTGTGACAAGGTTCCTGAGGCAAGGTTGGAACCTAGTTTGACCCTATAGCCATGGAAGTCATGCCTTTTAGTCCACATTTGAATGACTCATGGCAATGATTACATATATGGTAGACAGAGTGCCCATACCTCAAGCTAGGACAACTGTCCCTAATGCGGAATCCATGGGTTCTGGGTGGACATTTGAGTTATTGAGACATGTTAGAGCCATCAAGCATGTGGGTATACTCAGCTAATGCGAATATGTGGTTGACGGAGCTTGAGAAGGCTTTCAAGATCCCCAATATCCTGGAAGAGGACAAGGTGAACCATGTTGTTTAACTGCTAAAGGCAGGGCTGGCCATTAGTGGGCCATAGAGGAGGAGGAGAGATCGGGAGCTGTTATAAGTTGGGAAGAGTTTTGACGGGAGTTTGCGAGCCGATACTTCCTAGAGATGTATCTAATGAGAATATAGTATAGTTTGAGAAGATTCGTCAGGGATTGATGTCAATCAATGAGTATGAGGTGAAATTTTTGGAGCTTTTGAAGTTTTGTCCTCATATGGTGGTGAAAAATAAGGAGAGGGTTTAGAGGTTTGAGAATGGCCTAATTACAAAGTTTTCTATGATAATGTCAACATTGGATAATGGAGATAGGGTCTCTACCTTCATGGAGTCAGTGAGGAGGATTGAGAGGTATGCTATCAAGAAGCGTGAAGTCAATGCTAAGAAAAGGTCAGCTAAGTTTCAGGGGCACTTATCTGGTGGCTTTAAGAAGCCAAGGTTTTTGTCAGCACAATCAAAATAGAGATCCACCTTCTTTGAGCCAAGCTCAGGGGTGTCATCACAATGGTCCCCAAGCAAGGGAAGAGGCCATAGTTTTTCACCAATAGGAGCTCACAACACAATGCCTATTTTGGTGATAGGGATGTCTAGGCCACTGTATGATTTGAGGACTTGTCAAAAGTGTAGACAAGTAGGGCATATCATGTGGGTGTACCCTATGAAGGATGAGGAAGTGACAAACACCTGAGACAGAGTCAGTGAGGATCCAAAAAAAGGTTCAATAGTGGTGGTGGTAGAGGATGTGATTAGGAGTCACAGGAAGGGACTTATGGACAAGCTAGCAGAGGGCATGGATGACAACAAATGACGACTAGCTTCTATGCTATGAGTTAGCTAGAGGGAGTGGTCAATCCATGGGTCATGATAGGTCAGATGGAACATTTTCATTTTGATTTGTCATCTTCTTCTTTTGTATCTGTTTTGGTTGACCTGGGTGTGACACAATTTTTTATCACCAGAGAGGTGATAAGTAGCTATTATCTGCCTATTTGTAGTAGATATGATAAACTTCATCTACAAACCCCTCTTGTTAGTTCCTCTAAGTTGTGGGAGGTGTGTTCATCTTGCATTCTTTCTTTCTCAGGACACATCATTCATGTGGATCTTATGGCACTTGACATGCATGGATTAAATGTGATCCTTGGGATGGATTCCTTGGAGAAGTACAAAGTTGTTTTGAATTGTGGTTCTAAGGTGACAACATTCCATGATGGAGATCATTTGTGGATCTTTCTAGGAGAAAGGAAGATTCTTCTGATGTGTTTGGTGCCCGTCATGTCAATAGAGAGGTTGATGAGACAGGGGTGGATGCCTTCTTGGCACATGTTGTAGAAGTCCTAATGTTTAGAAGGCACTTGTAGTGTGTGAGTTTGAGGGTGTTTTTCTCGAGGATTTTTCCGGTGTTCCCCCTCCTAAAGAGATTTATTTTGAGATAATATTGTTCCTGGAACACAACCCATAGAGAAGTCACCCTACATAATGGCACCGATAGAGTGTAAGAGTTGAAGAAGCAATTGTAGGAGTTGTTGGTGAACAGTTTTATTAGGTCGATCACTTGCCCTTTGTGTGCTCCCGTGTTGTTTGTTAAAAAGAAGGATGGTTCCATGCGATTGTGTATAGATTACCAATTGTTAAACAAGGTCACCATAAAGAACAAGCACCCATTACCGAGGATTGATTATTTGTTTTATTAGTTGAGAGGTGCTACAATGTTCTAGAAGAATGATCTAAGGTTAGGTTACCACCAGTTGAGGATCAAGGAGGAAGTCATACCTATGTGACCTTTCATGACTAGGTATGGTCACTATGAGTTTGTGGTTATGTCATTTGGGTTGACCAACGTGCCAAAAACTTTCATGGATCTAATGAATAGAGTGTTTAGACTGTATTTGGACCAGTTTGTGGTGGTGTTCATAGATGATATCCTGATATACCCCAGGGATAGTTAGCAGCATGAGTATCACCTTCACTTGTCGTTGATAATGTTGAGACAACAAAAGTATTATGCTAAGTTTCGTATGTGCAAATTTTGGTTAACAAAAGTATCTTTTTGGAGTCACATCATATCTTCTAAAGGATTTTGTGTGGACCCAAAGAAGGTTGAGTCTGTACTGGAATGGGAGCAGCCTAAGACACCAATTGAGGTTTGATGTTTCCTAGGTTTGGCAGGATACTTCAGGAGATTTATCAAGAATTCTAGTGTTATAGCATTACCCCTAACCAAAATGACAAGGAATGGTGTTCCTTTTGTCTGAGATGGCAAGTGTCAGCATTCTTTCCAGTTGTTGAAGGAGAAGTGACTACTACTCTAGTCTTAGTTCTACTAGAGAAAGGGAAAGGCTACACTGTGTTTTGTGATGCTTCAAAGAATGGTTTGGGATGTGTACTGATGTAGGACAATAACGTGATTTCTTTTGCCTCATGACAACTTATAAAACATGAGGAGAGCTACCAGATGCATGATCTGAAGCTTGTAGATGTGGTCCATGACTTGAAGATTTGGAGACACTGTTTGTATGGAGTGAAGTGTCAAATATTCACATAACACAAGAACCTACATCTTCTCAAAGCAGGAGTTGAACATGCAGTAGAGGATATGGATGGATTTGATCAAGGACTATGATTTCATCATAGACCACCATCTAGGGAAGGAGAACGTGGTGGTTGATGCTTTAATCATGAAGTCATCTTCATATTTGTCTGTAGGAAAGGCACAATTATTCTCTATAGTGTGCCACAAGTGTGATATGTTGGTGTCTCTTTGTTAGATGAATATATAGTTGGAGATTTCTATTTTTGTGGGCCTGTTAGCACAGTTGCAAGTGAAGATTACATTGATGAAATAGATTAGAGATGCATAGTAGAAGGATGTCATGATACACAACATCAGGGTAGAGTTTGGTAATAAGAATTATGATGATTTTCATGAGATAGAGGAAGGGATTGTTTTCTTACACAATAGGATAGTTATTCCACATGCTCATGGTCTGAGGAAGATGGTTCTTGAGGAGGCTCATTCCTCGATGTACATGATGCATCATGGAAGTACTAAGATTTACCATAACCTGATGGACTTGTATCAGTGACCTAGTTTGAAGCATGATGTTGCAGATTTTGTTGCTAAGTGTCCAATATGTCAGTAGGTCAAGGCTGAACATCAGAAACCTATAGGAATGTTACAAATTTTTCCAATACCGTAGTGGAAATGGGATCATATCACTATGGACTTTGTGGTTGGTCTTGCTAGGACAGCCAAAGGTCATGATTCCATTTGGGTGATAGTTGACAGGTTGACCAATTCATCTCACTTCTTTCCAGTCAAGATGATGTATACAACAAAGAAGTTTCCACAGATATATGTGGATGAGATAGTATGTCTACATGGTATCTCAGTTACCATAGTTTTTGATAAAGGTCCACAATTTACTAGTCAATCCTGGGAATAGTTGCACACAGTGATGGGAACACAACTGACTTTTAGCACAAGAGCTTTCATCCACCAATAGATGACTAGTCTGAGAGGACCATTCAGACCTTGGATGATCTATTTAGAACTTATGTCTTGCATTTTCTTGGGAGTTGGGATGTTCATCTGAGTTTGATAGAGTTTTCCTACAACAACAGTTCCCATAGGAGCATAGATATGGAACCACATGAAGGCTTATACGTGAGGCATTGTCGGTCATCGGTTAGTTGGTGTGAGACAAGTGAATATCAACTTTTGGGTCCTGAGCTAGTACAACATACTATAGAGAAGATCAAAGTGATACAACAACAACTGAAGCTAGCCCAGTATAGATAGAAGTCTTATGCTGACAACCATCATAGACCATTGGATTTTCAAGTGGAAGATCGTGTGTACCTCAAGGTTTTTCCTTTGAAAGGTGTGTTAAGGTTTGGTAAGAAGGGTAAGTTGGCTCCTAGGTATATGGCACCATACCTTGTTTTGGCACGTGTTGGAAAGGTGGCATACAAGTTGGAGATACCTCAAGAGTTTCACAAGTTGCATGATGTCTTCCATGTTTCCATGTTGAGGAAGTGTCACCCAAACATAGAGCTGACATTGCATCCAATGCAGGATGAGTAGGAGGAGGATGTGTCGTATGTTGAGGGTCATTTGTTGATCCTGGATAGGAGAGTGAAGAAGTTGAAGGAGAATGATATAGTTTTAGTCAGGGTTTTTTGGCACCACTGTAGTGTTCAGGAAGCTGCATGGGAGTTAGAGGATGAGATGTGTAGGAAGTACCCATCTTTGTCCTTGTAGTATTTTGGGGGCAAAATCTTTTTTAGGGGTCTATGGTTGTAATACCCCTGGCCTTTTTAGATAAATATGTTTGTGTATCATAATTAGATCTTTAAAACCTTAATAAAACCTTGTGATGTGCTTTGATATCATGTGACAAGCTTATGATTTGATTTTGGTCCAATTTGGGTGTTGTTTGACCTAGTTATGCACATGTGTGCTTGTTTTGGATCAAATTGCAACTTATCCATATCTAGGGTTTTCCTTACATCTTGTCACATTCTTGATGTGCCTCACATGTTTTGACATCATGTTGGGTAGAGTGGTGATTTAGGGAGCCTTGTCACACCTTGGTTTGAGTGATGATATCTTGTGTTAAGAATAAGGGTTTTGCATGGATTCTCTAAGTAGCTATTTGACCTTGGGTGTTGAGCCCTAGTTTCGTGATTGCCAAGTTTCTTGTGTCCTTGGCTTTGGTAGTCGATGAAGTTTATTGTGAGTAGCCTGAGGTTGGCATTCGATAAGATTTGGTATCTCTCTTTGATCACCAACTTTTTCGTGTGTTGACAGTCAATGAGTTTCTCTATGGCCACTATTTTTTTATCATCCTTGGTCTCTATGCATTCCCATTGACCAATTGATTTTCCTAGACAAGTATGGTTGATGGATTCTCTTGTTTTGATCATCCTAATTGCATGTATGAGTGGAGTGCTTGCATGAACGAGATCTCTTGGACACAAGGCATGTCTAGTATGACACCTAACCCTCTTTCTCTCTCTCTCCAACTGTATGATGTATAACCCTCTCTCTTTACATTAAATAACCTATTTACACCCTTAGTTTCCTCTCTCTTATTCCTTGGTTTCTCTTGGAGTTCCTCCCTTATTTCTTGGTAGTGAAGGAGGAGCTCAAGGTTGAAGAAGGTAGTTAGATTTACCTTTCAAGTTAAGCTAGGTTTTGGAGCTACCCTTTTAGTGATTGTTTGGTGCATCCTTTCTCTTTTTCTTGGTCTTGGTAAGTTAGATCTCCCTCTCCATATTCTTTTTCCTTACTTCCATACCTTTCTTCTTTTTCTTCTTGGCCAAACCCATGGTGTTCCATGGTATTGCTTGAGTTAGATCTTGAAGAACATCTCTTCTTTTCCTTTATACCTAGGGTTTTGCTCTCTTTCTTACTTCCTTGACCTAGAGTTTGCTTCTTTCTGGGAGGTGGAGATAGCTTGGCAAAGAGGAGTTCTCAATCTTGGGTTTCCTACCAATCTTATTCAATCTATCTTGGTGTTTGGAGTTTCTACATCAACACTAAGGTGAGTTATATAATTTTCTCCACTATAATTGCTTACCTCAACCTTACATGCACATAATCTTTCTCTAAAACATGGTTATAAGTAGAATGATAGTACCTTGTATCTAGGGTTTATGTTTACATGATGATCTTGAGTAAAAATCTCCTCGTGGATGGACCCTAACTCTTATGCTTGAGTTTCCTTAATGATATAAGTTATGGTGCTTGCATCCATGTGCAAATTGTTGGTTTTGCTCTTGGATTTCTAGGGTATTGAGTTTGTTTTCCTCCTTGATATGGTACCCGATGTGGTTTCTAGGATTGACGTCTTATGTGGTCAATGAGATCTTGATGATTGAGTGGTTTCTAAGGTTTGTGTAACTCTGGTCACTGAGATCTTGGACTTCAGTTTAGTCAATGTGTTTTGAGTTATGTGGTTGCTAAGCTTGGTCTTTCTATGCGGTAGATGAGTCTTGTTCTCCATGGTTAATCTCTAGGTGTCTGGATTATTTCTTTTCGGTCTCCAAAGCTTTTGGCTTTCTTTGATTGCCAATGTTTCAAGTTTTAGTTAGCCCCAAATGTGCTTAACCTAACTAGTCACTGTGGTGATTTACTTCTTCGATCACCAATCTAGTATGACCAAGTTTTCAATGGTCAATGACACCTCTAACCTTATGCGACCAATGAAGAATTATGGTCTATGTTGTCATCATATTTTTTTGACTCTTTGATGGTGATGTTTGACTTCATTATTTCCATGATTGATGGATAAGATAAGAAACCATGGTTTATTTTTTATTGTAGTTTTCTAATCACTCGCTTTGTTGAACTTAACCCTAATCCAAGTAAGTGATGATAATGATTAGATTTCTTGAGTAATTAGCATGTGATGGAGTATTTTCTCTCTATCTTGTTGCAATCCTAATTTGTTGTTTTATGAACATTGTAGCTCATAAATAATGCTATGTCAATCTTATGTGTCACATGTGAGGTGATTGTTGATCAGCCTTGATGAGGCATGGAAAGATATTGATGTTCTTGTAGAGAATGATGGGTATGGTCTTATGACCTTGGATATGGTTATGTGCCCTAATTAAGGGGCCATATCTTGATGATATGATAATATTGTATACATGATGGTATGATGATGAGTATTGATGATGTATGGAAATGAAGTAGTACCATGTGATTTTTTTATCAACATTCTATCTCTTATGTTTTATATCTTCTAAGGTTTCAATCTACCTATGTTTTTGTAGAACTCTTTTAGGCTTTGTATGTAACTTGATTGATGCAGTCTTAAGTCACCCAATTGATATTAACTAATAAAGTGAAACACTAATCATGTAGTGCCATGTTCCATAGATCCATTCGAGTGACAGGATTTGTTGGACGGTGAAACGAGTTTTCCATCAATGGAAGCTCAAAGTCATATATTTTTGAGTATATGCATGCTCACAAGGATGGTTGTGGATGGTTGAGGTTGTACTCAGATGATTATGATTAAGTATATAGGATGTGATGGAGGGAATATGTGGTTGTACCTTCGATGTTTGGGTTTTGTAAACTCTAGTTTCACTAGTGGTGTGAACTATTAAGGATGGACTTGGTTGTTCACTAGTGTTTTGACCTATATACCAAGGGAAGACTAGGCTATTTGGTAGCTAGACTTATACATTGTTGTGGAGGACTCATAGTGACTGAGGGTGGATGAGATCTTAGGATTACAACTCTCCTATAGATATTGTATGGCACTTCTTTGTTAGTTAAATCTACTCATCATGTACAATAATGATACTTGTTGTAATCAATAGTTTTGGTTGAGAGTTATATCTCTTCCTAGGACATGGGTCTCACCTCGTTGGTCACCATATCTTTTTAGCTGGTCATCAGCAAAGTGGTCAGGATCATGGTGCTAAGAAGGAGAAGCTTGGAGAGAAGTAGGAGCAGAAGGGTAAAGTAGTTGTAGAGTCCTAGTGTCATCCTTGTATTCTCAGGTCTGAGCATGGGATGTTTTGTGGACGTCTTATATATCGACACATGGTTTTGTCAGTATACCTATGTATGTACATGGCTTGTATATGTAGAACATGACCTTTCTTACACAGATTGTGGCTAGGGCCATTTGACGTATCTGTAATACCTAATATGGTGTGTGTGGATGTACAACGTGTTGGACTTGTATGTATATTTTTCTAAACATGATGGTAATGTTGAAATCGGTTTTATTTTTTCCATTTTCTGGTAATATAAATCTTTAACTATTGATCGCATGCATTGATTTTAGTAGTCTTGGTTGGGTGGTGTTGGGCATCGTAAACTCCTCTTGAATATCTCGGACATAAGGTTGAGATGCTTCATATCATAAGCTATTGTGATTTTTGAGCCATCAGTTAAGATTTGGAAACATCAAAATGGACCTATGTAATGATTTGATAGCCTATGTGTGACAACTAACAGTAAGATCTTACTGTAGTATACTTGAACTCATTGTAACTTATTGGGTACTTTCCCTAGATAATTAGGTCATGTGTAACCATATTTTTCTTTGAGTGGAACTAAAAATATGCCCATTTACCTAATGCAAAATGTTTTCATCATATTGTTTATTGAGAACAATATTATATACCTTCTATTTATATTTTGAAGTATGCAAAATGTATCTAATAAGTGGATGTTTAAATAATTATATTGTAAATAAAGTTGTATCATTGGTGCGTATAGATAAATCAATTGGTGCTATTGTGTTGTGTGACTTCAGGTGGTATTGTTTTCTTACAGATCATCTCCTAGCTTACATAACATTCAAATTATTCTTAATATTTTGTCAACAAATGTGAAAATTAGTAATTATGACGCATTGATTGTTATTTAAAGAAATTTTCGTTTATTAAAGTTTTATCATAGAAATATGTATACAAAAATCAAGCTAATTAAGAGAAAATGTAAGAATTCAAATGCTAAGATGATAATAAGTTTGTTTGATATATCCCATTTATATAAATGGAAACATTTATATTAATGGAAACATTTATATTAATGGAAACATTTATTTAAATAGGAATATTGTTTTTATTGTTTGTGTGGGACATTCCATCTACAAAGCTAGAATTGCAAGCTCTACCTTACAACCTTTTATGTAGAAGCTATATGTAATGCGGTATTTGGGTATGGGAATATATTGTTATATGAAATTATAATAAGGACATTATGTCTATGTACTGTCTCTTTCTTAGGTAGGGAGAAATACAAATGCTTAAACAATTTTGACATGTATTTTTTTGTAATGAAGATATTTTAATTCTATTTTAATGATAACTATAAGTACTATGTAAATACATTATAATTTTCCTAAACTTAGACGATAGTAACTGCATATTTATATGAACTCAATTAAGGTAAAATTAAAGAATGTGAATGTAAAGAAAGAATAACTCTGTTTGATATATTCCATGAAGTTTAGATAAGTGGAAATTTATATAATAGAGTATTCTTGTTCTCATTGTTGAAAATGGTTTAGCAAATCACATGTCATTTTCTATTGGAGATCCCTCTTATAGGTAAAAGAGGACAAATTTGTTTGTTAAATGTTATATTCAAATATTTTTCTTAAGTTTGTTACTTACTGTGGGATGTTCCACTCACTAAGTTAGTTAATCATGCTTTACATAATAAATTTGTTGGTTGGATCTATATGCAATGTGGTAGTTGGGTATGAGATATATGGTTATACAAACTCAGAAGACCATATGTTCATGTATTGTTTCTTTCTTTGGATGGGTGAGCTAAAAATGTTTTCAATATTTAATGTATGTTTATTATATATTGAATAAAATTCAAATTTTATTTTAAATTTTCTCATATGTCAAAATATAAGAAATACTTCATTCTAGAAATCATGAAACTTATAGTATGTCACATAAACATATATGTAAATATTATTCGTGTTGTATTCTTAAATATAAAAGGAAAAAATATTTTGGATCTCATTCACCGTTTATCATTGTTTTATATATTTGGTTACATGGATTGTTTTGGCATTTTTAGAACACATATGGGTATAATTGTTCTTAATCTAAAATATGGATCCTTATTGTGTGGTACTTGGTTTTAGGTTAGATGATAGTGTAGTGACTATAAGTTCTCTAGACAAAAGGTTGAGACCAAATTTGTCATAAAGAAAATGATATTGCTACTAATTTTGTACAATATTAGGCTTCTTAGGCACACGTGTTAGTGTCGAGTTATTTCAATAATAAACTACATAGATCAAGTTTCTCTAAATTCTTTTGTGAAGCATAGATCAACACAACTTGGGAGTTCAACTATATGGAAATACAAAAATAATAGTAACATAGATAGAGAGAGAAAACTATAAAATCAAATAGTAAAGTACAAATAAGAAAAAAACATTTATATGGTCAACTAATAATGGTCAACTTCATCTTGTCACAATGAATTAACCTTTGAATATAAAGAATAGAGTGTACAACTTAGTATATGAGAGATACTGATATGCTTGACTTAACTTTTGCAAACAAAACTTTGAGAGTTTAGCTTTGTTTCTCTAAATATCAATATGAGTTCAAGTGATATATTTAAGTTGAAATATGATTATTATATTTGTATACTGAAAACAAGATGTATTTTAAGAGATTTACGAGTAAAAATTTTGGAATACATTAATTATAGTATGCTTTGAATATAATTTGTGATTTCAAAGTTATATTATGAGAAGTATTGTTCAGGTTCCACTCTTTCCTAGAATTATGAGATGGAACTCTATGGGGAATTATGATGACCTATACCTTGTTTAACCAAGAAAGTCTATTGACCTAAAACATCTTGCTTTATTCTTTTTTATTATTTTATTATATTTTAGTTATGTTTTTTAATCCAAAGTATATTATATGTTTAATAAGTTTACTTTAGGTTTAAGTATATCAAATCATAATTATCATGAAAACTAGGAAGTTAGAGTTAATTTATATTAATATGTATTATACATGTTATTAATGATTATACAAATTGGAGATGCTCTATAGGTCTTCATACTATAGTTGGTTAGAAAGTGTTTTGTTATAATTTGGACGATTTTTCTCTCCCCTAGACCAAATTATCCAACTTGTCCAAGATTTTAAACAACTTATTATTTGGGATTGAAATTTTTATGTTGGTGTGAGATTCAGTGACTTTTGACAAGTTCAGTTGACTATTTTGGAAAACATGTAAATAAGTCATACAAATGCCAAAATATAACACACATTTTTGGGTTCTCTCATTTTTCTTACCCTTCCATTCACCTTGAGTCATAAAAGCATCCCTACAGGAGGGCTCTCTCTAGCTCTGACCCGACTAGGAATAGAAAAAGCATATCGCCTTGCCACAGTCATGAGGATTGTCAACAGTTACAATAGAGGACGTTGAAACTTCTAGGAAAAACTTTGAATTGGGAGGGAAATCCTCCCAGTAAGCTAACCACACCACAAAATGACACAAGTGAACAAGTAGATTATACTAGGGCGCGTCAAGAGAACCATCCCGAAGGAACTCAAAAAATGATACAATAACATTGGGAGAAGGAGTTATGTCCCCTATATGGTGGAAATCATCGTAAGTCGGGGGTTAGTGATTGTTTATTTAAAACACAAGATGCTCTAAGTGGTAACATGATGTAAGAGTCTGACACTTGCCTAAAACTAAAAGGTGGAAAGGAGAAGTTTTTGAGGAGCTATGAATTGAAGACTAAACCAACCAACTTCATGGTCAACATAAACTTGGGTAAGTAAATGAATGGTCCTAATGACTTGTAGAATGTTGATGTCATGCGTGACAAGTCTTTTGACCTTATAACAGGTCGATGGACTTGTAAATGTGATACCTAAAAATAAAAAGGATAAAAAAAAATCTACCCAACTTCCATAGTAAACCTTTATATGATATATACACAAAGATAAACATCTTATCTTCATCATCACATAGATAACTGAACCCTTCCCAAGATAAAAATAATAAGGGTTTGATAAGGAATCAAATTTTTCGAGTTAGAAAAGGTGACAATCTTAAAATCAGAGTATTTTTCATATGATTTCAGTACTTTCAATAAAATAACCCCCTTATGTTGATGTTATTTATAACCATGACTTCTTTTCATAATATCTTCCATTTTCTTCATCGTTGATGTGCTTCTAACTAGGTTCAATCATATATATAGAGCTAAGAAATAAAGTCTTTTGAGGGGTTTTCTAGAAGATTCGATTCTTCTGACATTCACAGTGTTGGTTACTTGAGGCGAGTGGTCCAATTGTTTTATTTATATATAGATATATTTGATCTATGAATATCAAATTTTGGTTGATAACATTAAATAAAGCAAATTATTGGTTTTGAAAAAAATTGGTGATTACTAAGGTTTTTTGGTGAATGTGATTACTAAGGTATTAATATATACCAAATTGAGACTTATTGATTATCCATTTACATTTATATTAATGTTCCATAATTACAAGATATAGTGAAGTTTTTGTTAAAAATATTAATTATGTCATTATTTTGAACTTGGCTAAGTTGAGAAATTGAATGAAATTTAATTGTAAATGACTAAATTGTGACATTTATATATTTCTAATGAATCAAAATATGTTAAGTGACAACATTAAATCTTTTAATGTATTAAAATGTTTTTATGAGAAATAGTGACATCACTATATATGACAACAATGGCAACATGGGCTCACTTGATTACTAACGTGCATGAAACCCTCTCTAATATAAATGATGAACAATGCTTACAACCCTAGTTTTATAAAGTAAAAACCCAAGAACAACCATAGATCCATGTGTCTACCAGTTCTATATATATGAAATGAAGTTTTAATATCGCAATCATAAATCTTCATCTTTTGGTTAAATATATTATATTGGTTGATAATAAGAAAAAGTATATGCATCTATAAATTGTTCTTTTTCAATGAACAATGCACAAAGTAAATATTGTAGAATAAAGAGTAATATAAATTCATTTTTTATTGTAAACTATAATTCCTTAGTCAAAATTTACATATTAGATTACTTTATTTTTTATTACTATTTTATATGAAATTTTATGTAATGCGAGTTGTTAGAGATATTTATGTATATTTTCTAATGATTATGGTCCAAAGTGTACTTGGCTCAGTAGGATTTAGTTTACTTTCTTTTACTCACCTCATCTCCTATATATAGTGGGACAGTTTGACATCTATCAATAACAAAAATATCACTAGCCTCCCATCATACTTTCCACATGGTATCAATGCATATATTCTAAACAAGACCCTAGAAGATAAAGAAGAGTGCCTCTACCTATGGGCGGATGTCATCTCATCTTGACTTTCTCACCTTCCACAAATCTTCCAACCATCACGGCCATCTGCTTGCCTATTCTTCTATTTTTTTAAAACTCCACTCCATCCCTTTATCAATCTGCAAAACCATGACATCCTGCTAGCAATTATGCACCTTACCGCAAGCCTACATACATGTGCACCACATCAATGATAAGTTAGGTGATGCACCCAAGGTGAGAATCAATGATATTAAGTAATGGTTATGCTATTTTATCCAACATAACAACCATTGCAAATTTTGTGCAAATGATCTCAGTTAATTCCCAATATTCTACAAGCCATACATATTCTTTTGTCTTGTTTCCAACCCTCTTCCAACCCCCTTTCCCTTGGTCTTCCTGAATCCTTAGAGAATGAAGACTTGGCTCAAGATTCTTACACTGAGAAAGTAGAGTTGTCACCGCCAATAACCCAATGACGATCCATTTATCTACAACTCCCATCCATGTCATATTATCCAGCCATGATGCTCCCCAATTAATATGTATCATTCAGAGCTCCATAATGCACCTCAGTTGTTGCCACATGGCACCAACACAGCTAGAAGAAACAAAAAGACACCCAACGTCCTGGTCGAGGGTGGTCAAGCCACCTACTTTCTATCTTATGTAAATGTCTAAAATGAAGATCGTTGATGATTCTCTAGGATTTGGACATTCCTTCATCTTGTATACTATTATGCCCCTACACATTTCACTTCTCATTGTTATTTGAATCCCTAATTGGATCAGATTTTTGATCTAATCCATACCTAAGGCTGGACAAATGTTCCTTTTTAGTACAAAGATCTGTTTATTTTTCAATCTAGATCTGCCTAATTGGATCATATAGCACATTGAATCGTTATTTCAATTATAATTGAGAAATTTTTTAAACAAAAGATCCCATTCTAGTAAATAAATCACTAAAAAAGAACGGGAACCATCAAATTATTTCTTCCTCTCAATGTGGTTCCCCAAACCCACATAGTTGAGTATCTTTTTTTGAATTGGGGATCTTTTATGTTGCATATCATAATGCATATAGTAATTTGATTTCATTTTTCTTACCATGCCTATATATTGGTAGTGCACTGGTCTTCCTACCATGCCTTATACCAATAGTTCTTTATTTTTGTGTTTTCCTTAATATACACATTTTTCTATCAATGTTTTTCATTTTCCACCCCAACTACTCTCATGATATTTTTTGTATTTGGTGTGAGGTGGAGAATAGAGGAAGGTGAGTACAGGAAAGAGGTGAGATGGAGGATAAAAGATAAAGTCAAGAATCCATGTCATCTGAACACATTGTATAGTTCCTGCATATTCATCTATACTGTAGAAATATTTGTTTATTATAATTTTTGAAATTTACTATAAAATATATTTCCTACTATTGTCCACATCAACAAAATGTGCCCACATTCTATGACCTAATATTCCTATAGCAATGCTTTTATCCCAACCACCACACATAATTTTAGTGTTGGTTCTTGTTGTATGGAGCTACTTCAACAACAATGGTAATTCATATGACTTCTATACAAATTCTCCACCATCTACATAGTTGGATTCTTCTCAATGTTGTATAAAATGATTTGTGATGACTACTAGTCTATTGTTTATCAAACTCAGGGGGGATCTACTTTGCTATTACTGCTTTCATATTGATTTTATCTTCATAAAGGGGAAAAGACATGTTTTCCGGTACATGCTATCTTCTTCAGGGGGGGTGTTAGAGTGATGTAATGAATTTAAAGATTTAGGGGAAGATCATTTCTTTGTCAAGATGAGATAGTTTCTATATAGGCTATTTTATCTTTTACATCTTTTAGCAAGATAGAAATGTGTTTCATACATGATTCATCTTAAGGGGAGTGTTAGAGTTATTTCTATTTGGTTTATTATGTATATAGTTCCAAGTATACAAGGCCCATTAGGATTAAGTTTGCTTCTTGGTATTTACCTCATGTCATATATCCAGGAGGGAAGTTTTTCATCTATCAATAAGAAATATCTCATGAGTGTCCCGTATTATTTTCCATATAATTAACATAGTGGAGTGGTATTGTATGGAGTGATATAATAGATTAAGGAAAGGTGAAACATGATTTGATTGCAACTAGATAGATCACGACTTGAATATGGAAATAATTTAACCACCTTTACTTGAAACTGGAAACTAAATTTTATTATGATGATATATATTTGAGTTACAATGCCATATATTAGCTAAAACTAAAGTGTATTAATTGGCATAAGGAAGTTGGAGATTTCATAGTAAAGTATAACTACAAATATATAATTGTGAGATCTTAAAAGAGAATGCAAATTAGAAAAAATATTCTATATGAAAATGTAATGGAGATAGACTTATAGACTTAACTAAAAGCTTAATGTATTGCATAGCATTATTCTCAATGGTCCAATAAATGGTGTACTGAACATTTTAGATACACAAAAATGAGAAATGAATGAAGGATATATAGTGGAATATCACGTGATAGGTCAAATTCTATATATAATCTTATCAAGGTAAAAAACATTACATACATGAAACTAATTATGTACCATAACTAAATAGGATATTTAGATTCTTGTTTAATTTGTAAAGTTTGTGCCATCTTTTATATGGATATTCATTTTTTAGAGGTATTTTATCAATCAAATTGAAACCAATTAATAATATATTGTCATCAATGTTCATTGTGATTTACCTACACGTAGTAACCAACGGTGTAATTGAGAACTTTGGATATTTTTGGATGAGTAACAAATGAGGAACAATAAATGAAGAATACAAAGTTATGTGAATAATATCAACATTTTGACAAATAAGAGTCATACTTATACCATATTATTTATATGTTTTATTGTGAAGATATCTTTGAAATAAAAACATTGAAATGAATAGAGAAATTATGTTACATAGTGACCCCATACAAGGTATATCAATCAATGGAGATGATGTTAATGTGTCTTTCAAATGATAGTGTAAATTGAAATATTTCAATTTGATAGTATGAAATGGTGAATACTATTGAATAGAGTATGCGTTCAGTGAAAGATTTATACTTATGAAACTCTATATGGGGCAAAATATTTAGAGAGAAACCTTATTTAGGAATTGTGATTTGATGATAACGTTTCTTTTTATAAGAATGATGTTGTCACTTTATAAAGACATTTTGGAATGTTATATATATAAAGATTATAATATTTGAATTAATGTTATCATGTTGATGATGGTTGTTCCTATCATCTATGCAATGTTGAATTGTAATTTTACAACTAGACATAATATATTAAGTTGATATAATAATTTAAGTGTCACTTGTATGGAGTATGATGAAATATGAGTAATGAAGCATCATGTAATTCAAATTAGTATTTTTGTCATGATAGTGCTTTGAGGTTGGAGCATCGTGGATCTTCCTCAATAGGTCTTGTTTGAAGAAGTGAGATATGTTTCCTTGTAACACTTTAGTGGGTTATGAGAAGGCAATTGGATTGTGATATCCTCATCCAAGTCTCAGTTGGGAGTTATATAGGTAGAGGTGACACATGATTTTACTTACATCTTGTTATTAAGTATGGTGATTCATGTAGTTAAGGGGGAATGTATCTCATTTTTAGCGATCTTGTTGTGGTTCTTGTTGTGACTTTCAAGGATGATTTGCACCATCACTCGCTCATGATTTATGATATTGTTTTGGTACCCCTAATCAAACCCTAGGAAATGTGATTGAGTGTTTTCATGTCATAATTCATTGTTCTCTAGATTTCATATGTGGAAAGCTTATATGGACCAAGTTGATGTTGTGAAATTCTTAGTAAGATTTGTAATTGTAAGACAATACGGAAGTAAACAAGGATTTGTCAATATAGTTATAACTTGGTAGATGTCTGCCAACTGAATACGTGCATGTGAAATTAAGTGTTTCTGTAATATATCGTGATTTTTGGATGTTCTCTCAAACGTGATGTATGCATAATCTATCATATTGTTGTATGAGTACACTAATAGTTTACCCATTGTTTTTTGGAAGTATGAATGATAATTTCTCATTAGTGAAAACATAACTTGCAATAGTACACATCAAATGTTAATATTGGTTATATGACCTTTTCTACACCATTTAAGATTTTCTCATTAACATATTCTAGTTTACAGAATCAACACTATGTTGTAGAATAATGTTATGTACTAGCTTGATAATTAGTAATTGTGATATGTTATTATAAAGAGTTGATAAAATTTTATTTAGTTTTAGATAATACAGATAATTTTTTAATAGAAATGAATTTGATTAGTTGCAAATTATAAAAAATGGAAGCTATAAGTTATTTCAACATCTCATAAGACAAAACATTATAAAAATTGAATATTTCTCAATAGAACAATAAAAAAGGGTTTAGAATGTTATTTTTAATTTTTAATTTCAATTTCTAAATGTGATGTCATATTAAAATGATGATCTTTAGTATATAAGTAACTTTTTTTACCTTTCTTGTTATGTAATATTAATATATGAAGCATTGCTTTTTGTCATATAATATTTTTTAGCATGAAAAAATATCACTCTCCAATAAATTATACAAATGATTTAATAGGAGCACGGGCAACAAATTGGCTTGCCAATCCTTTCTGAATGGAGAAACTTATGGATCTAAAAACAAACTAATTGGACATAGATGTAGAAACCATGAGATTCCTAATTTTAATATTTGAAGGTGTTGAAGAGGGAAAATTGCATTATCAGCAAGCTTCCCAAAGCTATCAAAAGTGAAAGGTAGAAAATGATGATGACTTGCTTAACAAGCTACTTCAAACTTGTGGACCTTTTGCACAACAACATTAGAGTCTACATGTCCTACTTGAAAGTTGTTCAAAAGGATGTCTGTTATAGGAGAAACTCCAGTGAGATCTGCACATGTGTGTTTTCCATCTGTCCAATCAAACAATAAGATATCAGTTAGACATTGAGCATGGACACCATCAAAACATGTCCCAAGAATGGCACAAAAGATTCCTTTGGTACTTTTAACCCATCTTACTTTAGGAGTATTGATATATTATATACTAGTCATTGCACGTGTTTTGCACATGAATCACTTACAATGGCTACAAATAAAACCACTCATCACTTGTGGTTCATCTTTAATTTATATCTAAAAGTCCACTCATATCTTGAATAATCAACTTCAATATTGTAGTTGTTACAGTGTTTAGTCATTAGGTTGATTTTCTTCCCACATTACTTGGGTACTTATATGAAGTAAAAATAACTAACTAACATTCATGGGAGCAAGTTGAACTACATGTTTAATATCATATTTGAGTGAAGATAGAAAAATGTAACAAGGTTTTATGCAATGTTTTATGCTAAATGTATTATCACATGTTCACCATCCTAAATATAGTTGTATTAGGTTAAAATGTGATCACATTCAATAATAGTACAATCATGTCATAGAAAATACATGCATGGAAAATGATGTTGTACAGTGACACATTGCAATTGATTATGACAAGTATCATACATCACTTCCTAGGGATTAGTAGAAATATGTGTATCATGATAGAGGGTGATTGGCCATATCATTTCACAAAGTTACCTTATAAAGTTTCAACAACATTGAGATAAGTGTGATACAAAAATAGACATCTCATCCACATTTTGTTCCTCAACCAATGTAAATATACCTCTTCCAAGTGTATGTATGTACACAAAGCCACAAAAACTGCTGAATTTAAAATTGGTGACAAGACATGCCACATGAAGATTATCTTCCCTTTCATTCCCTTTGGTTATATATGGATACAATGCTTGTAAGTATTTTTTGGCAGATCAAGTGACAATAGATATGTGACAGAGTGAGTTTTTACATATATTTTCTCTCTCTCTCTTACAATTTTTTAATTTCCAACAATACCATTAACCATCTCCCTCACTAATTTTACTAAAAGGAATTATCAATTTCATAAAATGCAAACCCTAATTTCACATTAAGGTGAATTATATGTAATATGATACATAGTCAAATTTATGTAGTCAACTTTCAAGTTTGACTCTCAATTTGTCACCATAGCTAGATAAACATAACATGAACCTCTACCTAAAATTTCACTTTGATTGGATAATCCGTTTAAAAGATATAAGCCTTGGAAATAATATATATTATTTCATTTAGTTAACCCTAATCCTTGTCCATCGAGGAAAGATTATACGACTGAAAAGTCATCTCCTACCCCTGAAAAACTCAGCCTCATGATAACATCCTGAGTCACTTGATCAATCTTTCTCGAGAATTATCCTCTCTCTCATTCACGATTCTAGAAGAACAAATATCTTCTCCTAGCTGATACAAACTCAACAGACCCTAACTCTTTCTCCCTTGCCCTCAGATTGGGGAGAACAACCTCCCAAAAAACTACACCTCTCACTGGAGGTAGTGCCCATTTTAGGGATTCTCCTCCTATGCCTCCTCACTCCTATATAAGATCAGAGCTCAGCCCACCCTCCTTTGGTCATCACATCACCTCAATTGGAAGCCATCAGTGCCCATGCACCCTAGACACCACCATCACCTTCAACCGCAAACACCTTCCCTGCCCTACTACCTCAGAGCATCATCATCTAATCCCACACCACTAGCACCTTTTCCTTACTCCTGGGAAGCTCCGCGGTAACCACCAATAATCCTCGACGCCCTATAACCTTGAACTCACCTGCTCATCAGTGACCTTCTCCACCACCGTGGAGGCAGGGAGCTCCAAAAGGATCTGTCTAGTAGGACCTTGAAGCCAGAGCACGGAGTGGCCATGTGTAACATCCCAGGATTTGATGCCTCGGATAACATCATCTTAAAAGGAATGATTGGACTACCCATATCACCAAGGTGCACCTCCTTTTCCAGGGGCCCATCTCTAAATAACTCCATAGTTAAGCATGCTCAGCTTGGAGTAGTACTAGGATGGGTGACCAGTCGGGAAGTTGCTCCTGGATTGGGCATGAGTGGACAAAAAGCATGCAGTTAAGGCTAGTGGTGGTTTGTGGGGCCAGTCGTCATTTTTGAAACTCTACTAGAGCCTTGCGCAGTGAGCCCGGGCGTTACAAATGGTATCAGAGCCAATTCCCCTCCAGTAGGTGGGGCCCACATGGGCATGGCATGCCAGTCTTCAGTCGTACGGTCCACACATGTAGGAAATGGTTGTCCATGGTTGACGTCGCCACCCTTACGCTGGTATTCCGTGATCGGGAGCTGGGTGTCCATGGTCCATTGTAAGTCTGCACTGAAATGGGGAAGACATTATGAGTCCTTATAGTTGAGCCTTGACGAGGACGTCAAGAGTCTAAGTGGGGGAGATTGTAACATCCCAAGATTTGATGCCTCAGATAACATGATCTTAAAAGGAATGATTGGATTACCCATATAACCAAGGTGCACCTCCTTTTCTGGGAGCCCATCTCTAAAGAACTCCATAGCTAAGCGTGCTCAGCTTGGAGTAGTGCTAGGATGGGTGACCAGTCGGGAAGTTGCTCTTGTCTTGCACGTGAGTGGACAAAAAGTGTGTAGTTAAGGCTAGTGGTGGTCTGTGGGGCCAGTCGTCATTCCTGAAACTCTACTAGAGCCTTGCGCAGTGGGACCGGGCGTTACACCATGTGAGGCTAATCACACTCTCACTCAAGTGCAAGCCTCACAATCTATGAGACTGGACCTCACTAGAGTTTCACCTGGCTACTTGATCATGCAGTTTGAACTAGGAGGAGATGCAAATGTGGTGCCAGCTTGGAGCTGAGGTGGTCCACTCACCATGCACCAACTCAGCGAATGGGGTCACGAGTCAGTGTCGATCATAGAGGTTGTGCACACACCCTTAGATCTGGTCCAGGGAATATCCAGACCCTTGGTTCAATAGACCAAGGTTGCAGGACCACAGTGAGCCTTATATACTTCTATTCATTTTTGTAAAAAGATCTATTAGCTTAGGAAAATCCTAGAAAATTCTAAGAAGATCAGATAATAGTGAACCCATAGATCATTTTTATCTGAAAAATATGAGGAACCTAATGAAAATTCTATCATAACCTACATCATCCCCCTTTCCCAAAAATAGTTGCCTGAATCCCTAATGATCATTTTATTATTATCATATTGTGTAATAATAGTGATGCATGGTTGAGATCTGATAAGAAGACATCTAAAACCCTAATTAAATCCCTAGCCTTCATACATATTGAAACCTCAATCAAGGATGATTAGTAAATCCAAAGATATTTGCAAACCCAAATTCTACCTCCTCTTTTTATATATATGTTGGACTTTTATGTAACCCTGATGAAATGATGATCTAGATCCTATAAGAAACCCTAATCTGAGATCTGATCCTATGACTACTAAATGAGTTGGTATCCATAAATAATCCCTGATATAAACATAAGAAGATCATAATAACATTGAGTAATGAACAAACCCTAGTCATAGGTCATGTGGACCAATAGTAACACTATACCTTAATTTTATCTTTCAGATTGATCTATTCTCTTAATCTAGACTTGTTGAAATCCAAATCTGAGATTCAAGGTATGTGGATATAAGTATAAGACTATTTTTTTATGGATGATATAATTATGAGTAGTTTCTTGCATGTAATTGAATAATGTTGTTGGATGTATAGCTATACATATTTTCACTTTTCCACCCTGAACACTAAGGAAAGAAAATGGAATGTAGTTACTGATGGTTCATTAATCTCCCCATTAGAGTGGGAAAGTATTAATGTTGACTACACCTACCTAATGGTACAAGGTATGAGGGGAGATCCCTAATGGTACAAGGTACATGGGGATAGGGCCCAATGATATAAGTTTTTATTGTGGTACGTCCACCATAGTAATAAATTTCCATTGAAATATGATTAATAATTTGGGTTTACCCTTTCGCCTTAAATAATGTTTTCATTTTCTTTGTTTTTTTTTAATTATTTTAAATATGCCAATATAGTATAGTATTTTTCAACAATGTACCAACTATATGTTGATCATTTGTTTCTCGTATTTTCTAGGTTCAAGGAACAACTAATGCATCTTAAAGTACTTGAAAAAATTAAATATAGTCCATGGAGAATGATTATCTAGATGGCTGCCTCTCATCTTGTTTTTCTATTTAGTTAGTTTTTTCATTTCATTAGATGATGTGTAGGATGTCTATGTCTTATGTATTTTTTTTTCCTTAAGAACTCATATCTCTTTCTAATGAATAATGTAATATGACTCTTCTATCTTTATGAATGTTGGTTTGTGTGGCTACTTAACAACAATCCAGCTACTTATTATGAACTAGTTGACAATCACAATCCCTTATATTTTCCCTTTTGACATCTTATAAATATGAGTGCACGCATATATAAGGAATGTCATTATGGAAAGTGTAGGGACCCGTCACGTGAAACGAGATTACTCAAAACGTAAAACACAATCAATTGCTAATTAATCACATACCCAAAAATATGGGTAAATGAAAACCGATTTCAACATCAACACCCGCTCAGAAACGTTTGAAGGATCCCGACATCTTTCTTGTATCCATGCTATGCCACACAAACAAGCATTAATAAGCTAACAAAAGTTTGATTCATTTGGAACATTATATACAAACTTTATCTCGCCCGGACCTGAGAGTACAAGGACGACTCTAGGACACACTAGACATCTAATCAACTTTCTCAAATATTCATTACTATAGCTCCTCTTTGCTTCCACATATTTGTTTTCGTCACTTCCGATTACTAAAAAAAAGTGTGGCGAACCACAAGGGTGAGACCCAGTCCCAGCAAGAGATATAACCATCAGCAACGTTTATTGATTACAGTATTTTTATGTAATTAAACAGTTAAGAAGTTTAATCAGATATAACAAATAAGATTAATAGTACTGATGATTAACAAAATACATAAAGGAGCAGATAATAACTATCATTATTAACCAGACTATCATTCTTTATCTTATTGACAATATAAGCAGTTCAGTAGCATATGCATTTCTAGCATCATGAGCAAGTCTAGTAACACAGCATAGCTAACAACATGAGCATGTCTAATTGGTTGAACATATTAACATTATAAGAAAAGCTAACAACATAAGAACAACTACATGGATAAGCATAATTAGCAGTATATGCATCTCTAGTTATAAAGGCATGGCTAGCATGCTAAACATAACTAACAACATGAGATATCTAGCATCATGATTATAATCAGTCATAGCAGTATAGTTATCAACATAAGCATGACTATTGTATGTACACATTTACAATCTTATGATCCACAACATAAGAATAATTATTATCTCTTAATTGCACTAAGCATCATCTTTATGTAAAGAGAACAAACAAGTGTTATCATCCAATGTGAAACGTCGTGTATAACCCTAAACAAATATGTTACACGGCTGTATTAAATCTTTTATTACACCCTGGGGAATTTGAATCGTACCATTCAAAGTCCAACTGACCCCTGCGAAGGGCTATTCGGTTTCGTACAAGATCTAGGAGTGTCGGTATCCTAAGATCTCTCCCCTAAGTCAGTATGAGTAAAAAGGCAGTGACATATCATTCAAAGCTTCCACCACAGTGACATATAGTCAAGCTAAAAACCACTAGTCTGACCTTGGAACAGGTCATGAAACTAGAAACCAGGGTATTCAAACCCAATGATTGAGGTACAACCGTAGTTGTCCTCTAATCACATCATGTTATAATCACCGAGACACGACCGCAGCCGTTCTCAATCACATCAGATGTATGAGGCATGACCATAGCCAACCTCCACAATCTGCATTGTGGATGACAAGGATATATCCTCAACCTGCCACCCCCATATACTCAACAGTATGCACCTCGAGTTTCCCTTAGGAATACTCATTTCACCATCCAGCAAGTTCTGACAATGAAGATGGTTCTACGGCACAGGGCACTACACGATTAGAGTTGCACTTGATTAGTTATACCAATTGCGTGAATTAAGGCTGCATCAAACAAGTGGACATCCAAACCCTAATTCACTTCTAGCAAGCATATAAATATCAAAACTTTGAATAGATATAAAATGTGTGAAACATAATTTCTCATCTCATCATCACATGGTACTATTCCTTTTCCATTCATGAGACCACACTAGTCATCATACTATCACAAGTTATAAATCCTTTTCATAATATTACAGGGTATCAACCCTTATCAACATAAGAGGATTACACCTCATTTAGGGCTCAACCATGCCCAAAGGTCATTAAAACCATCATATTATTCCCTACAAGATCAGCATTATCTTTCCATGCCTTATAACAAGGCTCAACATCATCACTTACATATAATATACCAGATCAGCACAATATTACATTAATGAGCTAGGAGATATTCATAAACAATCATAGTAGGGCTATATTAACCTTAAGAACATTCCTTTATTACATCTACATGCAAGGAATCTAGATATGATTAACACTCATCATATTCATAATGCACATGTTTAGCATAAGAAAGTATCAACCATGTGGCTATGATAACCACCAACTAACACATTAAGATTATGATCATGTTAAGGAGGTTATTACACCATCATTCCATCATATAAAAATGTTAAACATGAATACACATCTTTATCTAATTGCTTTAGAGTTAGGTTCAACATGATAAATTATATCAATGTTACTAATCAACACTTATACCCAAACCCTAACTCATGGCATCCCCATTGGATCATGGATGCATAAGGTGAAGCATCACCATCACATTCCATACTATTCTCAAGTATGAACCCACACATAAATCAAGGTGTAACCATCAGGTTATAGCATACTAGGGTTTCAACAATAATAACAAAGTCTCCATGATTGTATTAGTCATTCAATGACTATTAATACACAATTACCATCATTTAGTTATATTCAAGCTAGGTATAACAAGCTATACCTCATTAGGGTTACATATCAACACAATATGTTTATCAACCCTTCTATTCATATGAGTTAATAGGTAAGATTACCTTATTAAGGGTAACTATCCATTTGTTTCATCATCATTCAACCCGTATCACTATACCACAATGTCACCCAGAACCATTGAGTGTTTAAAAGGTAAGACTATTGATTGTTTACATAAGTAAACACCTTGGATAAATCACCTATGCAGTCCTTGATTTGTGCTCTAGAACGAGTCACCAGATAACCCTAGACATCCTTTGATTAACAACATAAAAATTCCATTGAGAGTAGGGTAAATCCCACAATCGACAGTTCAGTTAAAACAAGACATCCATTATCAACAAGTAAGCTCCTTAAGTTGATCATATAAAGGAAAACATATAAATTACATTATTAGGACCAACATATTAACTATCCATCATTCCACCTTATTGGAGGAATAAACATTAGATCTTGACCATAGAGTCAAGTTCATATGTTAAAACTATCAATCACAGTATAGGTCTGACCATTGCATCAAATGACCCAAGAAACCATTGGTTTAAGGCTTAATTGATGCTAAAACTATATGATTAAATCACTATAGATTGTAGAGACCTGATCCACCATCATTAGTGATCATTAAATCACTATAGGTTGTTATATCAACAATATATTCATTAATCAGCATCAAATATTAAGTTGATGTATGCATTGATTAATATCATCAGTAGTGTACTTAATGATTGATCATTATGCTTCTAATTGATCCAAAACCTGACCTAAGGGGTGACCATAGGTTGTCACCATCATTTGACACCCTTGATCACGACCATCAGTTGTTATGAATATAACACCATAGGGTTGTTGCAATGGTACCATCATTGGGTCATGGTTTATAGAAGAAATCAGCTTTAAACCCTAAAATTGACCATTGGTTGATAGGTGCTTAGCACCATAGGTTGTCAAAACAACCTGATCCAAGTCATATTGTACATTACGAATAATATATACCTGATCACAGATTCATATATAACTAAAATCAGAACAGGGAACATTATAAAAAAAATTGAAATCCAAGTCAAGCATAGCTTTTTAGTGCATGGATCATCATTTTCAAGCAAGAACATAATCTAGAAAGCTTATGGTAAGCAATAAACGTAGAGAAAGTTATAAAACTTGCCTCTAATGAGAAGATGGAACCACACACAGAAGAAATCCAAGAATAAGCTATGAATTCGTCCATCTAGCACCTTTCTTCATCAAATGAGCAAATCCTAAACATAAGGAGTAAGAAAGGTAGGGTTTTAGAGCTTTAGAGCAAATTCTACTCTAGAAAATTTTTCTAGTTGTGCACTACTGATTTCAACATTTAATCGAGTAAACTTTGTTCAATCGATCGTATAATTTCACTAAATCCCATTGCACATATCAGTCAACTAATTAGTGTCGAGCATGCGTTAATAATTTAAACGTGCAAACTAGGAGTCGACCGGTGTCGGCACTGCCCGGCACCTGGGTAAACACTGACATCTGTGAATAACACTACTTGTAACCAAAATGTCCAATTATTCGAGTTAAATCGTGCAAATCGGAGTGAGATTCTACTCACATCGATTCAGAATGTCCGGATTCATCCGGAAATGCATCCAGAGTCCCGGTTCCAACATTTGTTGGATTGTCTTCCATCTTTGGATTTGTCCTGGAACAAACCTGCTACACCCAGCAGGTGCTCATGCACGACAGGTTGAAGACAAACTTAGTTAAGGTTCAATTGAGGACTAGGACTGTTGATTTGTTGTCTGGACCTCAAGGTCGGCCTCCAAGGTAGTGGATTGAGCTATTGCCTGCGCCCAAAAAGGCCTCTGGCTGTCACTTCTAGCAGCAGCTGCTACTTACTGCTTGATGGGCACTGCCCTTGCAGGTGGGCACCAATGGAGGTGGGTGGCCGCAATAGAGGTAAGGAGGGAGGTTGGCACCACTGGTTCGGCCTTCATGGCCCAATGTTGTCATTGCTCCTCTATTGGTCGATAACACTACCTGGCGCATCACCTACAACTTTTGTTAGACGATACCCTAGCTACTGGTCATGGCTGGGCAAGGAAAGGAGAGGGGAAGTAAGGAGAAGGGTAGAAGGGGGTGCCCGGATCAGAGCTTGGAGCTCTAGCAAATCGCGCCCAAATCGCCCCTCCATCTCTCAACTAGGTCGGCCGATCGGGCCTACTAGATGCCGCTAGAGCGATTGCTCTGTTCTATCAAGAAGAAAGGATAAGGAATAAGCGAGAAAGGGAAAAGGTTAATAACCTATTAAATGGGAAAATTGCATAAATGGTCCAAGGAATATATAAACGCCATAACTATGGCCTCGGGGGTCCGATTGAAATGATTCCTTTTGCACATTTGCAAACACGAGGTCCTCTACCTTCTCAAGGCAAAAAAAATATGCTAATTAGCTTGTCTCAACTAATCAAAATACTAATCACTTCTTAAGCACTTAACTTAGCTTAATCAACATATCAAGCAAGTTTAGGGGCCTTATAGAAAGTGTATAGGAATTGGGGTCATCACAGTTGGTATCAGAGGTAATGTTCACACATCATAGTTACAAAAAACATCATTCATCCTATTATGAGTCTAGGGTAGTCCTTGAATTAGGGATATGTAGTGTGGAGGTGACTAGGATAGCATCTATCATGGGTCTAGCTGAAGTCTCCAAGCCACTTAGCTTGGCAATCATGAGGCTACCTATATGATAGTATAAGTCTACCTAGTTGATACCCAAAGTGTCCCCTACTTCTTGTACATACCTTAATTAAGGACATTTCTCATCTATAGGTACTCCCTCTCATATCCTCTATAGAAAAAATTTCCTCTCACCTTTATTATATAAGTATTTCCCTCTCATCTCTATGATATAAGGTTAGGAAAAGAGTCACTATATTTATAAGTCCTAAGGACCAATTGATAAGGATTATTAGGGTATCCTCCAAAAATTGTAACATTAAGATAATTAATAACTAATAAATAAGAATATTGAAATACAATATGATTCAATATATATATATAGAGAGAGAGAATATCTAATTTGTTTCATCTAATTTTTTGGATGCCTCCAAAAACATGTGGGTCTAAGGCATCTAAAGAATCATCCTCTCAGAAGAAAAAAGAACTTGAAACTCCTGAAGAACCTAATTCCAAGAAGATGGCTAGGGATAGGTGGGAAGAACAAAAGAAAGTCCTCCTAGACTTCATGGAAACCATTTCCCTAAATGGAACCCTTGAACCCAGTTCATTTAGAAGGAAGGATGTGATTGTGCTAGATTTCATAAAACTTAACCTTGACACCTTTTGGGGAGAAGACCAGCCTGAGGTGATGGATAACGCTAAGATTGGACCCTATCTGTGGAAAACACATTCTGTACCCTAGAAGTACCCAATGAAAAGAAGGTCATATTTGCTGCACACCTTCTTAAGGGAGGGGCTAAAATCTGGTGGGAATAGGAGAGAAGAAGTGGATAGGAAGGAATGGGAAGCCTTCAAAACCCTCTTCACTGACCGTTTTATGCCTATAGCTGAGAGAAAGGGGAAGGAGAGGATGTACAGTAAGATTAAGTAGGGTAGTCTCTTGGTGTCTGACTACACCTAAAATTTTAGGCTTTTAGAGCGTTATGCACCTATAAAGACTGAAGATTGCCTCATGGAGCACTATGTTGACTTCCTAGCTACTCACCTGAAAACCCTAGTCATCACCTTCCATCCCAAGAGCATAGATGAAGCCCTAGATATGGCCCTCAAAAAGGAAAGGGAACAAGGTTTGCAGAAGGCTTCTAGCATGGGATACATAGGGTTAACCACCATCAAGGAGGATAAGTCTAGGAAGTTCCACCCTGACCATAATAATAAGGGATCAGGAAAAGGAGGAGGTTCAGGTAAAGGAGGATAGAAAAACCACCAAAACCAGCAAAGGACAACTCATCCCAAGTGTAGGACTTGTGGGCGTTTCCATGGTGGGGTATGCCGTCATCCTAAGCCGGTCTGCTACAACTGTAAGAAAGAGGGAAATTTCATCGCCAAGTGCCTGAATCCATCCATCTTTGGCAATCCAACAATAGGTGCTCAACCCCATCAGGGACATTGCAACGCCAAAGTATTCGTAGTGACTGTAGAGGAAACTAAGGAAAATACGAACCAGCTTGTGGAAGGTAACCTAAATTCTTTTCATATATCTAATATCTTGTTCAATGCCTTCAAATTATTCATAACATAATTATCATGTGTTGGCATTGTATTCTTAAATGATAATCATGTTAAAGATTTATTCAATTCTAGATCAACAAACACATTCATTTCTTGAAATATGGCATCTATGTTACACCTACATATAAGGGACATGGGATATATTCTTGATGTGTCAACTCCTAGTGGCAAAATACTCACTAAATTATAGAAAACTAATGTTCTGACTCTAAAATTCAAAAATCATGACATGCCCTTTGAATTCATCCTCCTAACTATGGAATAATTTGATATTATACTTGGTATGGATTCGGTATACAAGTAGCATGCTCAGATTGACTGTAGAAATAAGATTGTAGTCCTCTCTCAACCTCATTCTTGTCCAGTGGTGATCCATAGGGGAAGAAGATTCTATAATAATATCATAATTTCCTCTCTTAAAGCTAAAAAGCTCATTTATAAAGGATGTAAAGTCTTCCTCGCATTATTCTTAGAGACCCGTCCTACTAGCGAGCCTATAGAAAGACTAGAGGTAGTATGTGATTTTCTTGACAGATTTACGGAGGAGCTTCCTGGGCTGCCTCCAAATAGAGACACTGAGTTCTCCATATATCTTCTCCCTAATACCACTCTGATTTCTATGGAGACGTATAGGATGGCTCCTGTTGAGCTTACAGAGTTGAAGAAACATCTACACGAACTTCTCAACAATGGTTTTATGTGCCCTAGTGTTTCCCCTTAAGGTGTGCCTATTATTTTTGTCAAAAAGAAAGACGATTACTACTACATGTTGAACCAGGGCACTATTAAAAATAAGTATCCCCTCCCTCGCATTGATGATCTCCTTGATCAACTTTGTACAACCAAAGTTTTCTCTAAAATTGATCTTCATTCTGGCTATCATTAACTTAAAATCAAGGACTCTGAACATTTCTAAAACTTCTTTCCAAACTTGTTATGGGCATTATGAATTTCTATTGATGCCATTTGGGATGATCAACACACCAAGAATATTAATGAATCTGATGAACAAAGTCTTCCGACTTTATCTTTATGAGTTTGTAGTCTTCTTCATTGATGATATATTGATTTATTCTGACTCTATGGAGAAGCACCGCGAGCACTTAAAGGAATCCCTTGAAATCCTTTGAGATTAGAAATTATATGGCAAGCTCTCTAAATGAGAATTTTGGATTGATAAAGTCATGTTTCTTGGCCATGTCATTTCTGTAGGTAACATTTCTATTAATCCTGCCAAAGTATTTGTTGTTCTTGATTGGCAACCTCCTCGAAACCCCTATGAAATTCAGAACTTCTTGGGCTAAGTTGGATATTATCTTCGCTTCATTCCCAATTTCTCCAAAGTTGCACTTCCTCTAACTAAGCTTACTCAGAAGGATGAGCATTTCATCTGGTCAGCTGATTGTGAGTCTAGTTTCCAAGAGTTGAAGCAGAAATTGACAATTTCTCCTATTTTTGTTCTACCTTCTAGAAATGAAGGATTTGTGATCTTCACAGATGCTTCAAGAAATGGGTTATGATGTGTGCTATAACAACACGGGAAGGTGGTGACCTTTGCATCTAGATAGAAAAAACCTAATGAACTAAATTATTCCACACATGATTTGGAATTAGCTGCAATCATTCATGCTCTCAAATCTGGAGGCACTACCCATACGAGGCGACATTTGATACCTTCATCGACTATAAAAGTCTAAAATACATCCTGACTCAAAAATACCTAAACTTGCATCAAAGTCAATGGATTGGGTATCTAAAAGACTACAATTTCACTATTCGCTACCATCTGGGCAAAACTAATGTAGTCGTTGATGCTCTTAGTAGAAAAAGGGAACTATGTGCATCTCTATTTGTTCCCTAGTAGCGGAACATGGAGGATCCATTGGGCTGGAAGCCATAGTTGTTGTCTAATCGTATCTAGGTCAATAATATCTCTATCATGTTATTCAGGCTAAACTTCTTAAGACACAAAAATCTAGTCCTAATCTTGAAGAGCTCTCCTCTATATTGTCAAAGCTTCAAACACATTTGTCTGTGGGTCTTGATGGTGGTCAGAGATATAAGAAGCGTATGTGGGTTCCTGAGCAGCCAGCTGTGAAGACAAAGATTATCAGTAAGGCACATGGGTCAAAGTGCACAGTTCATCCCGACAAAACTAAGATGTACAAAGACATACAACGTCAGTTCTGGTGGAGGGGCATGGAGCGTGATATTGTTGAATTTGTGTCTAGATGTCTGACATGACAGGGAATCAAGGTAGAGCACTAGAGACCATGTGGTTGTTGGGTTTTAGGGGAGACAGAGAAGGCAGCGGAAACAAAAAATTTCTTCTCCCAAACCCAGAACAAAGGAAACGCGTCAACATCTATACAATAGGAAGGATAGTTTGTGGAGACGTAACTTGTCCCGAGACTTGCTCAGCAACATTACCTCGCAGCTAGTGCGGTCTTCACCTCCGGTCATGGACGGTGTCTGTGAAGCTCCTGGTCACACTGGGACTGGCACCTCTTGGTCTCACTGGGACTGTATGGATTGACAGTTATCCTCCGAGTGGCAGAAGTCTCCCGCCTCTAAAGTAGTCCACACAGACCACCTAGAACTCCGATCTCCTTGTCCCATAAGGAATCAGAAGGAGTCACACCCTCCTATCGACATACTAGTCATCGACCCACTCTCCTGCCACTAGTCGCTTTCTGTAGTTTTCTTTCCCTTGATATTCCCCCTTATCAGGTAGCACTTGCTTGGGCTCTCTCAGTTACCAAAACCAGAGAGAACTTCAACTTTGCAGAGCAATTGGTGCACTAAGTTTCCTGAGAATCCCCCACTACCCATATATATAGGAGGGTCATGGGATAGGGTTCTCTACCCCGGGCAATGTGGGATTATAGTAGGGGTAGAAGGGTTCAGAATTTTCCACAAAACAACCATCTTGCGCCACCTAAACCGATCATTTCACACCCTAAAATGGTTGGTTGGTGAGTTGAGCTGATCGATTCAACCTCAACTGATCGGTTGGGACCCCTGAGTCGATCGGTTCACTTCTGAGCCGATCGGTTCGTGGTCCTGATCCAACTCAAATTGACTTTCAAATTTGTCTCCGATTAATCAAATATTAATCCTTGTCCAAATCGAATTTGTACAAGTGAAACAAATTGTATTTGCAAAATCGACTTTCCAAATGATCTCCGTTGGTCACATGAGCCGACCGGTTCAACAATTGAGCTGATCGGTTCATTGCACATGATCTGATCGTCTCACCTGTTGAGCCGATCGGTTCACCAACCTGAGCCGATTGGTTCATCTCATGAGCCGATCGGTTGGAAGTGCAGATTGTGCAAAATCAGTCAATCGCAGTTTCAATCAATCTGATACTCTAATCAATCGGTCCAACACATTAAACACTATGATTTTCAGCTATCAATTAATTGAGTGTTCAATTGAACACTAAGCTCCTTTAGTAATCAATCTAAACATGGTTTTTGGATAAACTCCTCTTCCAGGTTAAATCCTATGTGTGTGACCCTGCAGGTCCGTTTCACATTGGCGGTGAAAGTCCATAACACTTATGACTTCACAAGCAGAGAGCGGTGCCTAGTCACACATCAGTGCTACCCAAGTGAAATAGAAAATTGGAGAACAACATTCAATCCTACAATCCGTGAATGGTGTTACAACGAATGTATAATTCCTTTGTCATTGATATCCCGAATGAACTCAAGGCATGGAACAGTCATCCTGTCAACGTTCATTCACTTTCTTGATCTCAGAGTAGATTGGAGGAGATATGTATGACATCAATATCACATGCTGATTCACACATGCATGCGCACGCCTATCTCAATCCTACTTATCAAGTGGCCATGGATATCAAACTCCCTCAGGAGGGACAAATCCCATATCTATCACTCACCCCTTAAAAGCCCCATGTGTCAAAGCCACCCAATCATCACCTTTATAACAACCCATGTTTCAAGACTACGTTTGATGATGTCAAAGTGGACCCAACGACATGTGTTGAGTGTAGTGATTTCAGGTCAAAGAATCACACTCACCACCATCACTGTGAGAACTGACTGTGACTGCCATATCATGGTTCCATGTGTCAAACTCACGGTGGTTCTGTCCGGTAAACTTGTTATCTAACAAGTACCTATGTGTTTGGTTCGATATCTCCATATCATGACTAATGAGATTTTGTCATCAACCAACACCACAATATAGTCTTATGTGTCATTGTTGTTTATCTACCTTCCACAATGACATCCGACTAGGGACAAAACAAGAATGTACAAACTCTTAGCATCTGTATGATCCCATCGTTCAGGTCCTAAACCTAAAGGCATACATCATTGAGTATTGTCATTCTCTAGATATTCAAGCTGTTCTATCATTATCTCATATGACTGAACTAGAAAGAATTGGAAGCTTGCCTTTGATGTTTATCATATCAATCTTAATGTATCCCACCAATCATCCCATGATTGGCTCTCAGGGCATACATACCAACAGACTCCCACTTGCACTGTGAGCCAATCACCCTTGAATCATATTCATAGTGATCTTCAAACATGTCCCCCATGTGCTCTAGTGCTAACATGGTGAGTTATGGCAACAACTTGCCAAAGTCAGTATTAACTGCATGTCTCTCATCTCTTCGTTGTACGTCACACGTATGAGATGGAGTTGTCGTAATATGCGATCTAGTATTCCTTTGCTAACCTTTAGCCACATTGCTTGACCAAGTGTACCTTACTTGTCATCAATGACCGGAATAACTATAAGTTCATCTCATGAACTACCAGATCCATATAGTATCCACTGTTGTTCTCTAACACACGGATACTCGGCCTTTCCTTTTAAACATCTTTATTGGAATGTTTTAACAACCATTCACTTTTATATATATTGCGATTAATTTTCTATCATTTTCATAAGTTCGCATCAGTGTAACTCTTTATAGTGAACCCTTCCTTATTTCCATAGAACTAGTACTTCTCAAGTACTTATCAAGATCTTATGGTATTCCAGTAACCCTTACTAGAATTAGACAGACATCCACTCGTCATGTCCCACATACGAGTTATTAAGATGAGCATATCATATTGTCATGTCCTACATACAAGATGATAAATGCGTTTTGTTCTTGCCATGTCCTACATGAAAGATAATGGGATGATTACATACATGATAGATCCATATCTATTCTTAGTGTTCCCATTCTTCATAAGAATTGGACACTTGGACTTGGGATACTAACTCCATGTAACATGGACAAGTTTTCTCCCACTGAATCTATGCATACTGAACTCTTCAGTGTAGATTGCCTATGTATTCTCTCTCTTTTTAGGTCAAGAGGTTTTCAAGAACTATCTCTATAGATCTCTATTCCTAACACATAGGAAACATCTCTATCTTCCTTAAAGATAATTTCCACCTTTGGATTTCCATTCTAGAACATTTCCATTTCACATCAACATGTGGAATGTGAATACGCTCCCACTAAATCACAGATCCCTTCTTTATCTTCATCATATCAGTCAAACCCTTTGACTATATTATCAAATTAAAGATCACAGTTCTGAGTTGCTTGTATTTAATCAATCACATTGATTAGTCCATTGTAACTTATAGACTTCATTTGATTAATGGATTCATAAACCTTATAGGTTGTGTTACGTACACATCCTTTTTTTATTCCTTATAGGAATGCAGTTTTAGTATCCGTATGCCAAATCTCTTAGTCATTAAGTTGCAATCAACAAGCATCATCCTTATCAAAAATGTCATCCATGTGCCTTAACACTTAAGACTCATTTGCACTTATGTATTTCATCCCAATGGGTTCTACCATCAAGGTCATACCTTATGGTTCATATGGAAGTCATTTAGGATGTAATGGTCATAAACCATAACTCAAAATCTGGTTCCTCATATTCATCTAGATAGTTGACTCATCACATGACCAACTCATCATATAGATAATCGAGGTGTATCTGTCAAGGATATAAGAACTCACAACTCCTTGTGATTCTTAATGTCCTTTATTAGTGTAGGGTGTTCTTTATTTAAGAAGAATTTAGTTATTTTAAAATCATCCTCTAACTCCTTAGAGTATGACTCCTTATTGATTTAGACATCACCATGCCTTAATCACGAGCTTAGTATGATACACTATCATAATCACTCATAAGGATCTCAAACACTTGGTTCAAGTATTTCATTCATTGATCTCATCAAGAATTAACACTTTACCAAATTCGTACTTCATCAATGATATTCTTGAACACTTCAAAATATTCATATTGGTATTTCTCTAAACACCATTTGAAGTATTAGCATTCACTCCAATAGGTATTTAAATACATCACATATATTATACCTAATAGGATAATCATTCTCCCACTACCACTAGTGAAGATTGATTAATCATGTCTAAGAGATTCATGTCTCTTACTGGTCCTCTAACCAAAAGAGTCTAGATTTATCCATCATATGGAAACTAGAAATGAATTTCTCATGATTTATGCTAATTTGATTGTTTGAGTTATCAATAACTTTTAGGTATCATTTTATCTTATGCATACCAAGTACCAAAAGATAAACAAGGCATTGCCATAAAGATCATATCTTTTGAGATTGAAACATCAACTTTATTAATTGCTATCATTGTCATACAATATGCAAAATATAAAGTGTTTCTATCTATTGGAAAATATGAAATAGCAGTTCATAACTCTATTACATGCCTTTTAGGATGAAAATAAACTAAAGTACTCCTATCTATGGCGGCAACACTTGCCCCATTTATTGAGTGATTTTATACTTTATATCTTGGTATCATATACCTCAAAAGGTGTTACAAGTTTATTTCATGACACCTTCAGGTAGAGACGTTTGTTGCGTCCTTCTTATTTAGTTCGTCCAGATAGAGTGGATAATTCCTTTTCCAATGTCCTGGCTTTTGACAATGGTGGCAATTGCCTCTCTTGGTCACGCCTCCCTTGGCCTTGAGAGTTGAAGACGACTTAGGCTCCTGGCTAGCATCATAACCTTTCTTAGCCTTGCTTTTGCCCTTGCGCTTAGACTTGCCTTTCTTACTGCTGATCATCATCACAGACTTAGGCTTGTCCTTCTTCATTTGTGTCTCAGCTGTCCTCAACATGCCCAACAACTCTTTCAACGGCTTGTCAAAGTTGTTCATGTTGTAGTTCATCACAAACTGACTATAGGATGCTAGCAATGATTGCAGTATCACGTCAGTAGCCAACTCTTGGCTCAGGGGAAATCCCAGTCTCATCAGGTTCTCCACATACCCAATCATCTTGAGCGTGTGAGGACCAACTGGATCTCCTTCTTTCATGACACACTTGAACAATGCCCTGGAGACATCATATCTCTCTTGTCGTGCTTGATCTTCATACATGTTCTTGAGATGCTAAGTCATCTCAATGACACCCATGTTCTCATGTTGTCGCTGCAACTCGTGGTTCATGGAGCACAACATCAAGCACTTCACATCAATGGCATCATCAGAATGCTTCTTATATGCATCCTTTTCTGCCTTTGGTGCGGTAGGAGCAGGTTCCTCTGGAACTGGAGTATCCAGGACATAGAGCTTTCACTCTTGAGTGAGAACAATTCTCAATGTCCTAAACCAGTCATGGAAGTTAGTCCCATTCAGCTTGTCCTTTTCAAGGACTGATCACAATGAAAAGTGATTGTTGTTTGTTGTCATTTGAACTATAAAAGGAAATATATGTAATTTAGTCCAAAACTCAATTTTGACTTATTTGATTGATTTGAAAGATTGATGATATAATTCGGACTTTAATTAATTATCGCTCCCACTATTTTTGTTCAAATTGATAGCCCTCACCATCAATTCAGAAGGTTGCAACGTACAATCTTCTTGTGGGACCACCAATTTCCTTTAGCTAAGTTTGCATATAATAATAGCTACTAGGAAAGTATTGGGATGCCTCCCTATGAAGCTCTCTATGGCTGACCTTTTAAATCTCCATTACATTGGGATGACGTTGAGGAACACACTTTGATGAAATCTAAGGAGATGCAGGTGTATACAGACAAAGTTGCATGGGTTAGGCAAAGGATGAAGGGGGCAAAAGATAGATAGAAATCTTATGCAAATTCTCACAAGAAGGAACGTCAGTTTAAGGAAGGTGATCATGTTTTTCTGAAGATCAGACCTATCTGAGCCTTGTAAAATAACAAGGGAAAGCTCATTCCTGGCTATGTTGGATCCTTTGAGATCTTTGAAAGGATTGGTGAATGTGCTTCTTATCTTTCTTTGCCACCACAATATAGTTCCATGCATAATGTCTTTCATGTATCTAATCTGAAGCCCTATGTCAAAGGCCCCAGTCACATTCTGAATCATGAGCCTCTAGATTTTAAGGATGATCAAACTTATGTTGAATTCCCGTTCAAAATTCTTGATTCCAAGACAAAGGAACTTCACAATAATTGGCTCATAGATATGGTGAAAGTTCTTTGGATCCACCATGATCACTCTAACGCCACCTCGGAGCGCAAGTCTAAGATCGAGCAGAAATATATGCATCTCGTCCATGTTGTATGAATTTTGAGGGCAAAAATATTAAAAAGAAGGGGAGAATGTGACAGAGTGAGATTTTACATATATTTTATCTCTCTCTCGCAATTTTTTTATTTCCAATAATACCCTTAACCATCTCCCTCACTAATTTGAGTAAAAGGAATTATAAATTTCATAAATGCAAACCCTAATTTCGCATTCGGGTGAATTATATGTAATATGATACATACTCAAATTTATGTAGTCAACTTTGGAATTTGACTCCCAATTTGTTACCATATCTAGATAACCATAACATGAACCTCTACCTGAAATTTCATTTTGATTGGATAATTTGTTTAAAAGATATAAGCCTCGGAAATAATGTATATTATTTCATTTATATAACCCTAAGACCTAAGTTATTATTTATTCAATCAATATGTGTTCCCGTTGATGTGCCACATGGCTGAGACACAGATCGCATCTGTGGGTTCTAATCTCAGTCATCGAGGAAAAATTGGATGATTGAAAAGTCTTCTCCTACCCCTAACAAACTTAGCCCCATGATAACAGCCTAAGTCACCTGATCTATTTTTCCCAAGAATTATCCTCTCCCTCATTTGCAATTCTAGAAGAATGAATATCTTCTCCTAGATGAGACTGTTATGACCGCATCTGAGCTTAATTGGTAAACTAGGGTTTACCTGGATGATTATATGCTTAATTGGATTGATCATTGCTTAAATCTAATTAATGATGACAATTCAATTATGATGTTTTAAACCTAATAAGAACTTTAAGTGTTCTATTGTTTAAGAAATTAGGGTTTGAGAAATATAAACCCTAGTTGGCTGAAATTACAGTTTTGATGGTGCATGAGTATGGAATTTGATTAGGATAGCAGTGTGGTAAATTATTTTTCATATTTTCTAAAAATTTTTTATTTAATTGAATTTTGGATATGATATGTATAATTCAATCCTGCATATTTGAGAAAAATTTCAGAATATTTGAGTGTTCTTTGAATGTGGTTCTTAGTCAAACTATACTTTGACCAAAATGCTGACAGAGTACTTTTCAGTAGTAAAGTGTTTTATTTTTAGTTATTTATTGGTAACTCCAAATGATCAAAATTTTAACTGAAAATCTTAAACTTAATTATAAATAACATGTAAAATTTTCCTAATTTTTGGGTGCGTTTATACCTTATCAGTAGACGAATTAGAATAACTTACATTTCTGCAAAATTCTGGAAAACATTGACTATTCGATTTTAATTATTTAATGGGAGCTTGGAATGATCTCAAATTTTAAATTAAGCTTAATAACTAAATTATACACAACATTATAAATTATCATAATTTTTGGAGAAGGTTTGATCTCTGAAATATACAAATTATAGAAACCTTTTTATGACAGAAAAATCTGCTGAAATAAGAAAACGTTTAGTGAGGGGTCAAAGTGCAATTGACCCAAGCAGATGAATTTCTCTATATGGTCAACCTAACACACAAGGAGCTCTTTTAATTCGTGATTCAATCTAGATAAATGAAATCCTAGAGAGAGAGAGAGAGAGTTAGGGTTTGAGAGGAGAAATTGATGGAGATGCTGACCTAGGGTTTTGCGGTCCGAGGAATGATGAAATCATGTAAGTTTAGCTTCTTTGCATAGAATTTCATGGTGAATCTTCTCTTACATGTCAAAATTCCGTACCTCCTATGATTTGATCCAAAATGGTATCAAAACTTCCCCTTTTCTCACTCTTTCTTCATAATCCCTCATTTTTAGGGTTTCAGAGTTGAAAGGAAGAAGAATTGGGTGAATTGCTATGGATTTGATATGGATTCAAGATTTTCAGATATGGGATACATTTTTAAGGTGTTTTCACACCTTAGGGTGAGTGGGAACTTCTTTTAAATAGAATATTGTATGAAAAATTATTAAATCATCCATAATCTTTAATTGCTTATTATGTGACTACAAACCCTAAATTGTGTGTTTGATCTAAGTTGTTGCAAAATGATATGAAATAGATTCTTTCTCTATTTGGATGAATTTCAGATGATAAAATCATATTAGAAATGTATACAATACATCCTAATGAGAATTCCCTAAGTATTCGTAGAGGTTATAAGAGTAAACTGAAATACAGGGAATTTATCTATGACTGAAATTGTTGTATAATTAAATAGAGAAATTTGTTTATCTGGATTCCCTTGGTTATGAATGATTGTTTATCAAAATGCATAGTACATATATGTCAGATACTATCTTGGATTTCATTTAAGGTGAATATTGTTTGTTTGATATCTCAATAAAGAGGGTGAAACCCTAGATGCGAGGAAAGTTGGATATTTGTGAATAGATATCGTGAAATCCATTTGAACATATTTTTTGACATGATAGACTTTATTTATTTAATTGTATTATTTATGTATGTTATCTCAGTGAATTCCATGGAAACCCAAATTCATCTCCATTTCAAGGTTTCATACATATATTGATTTTATGTGATTTGTTGATAGTAGTCTTTATTCAGTGAATGTTTATGTCGCATGAAATCCTTATGAGAGCCATGTGATAAGTGAATGAGGTAAATGAAACCCTAAGGATAGGGTGTTCAATGAATCAAGTATTTTGATATCAATGTTCTCAGTATAAGATGTGGTGATGTACAACTCAATATTTGGGTTAAGGTGCACATTTTCCAAGAAAGTACAAATAATTTACAAGTGTAAATGATGATTACTTGTATGTCAAGTAATTAACTCTTATCAGTGTATCAAGAAGTTAAATTGCATGATTCTTGTATATAAAGTATCAAGTGAACATGTATTCTATTATTTAAGAATTTTAGTCTGCCTGTAGATAAAAAAATGTTAATTTCTCAGTATATTACAATGTTTTGAGTATATTGTTCTGCCTAGTTTAAAATGATATACATGTTGTGTTATAAACTTCAAATAAATAGACATGGTACCATAGATATATCAGAGTCAAGTATAAGTAAGGGAAAAGATATAATATAGTAAGATCTTTCCAAGAAAAATAAAATAATAGACATAGGTGCCTTAAACACCGTAGATTCCCTATGGATGTCTGCACTGTAGGGAGGAAACAATCCACCCTAGTAGTAACCAGTATACGGGGATCAGATCGCACCCACAGAGAGTGCGGGGAGACGAAGCCCTTGAGGAAGTCTCCTAAGAGAAGATAGGTTACCCAACATGAACCAGAGAACCCAGTGGTAACCCAGAGGTACCCACAAAGCATACCAAGATGAGGCCCACAAAGCATCTCAGACCCTCCGCCTGTGTACTCAGCCTAGAAGGAGAGGTTCAGTTAAAGGCCAGTTGTTTAGCTACTTTAGTCAGACATGATGGTTCGAGTCAAGCAGACCCAGATTCAGTTCTAGGCTTAGCTTCTCAGATTTTAAGCTATGTCTTATACTGTGAGATCGTAGTTCGCTACGAGTCTTCATATGTAGAGTACACTGCATATGTTCAGGGCATAAGATAAAATATGTTCATATAAGTTTAAAGAGTTTCTTATAAGTAAGAAAGGTTAAGAAAGATTTGAGTACAGTTTACCAATAATTATTCTTTGTATGTTTCTAAATTATTAGTTCTCTTTGAAATTAATCAAGCATGCTCATATATTTATTTTCTCTTGTTGATATCTTGAGTATCCTCCATATTTATGATTATAAATGATCAATCTCTTTAAAGCATACTGCTTCTATAATTGATATCAGTTGCTCAAAAGTATATCTATAATTATATCAGTGCTTTAAATTGTTTCTTTGAAGTACTCATTCACTGAGTGAGTAGGCTCACCCCTCTACTCAAAATTTTTAGGGAAATCACATGGACTTAAAGAAGATATCATTGCATTAGAGTAGATCTGCTACAAGAGTTAAGTCTGAGTATAGTTAAGTTCAATCGGTCCCTGTCACTCTAGGTCCTTGTATAGATGTGAGAGTGTTATAAGTGATGTTTTGTACCTTTGTTTTCTTAATAAGAGAGAATGTATCTGATTATCATGTTGTATGTACCTAAGAATGAATGTATAGATGTGTATCGTATATGTTGAGATCATATTAAAGTAATCAAAGTTTGATTCTCTTGCAAAGTTGTTTATGTGATTGGATGCGAGAAAAATGAAGAGTTTGATAAAGAAGAAAAAGTTAAGGGTGATCTTTGTATTATGTTAAATCCTCAATTTATACCCTAATCTCAATATTAATGGTAATTGTGAGATCAGGGTGTAACAGAGACGAACTCAATAGACCCTGACTCTTTCTCCCTTGCCCTCAGATTGGGGAGAATAACCTCCTATAAAAGCGTGCCTCCCACTGGCGGCGGTGCCCATTTTAGGGCATCTCCTCCTATGCCTCCTCACTCCTATATAAGACCTCCAGTAGCTCCACCCACCCTCCTTTGGTCATCACATCACCTCAATTCAAAGCCATTAGTACCCAAGCACCCTACCCTCCACCATCACCTTCAACGTCCAACACCTTCCCCAACCCTCTACCTCAGAGCATCTTCCTTATTCCCACACCACTAGCACCTTTGCCTCACTCCTGGGTTGATATATGTTAACCCCCAATTATCCCTGATACCCTATAACCTTGAACTCACCTGGTCACCACTGGCCTTCTCCACCACCGCAATGGCAGGGAGATCTAAAGGGATGTGTCTAGTGGGACCTTGTCGTAAGAGCGTGGAGTGGCCCCACAATGTTGATCACACTCTCACTCAAGTGTGAGTCCCACAATCCAAGAAACTGGACCTCACCGGAGTTGCGCCTGACTACCTGATCACACATTTTGAATTGGGAGGAGACGCATACGTGATGCCAACTTGGAGCTGAGGTGGTCCACTCACCACGTGCCAACTCAACATAGGGAGTCAAGAGTCAACATGGCTCAGAGAGGCTGTGCGCACACCCTTAGATCTAGTCCAAGGAAGATCTATACCCTTGGTTCAGTAGACTAAGGTTGCGGGTCCACAATGAGTCTTATATACTTCTATTCATTTTTGTAAAAAGATCTATTAGCTTAGGAAAATCCTAGAAAATGTTAAGTGCATCAGATAATAGTGAACCCATATACTATTTTTATTAGAAAAATATGAGGAACCTAATAAAAATGCTATCATAACCTAGATCCACCCCTTTTCCAAAAATAGTATCTTAAAGCCCTAATGATTATTTTATTATTATCATATTGTGTAATAATAGTGATTCATGGTTGACATCTGATATCCAGACATCTAAAACCCTAATTGAATCATACATCTCGAAACCCTAATAAAGGATGATTTGTAAATCCAAAGATATTGGAAAACAAAATTCTAGCTTCTCTCTTTATATATATGTTGGACTTTTATATAACCCTGATGAAAATGATGGTCTAAATCCCATAAGAAACCCTAATATGAGATATGGTCCTATGACTCCAAAATGAGTTGAACTCCATAAATAATCTTGGATCTAAATATAAGAAGGTCATAATAACATTGAGTAATGAACAAACCAAAGGCATAGGTCACATGGACCAATATTAACACTATATCTTGATTTTCTCTTTCAGGGTGATGTATTCTCTTAATCTAGACTTGTTGAAATCTAAATCAGAGATTCAAGGTACGTGGATATAAGTATAAGACTAGTTTTTTTTGGATGATATAATTATGACTAATTGCTTGCATGTAATTGAATAATCTTGTTGGATGTATATCTATGCATATTGTCACTTTTTCACCTTGAACACTAAGAACACTAAGGAAAGAAAGTGGAACATAGTTACTGATAGTTCGTTAATATCCCTATTGGAGAGAGAAAGTATTAATGTTGACTAACACCTCTATAATGATATAGGGTACGTGGGGAGATCCCTAATGGTACAAGGTACACGAGGATATGGCCCAATAATATAAGTGTTGATTGTGCTAAATCCACCATAGTAATACATGTCCATTGAAATATGATTAATAATTTAGGTTTACCTGATTTTCTACCTTAAATAATATTTTCATTTTATTTCTTCTTTTTCAATTATTTTAAATATGCCAGCATAGTATAATATTTTTCAACCACGTACCAACTTTATGTTGATCGTTTGTTTCTCGTATTTTATAGGTTCAAGGAGCAAGTAATGCATCTTAAAGTACCTGATCAAATTAAATAAAGTTCATGGAGGATGATTAGCTAGATGACTGCCTCTCATCCTATTTTTCTATTTAGTTAGTTGTTTCATTTCATTAGATGATGTGAAGGATGTCTATGTCCTATGTATTTTTTCCTTAAGAACTCATATCTCTTTCCAATGAATAATGTAATATGACTCTTCTATATTTATGAATGATGGTTTGTGTGGCTACTTAAATGATGTATGCGAACAAAGATCCAGCTACTTATTATATACTAGTTGACAATCACAAACCCTTATATTTTCCCTTTTGACATCTTATAGATTTGAGTGCATGCATTTCTAAGAAATGGCATTATGGAAAGTGTACAAGAATTCACTAGGGGAAATACCCTGATACTCCATGGTTAAAAAATGGTCCACAGTCATTGCACAGGTCAAGACCACGGTTATTTGCCGTGTATCGTTCCATCATCTAATGGTCCACGGTTTCTGGGCTTTAAGCCCATTCACACAAGATCCAATAACTATTCCCACCCTTTATAACGCTATTCATACCACTTTAGGTTTTTACTTATCGCATTACGGCTTGGCCGGCCGCCCCGCATGCCCTAGAAAAACTCTGTGCCCAAGCGGAAGGGCTGCGGCGGCGTTTCTGGATGGTGGAGTTCGGGGCAATACGTGTGTGCCCGAGGAAGCTGGTGGAGATTGGAAGCTACAACACTCTCATCCGGCCCGGGGACCTCTCCGTCGTGTCCGCGACCAGCACCAGGAAGTGTGGCATCACCCGCGAGGCCGTCTCTACCGCGCCGTCGTTCGAGGAAGTGGCCGGCAGCATCTTTGACATCCTTAACGGCAGGGTGTGGGCGGGGCACAACACTGGCAACCTACTTTGGTCTCGGACAACAACAACACATGTACGAAGTTGATAACCTCCGCAGCTGCCACAGGATTGTTAGATTATAATGTGCCTCCCAAATTTCTCATAGTTGATTGTTAATATAGGAGTCTTGCGGATGTTCGGATGAATCTGGAGGTTCTCAAGCACTGCGCAGCTGCATTACTATTGGTATGATCTATGGATAATAAGCTTGCCGAAAACATTATAAAGATAAAGCTTTATATCACAAAAGCTAGATATTAAAAAGGAGAAAACAATAATTCACATGCCCAAAAGCAATACGTGTGTGCCCGTTGAGAACCTGATGTAAATTTGTATGCTTTTTCTTAACTACATGTGCCACTTTTCACCGATGTAAATTTGTATGCTTTTGCCCAGTACATGCACTATGATGTATATGCATATGCATATGTTTGTAACGTAATTGTTGTAATTCTATTTTTTTATATCTATTTGTATGTTTTTTTTGTGGTGCAGGAGATCGTATGACTTATGCAGAGACCAACCTAAAGGAGCAAACCATTTGTAAAACTATGCTACTCTTTTCTGCACATTAACAACAAATACACTTATTACTACATTTATTGTTTAATGTGTTTCTGCTTAAGTCTTTCCTTTATTCTGTAACACGGGCCTTTGTATAAAGAGGCCCATTAGGGTTTTCAGTTCGCTTCCTTGTACATCCTATTTATATAAAACTATGCTACTCTTTTCTGTACATTAACAACAAATACACTTATTTTCCTAACATTCTATATCTTCTTATCTAATTGTGCTTCTCTTTTATTCATTCCTCTTTATGATGTTAAGAAAGTAATGCAGAAATGATTTTGTGTCACTATGATAAGATGCATACAACTATTATTCAATCTCTTTCATTTGTTGCATAATTGATTATATGCTGCCAACTTAGTGACAAAACATGGCTTAGCTTAGTAATTTTGGATTTTACATGAATTACAGTAGAGGTTTAGAAATTATATTCCACAATCAATATTGTAAAGTCATTTAGTACCATATTTTCAAATTTTATGACCATATGGGACATTCTATTATTGCAGGATGATGAGTTTTGTTTTGTCGACGTCATCTGGATTCAAAGTCACAACATCTGAGTGTACAAAGTTAACAAAGATCAAGGTCTCATGTTGCATCCTTCATAGATCCTATTCGTGGGATTTAGTCTCATATGGTTGTTAAGATTGTAAGATATTGTACTCAATCTAGTCTTTAGATGAAAAAAGTAGATGTGTTTAAGGAGATACAATATGCAATGTTGTGATCATAAATTGTAATGATCAGAGATTGAACCAGTGCGTGCCCTTGTACTTTTTAACTATTATATATGAAAAACTCATTGCATAAAATTTGTTTTTAATTGATAGAGATCGTGATTTGACATGAGTGCTTTATGAATGAGTATGGGATTGATCTAAGTAATGCTTCACGCATTATCCACTTGTGGTGGGTTATCAGTGTTCATATGAATTGATTGGTATCTGAATTGTGCTTCAAATTGTTGTCTCTCTACGATTTTATTACAAATAGACCACAACTTTTCACCATGGACCGTAAAATCTAATTTAATAATAAATGAATAATAGTCTACGGTTATCACAGTGGATTATATGATTTTTAATCTAAAATACGAAAATACAAATAGTCCACAGTTTTATAATAGTCCATGGGTTTGTCCGTGGAGTATGAAGAATAGTCTACGACTACTTACTCTACGGTAATAGTCCACGGTCATTTTATACTCCACGGTTAAAACCATAGATTATGAAGCATAGTCCACAGTAATATTTGTGGACTATAAGCCTTTTTCCTCTTTGGAATCATCACACAATATGTATTGGGAATGACTTCTTGGTGAACATATGTTGTGGCCTGGCATGAATAGATTGATTTTGATATTCAATATGGTTAAATAGAAAATGCATTTTACAAAATGTGTTTCAACCAATAAATGTACCAAACCAATTTGATATTACATATTGTTATGAGAGAAAGTAAATGTGAACCATATCTTATTAAGAATGGACATATGTAATAAGTATTTTATTATTATTATAAAATGTATTTTAATTGTAGTTGAAGAACAACATTGAAAAGAATCCTAATTTAGCAACTTTAATATTATCATATTGTGATGGATCTGATATTCTCAAGGCGATGAGTGAACCTGCTACTATAAATGTTCATAGATAATTCAACAAGCTGCTGTACAATTCAGTCATTCATGATGAATCATAGCATGAATTATCTTGATCCAGCTTGAATAAGAATGTATACACAAGAATAGATATTTGTTGTAGGCTGCAGAAATATATATTAAAGAATACGAAAAAAGAAAAACATGTTATTAACTCATTTCATGATGAGAGTTTGGTATATACAATTGCTTCAATTAAATTAATCGTAAAAACATCTTGGGCAGGTGTGGCGAGCTGCTATTCTTACGTCTTGAAAGGTATTTAAAAAATGGATTTTATTCTACGTGGTGTCTATGCAACAACATGAAAGTAGCTATATGCTTAAACATGTCAAACCAACAATTCATAATAGCTATGATGAGATCGTTTACCTTGATGTAGAAAGCATCACTATTATCGGAAACTTCAAATGGTGGCTGGGACGAAAGCAGAAGCCAATTACTCATGAATTAGGACGGGGTTGTATTTAGAGGAACAAATAATTCATTACTGTCCTGGAATTCGGGAAAGGAGATGGAAGGTCAAGGCACGTAGAAAATTACATAATTAGGTGGAACATACCTGGAAAAAGTGTCAAATCAGACAACATATGAGGCTGACAAGAAGACTATCTATATTGCATGAAGATTTGATTCCCAACAAATGCTTGATCCATCTAAGTTTTGATTATCCATCCATATATTTCAAAAGAGAAATATGACGGTCCTTGATTTCTTGGTTTAGAACTCAGACTCTTTCCCTACGGTTGTTATGCTCATATCAAGCAATGTGTACTTGTACCGAGCATGATTGTAACCCTCGTGGCATGGAAGACGTACAGGTCATTTTCTTCAAACAACCTAAGGTAGGACTCAGCGGCCTCTTGGAGCCTTAGAGGGAAGCAAATCTAGATTTATCATAGACGGAATTGGAGGGGACATGCAGAATATATATAAGCCAAAAGACTTCTCCTACTTGAAAATCTCATGTATGAAACAATTTGCAAGGGAAATGGTGGGACTTCTTAGCCTCACTCGTTCAACCTCTGTGGCGCTGCTTCTAAGGAGACTTGGTTCCGAGTTCCAACAGCGCCCGTGGCCTAATAGATAAGGCGTCTGACTTCTAATCAGGCGATTGTGGTTTCGAGTCCCACCGGGCGTGCTTCTCTTGGTATTTGAGAATACATTTATCTGCACCAAAAAGAAGAGATTTGGTTCCAAAGAAGTAATATGAAAAGGATGCTAACACATGTCATTAAGGTTCTGGTTAGATCCTTTAATTTAGATTACACTTAGTGTTACATGATGACAGGGGTTGAGGGGAGTTTTCTAACCATCAAGAACGGCTAGCGTCTGTTAGATTGCTTCAGAAAGAAAAAAAAATTGTATCAATTTTGAATGCAGCAAAGTCATTTATGTTTTCAGACTCTTTCCGCTTGAGCATTACCGATAAACCATGTGATTTAATAAATCCTCTTCTATCTATTGCGAGTACCACATTCCAGAAGTAGCGGATGAAAAATCAAATGCATAAAGTACTTGAAAACTATTAACTTGAATATGTTTTTATATATAAGCTACAAGTAGTATTAATGATCTGAAACAAAAGGAGAAGGTAAATGGTATTTTTACCTAGCAATAGCGTACATCTCTTTGGAAACTCAAAGAAGCATTCGTGGTCCTTCAATTTGCAATAACATCTCCGAACATCATATCTCCGAATTTTAGAGTGGATGGGATCAACGCCATAGCTTATTCCAGTCAACTGGTCCAGATTCGAGATCTGCTTGATCCATGGTTGGTGTGTCTGAGAGGGAAGATCACAACGGTGTTGGAAGTCGTCAACATCAGTGATCCTGCTAGAGTGGGGATCTCATCGGCGTCTACGAACGCGGCAACACATCACATGAAAAGGAAGAACTTGGCGATGGACTCCCCGTCTAGAGGATGCTGACATCGAGGGTATGCTGCCACCAATAAAGGATATTGTCTATGGTACTACTGAGCATGCCTTTAGCGTCGGTTAATTAAGGACTTTAGTGGACTCCTTCGACGTCAGTTCTCAACCGACACCAAAACACTTCCCGCTACCGAAAACGCGTCAGCAAAGAGACTATAGGCGTCAGTTTTTTAAGAAAACTGACACTATAGAATTGTTACAAACGTCAGTTATTAAAAGAACCGACGTCAAAACGTTTCCCGCCACCGAAAAACACATCAGCAAAGGGCCTATAGGCGTCGGTTTTGAAAGATAACCGACGTCATATCAGCTGAACCGACGTCCGTTTTGTGCTAATAACCGACGCCACATCTCCTGTCGGCCAGCACAGCGACGTCGATTTTTTATCAAAAACCGCCGCCGTATGTCTTTGGTGTCGGTTTTGTTCAAATAACCGACGTCTATGTTATTATTTCTTTTTCTTATCAGTTTGCAGGCCTGTTGTATGGCTGGTCAGCAGGATGAGAACCTGCAGTTCAGTTCTGAACTACAGGTTTACGACATCCATTGATATCAGCCAACAACAAGCCACAAACCTGCAAAATTAACAAGATGGACAATATTATATATATGTGATTCACTCACATGTATAAGCACATTTAATTTATATTATTTTTTCATCACACACATGAAGAAACCAGTAGCAACCTACAGTTCCATTCATTTCATCTCTTTTCACATTCAGACACATGTAGAAACATCTATCTATTGATCATCTTCACACACATATGACAATTCATAAAAATTCATTCACATTCACACAAAAATAATTATGAGAACAAAGTTATTCTTTATTCATCATTGTTATCATTGTCAATAAAATTATATCTAAAAATTCCCACTCTTTGTAGGACTTTTGCCCATTCTTCTCTTACAGCATCTAATTCATCTCTCGTATAGGGAGCATGTACATCGAAACACTTTCCACCTGTGCTGAAGTCAGCAGTTTTAAAGACATGCAAAGAGAATGGCGTATATATATAATTAATAATATATAATAAGATTGATATATTTCATATTATCTAATGAGACTATATATAATACCTGATGTATCTTATCGATTTCCATTACGGCATGTTTGATGATTAGGTCCATAAATAGCATCACATAGTAGGCACATGCCCAACCGTTGTCTTGTGTAGCACACTATAAATTGAAATATATAAAATATTCAAAAATATAAATAAGCATAGTTCACATAAATAATATATACATTGGAGTCAAGAAATTACTTTCATGTTCTCCCGAATTAGTGACAGATCATTTTTCCTGGGGACCTTTCCTCCAGCTTTTTGTACTCTTGGTAAAGCCCTACATATGTTAATGTAACCCATTAAATTACATAATTAAATAGTAATGTAGTAACATATGTTAAAGAATAGTCCCAAACCGGGGACTATCCAAGATTTACTCCTAATGAGTAAATCTTGGACGGGTTTCTAGGCCAACAAATACATGTGTTGTTATTCTTATATATAATAAATGTGTACCACCTATCCCATTCTTGAACACCTAATCTCACTAGTAAGTGTATAATGTGTATTGGATTTTCAAGAAAATTTCAGCAGTATTTCCCCGTTGTTCTCCAAGTACATATGTACTTAGAGAACAAACGGAAAAATGTTACCGAAATTTTCTTAAAAACCCAATACACATTATACACTTACATCCTAAGTGAGATTAGGTGTTTAAGAACAGTCTCAAACCGGGGACTATCCAAGATTTACTCCTAATGAGTAAATCTTGGACGGGTTTCTAGGCCAACAAATACATGTGATGTCATTCTATAACATTGATTTCAACATTTCGAGTGTCCATGCATGTTCATCATCAAGATAAAGATTACACATACATTAGTATGACCTAGGGATGGAGAAATAATTCATAATTGATTTCAAAATTTCAAACTAGCTCATGCATTATCATCAATCTACATCATACAATAGGGATTCATGTAAATGTTAGGGCGACACATCACTACAAAATCAGAGATTTAACATTAGGGTTTTAATATCTTACATAGATTGATCACAAGATTTTAGCAATATAGTTAATTCAAGATTATGGTGAAATGTGAATTAGGGTTTTAATATCTTAATTCAACATGTATCAAAATTTACAGAATTAGGTCAAGCATTAGTATTCAATTGTAAATGTATCTTCTTCTTCCTGCCCCCTCCTTACCAAATGGATAAAAGCAAGGCACGACTTGCATGTGGGCTGGACACGGCGGTCCTAGCTGTGTTGGCCAACCACGGCCGTGGCTGGCCAGCATGGCCGTGGTCGGCCAACACAGCCATGGCCACCGTGTCCAGCCCACATGCAGGTCATGTCTTGCTTTTATCCATACATTTGGTAAGGAGGGAGCAGGAAGAAGAAGAGGTGGAGGAAGAAGAAGAGGTAAAGGAAGAAGAAGGGCATTAGCTTACCTGCCAACGACGTGGAGGAAGAAGAGAGTAGGGAGCTAGCAAGAGAGCAGCGGCCAGCCGGAGCAGCGATCGAGTTGGAGAGCAGCGGCCGGAGCTAGCAGCGAGCAGCGGCGGCGAGCTACGAACCAGCAAGCGGCGGCGGAGGCGGGGGCAGAGGAGCAGCGAGCGACGGTGAGCAGAGGAATCGTCGGACCTAAAACCCTCAATCACGGAATGAATGAAACGGAAGGGGAAGAGTCTGGCTCGCACGGGTGCTGTTAAGTTAACAATAGGTGTCGGTTATTAAAAACAACCGATGCTAAAAACTATAGGCGTCGGTTATTAAAAACAACCGACGCTAAAAACTATAGGCGTCGGTTACCAACAAAAAACTGACACTATTGTTCATTTATATGCGGACAAAAATAAATGTTCTCAAATTAAGACCATAGTCGTCGGTTTCCGTATATAAATCGACGCTAAAGGGAGGTAAAAAATTTTACGGTTAAGCGTGCGAAAACACAACGGCATCGGTTATTGTAAGACAACCGACAATAAAAATCGGTCAAATTTTTGTCTCGTGGAAAACCTTTAGTCGTCGGTTTCGCTTTTAACAACCGACTGTATGTTAAATTTTAGAGGTAATTTTTTTCACTGAAAATTTTAGATTTGGCGGTTAATTTTAGGCGTCGGTTGCTTATTAAGGAACTGACGCTAAATAAAAATGATACTCGTGTCTGATCGCCCTTCACAGATAGATGTCGGTTTTTTTATTTAACTGATGCTTTATGTTTTAGGCGTCAGTTTTTTTTTATACAACTGACGCCTTTAAAAGTGACGTTATAAGCCATTTATGTATCACCGTCTTCTTCTATACCCCGCATGAGCCGCACCTGCACTCCTCCATCAATCCCTTACCGATTGTAATTGCTGAAACAGATCCACAACACATTGTCTAGTAAAGTTGGTTGTGGTTAGATCCACTATATAATGCAAGCCACTAGACTGATATTGCTGCTGGTAGAGTATTGTTAGTGGTTAGGTATGCCCACCCCTACAACACAAATCAAAACATTGCCCCTGAATCAAACCAAGCTAAAAGAAAAAGGTCCAATGCTACCCATCGACTCTATCTAACCTTGTGACGAGACTCCTTTAGATCTGTGGCAATGGAGTCGATTGACATCACCTGAAGAGCTCAATCGGCAATGAGGTATAGGTAAAGAGGTTTCCTTAGTGCTCGGAACCAACACCTTTCCACGGTGGCGGGAACAAGAAGGAAAATAAATCAATAAGGAGATCATGGGAGTTAGTTTTTGAAATCCCTTGAAACACACAGGGTGTTGGTTTTCGAGAGTCCCAATATCTACGGGAAAGTTGAGGATAGACACGAGTTCTCGTGTTTAGTTGGTAAATAGTAGATAATGCTTAAATCGAGTTACTTATTGTGGGTTAGATGCTCAAACCATTGAGTGAATTGCTCACACTGTAGTCAAATTAATTACGTCAAATTTGAACATGCCCGAGCGCATATGAGATGATATAGTTGTAAAACATGTAAAGGTATATTGTGTCCATATACTATCTATTTCTTGAATGTGTTTGTGATATGAATGTTTTAAACCCTACATCTTTTTTATCATTTTTTGAATATAATTTAATTTGATTTCAGTTTTTCCCCACATATCTAATAGGAGGATACTTGATTCTGTGAACATTGATATTTACTGATATGCTTGGATACATGTGCCTGAAAATTTGTCTACATATAGAAATCTACCAAAAACTCAACTTCATTTATGATTTATTGTTTGTATGCTAGTTTTTGTAACGATTTGTAGTTCCATTTTAAGGATCACCTAATGAATCACATTAGTGAAGATTCAAAATGTAATTTCTTACACTTTAACTAATATAGAGTGGAGAATCAATAAGATATTATAAGTCCTTCCCTAAAAAAATAGGTTGTCAACCTAATAGTGTTTTCAAAAAAGTGCAAGAACACACATAAATACTTGGAGGATAATGGGATTTCCCTTTCAGGCTGAAATTATCAAGTTTTTTTCAATTGTGGTCAGGCTCTTAAGGAAGAGAAGACCAAAGTGATATGTTTTTCTCTTGACCCTTGAAATTTCTAGTTAGAGTCAAGTTGTGATTTTTCGTGATGTGCATTGCGATAGTTCCCACCAAAATGGAGGCTTCATGTGTATTTCATGTACAATCATGATTAAGGGAATGAAAGGGTGGAACAATACTCAAGATTAGGTAAAACAAGGGTATCACCACATATAAATTAAATGGTATGAAAAAACATTTTTAAAACTAGTAGGCCATGTGTGCATACCATATATGTGCACTAGGCCATGTAGAAATTGGTCACATGCATACCTTGTATGTCTAGTAGGGCCTAAGAGTGAGAAGTTAGCTCCTATGTATGGGGATGATTCTAGATTCTTGTAACATACCCAAACCTAGCATCCTAACTCTAGAAATCATATTTCCGTGATTAGAAGATTAGAATATTTAGGTTTTTAAACTTGACCAAACAAAGATAAAGTTATGTCTGAATGTACATTATTAATGCACATAACATGAATAACTTAAGGGTAACTTATAACATATACATGCTTGAAAGTAAATAAAACATATTAAGTGGCATATTAACATAATAATGTGTATATGTCCTAACATGTGAGAAAGATCATGAAATATGCCACATATGTTTCATTTGATAATTATTATCCACATAATGGCTAAGATATGCTTAATAGGAGGTATATTGTGAATTTGAATAATAATCAATATTTTGAATCTATAAATATGAATAATGATCACTATCTACATAAATATTGAATTAATGGAAGAAATAGGTTCAAATAAGTACAATATGGAATTTCTTGGATAATAATATAGGAAAACTCTTTTGGAAACGAATTGAAGACAATAGGAATCAATTAAATGAATGTTGATAATATATATAATATTTTGACAAATATAATGGTAACGAGATAAAAATCCTAATGATGTCATAACTCATAAAAAGAAATCTCCAAACCCAAATGTAATGTTAAAATCGTGTCCTTTGGGTCCCATTTAACTTGGGTGTAAAGTTTTGTGGGATCCTAGGATGTGTGATTGTGTGCTCTAGATAGGGGGTGAATAGAGTTGAATACACTTAAAAAAAATTCATTATACCTTCAAGATATACAACAAGATAAGGGTGCTAGTATGAGAATTTGAGTGCAATTAAAACATACATGTCAAGGATGAGAGAGATTGAACATGTACTAATTGATAAGTTATGTAGAGTGGTTCCATACTTCAAAATAGAAGTATGTCAGTCCACTACCTATAGAGGTCAACCTCTAGGATTTCTTAACCAGTGTACTCTTATATTCCATCATAAGACTTATAAAATGTGACCTTCCTTTTCTGGGACAAGGACACCCAACTTTACCTTTGAGGGGAAGGGAGCCAACAACCTATCAAAGGACTTACCTATCCAACAAAGAGTGTTCTACCTCACCAAGGACTTACCCACTTTGTAATGAGTCTTTGGCCTTCACCAAGGACTTACCCACTCTTGTACAAGTCTTCAACCTTGGAGGAATTACCCACTCTTCTTGGATCTTCCGCCTTTGACTTCACCTTTTCCAAGGAGAAGCTTTCACCAAGGGATGTCTTCCCATCTTCTTCTTCACCTCTGTTACCCAAGAGAGAGAATCTTCATCTTCATAGTGGAAAAGAGAGATTGGAAGGTGATTGAAGTGAGAGCCTGACAATATATACATGAAGGACTAGATCTCTTACAAATATCCTAATCACTCTAATGGATGATGCAAGTGATTATGCTTAGAGAGAGGGGGTGTTGTATAGGCACTCAAATATAGAATAGGGACCTTCATAGTGTTTGGCTAACCATGGGATGAAGCTCAAGGGGTCCTATTCTATTGCAAGCATTTAAGTAAAGTCATACCTTCAGAGAAACCTAGGGGTTTCACTAGAATAGAGTTCATATTCTCCCCCATAATTGATGTTAGTGGAGTTATCATACTCCCCCTCAATTGATGTAATTTCTCATGCATGGTTACATTTTATAACATTTATAGAATATTATGTCTTCTACTCATATATTTTCTAAACATATATTTTTTCTCTCTTTTACCTTCTTTCCTTTACATAGACATTCTTCTCTCTCTACATGCAAGACATGCTTTCTCCTCCTTCTTTTTAGAAGAATACATGTGTTCTCCCCCTTTTTCATTTCAAAAAGGTAGGGGTAGGAAGAGATAAGAAACACCACTTGTTAAAAGGAAGGAGACAACAAAATTTATAACAAAGAGTTGAAGAGAAAAACTAGGGGCTTTTCCAAGCATTGAAAGAATAGAAAGTTAAAGCATGCACTTAAACAACCCATAATGTAATTATAGCAAAATTATCAAGGAAAAATATAGTGTTGCAGAAAAATAAGAATCGCAATTTTGACCCTCAAGATGATGGAATTTTCCTAAAAAGAGTCAGGGCTCATGGAGAAGTCATGAGTCTTGCTTAGAAAGTCATTTATGCATAAAAAGCACTAGTCTTGCATTAAAAACTAATAATGGAGCAAAATCTTGCATAAAATCCAAGGATGCTCTAGTTTCTACATGTAATGTAGATCTATATATCTTGCATACCATTGCTATATAATAAACTAAAGATAATAGATATGCAATACAAGAAATAAGCTTCAGCAAGTATGAAATAAGATACAAGCATAGCATATAGTAGAATACCACTTGATGAAAAGAACTAAAACTACATGTAGATAGGCTACTAATATATTTTATCACAAGTTAGGGCTACTAGAGGATCTAGATCATAGCAATAGAAACACAAATCAAAGAGCAAGCTATGAGTAGATGTACAGATATATCCAAACAAAGAGATAAGTAATTTTAGAAGCAAGTAAGGATATGACTCACTAACAAATATGTATCCTTACAAAATGATGATTACCACTAAGAACCTCAAGGTTGTATCCAAACAAGATATACAACAATATACATGTAGCAACTTTTAGCACAATGGAAGCATTTTAAGAAACAACCAAGAGATCTAAAGAGATCATCATAAAAAACTACATGATAACTCAAAACAAGTAATTGCAAGATATAGGAATAATACATGTGGGATATCAAAATATAGCAATTAAAAAGATAGAATTATAATCAAGATAGGCAATAGAAACATGACAATATGCATATAAAGGTACCAAGGGAGTTCCAAAGAATACAGTAATTTGTTTAGAAAGTCTAGTTGAGAGGGAAATTATCATTCAATAAGCCAACGATGTATTCTGTGCACAGTGCTATTAGTCGAGTTATTGACAGGACAAACTCGACCGACAATAGTTGTTGGCAACACCCATTGGTTCTGGTCAGTCGAGTTTCTATCAAGACAAACTTGACCGATCCAACTACTTTCAAGAAGCACATGCGCACTCACACACAGATATATATATATATATATATATATATAAACATATCTAGAGGCATGATAAAAGTATCAACCATACCTAAACATGTGTAATCGAGTTGGTAATGCACTATGAAAGCATTAGAAATAGTTTATGAGCAAGCAAGTGAAGAGAATCACAATATACCACTTTTTACTCAAAAACTACATGCATAGTCGCACTAACTTGACAAAAACACACTATTGTTGGAAATGAGCAAGAATAACATTATCTCTATTCTTACCATTTCATTTCTACTTGTTGCCACCCCTTTCGCATTTCATATTTCTTCTTTTTTGTGGATTGAGAAGTCGATTCGCAAATCAATACCTTATGTCAATCCTATTTACATGTACCTACAAGAAGAAAGATGAAATGGTCCGCAATCATGTTTTTGGGTCTGGAGGGGTTAGTTTAGCAACCCAAATCCTATTTTTTTATGTGTTTTTTGGAGAGGGAAATAAGTAGAATAATGACCAAAATCATTGCAATAGTTGCATGTACCCATAGCCTTAGAACTACAATATTCTCCATGAAAGATTGGAGGTACTTTGCCTTTGTTGTTCCTTGGGCTACAATCATGTCCTAAACCATGTCTACCAAATTGTTTAATATAATGATATAGGGTATCATTAAGATTCTTTTTATCACATATAAACTTTTGTAAAGAGGACCTCAAGCAATGATTATCATGCACATGAGTAGTACTAGAAGAAGACAATTGATTAACATCATCTCTATCATGCAAAAGATCATTCTCGAAGAAAAGAGATTTGGTTGTGTAAGAATATCTATCAATATGAAGAGCAACAATATTATTCTCTCTACTAGGAGAACTGGAATAGGATTCAAGGGCATTGATTTCAGTAAGCAAAGAAGCATTTTCATTTTCAAACATATCTTAAAATGATTGTTCCTATTTTTAGATTCTAAACCTTTCAAAGACAAATATTTGTTCTTGTTTTTAGATCTAAGATCATAAATTTCATGCATGAGAGAATCAATAATGTTACTATGCTCTACATTAGAACTAGGTGAAAGAGGTTGATCTTCTAGAAGTCTAATCTTGTCAAGCTAATTAGCATTTTCAAGTTTAAGAGAATCTACTTGAATAATACAAGCATTTTTATCACCAAGAAAGAAAATATTAGAATGTTCAAGATCATCTATTTCCACATGCAAATTATCAATAATTCTAGCAAGCATTTTCCTTTTCTTTTTTGAAGAATTAAGAGAGGCACTGTAACATCCCTGACCTGGGTTATACTTAACCCTAGGTGTTTTGATTAAGAAAGATGATTATATGCTTAATATTATCTTGTGAAATGTAATTAGGGATCTTGAGAAACTTATGTTTCAATTTTGGTCATGTTTAAACAATGTTGAAGCAATGTTTGCATATTTTGGACTAAAGTGCAAATAACCCAATTTGAGGGGTTAAATTGCAAATGTTTCATGATAATATGTTCCTCATGTGTTGAAGAATCATGAGAATGAAGATGATGCAAAGGTATGGCATGTGATATCCTGAGTACCAAGGAAGAGCTGATAAAGCAATGTTTATGCATTAAAACCTAGTTTTGGTGTAAAGTGCAATTTACCCAAAACCTAGGGTTCAATATGCAAATTACCAGTTCAATAAGGTCCCTAATGTTTCTTGTCACCATGTAGAGCAAATAAAACGAGAGGGGCGCGTCATTTGAATTAAGTTGGAGGAGAGAGAATCTTGATATTAAAATAATCAATATTTAATCCTAATTGAAACCCTAATTCGATTTAGGGCAAAAATAAATGTATTAATTAAAGGGCCTTCAAACAAAATTAAAATGGTTGGATTCATATGTGTGTGGACATCCTTGAGCCTTGCAAGGACCATGAAAATATCCAAGGGAATGGATAACTCACTCACAATTTTATAAGAAAAAGAAATATCCACTCACATATGGATATTAATATTATATGATTTAAGGTGCTCGATTTGCTTTTCTTTAAATCATGGATAATTGAGAGGAATAAGAGGCAAACAAGATATCCTCGTTCCTAAGGAAGATGAGGGGGAAGAGGCGGCCATATTTTTTGGGATTAAATGGATTTTTACAAAGCATATTCTCTCTCATTGAAATATTTATAAGAAGACCTTTTACAAGCCAAATGAAAGGCTTTTTCCACCCCACTTCTTCTCCTTGCTTGGGAAACGACCACGGGAGATTGGGAGGGTCAGGAGGATGACCCCCAACCTGTTGGTAAGGTTCTTTATCCATTTCACCTTGATTCCATGGTGGAAATTGAAAATAAATTATGGATTTCTTCTTATTTCGATCTCCTCTTCAACCCTAGCTAATATTTTCAACCAAAAGCTTGAGGACGAGCCTAAAGGGAGTTGCAAAAGCTTCATCCACCATTTTTTCTGTGATATTGGATATTTGGAGATCAATTGGAGGCGGGTTTTATAACTTGAAACCCTAACTTTGTTATTGCATTCAATTCCCCATCAAATAATGATCATTTCTCCATTTACAGTTATTTATTTGGTTGATTGATGCAATCTCCATGGAAATCACAGAAGGTTTCGTGGGTCTAGAGCTTGATGATGATGACATCATCATAATCACACACCTCCCCAAATATCTAGACTAAACGGTTTCAATCAAATGTCCAAACAGTTTGTGTTTTGGAACAAACGGTTTCAAACCGTTTGGAATGAAACAGTTTCACTAAACCGCATAGAAGCAGACGGTTTAAGACCATTTGGTGATGTTGACTAGGGTTGACCATTTGGGGGATTGTTCATAATGATCTAGGTTAATGACCCACCAATTATTATTGATTAACTCCAATTGGTTCATGAGTTGAATGTCCATCAATCACGTAAACCCTAATCGGGTTGAGTGCTGATTTCATAAGTGATTGAGTTTGAAATTTAGGTTGATTGACCCAAACGGTTTCAAAACCATTTGGGAATCACCCAAACGGTCTCAAAACCGTTTGGAGGTCAACCAAGACCTTTTTCAGGTCTAGGGTTGATTATGGTTAAGTATTTGAAGATTCAAACATATGGTATAAACCCTAATCGGCTAAGTGCTGATTTTGCAATTGAATGAGTTGATGCTTTGGGTTGATTGACACAAACGGTTTCAAAACCATTTAGGAATCACCCAAACGGTCTCAAGACCATTTGTAGGTCAACCAATACGATTTGGAGGTCTAGGGTTGAGTATGGTTAAGTATTTGAAGATTCAAACATATGGTATAAACCATAATCGGCTAAGTGCTGATTTTGCAATTGAATGAGTTGATGCTTTGGGTTGATTGACCCAAACGGTTTCAAAACCGTTTGGGGATCACCCCAACAGTCTCAAGACCGTTTGGGGGTCACCGAAGACCGTTTGGAGGTCTAGGGTTAAGTTTGGTCAAGTGTTTGAAGGTCCAAAGATACCAAATTGATATACAATTAAGTGTTGATTTGGTGACCAATCCTAGGATCCAAACCCTAATTGAATGACATGGTTGATGATGATATGATGGGAAAACAGTCTCAACACCATTTGGAAGTCATCCAAACGATCCCAAGACCGTTTGGGGGTCACCCAAGACCGTTTGGAGGTCTACGGTTGACTATGGTTAGGTGTTTGAAAATCTAAAGGTACTAAGTTGAAGTGTAATCAAATGCTGACTTGTTGATCATTCCAATGATCCAAACTTTGATTGATTGACTTGGATTTTTATATTGACATGGGAAAACGGTCTCAAGACCGTTTGGAGGTAATCTAAATGACCTCAAGACCGTTTGGGGTCAGGTCATGCCCAATTTGGATGATGGTCCAATAGTTTTAAAGTAACTAGTTTCACATTGGTTAATGTTGAAGGATCATCGATTCCAAACCCTAATCCAATTGATTCAAACCCTAATTTATGATCAATTTTGGGTTAATTGAGGGTCAAATCAGTTGAAGTATGACCTAATTAACTCAATTGAAGTATGGTAATGGGTCCAATTGAAGATTGTTTACATGAATTCAATGATTGAAGGAATCAACATTGAGAATCCCAAATCGACTTGATATGTTGAGACCATCTTTGGACCATGTGGTTTTGAGGAGGTTTGGACCAAACGGTGGGACACAACGGTCTCAAGACCATTTGGGACCAAACGATCCCAAACCGTTTGAGGCCCAATCGATCTTAAGAGTGCTTTAGCAAACGGTTTCAAGTACTTGCTTTAGCAAACAGTTTCAAGTGACCACCTTTACCAAACCGTTTCAAATTGTTGTACTTTGAAAGACCAAGACCATTTGGGGCTCAAGTAGTCAAAATTAATTGTGGACTCAATTGGTTAATCCACTTGGACACCTATTGTAATTGAAGATTCAATTGGTCAATTCAATTGGATACCTTATGTAATGGAGGTCCAATGTAATTGAATCTCTTGAGAATTAAGATGATGAATGATCCATTGATCCAATGATGATTAGTAATGATAATCAATGAAGGTACAAAGGTTGTAACCCTAATAGTACCTAAGTGATTAGTGCCAATTAAGGGATAAACCCTAATTGCCTATATGAATAATGACTTGGTACATTATGTTAATCATAATTGTATGTACTTGATTGAAGGGTTGATGTAACCTAATCAAACTGAGAGGATGATGGAAAGGAATTCATACATGAGTATTGATCACGTGATGAATAGTGTATGATCCTTAATAAAGAGATCATGAAACCTTAATCAAGAAGGTTGTTGAGCCCTAACCCTAATTTAGAGCAATATCAGATGTAACCCAAACCCAGGGTAATGTTGTGACTCTAAACTAAGATAATAAAATGTGAATCCCTAATTGAGGTTGATTCCATGTGAATCCCTATTTGAGGTTGATTCAATGTGAATCCCTAATTGAGGTTGATTCCATGAGAAACCCTAATTGAGGATGATTCCATGAGAAATTCCTAATTGGGATGAATAGTAAACACTAAGTATAGGCAATGAGATGTGAAAGCCTAATGAAGGGTGATGCTATATGCAATCCTAATTCTAATGAAGTATGATAGCATGTGAAATCCCAAAGACCTAATAAAGGGTAAAGGTATGTGAAACCCTAATTGAAGTTATAATACATGAAGCCTTAATCTTGGACAACATGATGACAACCCAGAACCCTAATAATAAAATAGTGGGTAAAACCTTATAAGGGTGAAATATCATAAATGGTTGATTATAAGCAAGCTTATTGTAAGCAATGCCTTAACCTGAGATGAGTTCATATCCTTAAAGATAATTGGACCATTCTTATGTGTAACCTATGCACTTCATGGTAAGAGTGATATGTTAGTGGATGAAAGGATTAAGATGGGAAATACCTTAATCCAAGATAAGCTGATAACTTAAGAAAGTTGGAAGTAATGAGGTAAGTGATACATCAAGATATGAAAGACTTCACAATCAGCATCTCAAAGTATATATACTTTGATAACTATGAAATCCTAATGTGAGATGGGAAACCTTAACCCTAAATTGGGTAATGGGATAGGAGAAATCATAATATGATATGAATAGTAAGCCCTAACCCTATTGAGGGAATAGAGGTGTTACTATTGTATTACATGAAGTAACATGTTATCGTTGCCTAGTGAGAGGTGACAAGATGTTTAATGGCCTTGTGAGCCATATGGTTAAATGTTGCCTACTGAGAGGTGACAAGATGCTTTATGGGCCTTATGAGCCATGAGAGCAATTATGGCATAGTGAGAGGTACCAAAATGATTATAAAAGTTTATTATAAGAAAGAATAATTTTTTAATAAACTTAATAAGAGGAATAATTGTATTCAATAAAGAATGTGTAAAGCTATGCAGGCTAACCTGAGGGTTTAGAGCCTAAAGTAGTATTTGATGATCAATGATGAGTTAAAGGAATTAAATTCCATGAACAATGTAATCAGGATTGGTTAGAGTCCAATGCCTGGCTATGAAATTAGGTTTGGTTAAAGTCCAATACCTGGTAGAGGTGTAATGCCTGTAATCAGGATTGGTTAAAGTTCAATGCCTGGATGTGAAATCAGGATTGGTTAGAGTCCAATGCCTGGATGTGAAATTAGGAATGGTTAAAGTCGAATGCCTGACTGTGAAATCAAGATTGGTTAGAGTCCAATGCCTGGCTGTGAAATCAGGATTAGATAAAGTCCAATGTCTGGCGGTGTAATCAGGTTTGGTTAAAGTTCAATACCTGGCAGAGGTGTAATGCATGTAATCAGGATTGGTAGTGTCCAATGCCTGGCTGTGAAATCAGGATTGGTATTGTCCAATGCCTGGCAGTGTAATCAGGTTTGGAAGAGTCCAATACCTGGCAGAGGCTAAATTCCTGTAGTGATAACACAAGATTAGTAATAACCCAATGCCTGTAATGATGATTTAGGATTGGTATTAATCCAATTCATGTATTGATGATAAATGAGTACATGGTAGATATATCTCTTTATTTGTTTAACAGGTTGGCTAAGGTCAATAGAATGAAATAAGAATGTTTCATGGGTGACATAACTAGATGATGAGTGTCACAAGAAAAGTTTGATATGATGGTATAACATGTTGGATAAATGATATACATGTCATTCCTATTCCTTATTAAAAGAATAGATGATATATTTCTCTATCATAAATAGTTGCAATGCTTACAAAGTTGAGAATGATTTAAACTGCTTAACCTCTACTCAGTTTCATATCTTTACTTGAAATACAATGTTTTGGCGGAGAGTTATATCTCCCGCTGGGGCAATTTACAATTGTCTCACCCCCGTGGGATCCAATGTTTTAGGTGGATGCGGAAAAAGAGGCAAGAAACCTTTGGCAGAGAAGGAACAATAGCAGCATCGAGGACAAAAGTAATATCTCAGTTGGAGATACTTCCTGTCCAGTTGTATAGATAGTAGTCCTATGTGTCGTCTTTGTACTCTCAGGTCCTCGGGATTTATAGATAGTGCTTTCATCATCGACTTGAGATTTTTGGCTTGATGCCTCAAGGTTTTTGTGCTGTCTGTATATAATGTTATAGGATAGCTAATGTTGTAATCCTCGAGAAGAGATAGTACAAGTCATGTACCTTTAAATCAGGATGCATATAATGTTATACAATGGTTCTTGATGTAATATATTTCTTATGTTTGGATCTCTTTGCAAAATGTTTTAATTTTTAGTGATTTTCAGTAATCCGCTGCAAATGATTTGCTTCCGCTCAGTTAATTTTTTTTTTGCGAGTTGGATGCCACAATTTAGTGGTATCAGAGCTCTAGGTTCGCTGAGTCTACAGAGACATAGGACTAAGGTATCGAGTTTGTTCTAAGTGTACTTCAGTGTATCTTATAGTGTCTTCTGCTTATGCAGAAGAAGATATATAACTTAAAGATGTCTGAAGGACATGAAGAATACGTTGCTGAGAGCAATGTCGCTGCACCGGTGCGAGGTGCAAGGGATTAGGCAAGGGTGGAACCAATGCCTAAAAATCCTCATGTTGATGAAAACATGATAGGAAACCCAGATGTTCATAATCTTTTTGGGCAACTTATGACTACAATGAGGTATATAGCAGATCGGATGCCAGCATCAACACCTAGGGCACCAGTTCCCAATGAGGGATATGGGTCTGGTAAGACCTTTGAACGACTATGTCGTGTAGGAGCCATAGAATATGCTGGAACATTTGATCCAGCAGATGCTGATCTCTGGCTCACTGAGTTAGAAAAAGCCTTTAAGATCCTTAGTATCCCAGATGCTGACAAAGTTAAACATGCTGTGTACCTTCTGAAAGGTAGTGTTGGACATTGGTGGACTATAGAAGAAATAAAAAGGAATGATGAAGAGGTTGGATGGGAGGAATTCCGTCGAGAATTCGTTAATAAGTGTTTTCCAAGGACTTATTTAGATGAAAAGATCTCACAGTTTGAGAAAATTCGACAGGGAGTCGTGTCAATAAGTTAATATGAGGTCAAGTTCATGAAACTTTTACGATTTTGTCCTCAGATGGCTGCTACTGAGGAGGAAAAGATTCAACATTTTGAGATGGGATTGAATGGTGAGATGTCCATTCCAGCATCTTCCCTAGAAAGTAGAGAGAGATTTGCCACATTTGTCAAATCAATTCGAAGTATAGAAGGGTCTATGATAAAGAAACACGATACATACCTTAAAAGGAAGTCTAAACAGTCACAAGAACAAGGAATTAGTGGTACTAAACAATAAAAAATTTTAGTAGTACCGACTCAAGTACAATATAGTGTACCTGAGCAGCAGTCATCTAAAAAGCATCGAGCTTGGTATAGATGTGGACAGAAAGGACATCTTAGGTGGCAATGACCAAGTAGAAAGTGATGAGGTGACTCAACAGACAAGACACTAGATAAACTTGTAATAAGGAAGACCTGTCAAGATAGAACTTTTTATTTTGAGTTACCTTCTGTTTTCTTTTATAAGAAAGGTAGTTGTTGTTTAGTTTATCTATATAATCCTTTAAGGATATGAGAAAGAGATAGTAGTACGAAATTTGTGTTCAGTTTAATATTCTTTTATATGTTTTGAAGTTTCTCTTTCTCCATCAAGAAATGGAAGAGATGAAAAAGGAACTCAGAAGAAATCTGAGATATTAAATATACTAAATCTAAAGAGATGAAAAACATAAGATAAAGTAAGTTCATACTACTGGATCTCAATATTTATATACCCTGGCCAGGTATACAACTATTGATGATAAAGTGAGTATAGAGACTCTTAGATTGTTATCTTTTTTATTGCCCTGATCAAGCAGTCATTCTGATACAATCTAATGAGTATCATGAAATCAGAAGTATGGAATGAATAAATGTGTCCTGTCCTAAGCATAAGAAAGAGAAATCTGAGATAACCTCAGATGAGCATGGTTGTATGAGGAATTAAAAGTATACTCCTCATAAGATTAGAATGAAAATAAGGGAGATGAATCTTATCCAATAAAGTTGTAAGTATTATAAAGATCCCTTACATGATGTGGGAATGGAAAATGTGATGAGATCCTAAGATGATCATAAACATGTTAGATAATAATAAAGAAAAGAATAATGTTATGTGATCATCCTTATAGATTCCTGAGCTTAGGGCAAGGAACTTAGGATGAGATGAAGAGTAAATGGTTCATGAATAGTTGAAAACATAGGAATAAATATGAGGAATATGAATCCTTGTTTTCTTTCCTTTCAAGGACATGGCAATCAAGTGGGTCATAGGACACTTAATGTGCATAATACAAAGATGTTTATGTGATGGATACTTAGAAAGGTATCAGTTTATCTTGGTCTTTGGCTCCAAGATGAAGATATATGTAATAAGTAATGTTCCAAGATGAAAAGAAGATAAAGATGTCATGTGTCTTCAACACATGTGATATGTACCAAGGTAAGAAATCCTGGTATCTTAAGATATATCAGATGATTCATGTTGACTACTTGGAATGGTCAACCATGAAATCAAATTAAATATGTAAAATATTTTGAACATCACATGTTAGGGGTTTATGTTTTGCATAAGCATAACAATTGAAGATATCTTTGAGATAAGTTCTTAATTGATAAGTAACCTTTCCTTATGATAAGAGAATGTACAAATAATGAGATAGTTAGTGCAGGTAATAAGGAAAGATAGTATGGTGTTATCAGGTGAGATGACACAATCAGGATATGAAAAGACTTATAGTCTCAAGTAGATGACAGAATATAATGGTGATCTTGAAAGAGAAATACTGAACCAACTAAGGAACATGGGAGTATGTATTCCATGTGAACCATTCCATGATAAATTTGTGTGAAATAACTTTTTTCTGATCAAAACTCTATGGTGTCTGCATAATAATGAGGTGTTATGTGAGGACATGATGATATGATGCATGGATAATATCTGTTTCCCTTTATCTGGGATTTCGGAGACGAAATCCTTGTTAGGGGTTTATAATTTGTAACATCCCTGACCTGGGTTATACTTAACCCTAGGTGTTTTGATTAAGAAAGATGATTATATGCTTAATCTTATCTTGTGAAAAGTAATTAGGGCTCTTGAGAAACTTATGTTTCAATTTTGGTCCTGTTTAAATAATGTTGAAGCAATGTTTGCTTATTTTGTACTAAAGTGCAAATTACCCAAGTTGAGGGGTTAAATTGCAAATGTTGCATGATAAGATGTTCCTCATGTGTTGAAACATCATGAGAATGAAGATGATGCAAAGGTATGGCTTGTGATAGCATGAGTACCAAGGAAGAGCTGATAAAGCAATGCTTATGCATTAAAACCTAGTTTTGGTGTAAAGTGCAATTTACCCAAAACCTAGGGTTTAATATGAAAATTACCACTTCAATAAGGTCCCTAATGTTTCTTGGCACCATGTAGAGCAAATAAAATGAGATGGGTGCCTCATTTGAATTAAGTTAGAGGAGAGAGAATCTTGATATTAAAATAATCAAGATTTAATCTTAATTGAAACCCTAATTCGATTTAGGGCAAAAATAAATGTATTAATTAAAGGGCCTTCAACCAAAATTAAAATGGTTGGATTCAGATGTGCGTGGACATCCTTGAGACTTTCAAGGATCACTAAAATATCCAAGGGAATGGATAACTCACTCACAATTTTTTAAGAAAAAGAAATATCCACTCACATATGGATATTAATATTATATGATTTAAGGTGCTTGATTTGCTTTTCTTTAAATAATGGATAATCGAGAGGAATAACAGGCAAAAAAGATAGCCTCGTTTCTAAGGAAGATGAGGGGGAAGAGGTGGCCATATTTTTTGGGATTAAATGGATTTTTACAAAGCATATTCTCTCTCATTGAAATTTTTATAAAAAGACCTTTTACAAGCCAAATGAAAGGCTTTTTTGACCCCACTTCTTCTCCTTGCTTTGGAAACGACCAAGGGATCTTGGGAGGGTCAGGAGTACGACCCCCAACCTGTTGGTAAGGTTCTTGATCCATTTCACCTTGATTCCATGGTGGAAATTGAAAATAAATTATGAATTTCTTCTTATTTCGATCTCCTCTTCAACCCTAGCTAATCTTTTCAACCAAAAGCTTGAGGACGAGCCTAGGGGGAGTTGCAAAAGCTTCATCCACCATTTTTGCCGTGAGCTTGGAGATTTGGAGATCAATTGGAGGTTGGTTTTGTAACTTGAAACCCTAAGTTTGTTATTGCATTCAATTCCCCATCAAATAATGATCATTTCTCTATTTACAATTATTAATTTGGTTGATTGATGCAATCTCCATGGAAATCACAGCAGGTTTCATGGGTCAAGAGATTGATGATGATGACATCATCATAAGCACACACCTCCCCAAATATCTAGACTAAACGGTTTCAATCAAATGTCCAAACAGTTTGTGTTTTGGAACAAACGGTTTCAAACTGTTTGGAATGAAACGGTTTCACTAAACCACATAGAAGCAAACAGTTTAAGACCGTTTGGTGATGTTGATGTGACAAAGTGGATTTTGCATAATTATGAATTAATTACTCTTTTTGACCAATTTATACTCACTCATGATCCTCAATCTTTTCCTCATCTTAATAACAAATTTGAAGACTCAAATCCAAGATATGGTGACCAATATTGATTTTATACACATTATAACATCACAAATTGAATTCATTCATCACTTTGTCCAAAGAATCAAATTGGTCAATCAAACTTTGTCTTTTTGCTCTCAAACTTTTTATAAAGGTTCTCCACGTTTTTTTGAGGCTTTGGTCCAAATTTGAGGTCAATTGGACATTCCTATAAGTTTCTATGAATTTTAGAAGTTTTTGTGCTCAAAATCCCTTTATAATTGCCTTTTTCTTGGGCTTTTCCAAGTCAGCGATCCAGGGCTCACCTTGGGGGCGAACCCCAGCCCTTGGATGTGCCCTCCCACGGATCATGGGCTGATCTAGCGGCCTGGGGGTTGTCTTCAACCTCCCGCTGATTGCGGGGGAGGCATGAATGCGGCCATTATGGTGAATCTCCCGCCTACGACCATGAATCCAAATTCTATTCGAGAGGAAATGACCCCCTCGCAAATACGAATTAAACGAACCCTATTTTGAAGTAGATTCATGCTTCGTCCAGCCGCCAAAACGAGCTCCTCATCTCCTGTTCTCACCCCGGCGGCCATGGCTGCTGCTCTAGCCCTCAAACCCTAAACCCAGCCTCTATCGCCTATAAAAGTACCACCCTGGCTTCGTTTTTCACTTACAAACCTGAACAGAGCCTTGGATTTCTCTTCCTTGGACCCAACCACCTGATTTCCCTCGCCGTTTGTTCTCTGCTTGTGCAGCACCGCCGCACAACCCACTCTAGGTGTGCCTCATCCGAGCAAAATCTCCCTTGCCTTTGGATCCCGTTTAGTCCGAGGGGCCAAGCCGTAATCGGGCGGCGCTCTTACTGCCACCATTGGCCCCTCATGCTCCCAAAGCCCCTCCACACCGGTGAACTCCTCCGCCTCCTTTCTGGATCGTGGGGTAAGCCAGAGCGTAAGGGACAGGAGCCCCGACCTGCTGGTTCAAGGGGAAATTCCCCGGTCCAAATCAAGCCATCAGAGAACCGGGAAATCAAAGGGAAAAACCACCTGAATTGAAGGACTGAACTGGTCCAACAAGTGAGCAAGCCACCTCGCATGTGCGGACCCATCTCAACCATTGCTTGTTCATCCAATGGCCCTCTTTTTTTTTCCGCAAACAAAGGTATTTTGTCTCTCTCTGGCCAATATTCAATTAAATTCCCATATCTTACTTTATTCGTAGAGAACACATACTAGCTCCAAATAATTTGAATAAATAGTCCATCTTGATCAGAAAAATCCAATGGATCGTTTAAAAATACTTTTAAGACCAGATTCCAAATGTTGTTCGTTGATATCCCTATATTTGATATCTTGCTTATTTAGTTTATCAAATGGAACAATAATGATGTCTAATCTTTTAAAACCCTATATCTGACTCTAATGATTATCCTGAAATACAAATCTAGATCTGATCTAGTTGACTATTGAAAATGAATCATTAGTGATCTTGATCTATTTTGATTCAATCTTAATTATAATGGATAATGAGTAATCTTGATATTGATCTAAATCTTGCAAAACCCTTGATATAGTTTTGACCCATCAATCTGATCTTGAATACAATTGATGTTAGAACATGATGATGACCTATAAATATGATGATGACTTCTATAATGATCATAAAGTTAAGATTTACACATATGATCCTAGTAGGTCATCCATTCTTGAAACATGCTTGATATATGAATAAATGTTAGACATTTGGAAATGTTGATGATGACCTAACCCTAAGGTTGACATAGGAAAAGTGTAACCTAATCTCAAATATTGAAACCTGATATTATGAACATCATGATCTTGACCCTTGATCCAATCTTGATGATTTAGGATCTGACTCGAAGGGTTGACCTATTGATAGGATATTGATTATACTTGAAATCTCGGTGAAAGGTACGCTATTTATATAAATCTTCCTTGATTGTATTGAAGATACTTTTATGTATCTCTTGATCGTATACTTGGCTATTTATTTGGATGAGCTATTGTTCCCTATGATTAGTCTTCTGTTTTTCTATATTATACTTTGAAAAAAAACATGAAAACATAAATTGCATGCCCATTATGACTGCCCGTATATTGATAATGATGATGATATTGATAATGTTGATAATGTTGATACGAAGTACAATTATCCCTCTTTTGGAGGTGGGACTTGTACATTTGGCCTCCTATGTTCCTGTGGTGAGAAGGAGCCCAGTGACCTTCCCCATCGCGTTGGGGTAATAGTGTCACACAAAATATATAAGCATGCTTCTTGAATTACAGCATAATGGGAACTCGTAATAAAAGTCGAATGCTTTAAAAACTTGTCGAATAAATGTTGGTTTTGCAAAATTTGTTTATTATTCTTTTGAATATAAGTCCTGCCAAGCATACATATCTTTCTTATAAACTGTTTTCCTTGACTTTTGATAGCGTACCGTGCAATTGCATGATTGTGTCTCGATTTTCTTGATTTTAGGCAATGCATATGGAATATTGAATAAGATCGCTTCCGCACTCATTCACTCTGATGACAAAGATATTTTAGTGAAATCTCCATATTGGGTTAGTTTGTTCTTTAATTATCCAGTTTTTGAGTTATTTATTTCTTATTGTATATGCCAGTGTGATAGATCATATTGGGCCACTCAGGGACGGGCGCTTCAATCTCCTTACTACTGTCTAGGCAGTAGGATTGGGATTGGGGTAAGAACGGTTCCGTGACAGTTGGTATCAAAGCTTACACACTCCCATATACCTTAAGTAAATAATTTCTCAAGTCTCTTACACCCAAGAAACCCTAAAGTCCATAATGGTGAAAATTGAGGTGTCTAGGCTCGGGGTCCTGGCATAATTTCTCCTATCCGTCTTCACGGTGGTTGAGATCCCCCGCTCTACCTGGCCTCAATTGAACCTGAGCTGGACCTAAAGGTTGTCTTGTGAAACCCTAGAGAGTCTTCTAGCATCTCATCTCTTCTTTAAGGACTATCCTAAGCCACCCATGTAGATGAAGATTAGGTAGTCTTCTCATCTCATCATGTGGTCCTTTCTTGTGATTTTTTTTACCACATGATGTCTCGATTATGGATAGTTTATGCATGGGAAAAATGAATATCACTTAATCTTGAAAATTGATACCATGATCTGACCTTAATTTGAAAAACTCAATTTTTATCAATTAAGCTTGAAATCAAATACTCATGTATGACTCGTGATATCATTAACACTCAGTTTAGCCAAAACGTGACTACATGTTTGCTATGTTTGAGGTCAATTTTAATAATTTTGATATGGTGAAATAAGAAGGACTTATACCTTGTACCTCATTGTTGATGAGGTCTCTATTTGATTAATGTCCATGTTGCCCTATTATTGACTAAACCTCAAACATAGTTAAGCAAACTTTGCCTATTTTGATACACATCTTCAAGCCTAAGACTCACAAAATTAAGTTGTAAGACCTATGATGCAAAAAAGCAATTTTCCTATTTGATTCCTTTTGCAAACTCGATTTCGACATGATGAGCATGGACCTAAATCATGCACTAAATTCCCAATTTTACCACTAACTTGATCATGAATGGAAAGGAACGCTAATATAACCTTGACTTTGTAAAAACTTGACATTATTGACCTATTATCTTGAATTTTGATCTTATGACCTTGATATATACGATTTAATCATGGATACTCTCCCTATTTGAATAAGCTCAATTGTTAATGACTAATGTTGGTAATGTGTCAGATTAGGGTAGTAGTTGACTCATGACTCCCCTAACCTAGGTCACATCCCTATTTTGACTACCTCTAAATTTTCGTATTGTTGATTATTTAGAGTTTGGAAAGGCTTTTCCCTTCCACCCTAATTGGATTGGTTGACCTAAACATGATAGGTTATACTCATGGTTGATACTCGATCTTGAATATTGATTTGATAATGACCTTGACATCTGGCAATATTGACTATAGCTTGAGGTTGACTTCCTAGATAGACCTAAGTCTAAATCATTCATCAACCTTGGAAACTATGATAGTATCTTGACATGTTGATCAAATATTGCTTGAATATTGAAATTGAATATAGATGAGTGATCTCAATAAGGTCTAAATAGGAATATAAACCCTAGATTTGGAAATATGTATACATATGATCTAATTTTGTATCTATGACTTTTGGTGTCTAAAATCTCGACTCTTGATATTGATTATAGAATTGTGACCCACGATTATCAAATCTCAATAATGATACAAATCCTATGATCACACTAATTGGACATTGATATATATATATATATGACTAATGACTTCCAAATCCCAAATCTTGAAAATTTTGAAATGACGACTATATTGACTCGCTCGATTTATGACTTAGGGTTTAGCTCTCATGAGGACTAGGGTGGGACCTTCCCATTGATTTTGAGCTCAAAACAATGGTATTGAAAATATGATGTTGTCACAAATTATTGAAATATGAAATCTCAAATCATGAATATATAACCCCACCTAGGCCAATGTAGAGGCTAGAACCCTGATATATTGGGATTGAAAGTCACCTCGTACACTTGAACTCTATTTGTTTGACCTAAAATATGATCCCTCCAAATTTTTGATCAATAGGATGACTTCCATATAAGTGACTCATATAATGATTTTGGACAATATATGTGCTGATTTTGATACTCAATTACTCGATGATGAAATAATGTTAGTACCAAGTTGATTATGATATGGAACATGGAATCCCAATTATGATTATTGGATTACTTGAAATTTGAGGACATGATTTTGATTTTATACTTGAGGATACCCCAGTATTTGAGGAAAGGACTTAGGTTGAATAATTCCAAATTTTGAGGATGTTTTTGAATTTTGAGGACAAAATTCCTTTTTAAGGAGGGAAGGATGTGACAAAGTGGATTTTGCATAATTATGAATTAATTACTCTTTTTGACCAATTTATACTCACTCATGATCCTCAATCTTTTCCTCATCTTAATAACAAATTTGAAGACTCAAATCCAAGATATGGTGACCAATGTTGATTTTATACACATTATAACATCACAAATTGAATTCATTCATCACTTTGTCCAAAGAATCAAATTGGTCAATCAAACTTTGTCTTTTTGCTCTCAAACTTTTTATAAAGGTTCTCCACGTTTTTTGAGGCTTTGGTCCAAATTTGAGGTCAATTGGACATTCCTATAAGTTTCTATGAATTTTAGAAGTTTTTGTGCTCAAAATCCCTTTATAATTGCCTTTTTCTTGGGCTTTTCCAAGTCAGCGATCCAGGGCTCACCTTGGGGGCGAACCCCAGCCCTTGGATGTGCCCTCCCACGGATCATGGGCTGATCTAGCGGCCTGGGGGTTGTCTTCAACCTCCCGCTGATTTCGGGGGAGGCATGAATGCGACCATTATGGTGAATCTCCCGCCTACGACCATGAATCCAAATTCTATTCGAGAGGAAATGACCCCCTCGCAAATACGAATTAAACGAACCCTATTTTGAAGTAGATTCATGCTTCGTCCAGCAGCCAAAATGAGCTCCTCGTCTCCTGTTCTCACCCCGGCGGCCATGGCTGCTGCTCTAGCCCTCAAACCCTAAACCCAGCCTCTATCGCCTATAAAAGTACCACCCTGGCTTCGTTTTTCACTTACAAACCTGAACAGAGCCTTGGATTTCTCTTCCTTGGCCCCAACCACCTGATTTCCCTCGCCGTTTGTTCTCTGCTTGTGCAGCACCGCCGCATAGCCCACTCTAGGTGTGCCTCATCCGAGCAACATCTCCCTTGCCTTTGGATCCCGTTTAGTCCGAGGGGCCAAGCCGTAATCGAGCGGCGCTCTTACTGCCACCATTGGCCCCTCATGCTCCCAAAGCCCCTCCACACCGGTGAACTCCTCCGCCTCCTTTCTGGATCGTGGGGTAAGCCAGAGCGTAAGGGACACGAGCCCCGACCTGCTGGTTCAAGGGGAAATTCCCCGGTCCAAATCAAGCCATCAGAGAACCGGGAAATCAAAGGGAAAAACCACCTGAATTGAAGGACTGAACCGGTCCAACAAGTGAGCAAGCCACCTTGCATGTGCGGACCCATCTCAACCATTGCTTGTTCATCCAATGGCCCTCTTTTTTTTCCGCAAACAAAGGTATTTTGTCTCTCTCTGGCCAATATTCAATTAAATTCCCATATCTTACTTTATTCGTAGAGAACACATACTAGCTCCAAATAATTTGAATAAAAAGTCCATCTTGATCAGAAAAATCCAATGGATCATTTAAAAATACTTTTAAGACCAGATTCCAAATGTTGTTCGTTGATATCCATATATTTGATATCTTGCTTATTTAGTTTATCAAATGGAACAATAATGATGTCTAATCTTTTAAAACCCTATATCTGACTCTAATGATTATCCTGAAATACAAATCTAGATCTGATCTAGTTGACTATTGAAAATGAATCATTAGTGATCTTGATCTATTTTGATTCAATCTTAATTATAATGGATAATGAGTAATCTTTATATTGATCTAAATCTTGCAAAACCCTTGATATAGTTTTGACCCATCAATATGATCTTGAATACAATTGATGTTAGAACATGATGATGACCTATAAATATGATGATGACTTCTATAATGATCATAAAGTTAAGATTTACACATATGATCCTAGTAGGTCATCCATTCTTGAAACATGCTTGATATATGAATAAATGTTAGACATTTGGAAATGTTGATGATGATCTAACCCTAAGGTTGACATAGGAAAAGTGTAACCTAATCTCAAATATTGAAACCTGATATTATGAACATCATGATCTTGACCCTTGATCCAATCTTGATGATTTAGGATCTGACTCGAAGGGTTGACCTATTGATAGGATATTGATTATACTTGAAATCTCGGTGAAAGGTACGCTATTTATATAAATCTTCCTTGATTGTATTGAAGATACTTTTATGTATCTCTTGATCGTATACTTGGCTATTTATTTGGATGAGCTATTGTTCCCTATGATTAGTCTTCTGTTTTTCTATATTATACTTTGAAAAAAAACATGAAAACATAAATTGCATGCCCATTATGACTGCCCGTATATTGATAATGATGATGATATTGATAATGTTGATAATGTTGATACGAAGTACAATTATCCCTCTTTTGGAGGTGGGACTTGTACATTTGGCCTCCTATGTTCCTGTGGTGAGAAGGAGCCCAGTGACCTTCCCCCATCGCGTTGGGGTAATAGTGTCACACAAAATATATAAGCATGCTTCTTGAATTACAGCATAATGGGAACTCGTAATAAAAGTCGAATGCTTGAAAAACTTGTCGAATAAATGTTGGTTTTGCAAAATTTGTTTATTATTCTTTTGAATATAAGTCCTGCCAAGCATACATATCTTTCTTATAAACTGTTTTCCTTGACTTTTGATAGCGTACCATGCAATTGCATGATTGTGTCTCGATTTTCTTTATTTTAGGCAATGCATATGGAATATTGAATAAGATCGCTTCCGCACTCATTCACTCTGATGACAAAGATATTTTAGTGAAATCTCCATATTGGGTTAGTTTGTTCTTTAATTATCCAGTTTTTGAGTTATTTATTTCTTATTGTATATGCCAGTGTGATAGATCATATTGGGCCACTCAGGGACGGGCGCTTCAATCCCCTTACTACTGTCTAGGCAGTAGGATTGGGATTGGGGTAAGAACGGTTCCGTGACAGTTGACTAGGGTTGACCGTTTGGGGGCATGTTCATAATGATCTAGGTTAATGACCCACCAATTCTTATTGATTAACTCCAATTGGTTCATGCGTTGAAGGTCCATCAATCACCTAAACCCTAATCGGGTTGAGTGCAAATTTCATAAGTGATTGAGTTTGAAATTTGGGTTGATTGACCCAAATGGTTTCAAAACCATTTGGGAATCACCCAAACGGTCTCAAGACCGTTTGTAGGTCAACCAAGACCGTTTGGAGGTCTAGGGTTGAGTATGGTTAAGTATTTGAAGATTCAAACATATGGTTTAAACCCTTATCGGCTAAGTGCTGATTTTGCAATTGAATGAGTTGATGCTTTGGGTTGATTGACCCAAACGGTTTCAAAACCATTTGGGAATCACCTAAATGGTCTCAAGACCGTTTTGAGGTCAACCAAGACCATTTGGAGGTCTAGGTTGAGTATGGTTAAGTATTTGAAGATTCAAACATATGGTATAAACCCTAATCGGCTAAGTGCTGATTTTGCAATTGAATGAGTTGATGCTTTGGGTTGATTGACCCAAACGGTTTCAAAACCATTTGGGGATCACCCCAACGGTCTCAAGACCATTTGGGGGTCACCCAAGACCGTTTGGAGGTCTAGGGTTAAGTTTGGTCAAGTGTTTGAAGGTCCAAAGATACCAAATTGAAATACAATTAAGTGATGATTTGGTGACCAATCCTAGGATCCAAACCCTAATTGAATGACATGGTTGATGATGATATGATGGGAAAATGGTCTCAAGACCGTTTGTAGGTCATCCAAACGATCCCAAGACCGTTTGGGGGTCACCCAAGACCGTTTGGATGTCTAGGGTTGACTATGGTTAGGTGTTTGAAAATCTAAAGGTACTAAGTTGAAGTGAAATCAAATGCTGACTTGTTGATCAATCCAATGATCCAAACTTTGATTGATTGACTTGGATTTTGATATTGACATGGGAAAACAGTCTCAAGACCGTTTGGAGGTCATCCAAACGACCTCAAGACCATTTGGGGTCAGGTCATGCCCAATTTGGATGATGGTCCAATAGTTTTAAAGTAACTAGTTTCACATTGGTTAATGTTGAAGGATTATCGATTCCAAACCCTAATCCAATTGATTCAAACCCTGATTGGTGATCAATTGAGGGTTAAATGAGGGTCAAATCAGTTGAAGGATGACCTAATTAACTCAATTGAAGTATGGTGATGGGTCCAATTGAAGATTGGTTACATGAATTCAATGATTGAGACCATCTTTGGTCCATGCGGTTTTGAGACCGTTTGGTCCCACCGTTTGGTCCAACCTCGTGCGATAGGGGTTCCTCGTCATTAAAAAAAAAGGAATCAACATTGAGAACCCCAAATCGACTTGATATGTTGAGACCATCTTTGGTCCATGCAGTTTTGAGGAGGTTTGGACCAAACAGTCTCAAGACCGTTTGGGACCAAACGATCCCAAACCGTTTGAGGCCCAATCGATCTTAAGAGTGCTTTAGCAAACAGTTTCAAGTACTTGCTTTAGCAAATGGTTTCAAGTGACCACCTTTACCAAACGGTTTCAAACCGTTGTACTTTGAAATACCAAGACCATTTGAGGCTAAAGTAGTCAAAATTAATTGAGGACTCAATTGCTTAATCCACTTGGACACCTATTGTAATTGATGATTCAATTGGTCAATTCAATTGGATACCTTATGTAATGGAGGTCCAATGTAATTGAATCTCTTGAGAATTAAGATGATGAATGATCCATTGATCCAATGATGATTAGTAATGATAATCAATGAAGGTACAAAGGTTGAAACCCTAATAGTACCTAAGTGATTAGTGCTAATTAAGGGATAAACCCTAATTGCCTATATGAATAATGACTTGGTACATTATGTTAATCATAATTGTATGCACTTGATTGAAGGGTTGATGTAACCTAATCAAGCTGAGAGGATGATGGAAAGGAATTCATACATGAGTATTGATCATGTGATGAATAGGGTATGATACTTAATAAAGAGATCATGAAACCCTAATCAAGAAGGTTGTTGAGCCATAACCCTAATTTAGAGCAATATCAGATGTAACCCAAACCCAGGGTAATGTTGTGACTATTAACCAAGATAATAAAATGTGAATCCCTAATTGAGGTTGATTCCATGTGAATCCCTAATTGAGGTTGATTCAATGAGAATATCTAATTGAGGTTGATTCCATGAGAAACCCTAATTGAGGATGATGCCATGAGAAATCCCTAGTTGGGATGAATAGTAAACATTAAGTATAGGCAATGAGATGTGAAAGCCTAATGAAGGGTGATGCTATATTCAATCCTAATTCTAATGAAGTATGATAGCATGTGAAATCCCAAAGCCCTAATAAAGGGTAAAGGTATGTGAAACCCTAATTGAAGTTATAATACATGAAGCCTTAATCTTAGACAACATGATGACAACCCAGAACCCTAATAATAAAACAGTGAGTAAAACCTTATAAGGGTGAAATATCATCAATGGTTGATTATAGGCAAGCTTATTGTAAGCAATGCCTTAACCTGAGATGAGTTCATATCCTTAAAGATAATTGGACCATTCTTATGTGTAACCTATACACTTCATGGTAAGAGTGATAGGTTAGTTGATGAAAGGATTAAGATGGGAAATACCTTAATCTAAGATAAGCTGATAACTTAAGAAAGTTGGAAGTAATGAGGTAAGTGATACATCAAGATATGAAAGACTTCACAGTTAGCATCTCAAAGTTTATATACTTTGATAACTATGAAATCCTAATGTGAGATGGGAAACCTTAACCCTAAATTGGGTAATGGGACATGAGAAATCATAATATGATATGAATAGTAATCCCTAACCCTATTGAGGGAATAGAGGTGTTACTATTGTATTACATGAAGTAATATGTTATCGTTGCCTAGTGAGAGGTGACAAGATGTTTAATGGCCTTGTGAGCCATATGGTTAAATGTTGCCTAGTGAGAGGTGACAAGATTCTTTCTGGGCCTTATGAGCCATGAGAGCAATTATGGCATAGTGAGAGGTACCAAAATGATTATAAAAGTTTATTATAAGAAAGAATAATGTTTTAATAAACTTAATAAGAGGAACAACTGTATTCAATAAAGAATGTGTAAAGCTATGCAGGCTAACCTGAGGGTTTAGAGCCTAAAGCAGTATGTGATGATCAATGATGAGTTAAAGGAATTAAATTCCATGAACTATGTAATCAGGATTGGTTAGAGTCCAATGCCTGGCTGTGAAATCAGGTTTGGTTAAAGTCTAATACCTGGCATAGGTGTAATGCCTGTAATCAGGATTGGTTAAAGTACAATGCCTGGCTGTGAAATTAAGATTGGTTAGAGTCCAATGCCTGGCTGTGAAATCAGGATTGGTTAAAGTGCAATGTCTGGCTGTGAAATCAGGATTGGTTAGAGTCTAATGCCTGGCTGTGAAATCAGGATTGGATAAAGTCCAATGCATGGCGGTATAATCAGGTTTGGTTATAGTCCAATACCTGGCAGAGGTGTAATGCCTGTAATCAGGATTGGTAGTGTCCAATGCCTGGCTGTGAAATCAGGATTGGTAATGTCCAATGCCTGGCGGTGTAATCAGGTTTGGAAGAGTCCAATACCTAGCAGAGGCTAACTGCCTGTAGTGATAACACAAGATTGGTAATAACCCAATGCCTGTAATGATGATTTAGGATTGGTATTAATCCAATTCCTGTATTGATGATAAATGAGTACATGGTAGATATATCTCTTTATTTGTTTAACAGGTTGGCTAAGGCCAACAGAATGAAACAAGAATGATTCATGGGTGACATAACAATATGATGAGTGTCACAAGAAAAGTTTGATATGATGGTATAACATGTTGGATAAATGATACACATGGCATTCCTATTCCTTATTAAAAGAATAGATGATATATTGCTCTATCATAAATAGTTGCAATGCTTACAAAGTTGAGAATGCTTTAAACTGCTTAACCTCTGCTCAGTTTCATATCTTTAATTGCAATACAATGTTTTGGCGGAGAGTTATATCTCTCGTTGGGGAAATCTACAATTTTCTCACCCCCGTGGGATCTAATGTTTTTAGGTGGATGCAGACAAAGAGGCAAGAAACCTTTAGCAGAGAAGGAACAACAGCAGCATCGAGGACATAAGTAATATCTCAGGTGGAGATACTGTCTGTCCAGTTGTATAGATAGTAGTCCTATGTGTCGTCTCTGTACTCTCAGGTCCTCGGGATTTATAGATAGTGCTTTCATCATCGACTCGAGATTTTTGGCTTGATGCCTCAAGGTTTTTGTGTTGTCTGTATATAATGTTATTGGACAGCTAATGTTGTAATCCTCGAGAAGAGATAGTACAAGTCATGTACCTTTAAATCAGGATGCATATAATGTTATACAATGGTTCTTGATGTAAGAGATTTCTTATGTTTGGATCACTTTGCAAAAAATTTTAATTTTTAGTGATTTTCAGTAATCCACTGCAAATGATTCGCTTCTACTCAGTAAAATTTTTTTGCGAGTTGGATGCCACAGGCACGGGTAGCATTAACGATGGCATTTAAATGTTCTTTATCTAAAGAGATTAGATTTACCTCATTTGGGTCTTCACTTGTTAAAGATATAAGAGAAAATTACATTCTCGTTCATCACTAGAACTTGAGATAGATCCTTCACTTGATTCTTCTACTAAGCTTGAGTTGGAGGAGTCATCTGAGCTTTTGTGCCATTTCTCCTTCTTCTCATACTTATATTCTCTTCTCTTATGGTTATGGGTCTTTTTTCCATGTGGACAATCTTCTTTGGAGCGACCCTTCTTTCCACATTTGAAGCACCCAATGAAGGAGGATGGATTTCCTTTGTAGAGTACCCTTGTAGTACAAGGCATCTTCTTCAACTTGAGAGGATAGAGAAGCTTGACTAACAATAGTCTTAATTTGAGCTTTAAGTTCAACATTCTTCATTCTCTTCTTCTCTTTCTTCTTCATCTTTCTTGTCAAGTTTGGCTTCATGAGCTTGTAGATTTCCTGTGAGATCTTTAGTGGGGATATCACCAAGAGACTTTACTTCTTCAATGGAACCTGGGGTTCCCACCTCTTGGGGAGAGTTCTAAGGATATTTGAGTTGATCTCTCCTCTACACATAGGATGACCTAGAATGGTAAGACCATTCACAATGATGTTGATCCTTGAGTAAATCTCAGCTATCTTCTCCATCTTCCTCATCTTGAAGTTCTCAAGAAGGCCCTTGAGCATGTAGACTTTGCTTTCCTTAACTTGTTGAGTCCCCTCATAAGTGATGCATAGATTTATCCATACCTCATAGTCCATCTCACAAGAGGAAATCCAGTTTAACTTAATCAGGGTCATGGTGGCATAGAGTATGTTTATTGTTCTTGCATTCAAGGTGGCTTTCTTAATGGTCACTTCATCCCATTCTTCCATCCTTTTCTCCAGTAGCTTGTATGGATAGTCCACCATTGCCATTGCTCAAGACTTTTTCCTTGGATGTTGAATTGAATCCTTCTCTTCCAATAGAGGAAGTTACTCCCATCAAATATTGGAAGGTTGACAAAGTATCTCCCATCCTGGTAATCACCCATGTTCTCCTACTTATGGAAGTATGCTTGGAGAAGACCTACTCTGATACCAATTGTTAGATCTTAGGATGATTATGTGCTCTAGAGGGGGGGGGAATGGAGCTGAATACACTTTAAAAAATCATTAGACCTTCAAGATATATCAAAAGATAATTTTCCAATATGGGAAGTTGAGTGCAACTAAAATATACATAGCAAGGATGAGAGAGATTGAACATGCACCAATTGACAAGCTATGTAGTGTGGTTACATACTTCAAACTATAAGTATGTCAGTCCACTACCGAGAGAGGTCAACCTCTAGGATTTCTTAACCATTGTACTCTTATATTCCATCATAAGACTTACAATACACAACCTTCATTTTTCAGGACAAGGATACCTAGCTTTCCTTTTGAGGGGAAGGGAGCCAACAACCTACCAAAGGACTTACCTATCCAACCAATAATCTTCTACCTCACTAAGGACTTACCCACTTTACAATGAGCCTTCAACCTTCACTAAGGACTTACCCACTTTACAATGAGTCTTCAGCCTTCACTAAGGACTTACCCACTCTTACACAAGTCTCTAGCCTTTGAGGAATTACCCACTCTTCTTGGATATTATGCCTTTGCCTTCATCTTTGCCAAGGAGAAGCATTCACTGAGGGACACCTTCCCTTCCTCTTCTTCACCTCTATTAGATAGGAGAGAGAATCTTCATCTTCATCTTCATGGTGGAAAAGAGAGATTGGGAGGTGGTGGACGTGATAACCTCACAACATATACATGAAGGACAAGCTCTCTTACAAACCTCCTAATCACTCTAATGGATTATGCAAGTTCTTACAAATCTCCTAATCACTCTAATGGATGATGCAAGTGATTAATCTTAGAGAGAGAGGAGATAGTAGAGGCATTCAAATATAGAATATAGACCTTCATAGTGCTTGGCTAATCATGGTATGAAGCCCAAGGGGTCCTATTATATTTGAGGATGCCTAGAAGCCATTGATAACACTTAAGGACAAATACTAGCCATTTTGGGATGTTGCAATAGATATTTTTTCAAGTTTTGCAACATTCCAATGGCTAGAAGCACTTTTATGTACTTCTCCGTACACAGCTATCGGTTGAGCTTCAATAAAGATAACTCGACCGACCCCATTATATGAAAAGACCAATTTGAACCATCAGTTGAGTTTGTCCTGATGGCAACTCGATCGATCCACTTAAATCAATCTTGGGAAGAGAGATCGTAAGTCATGTTCTATAGATAGGTAACCAGACCGATCAATATCATTCTCAAAATCCATCAAGGATCGGTCGAGATTGTAACTCAACTGATGAAGTGCATGTAATGAATTTTACAAAATGATATTGAAGTGCTTAAATATTCTATTTAAGTGCTTTTGATTTTTTTCTAAGCTTGTTTACAAGTTATTTACAATATGATTCTAATGGATTTACATCATATTCCACAAAAGTACACTTGCATTTATTTTGACTTGTCTTTTCTCCAAGTTGAGATGTACAAGTTAAGGCATTTGGAGCGTGTCTATACCTAATCTAAAATTACTCAAGTAGAAGCATTAGACACAAATAATTGGAATGTTATAGTCATCATCAAAATAAGGGTTTGGTCAATTTAGGCCTAGAGTCAATATTGACTAAGAGTCAACAAGTTTCATATTATTTGAACAAAAATAACTATCCTAATTTCATTTAGAAAAGGAAATATGATTTAAGGAAAAAAAATATTGAATGACTTCGAAGGTAATGTCAAACCCTAAAATTGTATCCTATATACCAAAGTTAGTCTATGTATAAATTTTCAGATTAGTTGAACAAGCCTAACTTTCCAAATCCTATTTAGTAGAGAGAATATGGATTAGCATCAAAATATAAAATAAAATATCAAATAACCACAAAAGTGCAAACTAATTCCCAAAATGACTACTCATATCCTAATTGGTCTATGTGCCAAATTTGGATTTATTTGCACATGTTTGAGCCCTCAAATGAAATAGGTTAGAAAAGATACATTTTAAATCATAAATATTCTAAATATTCAATCAATGTAATATTTCCATATGTTTTTCCTATTTTTCTACCGCGTTGGTTTCTTGATTTAACTTAACTTCAAACTCTCTCTTAACTATCTGATTCTAGATTGCATGGTTTGTTTCATTTTCTTCTTCCTCTGCTTCATTTTCTTCCTTCGCAAACAAAACTCTTATTTCTATTTTAGATTTTTTGTAGTCGACATATCTCTCATCTCTAGGTCTTGCATAATTCATTTCCATTATATTTGTTTCTTCATCCCATTTTCGGAAAGCCCTAAAGCTTCTCCCTTCGTTCCCTGATAAGAGAGTGCCTAATTTGACTCCATGACATCTACAACCATGTCTATGTGTAGCCTCTTACACATTTTTAGATGCTTATATATAGGTGTAGAAACCATCTACGAATCTTATCTTTCCTTACTCCATTACCAATTGCATCATACAACACATGTGTCATTTCCCAACCCATTATATAGTTCTGACCACCAAAGCTTCTTCCAGGAAACACTATTAGAGGAAACCCAATTACCTACTCCCAGACCTTCATGGCATAATCTCACAGCCTCTCTACACATCTCCCTCTTTTGGGGTAAAGTGACTCAGTCTCCCAATTCAGGTTGTTGCGGCTCGTTGGAGCAGCCTCACTTGAATGGTTGGGGCATCTCCAGAGCACGTAAAGCCTAAAGTCAATCACTATAGGACTCCTCAAATCTGATAGGATCTCCTAATCTCTATTGTATTGAGTTCTAATTGATTTTCCTTTTAGTGATCCATCAAGTTGTACCCTATTTCATGGATGAATCACCATTTTAACTTGGCCTCATTGCCCAAATCTAGTTGTCTAGGATCGTAGAGAATTTCCAAGTGCATTGATGGTTGTTGGTTTGCCTTGACTTCTCTGTTCTTCCACCATGGGGTTGCTTTGTCCTTCATTGTTGTTTTCTTTGGTGGAGATCCTCGTCCAGTCTCTGGTATACCATAAGATTTGACCTTGAGTTCATTGGAACCTCCAAGGACCCATGGACATGTAGGTCTTCATTTCCATTGTTTCGACTTATGAAAGATGCGAGCTTGATCCCTGGGATCATCACCCGTGTTCTATGAATTCTTCAAAGAGTTTGTGCCGTGTTTTTCTTCACACGGGTTGAACAAAGAAGAGAAGTATCAACTTTTTTCCCTATATTACCCTTGTTTTGGTATTGATTGTAGTCATGCAATGAGGGGCAAATTGTCTTTTCAATACCTCTTTTGATCTTGTCTCGATAAAATATTTTCCTACCTTATTGTAGGACCATTCTAGTTGGAGAAGCATTATTGGGCCATCCCAACTTTTCTTTTATATATATAATGCTATATATGTGGTTTTTCATGATTTTCTAGTAGGTCAATTTTTCAAAAATTTACAAGATATCATTTACAAATAAAAAAAATCAATAAAATATGTTCATGACTGTCCTCAATTTCCTCTATCAAATGGTATCCATTTTGTATCCTAAATCAAATATATTAAATATATGATTTTCTAAGAATTTTCCTAATTGTTTGATATTTTTAAAATTCATAACTAGTAATCTATAAGTCACAAAAATAATGTAAAATAAAATACGGCCTCAAAAAATATAACCTACAAGATGGTTTGATTTTGATAACCTAATTCATAAATAATAAAAGGCAACTTTTAGAGTTTATATAATTAGTGTAACCTAACTCTAATTTTGCACATCTTTAATAGATTGTCTGTGGACTGAAATGAAAATTAGCTTTTGACCTTGGATATATATAGAGTTTATCTGAGGTATGTTGTATCCCTATTCATCAGATATTGAGCAATCAACTATTTTCTCTCTCTTTCTTGGTCCCATGGAAAAATTAACCTACACAATTTTTCTCTCTATCTCTCTCTTATAAGAATTTATTTCATGAGAAAGATTATATGTTGATACTAATCCTATGATTACTAATCTTGTAACCATCTTACTTTGTAGGATGTTCTTATTGGACTATGATTTGAGTATTTGATAAGCTAACCCTCTTGCGGGGGACATTATGATCTTATGGTGCACGTTGTATGTGGACATGATTGGATATTTGTTTATTGGTCCTATGACCGCACATTATTACTATTGGAGGTTCTCATCTTGTTATTTCAGATCGGCTAGATTTATTCTTTAATTTACATTTTTTGTGTGTGCAAATAGACTAATGTTATTTATAGTAGCATGTACATTTGTACTGCCATAATATTTGAGTGGGTCTTTCCACCTTGAATGTGTCTTTCTACTTGTATTATATATACTGAGCGTGCCTTTTTGCCCAGGGTGAGCCTTTACACCTGACCTAGGCTTGAGATTTTATTGCTCGAACCTATATAAATTAAAGTAGTGTAATTGTTTTACATGCACTGATTATGATTTGTTAATGCTATACATGACAATATTCTTTCATGAATCATATCATTTTGATGATTGCCTCATTTATTGACCTATTTTCCTTTTGATATCTACTTGGAGTCTACTTTTTTTGTTCTATGGGAAGTCTTGTTATACGTGATGTCTTTTTTCCCTTACATTGCTCAATCTATATTTTATTGCACATGCCGTCTTTTATTCTGATAGTTTCTATTTTGTCATCTCTTGTAGGGTATGCCTCCAACCCAGATGTAGGACATGGTGGACATGACATGCAGATATGGACCTAGCTTTTAGAGATGACTCTCAGAGAGATAGACTTGAGATAGTTTCGATATCCCTTTATTTATATTTTAATGATGATATCTTTCATGTAAACCTCATGTGCAAGTTTATGATGTAACCTTGACAAATTAAATATAGTCATGAATTATTATTTTGCTACTATATTTGGTCTTTTTGCTAACTATCATTTGAGAAATGAAAAATTTACACCTATTCCAACATATATTTTTAATATGCTTGGATTAGATGAGTTTATTCCTCAAATAAAGTAGGGAGTGGATCCCCTATAAGACCCACTCCTTACAATCTCCTTTGAAGTCTTTTACCAAAATATGCTTCATTAAGTATATTTTATTATAAAATTATAAAAATGCATTTAATTGCTAAAAAAGCTTATTTTCTGTGTTGCTAGACGAATAAAGTGGTGAAATATATGGCAAATGATGAATATGACTATTGATTTATGATATATGCCATTAGTTTATGATCTCAGGAGAGAGACCAAAATTGATGTTATAATACCTATATGTAATATTGAGCACAATTATGAAAATGTATGAGACACATTTCTCATACAATGGATCAATTCAAGTTCCAACTCCCCTCGTGGTGTTGGTGAGGTTGAAAAAAATAATAATAAACATACCCTAGTTATCAATCAACCTATTTATTGTTGTCCTTATTACACACACACACACAGATATATATATATATATATATATATATATATATATATATATATATGTATATATATATATCATAATAAGGTAAACTTTGAGGTATACTATAATCTTTGTAGTGGGCGAGCAGAAGGTCGAGCAAATCATAGTTGAGCTCATCAGGGGTGGAAATTATGGACACCGAATTTTGGAGTGATAAAAAACCCTATCATCATTTTGAAATGTGTCAACTTGATAGTTGTCATTTATGGGATGGTCAAATATTTTGTATGATGCCAGTAAATATCATATCTTGTGATATAAAGAAAAAGGATTCAATCCTTAAAATAGTCGACCATATCTTGAAAATGAATCAGAAAACTAAAACACGACAAAATAAAGAAACAATTCAGAAGTCAAGTGATAAATGAACAACACAACATAGAAATGATATTATTCCATATGGGTAGATTAATGAACACCCCCCCCCCAAAAAAAAGTCTTGCAATTATGTTTTGGATTTGGCAATCAATGTAACTTCATAAAAATGATAGTAGTGACCATGAGCTTCACCTAGCTTTTATAGTCCATCAGATTATATTTTTATAAAAGGGCCACGTTGTGAATAGAAATTTGTGGGACGAGCGACTTTTGGGAATAAGAAAGCCAACATGGCGTTATTTGGTAGATTCCTAACCCAGGTAATACGTGACGTCGTTAGAGGAAAGGATGTGATTCTTGCTATGGACTCAATTGTATGATGAGAAAGAAGATTTTTTTTTTGAAATATGTATGAATCTATGAGATATTTTACAGACTTACTAGGTATGTGATGGTCAACCTTAGGGTGTGACTGTTTTGAGCTCTAGAGGATACTATTTTCAAAGTGAAATTGGTATATACCCCAATATAACATACACAACATGACTGAACATGCGACCAAAATCAAGGTTGTGCACTAGCAATGCAAACAATTTATGAAATCAGTTTGGATAAATAGAATGACCACTATAACTAAAAAGGCATTTTAAAGCACCGTATAGTTGTCAAAAAAAATATGCGAGTATAATAAGAAACCTAAAGAAATCTTGTATTTTATATGAACGACCAAATGAGGATCCAGAAAATTCCAGGGACATGTAATTATTCATGTAAGATAATCACCCTTTCCCTTGTTAAAATTATTGGGTTAATCCATAAATATTAGCCCAAGTAATTGGACTTAACCTTCGTATGTTAGATTGAAAAATAATAAAATATTGTATAGATGGAGTTTTCAGTGTAAAACAATACATTTCTTGGAGAATCTCACAAATTTTAACATGTAATCCGTGGTGAAATGGGCTGCCAATAATTTGTGTAGAAAAAATCTCCCACAGACACACCGGTTAAGTACTAGCTATCCAACGGCAGTTCACCGTACTGGATGTGGTATGAGGGTGACTTACCGCCACATGTTAAATCTCAGGATATACCAGGGTTGAGTCCAATATCACCCTGCCCATAAGTAGTTCCTCGACATAAAAAAAAATAGAGCACAACAATGTGTACACATTCATTTGCAAAATATAAATGTAGTATGTTTACAATAAGCTGACCAAATGACTCTTGAATCAAAGTTCTAAACATTTCCATGAAGGCAATAACATTATGAAATTTAAACTCCAAAGTTACACCATTTTCCATAGAAACTGGTGGACATACATAGTAGCCCGTACTCGTTATTAGCATAGAGGTCCGTAAAATTTTAACATATAAAATGAAAATTGTCTTCCAATCAATGATATTTATTGAAGCAATCACAACATTCAACAAGACGTAATTGCGTCGGGCATATACATCCTATGAAATCCTTAAAGGACCATCCTGTGTAACAATGAACAACATGCAAGGTCAGGAGTCGATTTGATTTGAAGGATAAACAGTGTGTTCGATCATAAAAGTGTAAGAGCGAATAGTTGGTCAAACCTGTCTTTAAGTTGTCTTTTATGTAGCGAATAACTTCTTTGAGAGCCTCTGCGATATCTGTATTATCACTGATAGAACGAGATTCTTCAATAGTATGAAGGGATATTAAAAAGAATCTTGTTACATACAAGTCTTGGGTTTTAATCTTACCTATCATCTTCATACTCCAAATAGAGATCTTCAAATTCTTTAAGAATGTTCGTCTTCTTGTTAATAGCTTCAAGGGTATCAATGTCATCCTGTCATATGTGTGGATACATAGAGCTTAAGTATTCTTATTCACAGTGTCAAATACAGTTCATGTTTGTTTGTACATAAAAGACAGACTTGAATTAAATAATTCATAGTTTCCAATATCTGTAATTCATATTTTAGGATACATTGGGTAGATCCGAAAATATTTTAATTCATAATCAGCAGTTTTATAGTAGAGATATGCGTATATGTGAATCTATTATACTTGGAAGTGAAGATCTATTTTTATAATAGTTGAGCATTTTTAGATTAAGCATAAATTTCTATATTTCAACTATTTTCATATACATTTGCTGAAATTTAATAGTGTCCATGTGACGGTAAATTATTTACATTAATTATATTTCTCAAACTAAACAATCAGATTTAGCATTAGTTATTTTTTAATGACTTTATTATATACTTCAAAATATAATGACAAAGTAAAGCTATTCATCTAGTGTCCCTTTACGAGACAATAAGTTTGCTGCGCACCATTTCATTCTCTTTAACCCCGATAATCCCTATAGAATTTGCTCTATCTGATCTGTATTAACTTTACAGTCCACATGTACATAAGAACCTCTAAATGGTTGTTAAATATACGTTCTTTCTCCTTGTACTACTCAATTTCTGATAGATGCATGAGTGCCTACTGATGTGCCATGCTTAGTGCACTGGCTCGGACATAACTAATAGGAAAATAAACGAAAATATCACCAACTAACTTGATTGACAAGTATGACAAATATAAAAAAACATCTCATGGCTTTTCATGTCCTTACAGGATACTATCCATATAAGAAATATCTTATTGTAAATATCTACTATTGTTAAAACCTTTTAAGTTTAACCAAGAATAGTTAAAATTAACATATATTTAATTGATCTATGTTGGCTAACTTTAAAATACGAATATCAAAGAGATGAATCTTTGATAAATCAGAAGCGGTGATACTTGGGTCCGGAAAGGCGTGGATTTACCTAATTGGCAATAGCACGAAGTGGTCATTCCTAATAACCTAATTTTAGACTATTCGCAAATGTCACCATAGTGTAAGCCTCCAAACCATCACTTTCCTTGTAATGGTTATCTCCAGCTTCATCAAGACCTTTACCTCAATTAGCATCTCCTCTACTACAAAATATTTATCGCTGCCATTGGCATGGAATATCCCATTTTCTACCTTGTCCAACAACTGTATCCATCGTCTCTCTGCCTACAATGTCACATTCAGCTCCCCGACTGGTTGAGCCGACCAACTTTGGAAGGGGATCCACAAATACAACTCTAGATAAATAAATATTTTTGGAAATGAATATGAACAAGATATCTAAGAAATAAGGAACAAAACCAATACGGGGAACAAGGGAATACCAAACCATATATGTTTTTGCGTCATGACAATCTCACTAGAATTATAGGGGCCTACACATATTAGTACAATATACTGGGGTCTCCGGTCAGAATCACACATGCAAGTTTTCCTGATTTCCGTATAAGATTCAATATAAAAATGTACTCTATACGTCCCAATCTCATAGAAAATACAAAAGCGTAGTGAACAAAGTCTTGAATATCTCTACTGTTTGAACTCAATCCAGTTTCATTATGTTATGAATTTATATTGTGCAATCTAGTATAGAAGATTGCTCTTCAACAGTTATATTATATGTGTGCCATTTGTTTCCTAGAATAAAGTATCAAGAAAGTGGTTTTAGAGTGAGACTTTGAGTAGTATAACAAAGCTTTCTCGATTAGGTTGTGGTGGGGCAAATACTAAATAGTTGATATTGTTTTATTCTATTCACATGAAGAATGTTCCACAATAGTGTACAAGTAGTTCAATCAAACCACGTGAATTAGTAAAAATTGGTAACTAATAATATAAGGGATTTGATGAGGAACAATTACTAGCCGAAGTCTTAAGGATTAGTCAAAAGATAGAACTTGTGAGTAACCTATTCACGAGATGATGAAAAAAAAAATCCTCGAAGGGAATTGTTGTCTTGGCTCATGGTAAATATTTGAATATTGGTTCCAACCAGAAATTTCTAGATACTGATTGTCGTCTAGATACCAGACAGAGTGTATGGTGATGTTGTGCTGCACAAAAACGGAAAAATATTTTGGGTCCATGTGTTAGTCAATTATATCTTTTGATTTTAACTTTTTCCATTTTGCCTAAAGTTTTCCTAATAATACTCCATAAAGCCTCATTCAAGTAAAGTGTGTGTTTGATTTCCCTAGATAGTATCACATTCTGACTAAGATATCAATATACCTATTTCCAATGAATTGAATATCCAAATGTGGCATTGTACTCCACTAAATTATGAAGGTATGAGAAGACACATGTCCCACCTTGAACCGGTACCAAAGTCGCTGCTTCACCTATTATGCAGCAATGATGGGAAACTTCTTGGTCAATTATATATATTAAACTAATGTTACAAAGTAGAGGTGGTTAGTCCGTTGTGCCATGAATTTGTAGTTAAGGAAATAATTCCATAGTTTTCTGTAGTGTTGATGGTTTTCGTTGAATACAAACTATGCTGTAGGCTAAAATATAAACTAACAATGATAATACATATGGTGAAAAATGAGGCTATACAATTATATACTAGTTTAGATCCAGTGCATACTAGAATACAATTGGAGTGTGTATATACCTTTATGCACTTCAGATCATGACTGTAATTTTAATGTTAAATATTGAAATACATGCACAAAGTCTACACATATATACCCGCATATGCAATGCAACCTCTTATAATTTGGTCGACACCACCTTACGCTTGGTTGTTATACTAATATGATCATATTATATTTTTGGTTTATAAAAAATTGTAGTTTTCAGCACCACCAAATCCCCACAAAGCCATTATGACTACGTCTGTGTTACATGTAATTGTTGTCATTTCTAGTAACAATACCTTCAACACCTACTATCACCAAAACCATCTATTTGTTGTAATATTTCAATTACCACCTTCAAAAATACTTTTATGACGTATGTGACACTATTAGAAAGGATAATAAGCTGGTCAAAATTTGTGGGTTAGGTTTGGAAGTGGATATTGAGGTGAATTTAGTAATAGAAAATGTGATTCTACATGTACTAATGAGGTGGACATGAATTTGGTGGTGATAGCTCCATAAAAATGATTGTGAAGACATATTCAATGTTGGTCATGATGAGATAGGTGGATCTAGGTAGGAAATCCTATGACATAACGATAATATGTGAAGATTATTCAAAATAATGGTACACGTTTGTTAAACAAATTATTAATGGAAAGGGGACAATTAACCTAGTGTAAGACACCTCATAACATTATACAAGAAAATAGAATATGGTGGCATTGCCACCCTTAAATTAAATGTGGCATTTTCCTCTACCAAAGTGATGATATGTATTTTAACCTCTATTATTGTCATAATTAGATGATAGCTTGATAAAATATGTTACCTCACTTGTTGGCCCCATGCACCACGTAGGGGCTATAGAATCAATTTGAACAATGATTCATGTCGAACTATGTAAAATAAGAGAAGTAGAATCTTGTACCATCATACGATGCTAATGTCATCACATACTTACACAACCAACATTGATGCAAGGATAGTTTTTTTTATAGATGGAATTGTATGTTTCTACTAGTTTCATGGTTGATTGAATAGCTTTTTAACAACAAAATGGTTAAGAGAAATTTAATGAAATGAAGAAAACAATGAACAAGTAACAAACCCACTTTCTTGATCTTCTTCAACAATGCTTTTCTATATTGTATGTCATCAGGGATAGATGGGTGTGGATTTTGTTTCAAAGCCTTCTGATATGCATAGAATCGACCTAAGGAAATCATCATTCAAATAAAGTCAAAATCAATTACTTTTCTAACAACTGAAAAACATGTATAGTATTCAATGGAAAAAAATGTCAATATATAGTATATATAAATAATTTATATTTTTATTGCACTTAGATAAAAAATCAAAACATATAAAGAAATAGATGTTGCTCGGCATGGAAAATTACCATTTTCCCTCACTACACTAGAAAGTAATGATAACCTATGACATCGACTAATTCATAGATAAAATGAAGAATAATGTAGGTAAGAGACAAGGAAATTACATAGGTATGCAACACATGGCTTCTCAGACTCAACCTCTTTTGCAACACGAATGAAGGGAGAAATGCTCTCCAAGGTTGCTGGGATAGGAACATCACAAACCTTTGATGATGATGCCATATTCCTTCACAAATGCGTGGCAATAAATGAGTAAGTGAATATTTACAAGAAATCTCAAACCAAGTTGATTGTATAAATAGGTGTTGGAAACAATGGATCCACACTAAATGCAAAGTGAGCCTTCACATTATTTACTTGCCAATAATATTCACACTACATGGTGTACTCCTATTTTAGGAGAAATATTATGCATTCTAAATATTGGAGATGATATTAACATGCTCTCCATTGTATGTCACATAAGGATATTTGGGAAATTGGATTGGTTGGTGACTCATCGTATCTTGTACACATTGTTTATTGAAGTTATGAGAATCATAATTCTACAAATTAAGAAAGTAATGGTGTTTCTTGTTGGAGTTTTAATAGTCATTTATACATATATTAGAATCTGAAATCATAAATTCAGATTTATACTAATGGATAAATGGCTAAAGTGGGTAGAGTAAAACATCTCCCTTACCCTACCCTCTTTAGATGCAGGTAAAGAGGGTAAAGGATACATGGGTGGTGGGTAAAAAATATATTTACCCTTACCCTACCTGACAGAGTATGGGTGATGGGTAAATGGGTAATACCCTATGCATTTACAGCCCAACAAGGGAGGCAACCTATTACAAGTAACTGGTAAGGAGTAGGAGAGATGAAGGAGGTAGTGGAGGAGAAGTACAAAGAACAAGTGTTTATCCACGAAATGTCTTGGAATATTAGTACTTTTATTTGTTCTTAGGTAGTTCTGGGTACACATTCCTTATTTCAATATAATATTTGCATTATTTTATGTACATCTCCTTAATTTGGGAAAAGTGTGTTCATAAAAGACTTTATGAAGAACAATATTTGGCCAGCGGAACTTTCTTTTCAAAATTGTCAATAGTTTATTATTTCCACAATCTGGTTTAAATTTCAATGGTCATTGAGGCTAGATAGTAACATGTAGAAATTTAATAAGGCCACCTAACTATACAAGGTATATGGTATTGGACCATTATCTAGCTTTATCCTTTCTCATTGGTATAATCACATTCAACTTCAACAAATATATCCCTAATAGGCTAAAATCTTGATCAAAACTTAGATATCCACCATTCAAACATAGATGTGTGATATATAAACCTTACAGGTTGTGTGTGGGTAAAATCTAAATTTTTTATGTACATTATATTCTCCTAATCCTATTGGAAGTCACAATTCTTATTATATCATGGAGTAAGGTCACTTTTAAAAGTTTGAGAAATTTTGAGATTCTTGTCTTTGTTTCACTCAATGACAGTGAGGAATTTTCTATCTTTCGATTATAATACTTGAGTTCAATATCTAAGAAGACCTCCTCATAGTATTGAGAAATTCTTGCACTCTTTGTTTCTATGAGCACTTTCTTATAATAATGTAAGTCTCTACTAACCATAATTTGAAAAAATAGATATGCCTTAGGAAAATATTTTTGAATAATGTAATCAATACCTTCATAAACAACATATTTTTCTAGTGTAATGCAAATATCATAGCATTTTGGACAATATTCACTTTCTTTTAGACTCATAACATCCATAGTTCTATTGATCATTTGATTGACCTCATTTTCATAGTTCCAATTTTGAGAATTGGTGTGTTTGGTATTAAATGATAATGGCTCATGGAGGATCAAATTAGACCTTACGGTCAAAGTTGTTGCCATTCCCTTTAGAGATATTTTATTAGGTAGTGCATGAACAATTTAATTCAAGAGTATAATCCTTATTCTTTCATTTACTTCTAGATCCTAATAAATAAGTAGTTTGTTAGGATAATGTATCAACATGTTTATCAAAACATCTTGCCTTGTTAACAAAATAGGCTTCATGTCACTTTATAAATTTCAAATTTATTATCTATCTCGAAACCATAGCATGTATTCTCTCATGATCAACAATTATTTCCAAATTACTTATTAAAAATGGTATTTACTAACATTTCTTCATTAAAAAAATTTGCTAAGACAAATTTATTAATATATATGGATAGATACACACAGAGGGATATATATAGACACACACATATGTATGTATGTATATGCATATATGCATTTACATGTATACATATATATACATTTATATACGTATACATATAAATGCACACACATACATATATATATATATATATATATATATATATATATATATATATATATATATATATATATATATACATTTATATACGTATACATATAAATGCACACACACACAGACACACACACATATATATATATATATATATATATATATATATATATATATATATATATATATATATATATATATATATATATATATATATATATATATATATATATATATATATATGATGTGTGTGTGTGTGAATGTCTATGTGAATGTAACAATAACAAAAGCATGTAAACATATCAATTTATTTGTGGTGCAAAATTACAAGTAATGTAATGCAAGGAATAATACAAGTAACATTTTTAATATGCACATAGACATCATTTATTAACTTTAATATGCACAAATTTTATGAAGGTAGTCAAATTATACTGATAATAATACATCAAATAGTTACTAGGGAGCGCCCCACAATAATGTTTTTTCATTTTGTAGAGAGTAAAATGAAGTTGCTAGATAACAAAAAAATTATTGCAACTTTGGGGTAGATATAAAATAGGGTAACACATAAATACATGAGGGTGATAAATAAGATGTATACATGCATGGATGTACCTGATAGCATAATATCCATATAATGTTATTGTGGAAAATAAGATGGGAGGCTAATGGAATATTTTCTTACTGGTAGAAGAAAGACTCCTCTCTTATATATAGGAGAGGAGACAAGTACAAGGGAAAGGAACTGGACCCTGATGGGCATAGAGAATTAGGCCCACCTAACATAATAAACTAAATACCAATAATTCTAAAACTCCCCCTCAAGATGGAGTATGAGTGAAACACATGTCCATATTGGGCTTACAAGACTCATGTAGACTATATGATAGATAAAAAAATCTCACTCCTCATAAGATTTTCACTCCCCCTTAAACATGACTCTCCATGAATTGATGATGCCACATTTGAAGTTACATTCCATGTGAATGAAATACTTGAGAGTAGAAGAAGGTCCTTTTGGAATGATTTACATCTGATAAATTGATTCCAAATGCCACAAAAAAACTCACCACCATAAATATAGAGAATACGATCAAAACAACCATGACTACGCCATCTTGATTGGTACAAAATGTGTGATTGGAATAAGCACAATCAACACACGTGACATACATAACACAATACGAATGTGGAGGCACAATGTCGATGTAGAATTAGAGGTATCCTCAAATCGTTTGAAAAGTGTAATCAACTAGAATTATCATAGAAGACCACATATGTGAATAATGTGGAATGAATACGAGCTAGACAAGGTGCTACTGAGAACAAAAAAAATCATCTGGAGTTTGACTCTCAAGGCCTTCATGGTATGAAAGACATCATCAAGGAAAGCCCAAATAAATCACTAAACGAACCATCTTGGCAGAAGTAGCTTTGAGAAGAAATGAATAAAATAGCTAAGAAAAATCTAGACAAATCAGCAACATTGAAGGTGTACAATTTGTAGGCTAGAAATTGACGAGATTATTAGAATTTAGATTCAAAGAAGAAAACATCGATATCATGAGAATGAAGTGATAATGATCAAATAAAACATCATTAACACCAGAAAGAACAAATTCTAGAATAAGCACAACAAACTCTATCTTGATGTACATAATATGGTACAAATGTAAGAAACTTGGTGTCAACATTGTAGTTGAGATCCTTCAATGCATGAAAGTGGCAGCTAACTGGAGTAAGAAAGAATATATAGCCTTTCAATGTACATATAATGGAAGAAACGTGAATAAATATAGTGTCATTGGGAAAGATACACCAGTGATGCACTGGAAGCATGAAGAAGTACAATGCCATTGGGATATATATACTAATCATACATTGGAAGAAGGATACATAGTGGGAACGAAGTGCCATAAAGACATCAAAATCTGGTTGTGGGTGATGCTATTGGGGTAAAATTCCCCATTGGATTGTTGATCCCCTTTCCCTTATGAGCTTTCATCAGTCGTGGAAGCATAGAGGTCAACTTGAGGGCTGACCATGGCTTCTAGGGATTGGCAATTTTAACTAAATCCATGGTTGGCCTCAAAAGCTCCAATCAAACTCAGTGATCCCTATGCAGGCTTGAGGGGTGGCTAAAGAGATAGGCATGGTATAAAGATTCACTTTGAAAATATGGAGATCGAAACTAGATACTTACCAAATATGAACATGTCAAAACATGTGGTAAAGCCTCATATAGTTATGGTAGAGTTTTATGGATTGTCTCTATGGTTAGGAGTGGCATGGGGTGCCTCCTAATTATCTAGACAATGAGTCAGTTTAGGGGAAATTGAGGGAAACAATGGTGGTCTCCTTGTGAGCATGAAAAACCTTTGTTGGCTTCCTTACACCTTGGCAATGCTCCTGGCCAAGTGAATCGGCCAGACATTTCTAGTAGGGGTGGGTTCCTTAGTTGGTAGGAGATATGGGAGGGTTACCAATGTGGTGGTAGAGATGAAATTCGAGGTCAGAAGTAGTTATGCCCAATGCCAAGGTTGTTTTGTGTGCCTTTATGGAGGAATGGGGGTAAACATAGTCCGCAACCTCCTTGATCTAACAAATCTCCCACAATCTTAGATTGGGTGTTATCTTAACTTGTTGAAGATTAAGGGATTCTATTGACCATTGGGGTCTTTAGGATAGGAGGAATTGTTTAGGGAAATATTTTGTGTAGTTTGTTGAGGATTTAGACGAGATACACTAAGGGAAGGCTTTGTCTATAATATGTGTGAACTTGGGAAAGAGTTTGGGTGGGGGTGATGAGCTCCATGTGATTGACTATGCCTAAACTAGAGTGTCTAATTCTGGATGGGGTTTGACTTCCCTATTCCTTTTTATTAATATTTTATTTTCCTATATATAAAACCACATAAAAATTATTTAATTATCTAGACAATGTTATAACTCTATTAATCCTCAATTTGGGTATTATCTTCATATTTCTCTTCTGTTGGGAAAGAGAATAGATTTAACCTAATTCATCAATCACTCTAAACTTTCCTCAAGATGATTAATTAATTACCTAGGTCAAAAGATAACTTAGAATTCTATATATTTCTTTCACTGTCTAATGTTATTATTGACAAACAACTAAAACAATTGTGGGTATTAAATATAAATCTAAAATACTTAGTTCCCTAATTTTGTATTTTAAGGACCCATATGTACACCCTAATTGGCCCAAATATACTTGTATTGGTTTATAGGGCCCATGGCTCGTAGCTTGTCCTTTCAAAGGATACACAAGATTTGTCATATCTTAATTACAAAAATTAAGGCTTGAACCATCATAATATCTCAAATGGATCCTGCCTTTAGTACATTTTCAATATTAATGCATTTGCTAATATTTGAGGACTTAAACCATGTCTAAGCCTCAAATACAAAAACTATAGTCATACTAATTTGTTTATTACATAACTTTTATTCACACATATATTCTTGAATCACATTTAAGACTTCAAAATTTTGAGTTCATTATACTCACCTCACCTTGAAAAGGAATTTTGTCCCCAAAATTCTAAGACAATTAAATTAAGGTGAAAGTCAACACTACAACCTCATGTATTGAGGCTAGAAACTATATTATACAAGCTCTAGCTAGGTGATTAAAATTAATATTTGGTTGCAGTTCAAAAACAACATTTATATTACTTCATGTCTAGAGGGGGTGCATTTACATATTTTATTATATTTTTGAAAATAGGTTTAGTCATCCTTAAAAGGACTTCAAATCATAGATCTATTTTAGTTTCATGAATTTCCTTGAATATGATGAACTCAAGAGGAAAGTGCTTTTCTTAGAAGATACGATTTCAACAATTATTACATAAGTTATTGTTTTCCTAATATCTACATTACATGTCATTGGTTTTAGCCATTCTCTTAATGTCTCTAGGGGTATGTGTACCTTTAGAGTGATTTTCTCTTGACCGCATGGTCCTTATGTACTTATTTAGTGCCTTGCCATTGCCCCTCAAGCCTCATGTTCTTATGTAGTGGTCATTATCCCGACCCCATGGGACTTATACTCATGGGTGGCTTTCTTTTGATCCCAAGGGACTTATGTACTAAGGGCATGATCACTTCCTGAACCCTTAGTTCATCCAAACCTTCAAACATCCTTACTTGACCCTAGGGTTGACTTAGAGATCTACCTTGCCTGGGATTAATTGAAATGTGATAACTTTATTTCATCTTTCTCATTGCTTATGACATGTTTCAAGACAAGGGTTTCAAATATCATCATATTTCCAATTCCTTGATTCATCTTGCAGAAGTAGAGTCTATAAATAAAATTTCATGTTATATTATGCATTTTATGGAACTATACATACCTTCTCATATTTACCCTAGGATTCCTCTCATTGAGGTTCTCACATTTATGCATGTTGTAATTGTTTTTAATTATTCGAGATAACTTACTTTGACTAGGTAGGGGTAAGACTTCAATGCCTTGTATCTCACCACACCTAATCCTTCAAGCTTTAGGTCTTTTAGGACGTCTAAAGTTACTTTAGACTTCAATATAAGGTTGGTAAACTCACTCTTTTAGGGAAGGTCTTAACCTAGGGTGCCTTTTTGGCTTTTGACATGAGGTTAGGGTCCATGGATACAACTTGACCCCGCATGTTTAGGGTTATACCTCCTCCATAGGTCTTTCCCATCCTTAGGTTGACCAACCCCAATCCTTAACATCATTTTTGAGATTTAGGTGTATGGCTCACTGTTCATTCCTTCTTTGATATGCTATTGTCTTTCCTTTTTTTTATTCCTTTTCATGTCTATAAGGCCTTACACTATATTCTCTTTCTAAAATTATTTTAAATCATTCCTCACAATATTAAAAAAATCAAGGGTCTTTCACAAAATACTTACATATGAATGTTTGTCTACGTATTACTCTTATGCACTTGGGTTCCAAACATCTCACTCATATGCTACATGTTTTCACACACATGTAAGCTTCTCCTTTCAAACTTTATATTTAGATAGGTCTTATTCTTATTTTGTATCAATTCCTCATATACTATTATTTAATCTAATAATCCATTTTTTCATTATATTTTTATAATGACCTCATCACCATTACCATGTATTCATTAAGTTCATGCCTCCTATTTTATTTTCCAAACAATCACCTCATGAGTAGTTAACTTCTCAAAATATCTCTATTTGGTTAGCTGGATAGAGAAACCAATGTATACCATCTAGAAAAGCTCCAAAATTGAGATCCCATGCTCCAACACTTAGATAGGGTACTTGAGTGTTGATTGATCAACATTCCTCTAGTTAGATTATTTCAATATTCACACATATGGCTCAAATATTTTTCAACTGAACCCAGACTAGATTCAAATTCTTGATCCATTACTTGTTCAACTTATCATTTTCATTTAATCAATAGATTCTTATCAAGTTCAAAACATCAGTATATATGAGGCCACAATATTTACTTTCCATAAATCTTTTTGCATCATATTCTCTTCTTTTTTCTTATCTTACACACTAATTAACCATGGGTAGCATATTCTCTTACATTGTCCTTCCCCTAAACCACTTTTAACATGAAAACATGTATACACATAATTAAAATATGGCTTGCACTCATCATATCTTATAAAACCGAGACAAAATTTGATACCATGATGTTAGGAGCTTATCCTAATAACTAGACAAAATCATGTTATTAGGAGTTGTCCCAAAGTTTGGTACAAGCAGTAAACCAAAAGCAAAGACTTCATCAGTAAATAATGTAGGCAAGCAATAAAATACGACCATATAAAAATATATTAGATTAACATCATATAATTAATATCAACTTTGTATTAATCTTCAAAAATGTTCACATAACATGCCGAGTTTGTCACTGAAATATCACATGAGTTCTTTATAAATTTCATCATTGAATACTTATAAAGTTCCATCATCACATATGTAGACCATTACATGTTTACATATCCAATTCTTTTGTCAAAATACATTAGAAATACTTGACCCATGATGGTTAGTATATATATACTAGACACATCTATAACACAAACTTTGCATATATAGTCACTCGACTCATATAAAGTTGAGGAATTGACATCTTAGCTTCAAACTTTACGTATGTCCATCAATTGACAAGCCAATGTCTAAGTGAGTAGACAACCATAAGGGTAAAGAAATATTGTTTGTCTTATATATTCAAGTTAGATCAAATAAAAATTTATGTTAAACTTGGACATGAAAGAGATGCAAGGATAATATTTTCTTAGAAAAAAAAGGAGTTTCAATAGAAGACTGTAGGGATATCATCAAGAGGAAGTATTGATGTAATTATATGACAAGTAATGCATGAATATATCTTAGCATTTCCGTTCCTTAAGAAGAAGAATACATTAAGGGTAATAGCATCATTTGCATGCTATGAAACAACATAACCGACATGTTTTTTCTATAATTTTCCCTATTACTACTTGACTATTACCTAGGCAAGTAGAAACCATATAGTATGCCCATGTCCATGACTCACATTCCTTGCTTCAAGGTTTATCTGGATAACCTAAAACAACTAACACTACCAAGCTCTGCCACAATGCTATGTAGGAGAATATAGCTTTATTGTCTCTCATTACAACACCTTGTTACAAGGCTGAGGTGTACCCTAATATAGATAGGATAAGCCACATATCACAATACACGTCATCCTCATACCACATCTTATATTGATGTCTCTAATCCCTTTTCTGTGAAGACTATCAATACTATATATTAAGAAATAGAATAGGTGGTAATAAGGTTTTGATAGGGTAAGGAACATTACCCAATCCATAAATATAAGAATAATCACCTACCAGGGCTATCTTGGGTAAGATGTGAGCTACTATTTTGCATGTTATTCTTGTAAAAGAAAAAGAAATTGAAAAAACTTACTATCTAGATTAGTAGTATCAAAAACTATAAGGCCTAGGTGATCCTGACAACTGTGTGGATCCCCCACCACGTTGATGAGCATCAATGTAAGGACCTTGACCTAGGTTTTGGGATAACCCTATTTGTTTTGATTAAGTAAGTTTCTTGGAACTTCAATCTAATCCTTTGAGGTGTTTTGTAATCATGTGACACACTTATGTTTCAAGATTGGTCTTGGTTGAATGTTGTTTGAGCAATGTTTGCTTATTTTGGACCAAAGTGCAATTTACCCAAGATGAGGGGTTGTATTGCAATATGTCACATGATGATTGTGCCCTTAATGATTTATAATCATAAGAAAGAGAATGATGCTAAGGGATGCCTTGTGGAAAGTTCAAGTATCAAGTTGGGCATGTATGTATGATGCTTGTGTTTTATGAGATAGTTTTTGGTGTAAATTGCAATCTATAAAAAGTGAAATTTAATATGCACGTTATCATCTCTATAGTGTTTCCTATCCTATTTTACATCATCTAGATGGTGAAGGAGGAGGTGGGGCCTCGTTTGGATCTTAGTTATATGGTAACATCTTTGGTTGTATATGGAGCACATGTATGAGATGTGCCTTGCACTTAGATGTGTCATCTCAGGTTAGAGAGCCTTGGAGAGGCTTCCTATCAGTTTGAGATTGTGTGGGTTGTGATATATCAGTTTGAGAGTGTGTAGGTTTATGCTCTATCAGTTTATGCTCTATCAGTTTGTGAGTATGTTTGGTTTTACCATATCGGTTTGTGGGTGTGTAGAGTTTTGGCATATCAACTATTCCCTCAAGTATATAACCCCCTCCTTCTTAACACAAGAATACCCTTTAATCCATCCTTGTTCTTCTCCTCTTAGTGGACGATATTGGAAGCTTGAGGATCTAGAGGGATCCCCATGGAGCTTGGGAGATCGAGTTCCTTGCTCATGGTGATTTCTTGTTCAACTTCCATCTTGGTGAGTTATGTTTCTTTGATGGCTATTCCTTTAAGCTCTCTTCTTCATCTTCTTCTTCCACTCTCAGCCATGGATCATACCTTGGATGAAGTTTTTTTGGGATGTGGTTCTATCTCCTTCTTTCCATCTTCTTGAGCTATCATAACCATGGTATCTTCTTCTTCTTTTCTTGAGGTGATGTTGAAATCGAGTTGAGACTCTTGATGGATCATCTTCTAGTTGAGGAATATGTGCTTTAGAGCTTTGATCATGGAATCTTGAACTCTTGATAGAGGCCTTCTTGAGGTGGGTTATATAACTCTTAACCTCCTTTTTTATTATCACACTTTAAATTCTTAAGTTGTTCTTCATCTCTAGATCATGTACCTCTTATATGTTAGTAGTTAGTGATTGTTTTGAGGACTATTTTGATGAAAGAACTCCATTTAAGTTTCTACCTCTATATTGCTCTTTCATGCATTGATTAGTAGATGGACTAGTGATCGAGTTTACTAAGGATGAAGATGACTAGGTTGACACTTAGGTGGTGAATAGTCATCATGTCTCATGATGCTTAAATCAACACACATGCAGCAAGTCGTCACAACTTGGCAGTGCTTATGCCAATAGGTTTGGAAGGATACTAAACCGTCACACCCTAGAAGATACCTAAATAAATATGCTTTAAGGAGATAACTCATCATGCCCTACATTGACTTAGATCTACATGTTGCTAACCCTATAGGCTTTGATGGTGCTACCTGACATGCCCTAGAGGGGCTTAAATGGATATGTTGTTAAATCGATAATGGTGCTAGTTCAATATGTTGCAATATCACCATAACCCATAGCTCTGATACCAATTGTAACAACCCCGTCTCCCGGTAACCCCCAATTAAGGGAGACCCGAAGGTCAGATCCGTTATTCAATTAACATGATCAAAGGTTCGACAAATAATCAATAATAATTATGAAATTCTACTAACTAAGTGGAATTTGGTATAAAATTAAAACCTTACTTACCTTTGAAAACTTTGGAAATCTATCTATCCAGAGCTTGAATTATTCTATCTAATCCTCCTTGCACTTTATTTCTTATTTCCACAATGTGTCACTTTACTGTTTGTTCTTTCAATTGTTGTTCCTAAAATGCCGACAAACAAAACGTCGGTCAGTATATCGAAATATACTGGTATGTGGGAACAACCAAAATTTCACATATATGGCTAACAATTTAATAATCACAATCAAATTATTTATCAAGACAGTTACATTTTCAATGTGTCATTCTCCACCGCTTTTGCCCTAACCCTGGCATACCCCTCTAGGGTTTCTCTTTTGCCATTGACTTAAGGACACCTTCTCAATCCTGAACGTGGTGCCTAGGAGTCACCTCTCATGGTGCTCCATAGTCATGCATCATAGACCACCTTCTCATTCCCGAGCTTGGTGTCTAGGGTCACCTCTCATGGTGCCCATGGGTCTACCCTCCTGGTCCTGACCTTTATGTCATCTTCCATCAGGGTGGCATGTAGGTGCGAGAATACACATTTCTTTATAATTGTGATAACCATAGTGACTTAATAATTTTGCAAGTATGAACATCCAACTTTTTAGATTGCATTCAATATGAGGAAACAATCAGAAAACCCTCGGGAAACTAATGCGATTAACCATAATTAACCACATACCTGATCCAGAGCAACTTGTTGTCCAAGCAATAATGATAAATTACAAGCAACAATCAATCAACAATTATCCTAAAATTAATGCATGACATCCAAGTGTTATAGTTTATCCAAAATATTCTAAGTCTAGAGTTGGATTCCACCTTAAGCTTTTTAGGGTTTTATTAGGGTTTTAGCCTCCATAATACTTTTATCACATTTTAATGTTCTCTTAGTTTACAAAACCTAATTTCAACATTAAGGGTATTTATCCACAATTAGGAACATTTGTACATGAAATATATTAGAACCCTCATATCTCAGCTTTGTACATGAATTTGACCAATTAAAATCATTAAGGGTCATATTTACCAAAGTTAGGGTTCAAGGTTCATTAAAGCATATGGAACCCTAATTAAATCAACTTACACATGTAGATCATCTTGTTAGATATAATATGCCCTTTTATTAACAATAGGTCAAAATCTACTTTAAATGCTCATACAACCCCTTTTAAATTAATTAATCATCAAGGGTTAGGGTTTTTTTTCATTGATTAAACTATTAAAGATAACATATTTGTATGCTTTTTGAATTGCAAGAAGAATTAGGCTTCAATTACATTTTTATTGTACTCCTTGCATTTTCTGATCAATTTTGATATATAATACTCTCTAATCCGAGTTACCAATTATTAGTTACTAATTTCACAAGATAAATTACCTTTGGCCAATCGCTAGGTGACACGTCAGCATCTTCTCCAATTATTTAGGTGGTCGGATGGTTTATTGTTGAAAGGGAATCTTTTCCCTTATTTTTTGTTCTCGATCTACAGGTGCGTGAGGGGCTGCTTTGTCTTTTGGTGAGTTCTCATCTTCAACCTCACGAGCCTGCCTCTCTCGCGATGCAACTCCAGGCAGCGATCAACAACGGCGTTGACCTTGCGAGTCCCTCATCCCCAGCAGTCGGCGATGGTCCCTCTCCCTTCACCTCAGTCTGCCAAACTCAGGGAGCCCCTTTGTAGGGGTTGCGATGGCTGGTGGCACCATCCCCCATAGACGTTCTCTTGGCCTGAAACAGGGCTGCCGCAACCCTCTTGGACGAGGCAGTCAGGGCCTCCACCTCCCCCTCCAAGCATCTAGTCCTTTCCGCAAACCAGCCACGAGTCTCCCATCCTAAGCAATTGCATGGCATTACCCCGAATTGCCGAGAAGGTCCTGTGGCTGCAGGAAGAAGGAAGGGGCAGGTTGGGGGAGCCTGTATCGAAACTTGCAAAATCAACCAATGTTCTGTGCTTCCCTGGGAACAGGGGTCCCTTGGGAATCATTATATAGGTATGAGAGGCAATTCACTCATTGCCCTGTCAAGTCTACTTGTCCAAAGCCAACTGGGATTTGGGGACTTCCTATTCAGGGAGGGACAATGATGGTTTAATGGCTCGTTGTACTCCTCACTCTTTCCCGAATCTACCGGACTTTATTTCACGAAAAATCATCAAGGGAGTGAGGAGAAAGGAGTCCAGGAAGCTTCAGACTCTGTGCTTCGTTTTTCCCGATCAGAGACTAAGGTGGATGACGACCCGACCACTGTCGATCGTGGATCGAACAGCCTTGATATCACACGTCTTTAATCAAGAAATAAAAAATCGTGACATTTACTATTATCCTCGTCACTTTAGGAAACTTCCAAAAATCATATCTCTTAATCCGTGCATCCAATTGATTCCAAATTTTGAGGGAAAGTCAATAATGACGTAATCCACATATGTACCAAATTTTGGACTCAAAATTGGAAGTTTGAGATGCTTTTATTTATATGCAAGGTATTACTCAAATATGTATATTTATCACCTATTTTATCTTTCTTATTTTCTTATTTCCCATTATTTCTATTCCTTGTAATCCAAGAAAGCAAGTGGGGTTCAAATTATTACTCATCAAGACCAAACCCTCACTTCTCTCTTTATTTTTTGCATTTCCTCCTTAATTTCAAATATTCTACTTATTTTTATTAAAATATCTCTTTTTGAGGATTTCTCTTTATTTCTCTTTTTATTTTCCTTATTGGAATTCCTTTTAACATATGGATATGAAAATCCATTAAAGATAACTCAATTATACCTCTTTTCACTTATTTTACCACATTTTATCATTGTTTTCAATCTCTTTCTTGATAAAGAAATATTTAATTGATCTTTTCTTTTCTTGTTGCATTATATTTGCAACTTTGGACTCCTTGGAACCCAAGGAACCCAAGAGGCACGAAATCCATCCTTGGATTACATCTCTTTGCCTTCTAGAGGTTTCTACCTCTTTCTTTTCTCAAATATTCAATTATTCATTAATTAATTGAATTTCCTTGATATTGGGCCCAATAGCCAATAAAGCCCACAACACAATCATCAAGGCTATTGTAAATGAAACTCATTTATTCAAAATTATATAATTATTTGTTCCAATTTCTTTAATATGAAAAATTACATTTCTCATCAAAGGAACCCAAAAGTTGGGGTTGTAACATCCTTCCCCTCTTATAAGAATTTTGTCCTCAAAATTCCATCAAGCAAACAAACAGTTCGGGATATGCCTTTCATACGTCCATCAGGGCTCCCATGTGGCTTCACCCTTTCCATGGTGCTTCCCAAGAACCTTCATCATCTCATATTCCTTCATCTGAGTTCTTTCTTACCTTGGTATATCATACCCTCATAGGTGACTCAGGACATTTCAACCTCTCAAAAGCTGAATAGGTTCAAGGCTCAACACATGGCTTGGGTACCTCACATAGTGCTCTAGATCGGACTCATGTAACACCTTATTCATCATGTCATCCTGAGGGTTAAGGCTAAACACAACCTTCTCCACCAATCCATCTCAAATGGACCCATATCATCCTTTTCAGCTGTAGCTTAGAGGGGTTGGTTTTTCACATCACATATTCTCCTACAGTGAACTGCATGTCAGTCTACTTTGCATCAGCTCGCGGCTCATGTCGCCTCTGGGCTCTCTCTCAGGCATTGTACGATTAAAGAAACTTCATCCGCACACACTGTGGTTCTTTTCTGACCTTCACGAGGCCTCCTTCACCAACATCATCTTAATGAAGTGGTGACCGACACAACCTCCCTATAGAACTTCTTGCATCCCAATAAAGTCTATGGTGGTTAACATCACATCTTAAGAATTGTCTCTTTGTATCACCCTGAACAAGCACACTTGCTCTCATCAAACCCTCTAGTATGGATCAGACTAACCATTAGTTAGGGGTGATAAGCGATACTAAAAATGAGTTCTTCATGTACCTACTTCCATCGCATGGAAGTAAACCTTCTAACCATGCTCAAGAACTTTTGAGCATGCGTCATAGTGTAGTTGAACCATTTCTATCTCTATTATAAGTAGTTCAACTTGATCTGTCCCTTGACAGTACTCTTTCTTCCTCATGTCATCTAGGTAAGGCGATCTACCATAACCCACATTGCATCTTGACCTTTCTCATTCAAGGGGAGACTTACCACAACATCCATAGTGGTGAATTCCCATTCCCCCTCGGGGACTCTTTATCCTCTATGTCAAAGTACTGGGTTACTGGTGTCTGTCCTTCACCCTTGGCTTGCATGGCCACATGCTATATGCAACTTCACATCAAGCAATCAAAGTGCTACTATCACTTACTATCTTTGTAGTATCACGATTGTTTGGTGATCTTAAAACCATGATCTCCTGAAAGTCATGATTCCTCAAGCTTGATACCTCGGAAACCCTAAACCACTCTCATCAGGGTTTCATCACTTTCCTTTCCAAAGAAGTACATCTGAGGTTCCACAACCATCCTTTCATTATATTACAGACTAGGCTGGCTAACCAAAAAATCATTTACTTGATTAACCATTATTGATACATCTGGGTGTTAGCCAAACTTATCTCTTTTCCTCCTCTTAAGCTTAGCCTAAACAACCTCAACTTGTTCTAGCTTCCAGCTAAACTAGGTAGCTATATCTCAACCAGAGCATTCATTACCACTTCTTATCCTTAGGTGTTAGGTAATGTTGAAGACATACACCTCCATGTATTCTACTTATCATCTCATCTCTAAGTTTGTCTTCATCGAGAAACTCTGAGCTCCTTTTCAAGGTGGTCAAACTCAACCTTGCATATCTTGCAAATTCCAGATAGCTCATGGTATCACATCCCCATAAAATGATCTCCTTAATACTCTTAATGTTTGTAAACCATCCATGTATCATTTGCTCCACAAGGGTATGTTATCATCTCTATCCTCATACCTTGTAGCAATGTTCCCACTCACATCATCTTTATCATTGGTGTATGGCATGTGTATTGTCCTATCTCTCACTCCCATAACAAGAAGAAATAAGCATTTGGCAGCCGTCCAAAATATAGAGTTCTTCTCATTCCAGGATTAGAGATGGTACATCCCACCTTGCCAGTACACCTTCAAATCTAAGTTGAAACGTGCAACTCATGTCTCCACATCACAAACATCATGATATCAAAATTTACTTCCATGGAAAACTAGTCTCGAACCTACTGGGGTTTACACACAATCCTTGGTCATCTCCTCTGGGTCTATAGGGTGCCAGCACTTTTGGGGTCATCCCTCTTCCCTCATGCATCCATAGAGTGCCCTACTCATCTGCCCTTTGGGTCCCATGAGTTCATGAAGGTGATCAATCTCCTAACCCATGGCCCTCAGACAATGATAGTTGTTACCTCCCGAACCTATGGTCATGTGCAACTAGGGAATTAGGCAACTCCTTCTTCCATCGGTCTCATCCCTACCTGACCCTAGGACAGACTTAGGATTCTATTATAGTACATGTACAACATAGAACCTTACCCAATCCTTCATCATCTCTCTCTGCATTCTTGGGCTGTCTTTCATCCTTTCACAGGGGTCATGGCAACTTGCCTACCTTTGTTTGGCCCCATACCGGTTACCTCCATGGTAACACATCCACATGCACTTAGAGATGGTTATCCATGGGTCTACAGGTTCATTCTCATACCATGTACTTTTCACTTAGCTTCTCAAGATCCTATGAAACCTCTTTAGGTTACCTCAAAACCAGCAAAACTGGTATACACCCTACCAAAGGGTCCCTCTCCCAGGATGGGAGGAAACTACAACTCTTGACAACAAGGTCACAACCGTCCTTATGTTTAGGATCTGCATCCACATGAGCATGCCTAACCCAACAACTACTAAGGCATAAGCAGACCACCTATTAACCCATGCTAGGTCATACTTGATTCTCTTTCCTCAACATTAGATCAACTTAGTTGTGAGGGGTTCATCAAACATACCCTTAACTTAAGGGGTTTCCTTTTCCTCTTCACATGAGGAGTACCATGCTCGAAATTATAGAGACTCAAATCTCATCCTGAGCATTGGGTACACTGCTTCCCCTCTTAGGCCTAGGAACCCTAGGTTCTCCTTTGGGTGTCCAACTGCATGCTCAGTCTCTTTACCATGAATCAAGCATGTCCAAGGTATGTCATGTACTTCCATGATGCTTTTCTATGAGCAACACCTAATAGTTGAGTCCTCCTCAAGGAAAACTAACTAGGTACAAGGCCTTACCACCTGTTACTAAACCTCTATGTGATTTAAGGAACTCTTCTTCTCATCTATACCAGAGGTACAGAGGTATTAGCGGACTCGTCCTCTCTCTAGGTTTTGGTTCCTCTAAAGGCAAACAAGATATCATCATCCTCCAGGGATCATGCATAAGGCAACCACTATCATCCACTTAGGTCGCATCATCCTGAACTCCCCACCGTTCCTCAAATTTTGGGGTTTGAAGCTTCCATCCCCTGTGCTAGGGTCCTGCTTTCTCTCTCTAGAGCTAACTCCACATCCATCCATACTACTAGAGGTCCTCTCTCCATGAAGGCTCAATCTCACAAGCATACCCCTATGTGGGTGAAGCCTATGCTCAACTCATGTTTGGCTCAAGATTATACCTAGCCCTTTATGCTCATCCCATAAGCCATTCATCATGCAATATCACCAAGAAAGCCTATTTTGATATAATTTTGATGTTACAACCCCAATTTTGGGTTCATTTGGTGAGAAATGTAATTTCTCATATTAAAGATATTTGAACAACAAATGATATAATTTGTTTGGAATAAGTGGATTTCGTTTACAATAGCCTTGATGCTTGTGTTGTGGGCTTTATTGGCTATTGAGCCCAAATAACAAGAAAATTCAATTAGTGAATGAATAATTAAATTAAAAAAATTGAATATTTGAGAAAAGAAAAATGTGGAAACCTCTGTAAGGAAAATCCAAAGAGGGATTTCGTGCCTATTGGGTTCCTTAGGTTCCAAGGAGTCCAAAGTTGCATAAAGAGTGCAATAAGAAAAGAAAAGATCAATTAAGTATTTCTTTATTAAGAAAGAAATTGAAAATATTGATGAAATGTGGAAATTAAGTGAAAAGAGGTATAATTGAGTAATCCTTGGTGGAATTTCGTATCCCAAGGATTCCTAATGTTGAAAGGAATACCAATGAGGAAACAAAAAGAGAAATAAAGAGAAATCCGCAAAAAGAGATATTTTAATGAGAAATAAACAAGATAATGTGAAATAATGCATACTGATGCATTTAAGGATAATGAGTATTCCTTAAAAAGGGATTTCGAATTATTAGAGTTTCTTGGGATCCAAGGAGTCCCAATGAATAAAGAGGAAAGAGAAAATACCTATAAAATAAAATAAGAGAATAATGTAATACATTATTAATGGATTATGTGGTATTGCTAAAAAGAAAGTATTTTCTAATAAAGGAAAATAGGATTTCGTGATCAATGGATTAAAAGCAAAGACTAAAGAGAATAAGGGAAGGAATTTTCGTATTCCTAAATATCCAAGTAATAAATAAAGTAAAAAAGATAGGGATGAGGGAGAAGATTACTTCTCATTGAAGGAATTGGTTTCATAGTTGGAAAAGGACTCTTTGAGTCATAGATAAGACAACCTAGGGCTTTGTTTCTCACCCCTATATAAAGAGGTAGAGCCCAGGGTCAAAACCAAGGTGATTCCATGCACCCTTCCCTCTCTCCTTGTTCTTGTTTTTGTTCGCAAACCCTAGCCATGAGGGTGACTGTTTCCATAGGCCCGAGGAGCGACGATGGGTCTAGAAGGAGGCGAAAGCTCCTGAGATAACCCTAGAAGGTTTGGTTATCCTCTCTGTACTTCCGTCCTTGCACAGCCCGTGGCTGAAGGTCTGCAACTCACAGCAGGTCACAGACTTGGCATACTCAGGAACAGCCACCCCGGACATGAATCGAGGGTTCCCCGTGTACACCAAGGTGTGGCGGAGGTAGGGGAAGCATTCCCGGTGGCCACCGAGGTCGGGGGTGGAGAGGAGCAGCCACAACTTGCTGCAGTTCGGCACCAAGATAACCTTCCTGAGGTTGAAGACAACCTAAAGCACGTTGGTCCGTTCTGCCCTTCACGGGCTAAAGAGTGGGCCAACTTAACCAGGGGCATGATTGTCATTTCGAAATGTTTTCAAAGCAAGGAGCAACGTTGCATGGGAGATGCCTACGTGGAAGCCCCCCATTGGCCCAAAGTAAGTGTTTTTGCTAAATTCATAACTAATGATTCATAGCTCGGATTAGCACGCATAAAATATGAAAGTTGCTCAAAAAAATGAGGGGAATCCACTAAAAATATAATTGAAGCCTGATTCCTCTTGAAATTCGAAAAGTAGTGTAATTTATCAACTTTAATGTATTAATGCTTAAAGAACCCTATTTTGAGTTGATTAATTTATTTAATAGGGTTTAATGAATGATTAAAGTTGATATTAGCCTGTTAATGATAAAAAGGAACATTAGGGACAAAAAGAAAGAACTTTGCATATAATTAGTTAATTTAGAGTTTCATGCGCATGTATATACTTTAATGGGCATTGAAACCCTAATGTTGATAATTAGGACTACTAATGGCTTGAATTATTTGATTTCATGTATAGAACTGAGTTTTCATGGTTATAAGCTATTTCGAGAATTAATGTTCCTAATTTGTGGATAAATACCCTAAATATAGTAATTAGGGTTTTCTCATGAATAAAAGGTGGAATTAATGGCAAATCGAGTTCAGATGTGAATTGGACCATGATGAATTGTGAATTGATGATAAATGTGTATAATGCTCTTTCCATGGATTAAAAGGATAAAAATGGTAGCTTTAATGTAAAAGAGGCTTAATGGACTTATTTAATGGTTAAATGTTCCTTTAATTTGAAACTGAGGATTAGATGTTGAAATAATTAGGTTTGGTGATTAATTGCATTAAATTAGGGTTTGAAATAGTAAAAGATGAAGGGAAACCCGAGATGCAATGGAAACCCTAAAAGTGGACTAGAAACCCTAGGAAGCGAGCTATATTTAATAGATCTGGATGACATGAGTAATAAAAGGGAATTGTATAATTGTTTCGGGATCTTATTGAATGCTTGCTTGCCTATTGTTGATTGGATTATTTCTGTCTCACATCAGCTTGACAGGTATGTGGTTAATTATGATTAATCATATTAGTTTCCCAAGGGTTTTTCGAATGTTTCCTCACATTGAATGCAATCTAAACAGTTTGGATGTTCATACTGCAATTATAAAGTCACTATGGCTATCACAGTTATATATACATGTGAATTCTCGCACCTACATGCCACCCTGATGGAAGATGCCATAAAGGTCAGGCGCAAGAGGGTAGACCCATGAGCACCGTGAGACGTGACTCCCATACACCAAGCTCGGGAATGAGAAGGTGGTCTATGATGCATGACTATGGAGCACTATGAGAGGTGACTCCCAGACACCAAGCTCGGGATTGAGAAGGTGGCCTTAAGTCAATGGCAAAAGAGAAACCCTAGAGGGGTATGTCAGGGTTAGGGCAAAACTGGTGGAGAATGACACATTGAAAATGTAAAGTGGCTTGTTAAATAATTTGATTGTGATTATTAAATTGTTAGCCATATTTGCAAGTTTTTGGTTGTTCCCACATACCAGTATATTTTGATATACTGAACGACGTTTTGTTTGTCGACATTTTAGGAACAACAATTGAAGGAACAAACAGTAAAGTGACACATTGTGGAAATAAGAAATAAAGTGTAAGGAGGATTAGATATAATAATTCAAGCTTTGGATAGATAGATTTACAAAGTTTTCAAAGGTAAGTAAAGTTTTAAATTTATACCAAATTCCTGTTAGTTAGTTAGTAGAATTTCATAATTATTATTGATTAATTGTCGAACCTTTGATCCTGTTAATTGAATAACGGCTCTGACCTTCGGGTCTCCCTTAATTGGGGGTTATCGGGAGGCGGGGTCGTTACAATTGGTATCAGAGCATAGGTTCCTTGTTTAATCGTTAATAATTATTAAATTTTACAAATTCCATAGAACCGAGGGAGTTATTAGAGGATTGTCTGAAAGATTGAGGTGTCTAGAAAAGGATCACGTCCAGGGGCTAGCAATATTTTCCCCCGTACCGCTAGTCGGAATATGAGGACTCCCAGATTGTGTGACTGCCTGGCCGATGTCTTAGGATATGACTCGAAATAAGATACCTTTAGGACTCTCTCATCTTTTTCATCCCTTCTCAACTCAAATTCTGTTAAGGACCTTAAGGATTAGGGTTTTGTCTTTTCTCATCACCCTCTTGAGGTATGGGTAAGGTTAATAAGGTCTAAGGAATCCTCCACAAAATTAATAAAAAGCATGTAAATAAAATGTCATGGACATAAGCTTAATAGATTAAGCACAAACTAAAGAATAGATACATGCTTAGGTCGTATGACACGAGTTGTCATTGCCCTCAGGAGAGACCTGAGGATAGACCTCCTTATCAGGAGGATGAGTAGAGAGAGTTAGTCTTGTAGGTAGAATCCTCCATTGAAGGTAGAGACCTAGCACATCCTTTGAGGATGATGTTAACCCTAACCCTAAGTGAAGGTTAGAGAGAGATGACATGATGAGATTAGATGTCATGCTAGACTGGGTGTTTGGATGGACATGCCTTTGGATTGTCATACGAGCCATGAGAGGTTGGATGACCTAGCAACTTTGGCAACCCAACCCTGGGAAGGGTCGTGCATGTTTAAGCGAGGGATAGCTCCTTCATGGACGAAGTTAGAGAAGAACCTATACAACCCTATGGGCTTGTGCAAGTAGGGTATAGCTTGCACCCAGAGTACGTCAGTTGTGCTGATAGTAGGATGAAACCCTGGAAAAGGAATCATAATGGATGGCTTATGAGATAAGTATAAGGGGTTATGGATAATCTTGAGTAAACATAAGTTCGAGCATAGGCTTCACTCAGGTAGGGGCATGCTTATGAGCTTGATCCTTCATGAAGAAAGGACCTCTTATAGAGAGGTTGGTTGTAGGATTAGATCTAGAGAGACAGCAGACCCTAGGCAAGAAGGTTGGAAGCCTAAAACCCCAAAATTTGAGGAACAGTGGGAGTTGAGGATGATGTGACCTAGGTGGATGATAGCGGTTGTCGTATGCTTGACCCTTGGAGGCTGATGATGTCTTGGATGCCATGAGAGGAACCAATCCCTAGAGAGAGGATGAGTCTGCTGGTACCTCTGTGCCTATGGTATAGGTGTTTACCTCCTACGATAGGGAGAAGAGTTTCTTAGACTTGGAGAGGTTTAGTAGTAGGATGTGAGGCCTTATACAACTCTAAGGTGCTTCTTAAATAAAAGGATCATGGAAGTACATGACATATCTTGGACCTTCTTGATTTTTGGTTAAGAGATTCAACATGCAGTTGGACACCCTAAGGTGAACCTAGGGTTCCTAGGCCTAAGAGGGGAAGCATGGTATCTGATGCTCATGATGAGATTTGAGTCTCTATAGTTTCGAGCATGATACTCCTCATGTGTAGAGGTAAAGGAAACCCCTTAAGTTAAGGGTATGTTTGATGAACCCCTCACAAGTAAGTTGATCCAATGTTGAGGAAAGAGAACAAGTATGACCTGGCATGGTTTAATAGGTGGTCTGCTTGTGCTTTAGTAGTTGCTGGGTTAGGCATGCTCATGTGAAGGTAAACCCTAAGGATGGTTGTGACCTTGTTGTCAAGAGTGGTAGTTTCCTCCCATCTTGGGAGAGGGACCCTCTTGTAGAGGGTATACTGGTTTTGTTGGTTTTGAGGTAACCTAAAGAGGTTTCATAGGATCTTGAGAAGCTAAGTGAAAAGTACATGGTATGAGAATGAACCTGTAAACCCATAGTTAACCATCTCTAAGTGCATGTGAATGTGTTACCATGGAGGTAACCGGTATGGGGCCTGACCGAGGAAGGCAGGTCGCCATGATCCCTGTGAAAGGATGAAAGTCAGCCCATGAATGCAGAAAGAGAGATGATGAATGCTTGGGTAAGGTTCTAAGTTAAACATGTACTATAAGAGAATCCTAAGTCTATCCTAGGGTCGGGTAGGGATAAGACCGATGGAAGTAGGAGTCGCCTAATTCCCTAGTTGCACATGACCATGGGGTCGGGAGGTAACAACTGTCATTGTCTGAGGACCATGGGTTAGGATATTAATCACTTTCATGAACTCATGGGACCCAAAGGGCAGATGAGTAGGGCACTCTCTAGATGCATGATGGAAGAGGGATGACCCCAAAAGTGTCGGCACCCTATAGACCTAAAGGAGATGACCAAGGATAGTGTGGTGACCCAAATACGTTTCAGACCAGTTTTCCATGGAAGTAATATGTGATATCAAGATGATTGTGAAGTAGAGACATAAGTTTCACGTTTCAACTTAGATTTGAAGGTGTACTGGCAATGTGCGATGCATCATCTCTACTCTTGGAACAGGAAGAACTTTGTGTTTGGACGACTGCCAAATGCTTATTTCCTCTTGTTATGGGAGGTAGAGATGGGACAGTACGCATGTCGTACACCAAGGATAAAAAATGATCTGAGTTTGAACATTGCTATAAGGTATGAGGATAGAGATGATAACATACCTTTGTGGAACGAATGATACATGGATGGTTTACAAAAACTAAGAGTATTAAGGAAATCATCTTGTGAGGAGGTTTTATCATGAGTTATGTGGAATTTGCAGGTAATACAAGGTTGAGTTTGATAATCAAGAGGATGAGCTCAGAGTGTTCTGATGAAGATAGACTCAGAGTTTGAGATGAGATGATAAGTGGAATACATGGAGGTGTATGTCTTCAACATTACCTAATACCTAAGGATAAAAAGTGGTAATGAATGCTCTGGTTGAGATCTAGCTGCCTAGTTTAGCTAGAGGCTAGAAGAAGTTGAGGTTGTTTGGCTAACCCTAAGTTTGGAAAGAAGATGTGTTTTGGCTAACACTTGGATGTAACAAGATATGTTGAACAAGTTAATGGTTGTTTGGTTAGCCAATTTAGACCTTGATGTAGTGAAAGGATGGTGATAGAACCTCGGATACACTTCTTTGTATAGGAAGGTAATAAAACCCTAATGAGAGTGGTTTAGGGTTTCTAAGGCATCAATCCTGAGGAATCGTGACATACATGAGATCATGGTTTTAAGATCACCATACACCGTTATACTACAAAGATAGTAAGTGACAGTAGCACTTTGGGTGCTTAAGATGAATTGCAGGTAGTATGTTTCCATGCATGATAGTGGGTGAAGGATGAACACCAGTAACCCAGTGCTTTGACGTAGAGGATAAAGAATCCCTGAGAAGGAATGGGAGTTCACCACTTTGTATGTTGTGGTAAGTCTCCCCTAGACAAGAAAGGTCAAGATACAATGTGGGTTATGGTAGATCACCTTACCTAGATGACATGAGAAACAAAGAATGATGTCAAGGGACAGATTCGGTTGGACTACATAAGAGAGAGAGATGGTTCAACTACACCATGATGTGAGTTCAAAAGTTCTTGAGTGTGACCTAAAGGTTCACTCACATGAGGTGGAAGTACATACCTGAAGAACTCAATGTTAGTATAGTTTAACACCCCATAGTCATGGTTAGTATGATCCAGACTAGAGGGTCTGATGAGAGCATGTGTGCTCATTCAAGGTGATACAAAGAGACATTTCTTAAGATGTGATGTTAACCACCATAGCCTTTGTCGAGATGAAAGAAGTTTTATAGGGAGGTTGTGTCAGTCACCACTTCTTTAAGATGATGTTGGTGAAGGAGGCCTCACAAAGGTCAGAAAAGAACCACAATGTGTGCAGATGAAGTCTCTTTGATCATGTAATGGCTGAGAGAAAGCCCAGTGGTGACATGAGTCATGAGCTGATGCAAAGCAGACTGACATGCAGTTCACTGTGGGAGAATATGTGATGTGAAAATCCGACCCCTCTAAGCTACAACTGAGAAAGCTGAGTCCCCGATAGATGGGTCCATTTGAGATGGATTGGTGGATATGGTTGTGTTTAGCCTTGCCCCTCAGGATAACATGAAGTGTCATGTGAGTCCGATCTAGAGCACTATATGAGGTACCCAATCCATGTGCAGAGTCCTGAACCTATTCAGCTTTTGAGAGGCTGAAATGTCATGAGTCACCTATGAGGGTACGATATACCAAGGTAAGAAAGAACTCAGATGGAAAAATATGAGATGATGAAGGTTTTTGGGAAGCACCATGGAAAGGGTAAGGCCACATGGGAGCCATGATGGACATATGAAAGGCTTATCCAGAATTGTTTGTTTGCTTGGTGGAATTTTGAGGGCAAAATTCCTATAAGAGGGGAAGGATGTTACAAACCCAATTTTGGGTTCATTTGGTGAGAAATGTAATTTCTCATATTAAAGATATTTGAACAAAAAATGATATAATTTGTTTGGAATAAGTGGATTTCATTTACAATGGCCTTGATGATTGTGTTATGGGCTTTATTGGTTATTGGGCCCAAATAACAAGAAAATTCAATTAGTGAATGAATAATTGAATATTTGAGAAAAGAAAAATGTGGAATCCTATGTAAGGCAAATCCAAAGAGGGATTTCGTGCCTCTTGGGTTCCTTGGGTTCCAAGGAGTCCAAAGTTGCATAAAGAGTGTAATAAGAAAAGAAAAGATCAATTAAGTATTTCTTTATTAAGAAAGAAATTGAAAATATTGATGAAATGTGGAAAATAAGTGAAAAGAGGTATAATTGAGTAATCCTTGGTGGAATTTTGTATCCCAAGGATTCCTATTGTTTAAAGGAATACCAATGAGGAAAATAAAAGAGAAATAAAGATAAATCCTCAAAAAGAGATATTTCAATGAGAAATAAACAAGATAATGTGAAATAATGCATACTGATGCATTTAAGGATAATGAGTATTCCTTAAAAAGGGATTTCAAATTATTATAGTTTCTTGGGATCCAAGGAGTCCCAATGAATAAAGAGGAAAGAGAAAATACCTATAAAAGAAAATAAGAGAATAATGTAATACATTATTAATGGATTATGTGGTATTGCTAAAAAGAAAGTATTTTCTAATAAAGGAAAATAGGATTTCGTGATCAATGGTTTAAAAGAAAAGACTAAAGAGAATAAGGGAATGAATTTTCGTATTCCTAAATATCCAAGTAATAAAGAAAGTCAAAAACATAGGGATGAGGGAGAAGATTACTTCTCATTGAAGGAATTGGTTTCATAGTTGGAAAAGGACTCTTTGAGTCATATATAAGACAACCTAGGGCTTCGTTTCTCACCCCTATATAAAGGGGTAGAGCCCATGGTCGAAACCAAGGTGATTCCATGCACCCTTCTCTCTCTCCTTATTCTTGATTTTTTCTGCAAACCCTAGCCATGAGGGTGACCGTTTCCATGGGCCCGAGGAGCAGCGGTGGGTCTCGAAGGAGGCGCAAAGCTCCTGAGATAACCCTAGAAGGTTTGGTTATCCTCTCCGTGCTTCCATCCTTGAGCAGCTCGTGACTGAAGGTCTGCAACTCAGAATAGGTCATGGACTTGGCATACTCAGGAACAGCCACCCCGACTATGAGCCGAGGGTTCCCCGTGTACAACAAGGTGTGGCGGAGGCAGGGGAAGCATTCCTGGTGGCCGCCGAGGTTGGGGGTGGAGAGGAGCAGCCGCAACTTATTATAGTTCGGCGCCAAGATAACCTTCCCGAGGTTGAAGACAACCTAAAGCACGTTGGACCGTTCTGCCCTTCGTGGGCTAAAGAGTCGGCCAACTTAACCAGGGGCACGATTGTCATTTCGAAATGTTTTCAAAGCAAGGAGCAACGTTGCATGGGAGACACCTACGTGGAAGCCCCCATTGGCCCAAAGTAAGTGTTTTTGCTAAATTCATAACTAATGATTTGTAGCTTGGATAAGCACGCATAAAATATGAAAGTTGCTCATAAAAATGAGGGGAATCCATTTAAAATATAATTGAAGCCTGATTCCTGTTGCAATTCGAAAAGTAGTGTAATTTATCAACTTTAATGTATTAATGCTTAAAGAACCCTATTTTGAGTTGATTAATTTATTTAATAGGGTTTAATGAATGATTAAAGTTGATATTAGCATGTTAATGATAAAAAGGAACATTAGGGACAAAAAGAAAGAACTTTTCATATAATTAGTTAAGTTAGAGTTTCATGCACATGTATATACTTTAATGGGCCTTGAAACCCTAATGTTGGTAATTAGGACTACTAATGGCTTTAATTATTTGATTTCATGTATAGAACTGACTTTTCATGGTTATAAGCTATTTTGAGCATTAAAGTTCCTAATTTGTGGATAAATACCCTAAATATAGTAATTAGGGTTTTCTCATGAATAAAAGGTGGAATTAATGGCAAATCGAGTTCAGATGTGAATTGGACCATGATGAACTATGAATTGATGATAAATGCGTATAATGATCTTGCCATGGATTAAAAGGATAAAAATGGTAGCTTTAATGTAAAAGATGCTTAATGGACTTATTTAATGGTTAAATGTGCCTTTAATCCGAAACTGAGGATTAGATGTTGAAATAATTAGGGTTAGTGATTAATTGCGTTAAATTAGGGTTTGAAATATTAAAAGATGAAGGGAAACCCTAACTGCAATGGAAACCCTAAAAGTGGACTAGAAAACCTAGGAAGCGAGCTATATTTAATAGATCTAGATGACATGAGTAATAAAAGGGAATTGTATAATTGTTTCAGGATCTTATTGAATGCTTGCTTGCCTATTGTTGATTGGATTATTTCTGTCTCACATCAGCTTGACAACTATGTGGTTAATTATGATTAATCGTATTAGTTTCCCGAGGGTTTTTTGAATGTTTCCTCACATTGAATGCAATCTAAACAGTTTGGATGTTCATACTGCAATTATAAAGTCACTATGGCTATCACAGTTATATATACATGTGAATTCTCGCATCTACATGCCACCCTAATGGAAGATGCCATAAAGGTCAGGCCCAAGAGGGTATACCCATGAGCACCGTGAGAGGTGACTCCCAGACACCAAGCTTGGGAATGAGAAGGTGGTCTATGATGCATGACTATGGAGCACTGTGAGAGGTGACTCCCAGGCACCAAGCTCGGGATTGAGAAGGTGGCCTTAAGTTAATGGCAAAAGAGAAACCCTAGAGGGGTATGCCAGGGTTAGGGCAAAAGTGGTGGAGAATGACACATTGAAAATGTAAAGTGGCTTGTTAAATAATTTGATTGTGATTATTAAATTGTTAGCCATATTTGCAAGTTTTTGGTTGTTCCCACATACCAGTATATTTCGATATACTGACCGACGTTTTGTTTGTCGGTGTTTTAGGAACAACAATTGAAGGAACAAACAGTAAAGTGACACATTGTGGAAATAAGAAATAAAGTGCAAGGATGATTAGATAGAATAATTCAAGCTTTGGATAGATAGATTTCCAAAGTTTTCAAAGGTAAGTAAAGTTTTAATTTTATACCAAATTCCAGTTAGTTAGTTAGTAGAATTTCATAATTATTATTGATTAATTGTCGAACCTTTGATCATGTTAATTGAATAATGGCTCTGACCTTAGAGTCTCCCTTAATTGGGGGTTAGCAGGAGGCGGGGTCGTTACAAGTGTGTCTTGCTAGCCTGTCATGACCATGAGGACATCGTGTATGAGTTGGTCTGTTTGATTGCTAGTCGTGACACCCTTGATGGTGCAAGAGGCCAACATGATCTAATCCTAACCCTAAGAAACTTGTCACACCATGTGTTGCCCGTCACACCATGCGTTGCCCGTCACACCTTTGGGTGGTCTTGCCTATCACCCTCTCAAGGTAGGTTAAACCGATACACTTCTTGCATAGTTAATCTGACATTTCAAGTGTAGCTAAACCATCACCCCTTATGTATAGTGAACCCAACATTCCTAGACAAGATGGCCTAAACCGATACACCTCATGGTGGTCCAAACCGATACACCACAAGAGAGTCTAAATGAATACCTTGGGTTGATGAGGTGAAACCAATATCACATGATGAGGATTGAAGGGTATGCTTGGATACTCAATGATGTACACATATGAGCAATACATAATATAGAAGAGTGTTGTTTTGGATAATGTATGATTAATCTTAATTGCTTCTCCTAAAGCTAGTGCACCATAGGACAATGTTATTATGAGTGGACCATATTTAACCAAAGAGCTTATCCCTAAACTCTTCAATAATGAGGGAAGTAATGGATGAAGGGTTCGATTGTTGATTATCCATATGATAACCTTAATCATGGAATAATATGACCCACGTTCTCATCTTAATGAAAGATTATAATCCATGGCAAGTGTCAACTATTTGTACATTCCATGATCTTGACTTGTGGAGTGAGGTTAATGACACAAATATGTGAAGATATATGTGATGGTGATGAAAAGCCTTGTTGGAATAAAAGGTGACAACATTTGTGTAGAAATCATATAAAAAGTATAATGATCTAATAAGTGCCTTGAGGAGAGTTTGAAGTGAAACCATCTAGATTATGTAATCTAAGGTTTGACTTCACTTTGTATGATAGGTGGATAATGACTTGTATGCAGTAATAGTGTATGGGTCACATAATGATGAAATGCCACATTGGTGTAATAGTCAACATGTTTATATAATGCATTCTTATAACCCTCACATAACTTAATGAAATGATACACATATGCATTCATGAAGGGGTGATACCTAGTACTAATGGTACGGTGAGTGATTCATATCTAACTAATGTTATTCAAATCTAATCAGTATTAGAAAGGTGGGTTTTGGTGTGATTAGTGTTTGGTGGTGTAACCATGAAGTAAAACCCTAATTGGTTCTACGTGAAAAGCATTGAACCTAATTCTAAAAGTAGGTCATACTATTGAATGTGTGTGAATGGAAAGCATGATATTGTTCTCTCTCTTAAATTGCATGAATATAACCAAATGGTTTAATTGGGTGTTACAACTTGTGAGTACTTATGAAGATGGTTAAATAATATTAAGCTTTATCTATGAGCCATGATAAGGGAACACGGGAAGTATGAATATGTGAATGTGCATACTTGGTTACATTAATTAATTATAAACTCCAGCTTATGGGAGGTAGTGCATGGTAGAGATTTGAGATAGAATGATGCTTGGGGACCTTATGTGAAATCAGCAGGAAGCCTAACCCTAAATTAGAGATCTTATGATGCATTGTTTGCTTTAGTTAAAAGTGTTTAATATGTTTTAACATATTCACTCTCTGAACATAATGATTAACGGTTGTCATGGAAAGTACATGTGATGTGGCATGAGTAATACATATATGCTCAATGAGGCATGATGAGATAACCATGAATCACAAACATGATGTGATGGGTCTTAGGACCTGGTAAGGGCTTAGTGCCTCGATGAGGTGTTATCTTCTGGTACTGGAATGAGGGATTGATATCCAATGATAATATGTCGATGATGATAGCCTTATGCCCGGATGAAATACAGTGTTATGAGATGATAATAATCAATTTGTAGTTTAAACAATGATATTTGTTGTTATAATATTATGTCCTTTCTTTTGAAGGATTTGTTTGTGGTTTGTACGTTGTAACTTGATTGATGCTAAAAGAAACTTTAATTGGTCTAATTAATCAAGTGGAATCTAATCATGTAGTTTTCCCTATGCCATTGATCCATTCAATGTCAGCATTTGTTGGAAGGAAAATGAGTGACTCCTATGGGAAACTTGGAGCGCATATTGTTGAGTAGCGGGGACAGTTTGGTACCCTAATATCAAGCAATAGAGTGCAGCTTCGGGCCATAGCTTAGTGATATGTGACACAAGATTGGCTGCAAGCCATACCCTAGAATAGAGTGTGGCTTCGGACCGTAGCTCAATGATATATGACACAGGATTGGTTGTGTGTCATACCTTGATACAATGGGGTTGCGGGCCATAGCTTAGTTTCACTAGAGTCATGACATGTACCAAGGTGGGCTAGGTTTGCATAGTTGGACTATATGTCACTGGAAGCAGTTGACTTATAATGTTACTGCATGTTCACTCGTACTGACCGAGGGGGTAAGTTCATGGATTTCAACTCCTCTACTAGACCTTGTATCGCACTGATTTTGACTTAGAAATGGTTGGTTGGATTTGGATGGTACACTTCAAATCACCATGGCATAATAAATATGTAATTCACCGTGTAGTGTGCATGTATAGGATCAAACACAAAAACATTGGATGAATCCTTACCTTGCTTTTATAGTGTTTACTTTACAATAGTTATACATGTTCTACATATTCCTTTTTTAAACAATTAACTATTCTATTGCTCATTGGAAAGTGCATTTTACTACTCTATTTACTTCACACATGAGATATATGTCCTTTAGTTAATTCTATTCAATCTACTTAGTATGTCAATCTATATGCTTAGTTATCTGTGGTAATAATAGAGTTGGCAGAGAGTTATATCTCTCATTGGGACTGTTGTCTCACCCCGTTGTTAAATAACTTTTTAGGTGGACGTGCATGCCAGGTTAAAGATCATGTGGTTGAGGATATAATATGAGAAGAAAACTACACCTGGTGGATCATGGTATATGAAAAGTGTCTAGTAATAGATTCCTATGTGTCATCCCTATACACTCAGGTCCTTGGGGGTGTTCTCGATGTGTTTTGTAGACATGATGGTTGATATGTGATTTCTAGCTTGTGTGCCTCTAGTAGTATGTATATACATGTGGAACTATTATCTTATGTAACAATTTGATTGGAATATGATGATGTAGCACCTTGAATATATGTTATGAAATGAAAGTGTTGGCTCTTGTGTAATAATTCTCAGCTCATGGTGCTTGTCGCGAATTGGTTTTAATTTCATATGATTTTTGGTAATTTGTTGTTTATGGTTGATCGTGGTTTATGTTTTGAGTAATCTCACTTTGTGTGACAAAGAGTGTCATAAGAAGATAGTCTGATTCAAACAAAAAAGGATCTTGAAGATTAAAAATTGATGCCATCTTGATACATTCAAGCATTGCCATAGCCTCCCCCACCTCCACACTACAATATAGGTCTTTCTTGATAGTATGGATGGGTATCACATAGCTACTACACTTCTACACAATCCCTCCAAAATCGATACATCTGTCCTTGTACATGGCAACATGGGAGTTGATCTTCAGTGTTCCTGGTGCAATTGGTTTCCATCTATTCCTTTCCAATCTTATCTGGTTAGCAGATAGATGAGAAGACAAAATCCGAAAATGTTAGGCAATTGTATCAAAGTGCGTTGCGGAAGAAATTTGTGCATACTTGAACAAACAACTATACATACACCATAACACATCTCAACATTCAACATGTACATTATTACAACATGAATTACACTTGTATATTGAAAGAGAATTTTACAAGTCTATGAACATGTATGCTAGCAGGATCTTAGACAATAGGTACAACCTATACAACTTGCTCACATCCTATTCTTTTATCCCATTCTAGCTCTGGACCTAGAAAACATGAGAAACAAAATCATCAACAAAAGTTGGTATGTGGAATTTAAAGCTATACTATGCTGGCATATAAAATACTCAAAATTGAAGGAAGAGAAAGGAACCATTATTTAAAGGCGGAAAATCAGGTAATCCCAAGTTATTAGCCACATTTAGAATGAATATGCATTACTATGGTGGACTTAGCACAAACATAAATGGTGGGCCCTTCCCCGTGTACCTTGTACTGTAGGGATCTACCCATATACCGTGTACTCTAGGGAGGTGCTAGTCAACATTAAAGCTTTTCCTCTCTAATAGGGAGTTTAATGAGCACCACTAGTAACTACATTTCATTTATCCTCATTTATGTTCTTTTATGTTCAAGGCGGAAAATTGTCAATATACATACATCTACATCCAACAGTGAATTTCAAATACAAGCAAGCAAGTACATATATTTAACATCCAGGAAATCTAGTCATATAATTATATCCACGTACCTGAGTTCAGAGATTCATACTTATATTCTGGATCATCTACATCTCTGGTCATCACCTGATTAATAACAAATATTCATCATTAACACAAGAACATTATTAGCTTGATTATTTTGGTCCAAGCTAGGGTTTTGGTCAAACCTAGGTCAATGTGATTTTTGGATGGTGTCTAATATTTTTAGTCTGATCTATATATCATTAAAAAGGTTTGGTATGATTTTTATATTTTTCTGATAACTGGTCTATTTTCTAGAATTAAAATGAGGTTATAAACATGGAATTGGGTTTTAATGATAAATGGCCTATTATTTTGACATAATAGTTAAATATGAGTTCATATTTGGTTTCCACATTATACTAGGATTTAGTAATAATTTTCTCAAATTTAATTTCCATGGTATGCTAATTATACCAATAATATGATCTCAAAAAGAAGCATTATCATCTACAATAAAGATCATCATTATTTGTCTGTTAAAGGTCTGATCTAAGGGTCCCGTAATGTAGGGAACATTTTTCTAAGTCTAAGAGTATTTTTGGGGGATTTTTTTAGGACAATGGGGCTATTTTCTATGTATTATACAAGATATAGAAAAATCCTAGAATTTTAGATGGTATTTACCTGTATTGGCCAATCACCATTCGCCACGTGTATACTAGAGGGATGTTGCTCCTCATTTAAGATGGTATGGTTCAGGCTGTTGGGTTGGTTTGTTTTCTAGACCACCTGGGTTCGATCTGACTCAGTCTGCTCCTCTCCTTCTTGCTTTCTCGCCGCACGACGCCCGCCTGCGCCTATCGTCGTGAGGCCCTCCTATCGTTCTTCAACACTGCCTCAAGCCCAGTGTCGAGCTTCTCTTCTGCATAGCACCACTGTATCCTGATACTCCGGTGAGATGGCACCATGCCTTCTCCTCATTTTCTCAGGCCAGAAGCGATGCCTTCTACAGACGAACAATCACAGGTATTTGCCGCCGCGGAAGGGGGATCACCAAAAGGTGAGGGAGTTGGGCGTCCCTCACAGATGGGGATGGGGTCGTAGAGTTCACAGTGGCTTCCCTCAAGCCAGAAGCACCTCAGATCCCTGGCAGTGGCCACCATGGCCATGAGCTATGACTAGGTTTGCAGCAAGGAGCCCGGTGGGGAGATCTGACGAGGAAAGGAGGAGTCTTGGGCCAGAGACGTTAGCGATGAAAGCCTTGGCCTTCTCTGAGACCCTCCATGAAGTTCTAACAGCTTGGCTCTTCCAATGGCCCCGACCTCAGCGCCAAAGGTGATTTGGGGGGTAGAGGCAGAGCATAGCAACATGAAAGGGGCATCAACACTGGAGATGTTCCCTTCTCTACTCGATGATGCACAACCAGCTACGACATCACAACAGCTCGTAGGAGGCATTTTTCCATGGTGGGGTGTCTTTGTTTCTTCTTTCAGTCCCTATCTCCATGATGGAGATCGTCCAACTACACCTAGTCATTCTTTAAGCATCACAGGTTTCAGAATAGTCACTCTGGGTTTAGGGAAGCTTCCTAATCCCATGTCAGTCATAGTTGAGGCACCTACTTTCCTTCCTCTTTCCCGGTCACTACAGGCAGCGATGGGGATGAAAAGGGGAAAAGATTGGGTTCTCTCACTATGGGGCAGGAGAAGGTTCTGTCTAGGGGTCTCTGCGATTGTCTCTAAGTAACAGAGCAAATGGAAAAATCGATTCACTCCTTGATCTGATTTCTGCATGAGCATCGTTGAGCTGAGTTGAGGCTGCCTCCTCCATAGAAATAGGTAATGGGAGGAGATGAAGTCTTCATTCTCGGGTTTGTATAGTGAACAATTACTACAGGGCCACATTTCCTAGCGTTGGGCCGCACTCAAGAAAAGGATAATAAGCTGGCATGATACCAAATTTATCACAACTTAGGTACTTAATTATCAAAGAACAAAGTCTGACAATATATATACATATATATATCATCGAGTGTATTCAATTTCATATAACTACATCTCTTTGTGGGAACCACCGATCATCCTAGAATTTGGCGCACCACCCTTACATTGTGTGTTTTCTCATCCCTAAAAGCTTGAGACTAAAAATATATTATGTGATCATGTAAAGAAATCTTCAAATAACCATAGGAATAGGTGTACGAACCTTAAATAAAATTCTATTAATCATTGAGTCTTAGTTAAACAAGTCCATGAATACTCATGTGATCCTAAAACACCTTAGAGTTCATTAAATGACCACATGATACCTCAAGGTCCAACAATGATTCATATTACTCAAGGTACTCCTTCAAATACTATACCCAATATCAAACTCCTAAAATCAGGGTCATCACATTCACCCCACCTTATACAGAATTTCATCCTCGAAATTCAACTAATGTCATACTTAAGGTGAAATAGCTAGGTTCAACCTCATACATGTCACTGGTTCTAGCTTCCAGTGTTCTCATACTTCTAGATGTATCCTAACCTCTCATCTTAGGATTTTTAAGCATCTAGTACCCACCCCACCACATAAAGGTTGAAGCACCATTATGTCTTAGGCATAACGAACTGTTCTTTTCCATGTTGGGATATACATATCCCCATTCTTCTTAGAAATTAGGGTTTTTTTCATACATATGAAGTTGGGAAGGTCAGTCTTAATGTCCTTAATGTGATTTATCATCAATATCATACTAAAATTTCAGCATTAGAGGGAATTGATTTTCATAATTACATACTAGGTTTTTCACCTGATTGTATGAGACTTGTCTTCAAACTAGAAGCACATATTTAGAAGTGTTAAGGTTAGGAACTATATTTTTGATCTTATAATCTATGAATCAAGGATATCTTCATTTCAAGATCATGATTTCAAAATTATATGTTTCATGAATGATATGTACTTGCTTGCTTGTATTTGAAATACACTGTTGGATGTAGATGTATGTATATTGACAATTTTCCGCCTTGAACATAAATGAGGATAAATGAAATGTAGTTACTAGTGGTGCTCATTAAACTCCCTATTAGAGAGGGAAAGCTTTAATGTTGACTAGCACCTCCCTAGAGTACACAGTATATAGGGAGATCCCTAGAGTACAAGGTACACGGGGAAGGGCCCACCATTTATGTTTGTGCTAAGTCCACCATAGTAATGCATATTCATTCTAAATGTGGCTAATAACTTGGGATTACCTGATTTTACACCTTTAAATAACGTTTCCTTTCTCTTCCTTCAATTTTGAGTATTTTATATGCCAGCATAGTATAGCTTTAAATTCCACATACCAACTTTTGTTGATGATTTTGTTTCTTGTATTTCTAGGTCCAGAGATAGGATGGGATAAAAGAATAGGATGTGAGCAAGTTGTATAGGATGTACCTATTGTCTAAGATTCTGCTAGCATACATGTTCATAGACTTGTAAAATTCTCTTTCAATATACAAGTGTAATTCATGTTGTAATAATGTACATGTTGAATGCTGCGATGTGTTATGGTGTATGTATAGTTGTTTGTTCATGTATGCACAAATTGCTTCCGCAATGCACTCTGATACAATTGCCTAACATTTTTGGATTTTGTCTTCTCATCTCCATGGGGTTTTGAGAAGGTGAAAATCTGGGGACGTTACAACATATGTGGTGTAGCATTGGCCCTACTGTATCTCATGTAAAGATCTCATGTCTGTAGATGAAAAAATTGACATCTCTTGACTATACCCGGAAGACAATGTTGTTTTGGAAAGATCACACACCCCTTAGTATGGCTAGAATTGACTCTAAATCTTCACTTGTTGATCTAGCATAGAGAGACAGTAGTGCCTCACTTAAATTACACTGGAGTAAGTGGGGAAGTAGGTCCTTTTCCATAGTGGACAACTCGACCCTTGATTCTATATAGTTTAAAAGCATGTAAATGATTGTTTCCTTCTCAGTTATATAGACCGGGCAGGTGCCATCCACCACACAGGGCCTATCTTGTAACCTCCCTAGTGTGGACAAACCACCCATATAGAAATGCCAAAGGTCATGAGAGAGTTTTGGAGGCCATCCTGATTTCTAGATTAGGTTCTAGGTTCTATCATTGGTAAAGCGACATCTTCTTAGGAATTTCAATTTCCCATAGTGGCCCAACCAGTGGCCATTTTTATGGAGAAATGGACTTTCTGATTGAGCCACCCATATTTGATCTCTTCAAGAATCCTATGGCTTATCAAAATAGACAGAACATCCTTGAAAACAATTGCACAAAATAGGTTGTGAATATCTTCTTCCATCCAAGATGTTTTAGTTGGGTTAATAAGATCCTTAACCATGTTTGGGCCATGTGGATATATGTTATGCAGTTGTAGATCATGTAACTACTTGTGAATCCACACATAAGTCCATATATTAATGCATGCACCATCACCAACTCTCGAAGAGAGGTCTTCAAGTAGCACTGGCTTCCCCCCAAAGGCTTCTCCAAGTGAAACTTAGATTGTACCCCCTAGAAGCATCCGACAATGATGATCTTAGAAAGCATCTACCCTTCATGAATTTATTGGTGAGGGAATTGGTTTTAGTAATGAGACATCAAAAATGTTTTTCTAATAAGGCTTAACTAAATTAGTGCATGTCCCTAAACCCCATACCGATCCATGTCTTTGGTTTGCATAGGTTGATTCAACACTGCCACAAATTTTTCCTTTCTATTCTCTTGGCTCCTCAAAAGAACCTTGCAATGCTTCTTTGTATCTTGTCTAGGATACATGAAGAGATTCAAAAATTTCTCATAATATAGATGGGAATTGATCGGGCGATGGTTTTGATGAGGACTTCTTTACCTAGTTTAGACAAAAACTTTTTTTCCATCCTTAGAGTTTCTTCCTGACTCATTCCCTTATGAAATTAAAAACTTGTCTTTTAGATCTACCAATTCTTGTTGGCAGGACCAAGTATTTTCATGCTTGCCCACTTCTCTAACCTGAAGAACGTTCTTCAAGTCATGGCACAATGCTATTGAATACCTTTACTAAAAGCCACATCAATCTTATTGAGATTTATCTTTTAACTGGATGACTATTCAGACTAGATAATAAGATAAGTTATAATCAAACATTCATGAAGGGAGGCACTAACAAAAAGAAATCTATAATCTAAAAAGAATGAGTGAGATATGAACAATGAAAATCAACTAAATTTTATGCCATGAATTAATTTAATTTCAATAGCAACTGCAGTGAAGGTAGAGAAAGAATCAACACATATGATACAAAAGGTAGGGAGGGAGAGGGTCACCCAGGTGAAGTCTAAGAAGGCTTGGTCTTCATAGAATGCTATCCATTGATGGAAAGATCATGATTAACAAATGACGTAAACCAAAATTTTGACCTCCAACTAGGTCCAAAACCCAGCTTCTGTTGTACAAAATCTAGAAAACGTCATTCAACTATATCATAGGCTTTTGAGATTTACAACTTAAGTGCCAAATTACCTTTCTTATTTTTTATGTGTTTTCACTTTATGATATAGTTGATAAGAAATGAGGGAATTGTCAGTAATCATGCTTCATGCAATGGAAGAACTTCGGTTTTGCAAGATCAGGTGGTCCATCATGGCTTCAGTCTATTTGCCATAACTTTTGAGGTAATTTTAGACACATCATTGCACATAATTATAGAATGAAATTTTGACAACTCCTTTGGTTTGTCTATCTTGGGAATCAAGAAAATCAAAGTAGAGTTCTCTTTTTCAATGTTCCTTTGATCTTTCTAGCATCCCTTCATGTAGTTTGAAATATCCCTTCCTACAATATGCCAAAATTTGTGAGAAAAGATAGGCTTTATCCTGTCTGTTCCAGTAGCTTTATTTGGATGCATCTGTTTAATAGCCAAAAGAATCTCATCATCAATGATGTATTTTTATAATAGTTTTTTCATAGTATCATTGACCCAAATGATAATAACCCTTGTAGGTTCTTTAAAGGTAGTAGGGTTAGACAAATTTGAACGGGTCTTCAAAGAAGGCATGAACAATTGCTTCAATATCAATGTCTTCATTTCTCCAAACTCCATTCCTATCATTTAGGCCCTCAATAATATTTTTTCCTCCTATATGAAGCCTTATAATGAAAATAAATGGTATTCTTATCTCCTACCTTCAGGAAGTTCCTTCTAGCTCTAGCACACTGGTACATATCCTCCAATCTATGCTAGTATGCAAGGTCCTGAGAGAGCTTTCTACAATTTTGAAAGACTATATTTTCTGGTTTCTTCCTTTGTTCTTCATGTTGATATTTCTTTATATCCTTGATCTTCTATCTTATATCATAAAATATCAAATCCTCCAATGCTTCCAGCTTTGCACTGCATCCTTTTATTTTTTAGGTAGATCTTGGTAGGAATTGTCCTCCCAGAATTTAGTGATTATTTCTCCACAAGCTTCTTCAGCTAACCACATAGGTTTGAAATTAAAAAAAATCTCATGTTTCTTCCTTTTTAGTTTCCTTATGTCTATAGAAGTGACAATGGGGGCATGATCTGATTTGTACATGGGAAGATGGAAGACTTTACAATACATAAATAGTTGTCTCCACTTAGAAGTGGTTGGGGCCCTGTCCAACCTTTCTTTGACAAGAGTGTATATGGACAGACCTTTTGCACAAGTAAAAGGGTCACTAGAGAAACCCAGATCCATCAGACTACAATCATCAATGGCATCTCTAAAATCCTACATCCACCTATCGGGCTCGGGTGGACCCTAACCAATTTCTTCTTGTTTGAGATAATTTCATTAAAATCCCCCAAGAAGATAGCCAAAAGGTCAAAGTTTTTCTTCAGACTACTCATAAGACTCTAGGTGTTTTTCTTGTATTATTGTTTAGGCCATCCATAAATGGCCACCGCTTTCTACTATGCCTTCCTCATTTTCTTTGACTAAAGATTCCACTTGATGTCATAAAAAACATTCCACCTAAACATCTATGTCTCTCCACCAGAGACCTAAGAAACCCAATCTTCCCACACTTGAGACACAAAGGATGATAGTCAACCCACAATCTCTCTTGATTTTCTCTAGATGTGTGTTAGTAACCTTAGTTTATGAGATGAAAACTAGGTGTGGGTTCTCTCTCCAACACCAGTTGTAGAGAGAACTCATATTGTTGGGTTTACCTAACCCCCTAATAGTTCCAATTTAGTATTTTCATGGTGTTTTGCAAGTTGGTCCATGCCAACTCCCTCTACTTTAGTAAGATTTCACCCTAATTCATGTGCCTACTCATCTTCTTCTCCTAGTTGTGTCCGTGTTGGATGTCTCACCCGACCACTTTCATCATCAACTTCCCTGGAGAAGTTAAAAAAACTCCTCTATTCCCTAATCATTTATTATCATGTAACAATTTGGGTTGGGTCTCAATACCCTGATCTGGGACCTTAACTCAATAGTAGAGTTGGGTTCTTGATCCCATCTTGGTAAGGATTCCCATAGATCCCCAAAACCTAGTTCTTATGGTCTAATATACACTAGATCTTCCCCCACAAAGATCCAACTAGACAAACCCATTTTGCCACCCCAAGATGGGCATCATGGGAGGTTTACTTTGTTTAGGGAACCTATTTATATGAGTTAGGTTTTTACTTTTTATATATGTCTTACTCATCTTAAGGATTTCACCCACAAGGATTACACTTAGCTTCACATGAATTTCCATACATAAGAAAATTATGGTTTCCTCACTATCATACTACTTACCAAGCCATTCACCAAATATATCATTATTGTGGGCATTCACATTGAGCATATATTCCATTAAATATCTACATGTAGCATCATCTGCATCATCTTATCATGCCAATCACTAACAATTCTATAACAAAAAAATCCAACCTTTTCTTGCTTCAAACCTCATTTATCATAATCTAATGAATATAAATCTAGCCTTTGATTATGACATTACTCACCATCAAGGAAAATTAGATGGTGTTTCCACATTTTGTCATAGATATAAGGAAAGTTTACAATGCAATTTCATATTCTATTCAAGAGTATATGATTTAGGCTTATATTTTATTTTCATAGCATAGGAAAGTAAGAACAACAAGTCTACAAATCTCTTTATAATGGGAAACATTCTAACTCCATCCTTTATCATCATTATAGGTAAATTACATCTTAAAAATGCATAAAGAAATGTAGAGAATCAGGAATCCTAGGTTGAACTAATGTTTTCATCGATCCTAACTCCTTTCTTCTTACACTACCATAAAAATCCAATCATTTTTATGACACTCTCCATATTGTCCATCATCTACATTTATGTGCCTCCCCTTCCTAGTTGTTACTTTAAAACATCCTCCTCACCTTGACATGCATGATACCTATCTCCCACAGCCCGCAACACCAATAAAATCTTCCTTTTGGTCTGAGGGTATTGTTTCTTTTTCACACCAATTACTCATTTTGGTGAGAGAGCATGAGTAGGAAGAGAAATAAAGTATGAAGAGGGTTATGAGGAAAAAGAGTATGAGAGAGACTACGTGTATCAAACAAGATATTCTAATCTTCGTGGAGAATTATATTATTCAACATATGATCAACCTAGATGAATGATCAAGGAGTAATAGGTGTTGGGTGATCCAGAGAGGGTGTAGTGGACTAACAAAAGAAATCTTCTCTTTATACCATAGCCATCAAATCTATCATAGCTACAAAATGTTAGTGGAAAAAGACATTAGAAGATATAAAGGTTATGCATGTGTTCATAGTAGTTGTTCAACAACTAGACATGTCATATGTTAGCTAAGAACATGATCTTCTAGATCTAGATCCAGAGTTGTCACCAAGAAATCTGGAAGGATAAGAAAGAGATTTGGATTTGTCACCAAGTTGTTGCATGGTTTTCTTCTTATGGAATAGTTTCTGCAAGACTCCACATGTGTGCCTCGGCCTCTACTTTGTCCATGTGGATGAGAAATAATGTCATGTACCACCTTGACCCCCAAGTCAAAAAGGAATAGTAGTTGTTGATGTTTTAGTTGTCCTAACACTCCCTTGCTAATCCTATATTGAGCAACATTCCTTTGCGTGAATTTCTCTCTCCATGAGAGAAGTTTCACGATCGACATGTTTCATAATTTGTCTTAAATGTTGTGTCTCGCAATTTGGGATGTTCCATCTTAACATAGGAGATTCCTAGTCTTAGAAAACTAGTTCCAATTCCTTTCTAATTGCATTCGCAAAAATATTCCATGATGAAAAACTTATACTAGATTCTAATTTCCTACTTAGATTACCTGATTGGTCGGTCACAGTCATGTTAGGCACTTTGATCACGTGATCGGGTTAGTTGACCGACCAAACAAGATAGTTCATATCTCAAACTAAATTGGTAAGACTTAACTTGTTAATTGTGATCGCCCGTTCAAGTTTCTTGGTCATCTAATCAACATTAGTCTAGTGGAAAAATTAGTCAACCAATTGGTCTATTGCCCGAACCAATACAATTGGCCGAATGGACATTTTTGCCACCCAATCATTGGGTTAAAGAGCATGTTCATGATTTAGAATCATTCTAATCATATGTTTGATTGTGAATTTCAATTCCCTTATCAATTCTTATATGTGTGACCCGATAGGTTCACAATTATGTTTACAGTGATGTTCAAAACAACATAAGAAAAGATTGATTTCTAGACATACATCATTGCTAAAAAGTAGTAGGATGAGTTGGAGAACAACTACAATCTGTGAAGTGACTAATGTTACCATGACCACATAATCCCTTTAACACATCCAAACTGAAACCAAGGCATGGAATGTAATCCTCTTAATATCAAATCTATGTTCCTTGAACTAGAGCATACTATTATAGATAATGTGAGCTCAATTTTGTATATTGACTCACAAGATCATGGCCATGCATTTCATAGTCTCACTTATCAAGTGGTTCAACATATCACTCCAAAGCAAGGAGAAATTCCATTCATCACTCATAGTATTCTCCACGTGTATCAGTGTACTGAATAACCACCTTTTGGTGACTTGTATTTAAATCAAGTTCATCTAGTCTCAAAGTAGACATAATAACATGTATTAATGTAGTAACTTAAAGTCTAAGGATCACAGTCACCATTGTCACATTGAAATATGACTCTGGCATTTCATTACATGACTTACATGTGTCAATCTGAAGGTGGTTCTATCCATTACAACTTGTTCTCTAACAAGTACCCATGCATTTGAGGTGATATCCAATTTCATGAATATAGAGACATCATCACTCACCGTACATGCTAGTCTTTTGTATTATATTTGTCCTATATTTCCACAAATAATAATTGACTAGGTACATAACAAAAATGAGTAATATTATTATACATATGATTTCAAATTTAGGTCCTTAACCTAAACCATATGTCATCAAGTCAAGACATTTTTAGGGCATCATTAGGTTTATCCATTATCTCAATATCAAAACAAACATATAAAATGGAAAGGCCTTATATTAATAATCAAATCAAGTACAAAATATCCCTTTTACAATCATCACAGGCAAGCTCTAAATATATATAACCATCAGTATCCCATTTTTACTAGAGCCAATAACTCATTAACCTAAGTCCAATCGATCTAACATGAACATTATGTATCTTATGTGAAAATGCTTTAGTTATAGGATTGAAAATTCTTTAGTTAGAGGAATGTAATCCTCTTGATCCGTATTGTTGGGAAATATGCGATTAGATAGGAAGTGGAAACAAAAAAAAAAATCCATATTCCCCATAAACTAGTAGACCGCGTCAACAATTATGTAGTGGGAAGGATAGTTTAACAAGGTTAAACCTAGTCCTGGAGCAAGTCCCATGACTAATCCCTCATTGATGTTGTGCAACTTTCTTCTAGTTGCACTCAGACTGTGTCTGCATCAGCTCCTGGTCTCCACCATGGATAGCAGAGTGGTGTTGTCCTCCTAGTGGGAAAAGGATCCAAACCTCTAGAGAAGTCCACACAGATTTCCTAGAACTCATGTCATTATACTAGAATAGATAGGAAGGAGTTGTCCCTCCCCTTGGTGTACTAGTCAATGGGCTAAGATAAATTCAAAATGTAGACTGAAGTTGCAACAACTCCTTCTCTACACAGTCCACCCTTAGCCTTGCATAAAGGCTTTACTTCTTATCAGATCCCACACATCAATGTATGTTAGATCTACATCTGGTATCACATACAAAGATGAAAAAGTAATCAAATGTATCTTATAATGTTTATACTTGAAGTGGAGGTCTTTATTCCTTCCTTCTTCTTCTTTAATTCCTCCAGGAAGAGAGGGTAATTCCTTTTCCATTGTCTAGGATGGTTATAGTGGTGACAATTGCCTCCCTTCTTTACTGCTCTGTTTGCTTTGAGTGCTAAAGAGTTGGGTTTTCAGCTAGATTTTGAACTCTTCTTACCTTTGCCTTTTCCTTTAGACTTTCTCTTTTTCTTGTTGATCATCATCAAAGTCTTGGGCTTGTTTTTCTTCATTAGTGCATCAGTTGTTGTCAACATGCCAAGTAACTCTTTCAATGGCTTGTCAGAGTCAGTCATGTTGTAGTTCATGACAAACTGACTATATGACTCTAGAAGAGAATGTAGAATCACATCAGTGGCCATTTGTTGACCCAAGGAAAATCCCAATCTAGAAAGGATCTCCACATACCCAATGAGATTGTGTGCATGAGGACCTACTAAATCTCCTTCTATCATGTTACATTTGAACATTGCTTTAGAGACATCATATCTCTCATGTCTTTCCTACTCTTCAAACATGTTTTAATATGTGTGAACATCTCAATAACATCCAATGTTCTCATGTTGTCTTTGTAACTCATAGCTCATGGAGCACTAAATTAGAATTTGACATCAACGGTATCTTCAATGTGCTTCTTGTAAGCATTCCTGACAGCCTTAGGTGCATTAGTAAGAGGGTTCATCTGGGTATGGTGTTTCCAGGACATAAAACTTGTGCTCCTATGTGAGAATGATTCTCAGTTTCCTGAACTAGTCATGGAAGTTATTCCCACTTAACTTGTCATTTTCAAGTATTGATTGCAAAATAAAAGTTTTTGTTGTGTCTTGCCATTTGATTCCACAAATTTAAATTTCCATTTTTTTCAAAAACTCATCTTTGATTTGATTTGTATAAAATTTGATGATGTTTAATTAGGCCTTTAATTAACTATCTCTCTCATTATTTTATTCAAAATGACAATCCTCAATTATAAATTTAGAAGATTTGTAGCACACAAACTTCTAATGAACCAAGATCCAAAATAATTCAATTATTACCTGGCCAACGCCAATGTCCATAATCAATCATTAAGGTAGGCAATGTTTGCTAATTACATCTTATGAAATTCTCAGATAGATGGTATGCACAAATCTTTTCCATAATCATCTACATTACTCTAGGTATTGAACCCATTAAGGACACCTAGTTAATCCTGACCCAAAAGACATCACGATAGAAATGTGCTCTACTTTGACATAACCTACATATCTACCATCACACATCCACGAGATGGATGACACACCATGCTTGGGCGTAACCTATGCTTGGTTGATCAAGATTTTCATGTGTGTTGCTTATGGAAAGCATCTTAGACTTAATTTGTTTGATTGAGGGATTTTATATATCATATATATACATATACATATCCAATCAACACATACTAGTATGTATCATATACATGCTATATCCCACAAACATAAACATGCAATATAAAACATTAGAGATGGTTATGGCCATACTAATGTAATTCCTTAGAGCCACAAGGAACTACAACCACCTAGGTCTACATCACATGCATGAATGTGTTGTTGGTTTGGATTTGTGCTTGAAGCAAACTGGGTTAAAAAGTTCAACCCTTAAACTGATCGACTCGCCTCTTGGTCAGTCGGTTGGTCTATCAGGCCGGTCGTCTGGCCTCATGTATAAGAGATGTTTGGACACCTCCAAACGGTCAGTTAGGACCACTAGTCAGTCAGTTCACTCCTCCTACGATCTGCCCTCCTCGATCCTTCAGTCGGTCGACTTGTCACGTGAAATGGTTGGCTTGCCTGACACTGATCGCCATCTTCGTTGTGGAAAGAAAAGAGTTTTCCTATTGCTATTAAGCTTACTACATGGTAATGAGAAACCTTGAGTTACATTCAAGTGGAACAAAGGTAGGAAAGAAAAATACTTTTACATCTGGTAAAATAAGGTAGAGGATCGATATGCAAACTGAGATATAATAGAAACAAAGCAAACCATTCAACCACATACAAATATTTGGGTTATTGGTGATAACCTTGCTACACAAAAACCAGCGAAACACACTTTTACGGAGACACATGTAAATTTCATACATGTGTGCGTGTATATATATATATATATATATATATATATATATATATATATATATATATATATATATATATATATATATATATATATATCTGTGTGTGTGTTTGTTTATATATATGTGTATATATATGTATATATAAACATATATATATATATATATATATATATATATATACATATATACACACACACATACATATATACATACATATATATACACACATATATATATATATATGTACATATATATACATATAGATATATATACACATATATATAGATATATATATATATATATACACATATATGTATATATATACATATATATGTATATATATAGATATACACATATTATATGTATATATGTATATATATATATATATATATATATATATATATATATATATATATATATATATATATATATATATATATATATATTAGTTTGGGATCATATATGGTCTTTAATCAGATATGTGCATTAGCCAGTTTAAGTATTCACGTCATATGCAATAAATAAATGATGAAAATGGAAAATCTGATCATATTGATTATCCCAAAATATAGTAAATTGACGTGACTCGGATACCACTGTTGGGAAATATAAAATCAAATAGGCAGCAGAAACAAACAAAAAAATTATCCATATTCTGCATAAATGAGAAGATCCCGTCAACAACTATGTAATAGGAAGGATGGTTTAATGAGGTCATACATGGTTCTCGAGCAAGTCTGGTGACTAATCCCTCATTATTGTTGTGCAACATTTTTCTAGTTTCACCTAGACAAATTTGCAGCAGCTCCTAATCTCCACTACTAACAGAAGGCTCACATTGTCCTTCTAGCAGGGAAAAGATTAATGCCTCTAGAGAAGTTCACATGGACAGCCTAAAACTCTTGTCGTTCTACAAAATAGATAGGAAGGAGTTGTCCCTCCCATTGGTGTATTAGTCACCAACTTGCTCTCTCACAATTGTTGTCTCTTGCTATCCCTCCCTTTATAGGGTAGGACTTGATTAGGCTCTCAATTAGTTACCACAACCAGAGAGGACAAACAATTGTCAGAGGAAATTGAGTTGTGTCTGAGAATCCCTCAATACCCCTCTATCTATAGGGGGTTAGGGTCAGAGTGTTAGTAGAAGGAACCATAATCCCATAAAAATTCACAACCTACGATAGGAGAAATGGTCGATTCACATGGAAAACTGATCGATTGGTATGCAAGCCGATTAGTTCACCAAGTGAAATGGTCGTTTCATCATATTTCCCAATCGCAATTTATTGGCAATTTTAATCCTTTTAATGCACGACATGATGTTACCATTAATCCTTGATTCAATCGAACCGAACCATGAACCAGACATATCGCTTCATGACATAGTCGTCTTGCAAACTCGAACCAATTGATTCACTAAGTGAAGCAGTCGTTTCATAACCTGGTTCATCCAGAATTAAGACAATGCAATTTCTAATCAACCTGACACTCCAACCAGTCAATTCAGCACTTGAACTTGTCATTTGGGAGTCCAGTCAGTTAATGTTGCTTGAATTAAATACCTAAACATTTTAGCAATCAGTTCAATTATCATTCATGATTAAGCTCCTCTTCTAGGTGTATCCTAAGTATGTGACCCTATAGGTTCCCATTTACGTTGGTAATGAAATTCCATAACTAGTTTATGACATCACAAGCAAAGAGAGGTGTCTAGTCACACATCATTGCTACCCAAGTAAATGGAAAGTTGGAGAACAACTTCAACCTACAATCTGTGTCAGATATTACAGTGATTGTCTAAGTTCTTTGTCTTTGATATCTGGAATGAACTTGAGGCATGGAATCGTCATCCTCTCATTGTTCAATCCATGTTCCTTGAACTACAACATAGTGTGTGAGATGCATGTGACATCAATATCATATATGGATTCACATGTTCATGTGCATTCTTTTCTCAATCTTCCCTATCAAGTGGCCCAAATATCAAACTCCAATAGGAGGAAAAAAATCCCATCTACATCAGTTACTGTCATCCCCATGTATCACAGTGCACCTAATCATCACCTTTATGGTAGCCCTTATTCAAGATTATGGTGGATGATGTCAAAGTACATTGAACGACATGTGATGAGTTTAGTGATTTCAAGTCTAAGAACCAAAATCACCACCTTCACTATGCGAGATGACTATGACCACCAATTATGGCTTCCATGTATCACTCTCAAGGTGAGTTTGTGTTATAATTATTCTCCAACAAGTAATTATATTCTTGGTTTGATATCACATATCATGACTAATTAGATTCTGTCATCAACCAACACACACTCTTGTCTTACTTGTTATTGTTGTGTACCAGACTTCCACAATAACATCTTGCTAGGGATATAATAAGAATGTACATACTCTTAACATTTGTATGATCTCATTGTTCAGGTCACATACCAAAAGACATACGTCATTGAGTAATGTCATTGTTTAGACATTCATTATGTTTCCTCATTATCTCATAATTAAAAGAAATAGAATAATTTGGAAGATTTCCTTTGTATTATTAATCAAATAATTCATAATATATGCCATCACAATCATCATATGATTGGCTCTCTGGGCATACATACCAACCCATATTGCTTCCTTTTGTATGATGGAAGCAACAATGTACTCATACTTTATTGTAGAATCAACCACTATCTCTTTCTTGGAACTCTTCCATATAATATCTCTATATTTTAGGCAAAAGACAAATCCAAATTGTGATCAGTAATTGTTCTTGTTAGTTTGGATATTGCATCTAAAACCTTTTACAATCAACTCTTTTCACTTCCATATATTAGGAATTTATCCATAGTTATTTCAATGTACTTATGGATGTTTTGGACTGATATCCAGTGACCATCACCCAAATCTAACTAATAATTGTCCATCATGAACAAAACATAGAAGACATCTAGGTGTGTACATATCATGGCATACATGATAGATTAAATTGGTGAGGAATATGGAATCTTGCTCATGCGCTCCCCCTCTTCCAAAGAGTTGGGACATTGAGTTCTAGAGAGACTTATTCCATGAGACATGGGTAAATTTACTCTCTTAGAATTATGTATTCTAAACCTCTTTATCATTTTGTCAATGCATGTAATTTGGCATGTTACAAGTATCGTTCTATATCTTTCTCTATAGATCTTGATTCCTAGAATATAGAATTGTTCACCTAATTCCTTCACAAAGAAGGCATTTCCTGGCCATGTTTTAACCAATTGTATAGAAGGAATGTCATTTTTACATCAGTAGTATGTCATCTACACACAAAAATATATATACAATCATGATCCCAAAAACCTTCTTTTGGACGTACGGTTCATCTCCATTTTGGATAAAGTTAAACTATTTGATTATCTCATCATAATGAGGATTGCAACACTAAGATTCTTTCTCCAATCTATAGAATGACTTTTTTATCTTACATACTATATTGGCTTCATTTGGAGTGATAAAACTGTCATGGTGTGTCATGTACACATCCTCTAAAAGATTCCCATCTATGATAATAGTTTTAAAATTCATTTACTAAATCTCATTGTCATGATAAGATGCTACAACAAGCATAACCCTGATGGATTTAATGATGGCATCTGGTGAAAAAGTTTCATCATTGTCAACACCAACAAATATACCCTTGTAGGTTTGTATATTACCATACATGTTGATATTCTTCTTAAAGAACCATTTGTACCCTATGATTTTTACCCCTTCAAGTGGGCCACCATGGTAAATACATTGTTGATATACATGGATTCCATCTCAAACATCATGGCTTCAATCCATTTCTTAGAATTTAGTCCCTCAAAGACCTCATTGTACGTTGTTGGCTCATCATCCTCGATGACAAACATATCCTCTTCTTCAGTCACAAGAAATCCATATCTCTCTAGCTCAGGACTTTCCCTACTAGAGTGTAACACATCACAACCTAGTATCTTGAACCTAGAGACCCCTAATCCCTTGGATGTGATACTTGTATGTTTACACCCTTAGTTTTGGCCAAAAAAGGATATAGATAAATCATAATACACTCATGAACATTAACTTCATTTATAATGAGTAAATCTAGATAAGGTTATATGAAATTATAATCATACCCTATATTCATAAACCCTTATATAGTGATTGTAAGGACCCTAACCTCCGTTTAGGGCTTATCCTGTTTGCTTTGCTTAACCCTGATGTTTAGTTGCTTGCTAATCACTTTTAGTGGTGATTAGGGTTTGTTGGTGCTTTGTTGAGAGCTGGAGGTGCTACTTGCAATCTACCCAAGTTTAGGGTTTGTAGGCAAGTTTGTCACCTTGTGAGGTGTTCCTCCCTCTCCTTGCTTCCTCTGGTGTTGAGAGGAAAGGTTGGTCTTGTTGCTTGTGTTGCCTTGGACTTGGATGAGCTTGTTGGGCCTTGTGGTGCATTGCCTTTGCCTCTTTGGACCTTGTGTCGGGCAGAAGTGTGCTTGTGTCGACCTAGTTGTGTTGCCCAAGGTGTGTGTCGGCCATGGTGTGGGGGTGTGTCTCCCATGGACCCTTTGACCTTCTTTGACCTCGTTTGTGTCACCACTAGTGGACACTTGGAGCTTGATGCTTGCATGTGGCGATGGCCTTGGACATGTGTTTAGGACATGTTAGAGTGGTGGCTTTGCACATGGACAAGTGTCCCTAGGTGGGCGGCACCTTGCCTTGTCTTTCCTTGGTTTCTCCTCCATCCTTTCCTATATATGTTCTCCCTTTCTCTTGCTAAGGATCCCTTTAGTTCCTTAGTTTCCCTCTCCCTTGGTGCACGACACCCCTCTTCCTTTGCAAGCTTGGTGGTCGATCCTTGCCTTGGAGTCTCATTCTTCCTCTAGTGGTGACTGAACCCTAGAGTGCCTTGCTCTACTTCCTTGGTGGTGCTAGGAGTTTGGAGCTTTCTTAAGGCGGGTTACATAACTCCTAACCCTAACTACATTACCATCTTCTATGTTCTTGTTTGTATGTTTCTTGTGATCATATCGTCTATGTTTTTTGTTAGTTGATTTTCTTGCTTAAGTTGTCCTTGTTGGCCGAACCTATGTTCTAGGGTTTCTTGGTGAGCAACACCCCTTTCACTCCTAGGTCTAGAGGAGTGAGCTTGAGTTCTAGTAATATGGGCAATACTCCTCTCTCGTCTAAGTTGAGAGGTGAGCTTGTTTTCTAGTGGCTTGAGCAACACCCTCCTCTCACCATGGACTTGAAAGGTGAGCTATGTGGTGGATGTGGACCTTGGTTGTGGTTGTTCCTTGAGTTGCCTGATTGGTGATAAGGAGTGTGCAAGACCCGACTCTCTTAGTTGTTGAGAGGTGAGCATCTTCTTGATCCACTAGGGTTGTGTTGCCCTTGTGCTTGAGGTTGATGATGACCTTGTGGAGTGGCATCTTGGCCGATATAGTCTAAAGGTTGATGCTTCCTGATATCCTCCTTTGGTCTAGAGCTTGGGTCGATAGGTTGTGGTGTTGTGATGGGCATTACACCCCTGGTCCTTGCCTTGTTGTGTCGGGTGTCACACTTAGCTGAGTACCCTACCCGACACACATAACCTAGGAGTGGCTTGGTGTCTTTATATCTTGGATGTTATAGAGTTAGTTGCTACCTCGGTGCTGGGCGTCATGACTTAGTAGTGATGCCCGACAGAGTGTCACATAGTATCCCTAGCCACTGCACATGGATGCCCGATGGAGCATTGCACGAAACCGAAGTGCACGACACATGTGGTTGCACGATATGCATGGGTGCACGATATGCTTTGGTTCCCTGATGCATGATGCGCCATTGCACGACATGGTGTTGCACGTTACACCGGTTGCACGACACGCCTTTGGGCTGATCTGCACGCTATGCTGGTGGCCATTTTGCTTTGGTTTCCCGACACATGAGGTGCACGATACAGTGTTGCACGATACACCCTAGGTGCTGCTCGTTATCCTTATAGGGTGCTTGACCGTTGTGAGGCTAGAGTGTTGGGCAATAGGGGAGAGTACCCTGCTCGATACTACCTTTGGTGAGGGTATTAGGTGTTTCTAGTAAGGGTCTTGTTCCTTATATGGAAAAATGATATGCTAGATCTTGTTTCATGTTGTCACATTTGGCTTGTGATGGTAACCCTTGATATGATTGAGGTAGTAGACTATATCTATGTAACTTAACATGACTTTACATATGTTTATGATAATCTGGAATGATATGTATAGTGATGAGATAATGGTAAGCATATAAGATGCTTTACATGATGATATGGCCTGTGTCTGTGGTCACAGGTTGAGGCATGGATGACAAAGTATATAATCATCAATGTTGCCCTATGTTTGATAATATGGTCTTTTTGTTTATCCATGATGATTGTGCACACTAACCATGCAGGTGATGCATAGCCAGGTAAAGGGCTATGAGGGATATATGTATGTGTAACACTGCTTGATGGTTACTCTTGATGATGAGATAACATGCATGATGTGTTTTGGGTTTGAGGACCTGAGTTTGGCTAAAGTGCCTAGTTGAGGTGTTATCCTCTGATGATGATCTGGGATTGATATCCCAAGTGATGATAATGCCTGTTGAGGTAGTGGTTTCTTGTGATGGGGGATTGAGATCCCATAATAACATGATGATGGTAATAAAAATATAGTTTTATGTTATGCATGTGTTACAACTTGGTTGCCTCAACCATCCACTTAAAATGTACTAAATAATCACAGTGGAACATATCATGTAGTTTGCCCTGGCCATAGAACCATCATCATCAGGAGCTGGTGATGGTGAAATGCGTTCTCCTGCCGGATAACCCAGAGCACATATTGTTGAATATGCAAGGTTTCTCCTAGCCTAAAATAGAGAGGACACAAGTGCAACTGCGGTTGCAGACTCAGAATATATATAGAGCATGGTGAACAGGCCCATGGCTCAGGATATGTGATACAGGAGCATGAATGCGTTCATGACTCAGAGCACGGTGAACAGGCCCGTGGCTTAGATATACTAGCATCGAGACCTGTACCGAGGTGGGCTAGGCAGAGGGTAGCCTGTGAGAGCTGACCCTGTGGCTGAGGCCACTTAAGCATGAGACTGTGGTCCTGCTTGTGTTGTACTCGTGCACTGACCACGAGGTGGGAGGTCATGGAGTCTGGCTCTTCCATTGACCTTGTATGGCACTGGCTTGGGTTTCACAACCGAAGGTTGGATTTGAGCGGTACAGCTCATTTCCTCAGGGCATAATAATAATAATAATAATAATAATAATAATAATAATAATAATAATACGTAATTCAGCCGAATAGTATTTACTGCTTAAGGCAAAACACGTAACATTGTTTGAGGCCTCGCTTGAGTAGCTGATCTTATTATACTTGAAGTTACTTATACGTTCCTTATGTTACATGGTAAGATCTTATAAATCTTATCTTGTTAATCATGTTCCATAATGAAATACTTGCGTACATGCCTTACGTACATCTTGGTAAGCTAGGTGGTATGAATAGCTTTACTTTATAGACTGCTCTTGTTATATCTTCTATCAATTACCTGCTGCTTTTGCTTTAATCTTCCTTTGGTTTTATGGTTTTGGCGGGGAGTTATGTTTCTCGTTGGGACTGTGTCTCACCCCGCTGGTTTATAACCTTTTTAGGTGTTCGAGCTAGACGTGGTGGTGGTCGCGGAGTTGCGGCCGAGCAGCAAGAAGAGCAGTAGAAGGCAAGAGGTGGACATGCTGTTGTTTTGGTTGTTTTGTAATAGAGTCTTAGAGTAATACCTGTACTCTCAGGTCCTTGGGGGCGTTTTGACGTTGTTTCACGATGTATAGTTGATGATGTTTTGTATATCCTGCTATTGGCTAGATGTGGGCCGTTCTGTATGTAATCACAGGTGATGAACTCACAGCTGATCCCCTAAGATGTGGACACGTGTCAAGATCTTGTACATGTTTATATAACCTATTTTCCTTGCAGGATGAGGACCGAAATGTAATCATTTTACAGTTTGCCTTCTTTCTGCAATCGGCTTTAATTAACCTGTGTTTTTAGTAATTTGTGGTTTATAGTGTTTTCCACACATTTTCATGTAACACCTCACTGTTTGTGTGATAGCGGGATGTGTTGCCACAAGTTTGGTATCAGAGCTCTAGGTTCGTTGAGTCTATAGGGATTTAGGACTAGGTTGTGTCTGTTCTTGTGAGTTTTCCAGATTTTCTTACAATCATCTTATGCCCTCAGCGGAAGAAGAGTCAAGATGTCTGGAAACCATGAAGAACATGCTGCTGAGAACAGTGATGTTGCATCAGTTGATGGAGCTATAGGACAGGCACATGGAGATCGGGTGCCTGAGGTCCCCCAACCTGACCCAACCATTCTCTAGAACCCTTCCTACCAACAACTTATGGGGCAGATGATGGCTACGGCGAATCTCATGGTAGAAAGACTTCCAGTACCTCCGCCAAGAGCACATGCTCCCCATGGTGAAACATGGGGTATTAGGAAGACCTTTGAGCGGCTTCGCCGCGTCAAAGCTTCGGATTATGCTAGAACGGCTGATCCAGCAGATGCAGATCTGTGGCTGACAAGTCTTGAGAAGGCTTTCCGGATCCTCGACATCCCCGAAGCAGACAAAGTCAAGCACGCTGTCTACCTTCTGAAAGGTAGTGTTGGTTACTGGTGGACCATCGACGAGGAGAAGTGACCTGGTGAGGTGATCGGTTGGGAGGTTTTCCAGTGCGAGTTCGTCAGCAGATACTTTCCAAAGACGTATTTGGATGAGAAGATCAGTCAGTTTGAGAGCCTGCGCCAAGGAACGATGAACATCACCGAGTATGAGGCCAAATTTATGGATCTGTTGAGGTTTTGTCCTCACATGGCAGCAACAGATGAGGAGCGGATCAAATGTTTTGAGAAGGGTCTGTGTGCTAAGCTGACAACACATGTTTCTGCATTGGAGAAACGAGAGCGGTTTGCTACGTTTGTGGAATTTGTCCGGAGGATTGAACGATCAATAAGGGAGAAAAGAGAATCCATGTCTAAGAAGAGGCCTACTCAGTTCCAGGGATAGAGGTTTGGTGGCTTCAAGAAGCTAAGGTTTTCAGCACCTTCCGTGATGAGAGGTTCCATTGTACCATCAAAGTGGTCTCCGAGTAAGGGAAGAGGTTATGTTTCTTCACCGTCAAAGGCACATAGTACAACTTCAGTGGCAGTGACATGACCATCTAGGCCACAGTTTGAAGATAGGTCATGCCATCTTTGTGGTCAGATCGGGCATTTTAGGTTCAACTGCCCAAATAGAGATGTGCAAGTAACACAGCAGCCAAGGCAGAATCAACTAGGGTCAGATAGAAAGCAGCCCAATAGTAGCAGAGGGTGAGGACGCGGTCCAGCGTCGCAAGCAGGATCGTCTGCTCAAGGAAGCAGAGGACGTGGACAACAAGCAACGATTCGATTCTATGCTATGAATCAGCCGGAGGCGATAGTCAACCTGCAAGTGGTGGCAGGTCAGATGGAGTTATTTCATTATGATATGTCTTCTTCTTACTTTATATTTGTTCTGGTTGACTCGGGTGCTACACACTCTTTTATCACCTATAGTATGCTTGAAAACTGTCGTTTACCTGTTAGTTGTAAGAAAGATAGCTTGTTGTTAGAAACCCCTCTTGATGGTTTCTCGATGCTTCGAGAGGAGTGTCCATCTTGTGTCTTATCTTTTTCGGGACATAGTATACAAGTGGATATTATACCACTTGATATGCATGGTTTCGATGTGATCCTTGGGATGGATACCTTAGAGAAGTATAAGGTTATTTTGGACTGTGGTTCCAAGCAAGCTGTGTTTGATGATGGCGGTAAGAAGTGGATCTTCCAAGGTGATAGGAAGATTCTTCTGACATGTCTAGTGTCAGCTATGGTGGCAGAGAAGTTGTTACGACAAGGATGTGAGGCGTTCTTAGCTCACATTGTGGATACCAAGGTGAAAGGTCCTAGTCTTGAGGAGGTGTCGGTTGTCTGAGAGTTTGTGGATGTGTTTCTTGATGAGTTCCCTAGTGTTCCTCCACCCTGAGAGATTGATTTTAAGATCAATCTGGTTCCAGGAACGCAACTAGTTGCACAAACACCATATAAGATGGCTTGAGTGGAGATGACAGAGCTTAAGAAGAAGTTACAAGAGTTGTTGGAGAAAGGTTTCATCCGACTGAGTACGTCGCCTAGGGGTGCTCCAGTGTTGTTCGTTAAGAAGAAGGATGGGTCGATGCAGTTATGTATAGATTACCGGCAGTTGAACAAGGTCACGATCAAGAACAAGTACCCGTTGATGAGGATAGATGATTTGTTTGATCAGTTGCGTGGTGATATAGTGTTTTCAAAGATCGATCTATGGTCCGGATATCATCAGTTAAGGATTAAGGCAGATGACATACCAAAGTTAGCTTTTAGGATGAGGTATGGTCACTACGAGTTTGTGGTTATGCCATTTGGGATAACCAATGCACCTGCTGCTTTCATGGATTTGATGAACAGAGTGTTCCGTCCGTTTCTAGATCAGTTTGTTGTAGTCTTTATAGATGACATCTTGATCTATAGTCGGGACAGGCAAGAGCATGAGCAACATCTTCGACTAGCATTGACTCTTCTTTGCCAACATCAGTTGTATGCCAAGTTCAGTAAGTGTGAGTTCTGGTTGGAAGAAGTAACTTTCTTGGGTCATGTGATATCTGCAGAAGGAGTCAAAGTGGACCCAAAGAAAGTGGAGTCCGTTGCAGAATGGGAACAACCAAAGACGCCGACAGAAGCTCGTAGTTTCCTGGGTTTAGCAGGATACGACCGGAGGTTTATCAAGGACTTCAGTGTGACTGCGTTGCCGATGACAAAGTTGACTAGAAATGATGTACCTTTTGTCTGGGATGATCGTTGCCAGCAAGCTTTCCAAAGTTTGAAGGAGAAGCTGACTAGTGCTCCAGTGTTAGTGTTGTCAAAGCTTGGAAAGGGCTATGTTGTTTTATGTGATGCTTCCAAGAAAGGTTTAGTTTGTGTGCTGATGCAGGAAGATCATGTGGTCTCTTTTGCTTCACGACATCTTAAGAAACACAAGGAGAACTATCTGACTCATGACTTGGAGTTGGTAGCAGTGGTTCATGCATTAAAGATTTGGAGACACTATCTTTACGGGGAAGTGTGTTAGATCTTTACAGACCATAAGAATCTGAAGTATATCTTTTCACAAAATGAGCTAAACATGGGACAACGCCAATGGATGGAGCTAATCAATGATTACGACTGCACCATCGAGTATCATCTTGGTAAGGAAAATGTGGTAGCTGATGCGCTTAGATGAAAGTCTTCTTCACCCTCTACAAAGAAGGCACAATTGAGTTCTTTGGTATGCCATAAACGAGATATGTTTGTCTCCTTGCGACAGATGAATGTATGAATGTAAGTTTCCTTGTTAGCTGGACTTTTAACACATATGCAAGTCAAGACTATGTTGAGACAACAGATCAAAGATGCACAATTAATAGATGATACAGTGTAGATGATCAAGTCAGAGTTCGACAACGAAAGGCGTGATGGGTTCCATGAGTCCGAGGATTGACTAGTTTTCTACCGAGATAGGATGGTGGTCCCCAATACAGATGATCTGAGGAAGCTAGTACTCGAGGAAGCACACACGTCGATGTATGCTATGCATCCAGGTGTCACCAAGAAGTATTATAGTCTGAAGGACTTATATTGGTAGCCCGGATTGAAGAAAGATGTAGTCGAGTTTGTGGCTAGATGTGCGGTATGTCAGCAAGTTAAGGCTGAGCATCAAAAGCCGGTAGGTACGTTGCAACCCCTGCCGATACCACAATAGAAATGGGATCATATAACCATGGATTTCATAGTTGGTCTACCCAGGACAACTAGCAATCATGATTCCATTTGGGTAATAGGGGACAAATTGACGAAGTCTTCCCATTTCATACCTGTGAAGACAACGTATACATCAGAGAAGCTCGCTCGAGTATATGTGGATGAGATAGTGCGTTTGCACGGTGTGCCAGCAATGATAGTTTTCGACAGAGGTCTTCAATTCACGAGTCGTTTCTGGGAACAATTGCACAAAGCGTTGGGAACGCAGTTGAGGTTCAGCACCACCTTCCACCCACAGATAGATGGACAGTCTGAGAGGATTATTCAAACTTTGGAGGATCTCCTTCGGGCTTGCATTTTGTAGTTCCTAGGCAGTTGGGACGTACATCTCTGTTTGATAGAATTCACCTACAACAATAGTTATCAACGGAGCATTGACATGGCTCCTTATGAGGCCTTATATGGCAGGAAGTGTAGATCTCCATTGTGTTGGTATGAGTCTGTTGAATATCAGCTTTTGGGTCCTAAGTTAGTACAACAGATAATAGAAAAGATCAAGGTGATACAACAATAGCAGAAAGTGGTACAAGATAAGCAAAAGTCTTATGCAGACAATCACCGACGACCTTTGGAGTTCCAGGTAGGAGACAAAGTGTATCTTAAAGTCTCGACGTGGAAAGGTGTACTGAGGTTTGGCCGAAAGGGTAAGCTAGCACCCAGATATATGGGGCCATACCCAGTCATAGCATGTATGGGTAAGGTAGCTTACGAGTTAGAGCTGCCGCCAGAGTTGCACAGGTTACACCCAGTGTTCCATGTCAGTATGTTGAAGAAAAGTCATCCGGATACAGGGACAGTGATACAACCAGTCGAGGTTGATCTTGATGAAGATGTGACCTACGAGGAAGGTCCTATGGCGCTCCTTGACAGAAGATTTAAGAAGCTGAAGAGGAAGGACATGGTTCTTGTGAAGGTTCTTTGGTATTATCATGGCGTTGAGGAAGCCACGTGGGAGCTTGAGGAAGAGATGAGGAGGAAGTATCCCTTACTTTTCTCTTCGGATTTCGAGGACGAAATCCCTTTGTAGAGGGTTATAGCTTGTAAGGACCCTAACCTCTGTTTAGGGCTTATCCGATTTGCTTTGCTTAACCCTGATTATTAGTTGCTTGCTAATCACTGTTAGTGGTGATTAGGGTTTGTTGGTGCTTTGTTGAGAGCTGGAAGTGCTACTTGCAATCTACCCAAGTTTAGGGTTTGTAGGCAAGTTTGTCACCTTGTGAGGTGTTCCTCCCTCTCCTTGCTTCCTCTGGTGTTGAGAGGAAGGGTTGGGCTTGTTGCTTGTGTTGCCTTGGGCTTGGATGAGCTTGTTGGGCCTTGTGGTGCATTGCCTTTGCCTCTTTGGACCTTGTGTTAGGTAGAAGTGTGCTTGTGTCGGCCTAGTTGTGTCGCCCAGGGTGTGTGTCGGCCATGGTGTGGGGGTATGTCGCCCATGGACCCTTTGACCTTCTTTGACCTCGTTTGTGTCACCACTAGTGGACACTTGGAACTTGATGCTTGCATGTGGTGATGGCCTAAGACATGTGTTTAGGACATGTTAGAGTGATGGATTTACACGTGGACAAGTGTCCCTAGGTGGGCGACACCTTGCCTTGTCTTTCCTTGGTTTCTCCTCCATCCTTTCCTATATATGTGCTCCCTTTCTCTTGCTAAGGATCCCTTTAGTTCCTTAGTTTCCCTCTCCCTTGGTGCACGACACCCCTCTTCCTTTGCAAGCTTGGTGGTCGATCCTTGCCTTGGCATCTCCTTCTTCCTCTAGTGGTGGCCGAACCTAGAGTGCCTTGCTCTTCTACCTTGGTGGTGCTAGGAGCTTGGAGCTTGCTTAAGGCAGGTTACATAACTCCTAACCCTAACTACATTACCATCTTCTATGTTCTTGTTTGTATGTTTCTTGTGATCATATCGGCTATGTTTTTTGTTAGTTGAGTTTCTTGCTTATGTTGTCCTTGTTGGCCGAACCTATGTTCTAGGGTTTCTTGGTGAGCAACACCCCTTTCTCTCCTAGGTCTAGAAGAGTGAGCTTGAGTTCTAGTAATATGGGCAATACTCCTCTCTCGTCTAAGTTGAGAGGTGAGCTTGTGTTCTAGTGGCTTGAGCAACACCCTCCTCTCACCATGGACTTGAAAGGTGAGCTATGTGGTGGATGTGGACCTTGGTTGTGGTTGTTCCTTGAGTTGCCCGATTGGTGATAAGGAGTGTGCAAGACCCCTCTCTCTTGTTTGTTGAGAGGTGAACATCTTCTTGATCCACTAGGGTTGTGGTGCCCTTGTGCTTGAGGTTGATGATGACCTTGTGGAGTGGCATCTTGGCCGATATAGTCTTGAGGTTGATGTTGCCCGATATCCTCCTTTGGTCTAGAGCTTGGGTCGACAGGTTGTGGTGTTGTGATGGGCGTTACACCCCTCGTCCTTGCCTTGTTGTGTCGGGCATCACACTTAGCTGAGTACCCTGCCCAACACACATTACCTAGGAGTGTCTTGGTGTCGTTATATCTTGGACGTTATAGATTTAGTGGATACCTCAGTGCTGGGCGTCATGACTTTGTAGTGATGCCTGATAAAGTGTCACATAGTATTCCTAGCTATTGCACATGGATGCCCGACGGAGCGTTGCACGACACCGAAGTGCACGACACAAGTGGTTGCACGATATGCATGGGTGCACGGTATGCTTTGGTTCCCTGATGCATGACGTGTTGTTGCATGACATGGTGTTACACATTACACCAGTTGCACGACACGCCTTTGGGCCGAGTTGCACACTATGCTGGTGGCCGTTATGCTTTGGTTGCCCGACACATGAGGTGCACGATACAACGTTGCACGATACACCCTAGGTGCTGCCCGTTATTCTTGTAGGGTGCTTGACCGTTGTGAGGCTAGAGTGTTGAGCGATAGGGGAGAGTACCCTACCTGACACTACCTTTGGTAAGGGTAGTAGGTGTTTCTAGTAAGGGTCTTGTTCCTTGTATGGAAAACCGATATGGTAGATCTTGTTTCATGCTGTCACATTTGGCTTGTGATGGTAACCCTTGATATGCTTGAGGTAGTAGACTATATCTATGTAACTTAACATGACTTTACATATGTTTATGATCATATGGAATGATATGTGTAGTGCTGAGATAATGGTAAGCATATAAGATGCTTTACATGATGATATGGCCTGTGTCTATGGTCACATGTTGAGGCATGGATGAAAAAGTATATAATCATCAATGTTGCCCTATGTTTGATAATATGGTCTTTTTGTTGATCCATGATGATTGTGCACACTAACCATGCAGGTGATGCATAGCCAGGTAAAGGGCTATGAGGGATATATGTTTGAGTAACACTACTTGATGGTTACTCTTAATGATGAGATAACATGCATGATTGATGCGATGATTTTGAGTCGCATTTATAGACTGGTTTGATATGTGTTTTATGCATTTATTAGTCATTTTCATGGTTAATGTTGCATAATTCATCTGCTTTGGTCTATGCTATTCTCTATGTCAAATTTCCCTTATTTCGGCATTTTGATTATTAATTATCAAAAGAATATGTTTCGTGTAGACTTATGTGGTTTCGTGTGTTAATTTCAGGAAAAACAAGTATCTTCTACTATCGATACCATCGACCGGACCACAGGTTGCCAGACGCAAGGACCAGAAGAAAGTCGATACTATCGACAGGGATGTCGATGGTATCGAGATACCATCAGGTTGCTGGCGAGAAGTGAGTCGATACTATCGACTCATATGTCGATATTATCGACTGGTGGAGATACATCAACACAAAAAGACAAAACCGTCGCTACAGGTTCGTTGATACCATCGACCCGCGTCGATGGTATCGATCTGAAATCAGGCGCAAAGACAAAAGAAAAGAAGAACTACCGATATCGCGCTAGGTCGATACCATCGACCCACATCGATGGTATCGACACCGTCATATATGAGTTTGTTTCAGATTTATCTTAATCAGACGGTTGTGATTAATTGGCGACCTAATTCGGGAAATATACCTAATGACGGCGCCCAAGAGGGGATCATCATGTCATTAGCTGCTGCACACATCCCGAGAAGAGGTGGAGAGAAGAACGGATCCCGAGAGCACGCCCCAGCCGATCCAGATGCCGAAGAAGATGATTTCCACCACCGAAAGGCGGGAGAACACGTATTCCACGCCAAGGATCGCTTGGATCTTCTCCATTTAGGGGTTTCACCACTCAATCACATTTTTCTCCATGTTTCTTTTTTTCTTCTCCATGTTTTGCTCTGAGATGAACATGCGGGGCTAATCCCCTTTGTCTTTAGGACCGGGAGTAGCCCGGGAATTCATTGTATGACGATTTTATCATAGTAATTCATATCTTATCTCTTAAATCTGTGGTATAGTTTCATTTTCTCAAATATATTGTTATGCTTGATCACCATAATAATAATCTAATGCCCTTAATTGCTTTGAAATAAGAATTAATGGTTGAAAAGAGATGGAATTTACATTAATTGACAAATCCCTTGAACAAGGTGGTGTAAGGTTAATGGTGGATACCGAGAGATCGTTTTTAATGCACCTAGTTTAGGGTATAGGTTACTACAACGGTGGAACTGACCTAGACATAGGTAGTGAATTGTACCACGACAATGGGCAATTCTGATTTCAGGCCACTACCCGGATAGAGAGATAAAATTGAGTGACTATATAGAATTTGATACAATGAAAACCCGCTGTGAAACCGCAATCCTAAAGATCTCATTTTAAATTGATTAAACCAAACATTTAATCGATTGCTTTGTTTTGTTTTATTCTTATTTTCTTTTAATTTTAACAACAACTCTCAACTTTTTAATCGGTCTAGCTGATCGTGAGTAGTTAGTAGGAGTCTCCGACAATGTCACATATCCCTAAGTTTGACTCGGGCCTCACAAAGGCCTATATTACTTCGACGCGTTCACTTGCGTTTCTACGCACGATAAATTTGCGTCAAGTTTTTGGCGCAGTTGCCGGGGATACGGCAAATTGTTGGCACTACGAGTGCTGTAAGCGGCCACTCTAGGCCACATTTTTTATTTTTTTTATCATTCCAAAAATTTATAATCTATTTTCTAAATATTTGCAATCATCAAGCACTGTACTGAAATTTAATTGTTCTATTTGCAGGTACGGTGCATGGTGCAGACACGTAGTACCGACTACACGCACCACGTACCAGAGGTTCCACTGCCGGGACCGGAAGATGAGGACGAGTATAATTAAAACCATCTGGGGGATATAATTTCTGAACCCGAACAAGAAGAGATGAACGAGCCACAGACAATATGGGAGAAGATCAAGGCTTCTTCCTCATCTGCTTCCAAGGGGCCGATCAAGAAGCAAGCGGTTAATATTCCAACATACAAGATTGTTCCGACTTTAATCAACTTGGTGAAGTCTAATGCCTTCCATGGGCTCAAAAATGAAGACCCCGTCGCGCACATAAGTCAATTTGTGGAAAATTGGGATATGATAAAAATCGACAGATTTCCACAAGATGTGCTCTACTTGAAGCTCTTCCCGAGTTCTCTAGCGGGAAACACGCGAGAATGGCTACACAACTTGGACGATGAATATGTGGAGTCTTGGGACCACATGGTGGAGGTTTTCTTTGAGAGGTTCTTTCTACTCGAGAAGACCAATGACATGATCAGGAAGATCCACAACTTCACCCAACAAGCATGAGAGACCTACTCTGAGACCTGGGAAAGGTTTCAAATCATGCTCAGGCGGTGCCCGCATCACGGGCTTGATAAGGAGACACAAGTCAAGATCTTCTATTTTGCTCTCTCCGAGCATGATAGAAGCAACCTTGATTCAGCCGGCTCAGGATTCTTTTTGAACAACACAGACACCAGGTGTTGGGAAATCCTAAAGAACATGGCCAAGAAGCAATCATGGGGTGAAACAGGTGTCGTGGAGCAGGTTCGAGTGGGAGGTGAATCTAAAGCAATCAAGGAGCTGAATGAGAAGATGGATCTTCTCGCAAAGAAACTGCTTGCAAAGGAGGATGCTGAGTCCGAGGATGAGGCTCAAGTTAAATTCATGAGGCAGCAACAAAGCTACCAAAATAATGACTATTCATGGAGGAAAGATAAGAAGTTCTCCTGGAAGGATCCAAACAACTTCTTGCAGGATCCAGATGCAAAACCCCAGCCTGTAGCGGAGGATAAGAGCACAGAGCTGCTCAATCAGGTGATAAAGCAAAATCAAGAACTCATGACTACGTTTGGCCAGCATATAAAGCAACAAGGGGAGTTTATGAACCAATTTGGGCAGACACTGTAGAGCCATGGGGCTCAAATGAGGACAATAGAGACGTCCATGGCACAAATGGCAGCGGAAATAGCCAATTTGAAGAAGCCGGCACACCTAGGTTTTCCGGGTAATACTAATGTTCCAGGAGGAAACCAGCAGGCGAAGGCCATCTTGCTAAGAAGTGGCAAGAAACTGTTAAATCCTAGAGCTAATGAACCAAGAAAACCCCAAGTAGAAATTGAAGGTGAGGCCACTGAGGAGATGCCCATACCGGTCACAAAATCAGTTGAGGACATAGCAGCGGATGCTACTGACAATCCTATTGTAGAGGAGGAGGAGCCTCAGAAAAGGACACCCTATGTGCCACCGCATCAAAGGGCACAGGCTATCTTGGTCCCTTATCCGAATAGTGCTAAGGCAAGGAAGGTAGACGCCCAATTTAAAAAGTTTTTAGACAGTTTCAGAAAGCTTTCAGTCAACATCCCTTTATTGGAAGCTATTGAGCAAATCCCTTCTTACGGGAAATTTCTGAAAGACATTGATGCAATGATTTTGAGTCGCATTTATAGACCGATTTCATATGTGTTTTGTGCCTTAATTACTCATTTTCATGGATATTATTGCATAATTCACTTTATTTGGTCTTTGCCATCATTTTATACCAAATCCCCTTTGTTTTACTATTTTGAGTATTATTTATCATCTTATTATAAATTGTGTGGATTTACTTGGGCCTGTTGTGAAATTTCAGGAAGAACAAGTATCTGCATCCGTCGATACCATCGACGGAAGTCGATACCATCGACCAAGCCACAGGTTGTCAGTCGAGAAAAGCAGCACAGAGTCGATACCATCGACCCAAGTCGATGCCATCGACACATGGAGAGCTACAGCGTCGCTAAACGACAACAACCGACGCTAAAGGAGTCGATACCATCGACACCCAAGTCGATGGTATCGAGATCACCACAGGCGCTCAGAATAAAAGAAAGGAAAGCTTCCGCTTATCCGCTGTGTCGATACCATTGACCCACGTCGATGGTATCGACGCCGGCAGATATGCGTTGGATGTGTTTTGATTTCGATCGGACGGCTGTTGTTATTTGACGACCTAATTAGGGACTTATACCTAATGACGGCCGCCCAGACGTGATCATGATCTCATTTTTTGGATTGCACGAGTGCCGAGGAGGAGAGAAAGGAGAACGGAGGCCGAGAAGCTCATCCCGGTTGATTCGGACGCTGCCAAAGACAATTTCCACCACCGACAGGCGGGGAAAGTTTGTGTTCTACGCCAAGGATCCACCGGTTCTTCTTCGTTCAGGGGTTTTTCCCATCTAGTTCACGTTTTTCTTATGAATTCCCCAATTTCTACCATGTATTCGTGTAAGATGAACATGAGAGGCTAAAAACCTCAATCTTTAGGACCGGGAGTAGCCCGGGGATACATTGTATGATGATTTTATATTGATAATTCATATTTTTCTCTCATATCCGTGGTATAAATTCGTTTTCTCTATTGCTATTGTTATGCTTGATCACCATAATAATAAATTAATGCCCTTAATTACTTCGACAGAAGGATTAACGGTTGAAAAGAGACGAATTCTACATTAATTAATAAAACCCTTGACAAAGGAGTTGTAAAATTAATGGTGGGAACTGAGGAACCGATCTTAATGCGCTTAGTTTAGGGGAATGATTACTATGACGATGGAATCAACCTAAATCTAAGTAGTGGATTACACCACGACAGTGGGTAATTCTCATTTCAGGCCACTACCCGGATAGAGAGAGAAGTGTGAGGAATTATATGAAATCTAATACAATGTTGACCCGCGGTGAAACCGCCATCCTAAAGATATCCCTTTTAATTGATTAAATTAACCTTTAATCGATTGTTTTCTTTGTTTGATTTTTATTTTCTTTTAATTTGAACAACAAAACCCTACTTTGTTAATCGGTCTAGCTGATTGCGATTAGTTAGTAGAAGTCTCCAATAATTCACGTATCCCTGAGTTCGACTCGGGCCTCACAAGGCCTATATTACTCGACGCGTATACTTGCGTTTAAGCGCGTAGTAAAATACACGTCAAGTTTTTGGCGCCGTTGCCGGGGATACGGCGAATTGTTGGCACTTCGAGTGCTAAGAGCGGCCACTCTAGGCCACATTTTTTATTTTATTTTGAAACAACTTTAAATATTCTTAAAATTCTCTATATTTGTGTTTACTCGTTCAAAGCATAGTACTGAACCCCGATTTCCTTATTTCAGGTACTTTGCATGGTGCATACACGTAGTGCAGACTACGCAAATCGCACACCTGAGGTTCCACCTCTGGGACTAGAGGACGAGGAGTACTACGAGCAAGAGCACCAAACCGACATAGATTCTGAATCTGAGCAAGTGCAAGCAGAAGAAATGGCCGAACCACAGACGATATGGGAGAAGATCAAAGCGTCTTCTTCATCAGCTTCAAAGGGGCCTATAAAGAAGCAGGCGATCAACATACCGACATACAAGATCGACCCGGCACTGATTAATTTGGTCAAATCCAACGCATTTCACGGGCTGAAAAATGAAGATCCGGTTGCCCACATCAGCCAGTTCGTGGAGAACTGTGATATGGTGAAGATTGATCGATTTCCACAGGATGTGCTTTACCTCAACTTATTCCCCAGTTCCTTGGCGGGAGTAGCAAGAGAGTGGCTCCACAACCTCGACGACGAGTTTGTAGAATCATGGGATCACATGGTAGAGGTTTTCTTCGAGAGGTTCTTCCCTCCTGAGAAGACCAATGATATGATTAGGAAGATTCATAATTTCACCCAACAGGCGGGTGAAACTTATTCTGAGACTTGGGAGCGATTCCAGGTCATGTTGAGGAGATGTCCACACCATGGATTGGACAAGGAGACCCAAGTGAAGATCTTCTACTTTGCTCTCTCCGAGCATGATAGAAGTAATCTTGATTCAGCCGGATCTGGTTTCTTTCTAAATAACACGGATACCAGATGTTGGGAAATATTGAAGAACATGGCTAGGAAACAGTCATGGGGCGACAGAGGTGCAGTAGAACATGTCAAGGCTGCCGGCGAATCCAGAATAGTGAGAGAGCTGAATGATAAGTTAGATCTTCTAGCCAAGAAGGTGTTAACTAAGGAGGATGCATCTGATGATGGGGAGGCCCAAGTGAAATTCATGCAACAACAGGGATATAGAAACAATGGCTATTCATGGAGAAAGGATAAAAAGTTTTCTTGGAAGGATCCGAATAACTTTCTACAAGATCCGGATGCAAAGCCACAGCAGAAAGCCGAGGACAAGAACACTGAATTATTAACTCAAATGGTTCAGCAAAACCAAGAGATGATGGCCATGTTTGGTAAGCAATTGCAATCTCAAGGTGACATTCTAACCAAATTTGGGCAAACGCTGCAAAGCCATGGAGCACAAATGCGGGCATTAGAGACCACCGTGGCTCAGATTTCAAGTGAAGTGGCGGCTATCAAGCACGCCAATCAACAGAAACCAGCCGAGAACGCGAATGTGGTTCAAGCGCACCATCAGGTCAATTACATTTCTGTGGTGAGTAATGAAGAAAAATCTCAGATGCAAGAAGTTGCAGAGGAAAAGAGAATAACGTTCAATGTTAATGCAACACCGGCAATACCATTTCCACGCACCTACTATAGACTGCCAGGTGGAAACCCTTTCTTCAGAAAATCTGATAGAGTTGTGAATACTGTATCGCCACCTGGGCAAAAAGAGGAAGTGCAAGTTTGTGCACATGCGGAGACAAAGAAGGTGGAAGAGGAACCACAAGAAGCTGCTACTAATGAGGATGACTTGCAAAAGCACACGTCTGAGATAGTGAGTGAAGCAAGCTTAGGGGAGGTACCCCCGAAAGACTCATATGTGCCTCCTCACAAGCGTGTCAATGCGGCAGATGTGTCAAATCGGGACAATCCAAAGCCGAAGAAGGAGCACCGACACTATAGGAAATTCTTGGAAATATTCCGCAAGCTGCATATCAACATTCCGCTGGTGGAGATGATTGAGAAAGTGCCCGCCTATGGGAGGTTCATTAAGGAGATCATCAATAAGAAGAGGCGGATAAAAGAAGATGAAATTTATTGGATGAATGAGACAGTGAGCTCGATGATTCATGGGAGTTCACCAAAGAAGAGAAAAGACCCAGGAGGTTTTTACATTCCGTGTTCAATAGGTGGTCAACAGGTCTCTAGAGCGCAATGTGATTCTGGCTCTAGCATCAATCTCATGCCTTTGGCTACTTTTCATAAGCTAGGGTTAAAAGAGATAAAGAGGTCAGCCGCAACAATTGAATTGGCGGATGGGTCTACCATGAGACCCTATGGAGTATGTGAAGATGTTCTAGTCAAGGTTGACCGATTCATATTTCCGGTGGACTTCGTCGTCATAGACATGCCACCACTCCAAAGCTGCGAAATTCTCTTAGGAAGACCGTTTCAAGCAACGGCGGATGTCGTGACTGCCTTAGGCAGAGGGACTTTGTCCTTGGGTATTGGAGGAGATCGTGTTGAATTCAAATTACCGAATGATCCTCTAAGTGTAGTTCCCAAGGTGAAGAGATGACAATCGTCACACCGTCTAGCCTAAGACGCTAAAGAAGGGCGCTTGTTGGGAGGCAACCCAACCATTGGTACATTAGGATAGTTTAATGTTAGGTGTAGTTTGCTTGTATTTTGTTTACTTTTTAGTTTAAAAATGATACCTTGATCCGTTTGTTAAATGTGCAGGAACAGGCAGGTTCGATACCATCGACACATCAGTCGATGGTATCGACATGGGTTCAGGTTGACACCAGCAAAAATCGCACTGAGTCGATACCATCGACATGTACGTCGATGGTATTGACATACCTACAGGCAGGTTGCACAATAAAGGTCGATGGTATCGACATGCCATTCGATACCATCGAGATCTCTGGAGATTTTCAGAAGAAATCGACTCAGTAGAGTCGATACCATCGACACACAGGTCGATGGTATCGACATTTACAAGTGAAAAAGGCGGCAGCCGGACTCGCGAGACAGTTTCCCTAATCAGTGAGTCGATACCATCGACTTCCGTCGACGGTATCGACGGGCACACAGCAGTGTTGGGACCAGTTATTCAAGCCAGGGTTATTGGTCAAATGAAGTCACATCTTCAACGATTTCTTTCTCCACTTGCGCCAAGTGTCGTCCAGAGCAAATCCGGATCCCACGACCCACCTCCACCACCATCGGACTGATCGGGTATCACTGTTCCGCCCTTAAGTTAGTCTTTGACTATGAGGCCATAGTCGGATTCAAGCTTAGGGGGGTGGCTGGAACAGCTCTATCTTTTATCTTTTCCTTAGTTGTTTTTAGTTTCTGATTTGTTATTTGTTTTTGCAATTTTAAGTTTTTATTTAGGATCCACATCTATCTAGTGTAATCGTGGATGTCTTAAAAATTGTCAAAAATTGTCATCTTGCTGTTTTCATGGGGAAATTAAGGGAATTTAAAATTTTTCTGTGTCATTTGGATAGCTTTACTTGGTTGTCCTTGGGGAACTTGTTCTATGAAAATGATTGATTATGTCAACTTTAAAGCAATATGTCATACTCACACCCCCATTGACTCATGAAAAGTGGATAGTAACGGTTGTTTGAGCCTAACCTAATCAAATGGTAATGAGACCTTAATCAGATGTAAGAGAAAGAACCCTTTAAACTACTACACATGTCAGTAAGGAGGGACGCATAATTTTCTTCTAAGGTTCAGTCACTTAATCTTGTGATCATTCCACCCCATTTCCTATAATCCACCCAAGAATTGGAAGTAAAGTGCAGTTTCAATTTCTTTTGCGTGCATGGCATGTAGATAGGTTTTGCATTAGTATTTTCATGTTTTTGCATAGAATAATGAAAAAAATATATAGTGATACATGCACATTACCCTTAGGTGCATGTCATGTAGTTGCACTCACAATTTCATGATTTTCATGCATAAGCATACCATGTATCTCAGTTTTCCTAAATAGGTGATCTAATTTGTTCCATACCCTCGAAATAAAGCAAAGATCTCCAATTGGAAAGAAAATGGCCTTATACATGTATCTCTAAGCAATTATGGATATATGGGCAAAGAAATAAACAGAAGAAAAAAATTCTGGAAAAAAAAATATAAATGTTAGAAAAAGAAAGAAAAGGAATAAGAGGGAGAAAGGAATGATATCACTTGTATAATAAAGGGGAATTGAGTACATGATGTGGCTTGAGTAGATTTCTATCTCATTGTGAGGTAGAAGGTTAGTGCATGCATCATTCCACCCAATTTTAGGCAGTAGGGCATTCTTAATGTGCATTTGCATCATTTAGGGCATTTTGTTATATGCATTTTGAAACTGTGTAATACTTCCAAATTCTCCCATGAACCACCCATTCCATCCACCCGTTGCTCGGATTGGTAGGCCACCATGATTTTCTCCTCACTCATGTTTATAAGGAGGACTGCTTCCATGTAGATGGTAGTTAGGGCGAGCAACGTAGTTTAGGCGATCACAAGATGCACCATGGCTGAATCGGCGAACTTTATTATGTTAACTGCCTTATGTGATAGTGTTCATCGGTTTGAAGGATAATTTCTTTTATTGATGATTATTGTCGCCTGTAGGGTAATTACTGTTCTGTGATTAGGAAAGGCCGGTTTGAGAACGTTCAGTGGGAGTCATGTGGGATGTGGGGTGATGTGTTGATTGTTAGTTGACATCTGCAATTCTATTCTAAGGATTAGTTGCTCGAGGGCGAGCAATGTTTAAGCTTAGGGGAGTTTGATGCGATGATTTTGAGTCACATTTATAGACCGATTTCATATGTGTTTTGTGCCTTAATTACTCATTTTCATGGATATTATTGCATAATTCACTTTATTTGGTCTTTGCCATCATTTTATACCAAATCCCCTTTGTTTTACTATTTTGAGTATTATTTATCATCTTATTATAAATTGTGTGGATTTACTTGGGCCTGTTGTGAAATTTCAGGAAGAACAAGTATCTGCATCCGTCGATACCATCGACCAAGCCACAGGTTGTCAGCCGAGAAAAGCAGCACAGAGTCGATACCATCGACCCAAGTCGATGCCATCGACACATGGAGAGCTACAACGTCGCTAAACGACAACAACCGACGCTAAAGGAGTCGATACCATCGACACCCAAGTCGATGGTATCGAGATCACCACAGGCGCTCAGAATAAAAGAAAGGAAAGCTGCCGCTTATCCGCTGCGTCGATACCATCGACCCGCGTCGATTATATCGACGCCGGCAGATATGTGTTGGATGTGTTTTGATTTCGATCGGACGGCTGTTATTATTTGATGACCTAATTAGGGACTTATACCTAATGACGGCCGCCCAGACGTGATCATGATCTCATTTTTTGGATTGCACGAGTGCCGAGGAGGAGAGAAAGGAGAACGGAGGCCGAGAAGCTCATCCCGGTTGATTCGGACGCTGCCGAAGACAATTTCCACCACCGACAGGCGGGGAAAGTTTGTGTTCTACGCCAAGGATCCACCGGTTCTTCTTCGTTCAGGGGTTTTTCCCATCTAGTTCACGTTTTTCTTATGAATTCCCCAATTTCTACCATGTATTCGTGTAAGATGAACATGAGAGGCTAAAAACCTCAATCTTTAGGACCGGGAGTAGCCCGGGGATACATTGTATGATGATTTTATATTGATAATTCATATTTTTCTCTCATATCTGTGGTATAAATTCGTTTTCTCTATTGCTATTGTTATGCTTGATCACCATAATAATAAATTAATGCCCTTAATCACTTCGACAGAAGGATTAACGGTTGAAAAGAGACGAATTCTACATTAATTAATAAAACCCTTGACAAAGGAGTTGTAAAATTAATGGTGGGAACTGAGGAACCGATCTTAATGCGCTTAGTTTAGGGGAATGATTACTATGACGATGGAATCAACCTAAATCTAAGTAGTGGATTACACCACGACAGTGGGTAATTCTCATTTCAGGCCACTACCCGGATAGAGAGAGAAGTGTGAGGAATTATATGAAATCTAATACAATGTTGACCCGCGGTGAAACCGCCATCCTAAAGATATCCCTTTTAATTGATTAAATTAACCTTTAATCGATTGTTTTCTTTGTTTGATTTTTATTTTCTTTTAATTTGAACAACAAAACCCTACTTTGTTAATCGGTCTAGCTGATTGCGATTAGTTAGTAGAAGTCTCCAATAATTCACGTATCCCTGAGTTCGACTCGGGCCTCACAAGGCCTATATTACTCGACGCGTATACTTGCGTTTAAGCGCGTAGTAAAATACACGTCAGACATCATCACCAAGAAGAGAAAAATCCCGGACACAGAGGTTGTTGTGCTTAAGGAGCAGGTGAGTGCCTTCATCATGGGCACATTGCCACCAAAGAGGCAAGATCCAGGTTGTTTTAACATTTCATGTTACATCGGGAAAGTTAAATTTGGTGAAGCACTATGTGACTCAGGGGCGAGCATTAATTTGATGCCTCTTTCTACATTCAAGAAGCTGGGATTAAAGGAGTCACGACCAAGAAACATGACAATCCAATTGGCGGACAATTCAGTGGTAAAGCCATATGGGATTTGTGAAGATGTGCTAGTAAAAGTGGATCGATTTGTATTTCCAGCAGATTTTGTCGTCATGGAGATGAAAGATGAACAAGGCAATGAGCTATTGCTTAGACGACCCTTCCAAGCTACAGCCGACATGATACTTGAGATGGGGAGAGGTCGTTTGACCATAGGTATAGCCGATGACCGATTTGAGATGGTCATGCCTTCCAGCGCCACTTCATCTAAATCCAAGGAGCAATGCCACATGGTAAAACATTTTGATAACAATATCTCACTGTGTTTAGGGAAGCCATTTTTGGATATGGCCCATGTAATGACCAAGGTGGAAAAAGGGACTTTGGCTGTGGACATCATGGAGCAGACCAAAGTGGTATCCCTTTGCAAGGCTGTAGGGTTCCCGAATGATGAGGATGAGGACATTCCTCCCTCTACGGAAGATGATGCTATAGAAAATTCAGTTTTTGATGCATATCCAAAATTACCACTCGAGGCTTGTTTAGTCAATATCACTCATGATTGGATGAGAAGCAAATCACTGAAGGAGTGTGCCAAGATGCTTCAGATGTTGCCATGCTTATATGCGAGGTATTATGAAGATTTAGGCGAACTTCCCCCACCGCTTCAATCATCCTTAATCAGCCCGCCGGAATTAGAGTTGAAGCCGCTGCCACCGCACGTCAAGTACGCCTTTCTAGATGAGGAAGAAAAGTTTCCGGTGATTATTTCTGCTTATCTGAGTGTTGAGGAGGAGGACCAGTTGTTGATAGTGCTGAAGAACCACCGGGGAGCTTTTGGGTGGTCTGTTGCAGATATCAGGGGGATTTCCCCTACTTTGTGCCAGCATAAGATTCGGCTCGAGGAGGGAGCCAAGTCGGTGATTCAACCGCAACGTCGACTGAATCCGAGCATGATGGAGGTTGTGAAGAAGGAGTTAATTAAGCTTCTTTCTGTAGGGATCATCTACGCATTTTCAGACTCGACATGGGTGAGTCCCACGCAGGTAGTCCCTAAGAAGGGGGGAATAACTGTTACTCACAATCTTTTAAATGAACCTGTCACCACCCGCTTGGTAACCGGGTGGCGAGTTTGTATAGATTACCGATGACTGAATGCCGCTACGCTAAAGGATCACTTTCCTCTTTCGTTTATTGATCAAATTTTAGAGCGATTAGCCGGTCGATCACATTTCTATTTTCTGGATGGGTATTCGGGGTACAATCAGATTTCGATTGATCCTAAGGACCAAGAGAAGTCTACTTTCACTTGTCCCTATGGAACTTTCACATACCGCTGCATGCCCTTTGGATTATGTAATGCACCGGCGACCTTTCAGTGTTGTATGCTCGCCATTTTTTATGATATGGTAGAACGCTGTCTAGAGGTCTTTATGGATGATTTCTCGGTTTATGGTGCTTCTTTTGATGAATGCCTTTATAATCTGGATAAGGTGTTACAACGATGCGAGGACACACATTTGGTCCTCAACTAGGAGAAATGTCATATGATGGTGAGTGAAGGGATAGTGATAGGACATAAAGTGTCTAGCAAAGGTTTGGAGGTAGATCCGGTCAAAAATGAAGTAATTTCCAAATTGCCCCCACCAAATTCGGTCAAAGGGGTAAGAAGTTTCTTAGGTCACGCCGGATTCTATCGTCGGTTCATAAAGGATTTTTCAAAAATCACCAAACCTTTATCCGAGATTTTAGAGAAGGATGCTATTTTTGATTTCAATGAAAAATGTTTACACGCGTTCAACGTGCTGAAGGAAAAATTGATTTCCGCATCGGTTGTTCAAACACCGGATTGGACGAAGCTGTTTGAACTCATGTGTGATGCATCCAATTTCGCTGTAGGAGCTGTGTTGGGACAACGGGTGGACAATAATCCCGCCGTGATTTTTTATGCCTCTAAGACTTTGAATGATGGCCAACTAAATTACACCACAACTGAAAAAGAATTGCTTGCCGTTGTTTTCGCTTTTGAAAAATTTCTGCAATATTTAGTTGGATCGAAAGTTGTAGTTTGGATTGACCATGCCGCTATTAAATATTTGATGGAGAAAAAAGATGCCAAACCTAGATTTATTAGGTGGATCTTACTCTTACAAGAATTTGATATCGAAATCAAAGACAAGGCAGGGATTGAAAATGTTGTGGCGGATCATTTGTCTAGGTTAGAGAGGGTAGATGAAAAAGATTTACACATACCCATTACTGAGGCATTTCCGGATGAACAACTTTTGAAGGTGAACTTTAAGGATCCGTGGTTTTCATATATCGTGAATTATCTTGCTTGCAGGATCATCCCGGATGATAGGACGTATCAAGAGAAGAAGAAATTTTTCCATTCTCTACGATATTATTTTTGGGATGACCCTATCCTTTTGAAGCAATGCAGGGATGGTGTCCTATGCAGGTGTGTACCTGAGGTGGAATACGAGAGTGTTCTTCGTCATTTCCACACTCTACCTACGGGCGGACACCATGCGAGCTCTCGTACGGCAGCCAAAGTACTGGAATGTGGCCTATATTGGCCTACCTTGTTTAGAGACGCCTATGAGTTTGTGAGGCAATGTGATTCCTGCCAAAGAGCGGGTAACATTTCAAAACAACAAGAGATGCCCCTAAATGTTTTCCAGGAGGTTGAGGTATTTGATTTATGGGGTATAGATTTCATGGGACCCTTTGTGTCCTCAAATTCAAATTTGTACATCCTTTTAGCTATTTATTATGTGTCGAAGTGGGTAGAGGCAATACCTACATGGACTAATGATTCTACTGTAGTGTGCAGGTTCGTTAAGGAAAATATCTTCTGCAGGTTTGGGGTGCCCCGAATGATCATTAGTGATGGGGGTATGCACTTTAGGAATCAAAAGTTCTCGGCATTATTGAGGAAATACAGGGTCAAACATAACATTGGTACCCCGTATCACCCGCAAACTCAAGGACAAGTGGAGGTCTCCAATCATGAAATTAAGAAGATCTTGGAGCGTACTATAGCTTCCACGAGGAAGAATTGGAGTGCCTTACTACTGGATGTGTTGTGGGCATATAGGATGGAATACAAGACACCTATAGGCACCACGCCTTTTAGGTTGGCATACGGTCGGGCCTGTCACTTACCGGAGGAGTTAGAGCACAAAGCACATTGGGCGCTGAGAAAGCTCAACTTGAGTTATGATAAAGTGGGGAAGAAGAGATTACTTGAATTAAATGAACTGGATGAGCTGCGAATGAATGCATATGAGAACTCTCAGATATACAAGGAGCGCACGAAGTTGATCCACGATCGCCACATTCGGATGCGCACCTTCAAGAAAGGAGATCATGTGCTTTTGTTCAATTTGACGCTGAAGTTGCATCCCGGGAAGCTAAAATCCCGATGGAGTGGACCATTTACGGTAGAAGAGGTCAAACCACATGGCGCAATCATGGTGCGCGATGGTGAGACTACATTTTTGGTGAATGGACAGAGGTTGAAGCTATATTTTGGTGAAGATTACATGAGGAAGGTGAATGAGGTCAAACTCATTTCACTTTCGGATGCATGATGTGCTTCAATTCGTCTAGCCTAAGACGTTAAATAAGGGTGCTTGTTGGGAGGCAACCCAACCATTAGTAATTTAATTTAGTTCCTTTACATTCGTAGTTGATTTGTTTTAACTTAGTTTGTAGTGTAAAAAAGATACTGTGATCGTTTGCTACATGTGTAGGGCTGAGGCAGAGTCGATACCATCAACCCTTGTGTCGATGGTATCGACCATGGTACAAGTTGGAGACTGCAGGAATCACACTGCATCGATACCATCGACGACCTCATCGATGGTATCGACATACCAACAGGCAGATCACAAGCAGAGGTCGATGGTATCGACATGGGTGTCGATACCTGCGAGATCTCTGGATATTTTCAAAACAAATCATCTCAGTCAAGTCGATACCATCGACGGGCCTGTCGATGGTATCGACACAATCATTATACAGAAGGTGACAGTCGGGCCTCGGAGGGTTTGCCCTAATCAGAGAGTCGATACTATCGACTCATGTCGATAGTATCGACGTGCCACGTCAACGATCCGCGAGGAAAGATCAATGACGATCGCAACAACTTGGAAGTCGATCCGGGGGATGGGTCGATACCATCGACTCGCGTCGATAGTATCGACGCGTCAACAATCCGGGCCCTGCAGATCCAGCCATCAACGACCGTCGATACTCGTGACAGTACAGATTGTGCTACCCGTGTTAATACCATCGACCCACATCAATGGTATCAACGAACATATAGCAGCGCCGACCATGGCTATAAATGAGAAGGATTTGCATCAGATGACATCACAACTCCAGAGCAAGCCTCCTCCACCTGTGCTGAGCGTATTCCAGAGTGATCTGAGCCCGACGACGAGCAACACCGAGCACGTTCTTCATTGAGCGGAGATTCCTTTCTCTGATCTTCACCGAGCTCTCTCTCTATTCCTCTTTCTGTCACGATCATGGTGCATGTTGTTGGTGCATCATCGTCACGTGCTGACCTGATGGAAATCCCAGAATTCATGCCACCTCCTACCGCGTCAATTCCACGCCCGCAACTGATTCATCCATCCGCGGAGGTTAAGAAGATCTACGAGGAGATCTTAAAGAGAAAGATCGAGCTGACCCGTTATGTTGAACAGGAAACCATCCGCAACTTGGGGTTCGAGGCCAACCTCGATTATGTTTTGAAGGGATAGGCCCGACACACGGGAAGATGGCCTGACGAGCTGGAGTTTCATGCAGATGGCCAGTCATTCTTTGGCGAGTGGCCTACGTACAAGGAGTTGGTGGCTGAGTTTATGGCGTCGCTGGACGTCTGCGTCGTGCCCAATGACGTCATAGCCACCGACCGTGAGTGGATCAAGGGCCGGGTGTCTTTCTGGTTGTACAACAACAACTACACCATTACACTCCGGCAGTTCAACAAGATCTTCAACTGGAATCATTCACGGTCAGACTACAGGCGGCTGGACAACCGCACCGACTACGATGCAATCTTCGCCGAGCTGGTGACGGTGCCGCCGGGCAAGTCAGTGAGCTACCATAATGCTGCGGTAGCTGATTTTGAGCATCCGTTCGTCCTGATACTCCACTGGATGCTCATCTCTACGTTCTTTTCTAGGGGAGATCTGGCTCTCAACAAGTTTCAGGAGACATACCTATTTTTCTTGTACAAACTCATGAAGCGCCAAGAATGCAACTGGGGCGCTTTCTTTTTGTAGAGGGTTTTGGCGGTGAAGAGGAGTACACAGAAAGCTCCAATTCACTTTGGAGGGCTTATCACCAAGCTGGCTTCTTACCTTGGGTTGAATTTCCAGTAGCTTACTCCTCTCTCCAACAGGAGCAAGGTGAACCTGCAACATCTGCATCGCTCAAACCTCATCCTTCTTCGAGATGGCTTGGCGTATGCACACTGCCATGTCAACCATGCTTACCAAGAATGCTCACTTCCCGATCCGGTTTTCAACATCGAAGGGGCGCAACACTTCCGATGGACTATCATAGCCATTGCTGACTCCGATGAAGACGGCGGCAACGACAACGATGACAACAATGACAATGAGGCTGAAGAGGAAGAGGAGGCCTACACTCCTCTTCGGGCACGAGTGGCACCACAGAAGCGTCCTCGCATGCATCTGGGTGCATCTTCATCTTCGCAACCTCCGCCACCACCACCGCCCTCGCAGCCAAGCAAGGATGTCTATTCTATGCAGGGCATGTATACTATGATGCATGACATACAACAGACGCAACATCATCATACTGCGACGTACACCGGTATTCAAGAGACTACAAACCGGCTACTGGATAATCAAAGGACAATGTTCGAGAACGAGCGTCTTCTCCTCGACAACCAACAACAGATTCATGATCGGTTATAAAGGATGGAGATGCAACAGTAGCCCTTTTACGATCACTATTGGAGCCAAAACTTCTTTGGAGGCTATCCACAACCTCCACCTAGGGCCCAGTTTGATTCGAGTTTCCAGGGGGAGTATCCATCGTGGGACCCTACGGCTCCACAGTACCCGCCCCCGCCTGAAGAGTAAATCGGTATCTCTATTCCAACCTTTAAGATTGTTTTTGACTATGAGGCCATAGTCGAATTCAAGCTTAGGGGGGTGTTGGAACAGCTCTATCTTTTATTTTCTCTGTTTTTTTAGTTTTATTGCTTTTGTTTCTTGCAATCTTAGTTTGTTTGTAGGATCCACATTCTATCTAGTGTAATCATGGATGTCTTAAATGTCTTAAATCTTGAGTCATCTCAGTTGCATGTAGGGGAATTAAGGGAAAATTAAAAAAAATTTCGAGTGTTCACAAGCTTGAGTGTGGTTCAACTTTGATCATTGAACTTAAGAAAATGATTGGTTTTGTCAACTTTAAAATAGAAAATCACAACTGTACATTCCTAATGCTTCATGAAAGTGGACGGAATTGGTTGTTTGAGCCTAAACTGACCAAATGATAATGAGACTCTAATTTGAAGTAAGAGAGAGAAACCTCTTAACTACTACACAGGTCAGTAAGGAGGGACACATAATATTTTTCAAAGGTTCAGTCAATTAGTCTTGTGATATGTCCACCTCATTGCTTTTCACAATCCACCATAAGATGTGGAAGTAAAGTACGGTTTTAACCTTTTTGATTGCATGTCATGTAGATAGGACTTGCATTGCAACCACTCACATATGTTTTGCATGAAAAATAAAAAAAATATAGAACAATATACATGCAAATTTCCTTAGGTGCATGTCATTTAGTTGCATCCATAACTTTTATGCATAAAGTATATCATGTACCTCATTTCTTCTTTAATGGTGAATTAAATTGTGCCATACCTTTTAAATAGTTCAACTATTCGAGTTATGCAGAAAAAGTGAGCCCAATAAAGTATTCATTGTCAATTATGGATATAAGGGCTTGAAAAAAATCTGAAAAAAAATGAAATTGAAAATAAAAAAAAGGAAAGTTATTTAGAAGCAAGTAGAATAAGAAGGAAAAAGGAGCATAATCTCACCTGCATTTTAAGATGAGTGAGTACATGATGTAGCTCAATTAGATATCCATCTCATTTTGAGATGGGATGTTAGTGCATGCATCATTCCACCCAATCTTAGGCATTAGGGCATTTTTCATATGCATTTGCATCATTTAGGGCATTTTTTTATGCATTTTGAAATCGTATAATGCTTCCACTTCTTCCATGAACCACCCATTCCATCCACCCGTTGCTCAGATTGGTAGGCCACCGTGAATTTCTACTCACTAGTGAATATCAGGAGAACTGCTTCCATGTAGATGGTAGTTAGGACGAGAAACGTAGTATAGGAGATCACAAGATGCACTAAGTCTGGACCGGCAAATTCTATTATGTTAACTGCCTTATGTGATAGTGTTCATCAGTTTTGAGGTAGACATCTTTTATGGATGATTACTGTCACCTTTAGGGTAGTTATCATTATGTGGTTAGCGAGGGCCGGTATGCGGATGTCCGGTGGGAGTCATATGGGATGTTTGTCGTGATGTTTTGTTCTTTAGTTGACTTTGGAAATTCTATTCTAAGTTTTAGTTTCTCAAGGGAGAGCAATGTTCAAGCTTAGGGGAGTTTGATGCGATGATTTTGAGTCGCATTTATAGACTGATTTGATATGTGTTTTATGCATTTATTAGTCATTTTCATGGTTAATGTTGCATAATATATCTGCTTTGGTCTATGCTACTTCTTTATGTCAAATTTCCCTTATTTTGGCATTTTCATTATTAATTATCAAAAGAATACGTTTTGTGTAGACTTATGTGGTTTCATGTGTTAATTTTAGGAAAAACAAGTATCTGCTACTGTTGATACCATCGACAGTGGTCGATACCATCGATCGGACCACAGGTTGCCAGACGCAAGGACCAGAAGAAAGTTGATACTATCGACAGGGATGTCGATGGTATCGAGATACCATCAGGTTGCTGGTGAGAAGTGAGTCGATACTATCGACTCATATGTTGATATTATCGACTGGTGGAGCTACAATGACACAAAAAGACAAAACCGTCGCTACAGGTTCGTCGATACCATCGACCCGCGTCGATGGTATCGAGATGAAATCAGGCGCAAAGACAAAAGAAAAGAAGAACTGCCGATATCATGCTAGGTCGATACCATCGACCCGCGTCGATGGTATCGACATCGTCAGATATGAGTTTGTTTCAGATTTATCTTAATCGGACGGTTGTGATTAATTGGCAACCTAATTCAGGAAATATACCTAATGACGATGCCCAAGAGGGGATCATCACGTCATTAGCCGTTGCACACATCCCGAGAAGAGGTGGAGAGAAGAACGGAGCCTGAGAGCACGCCCCAGCCGATCCGGACACCGAAGAAGATGATTTCCACCATCGAAAGGTGGGAGAACGCGTATTCCACGCCAAGGATCACTTGGATCTTCTCCGTTCAGGGATTTCACCACTCAATCACGTTTTTCTCCATGTTTCTTTTTTTCTACTCCATGTTTTGCTCTGAGATGAACATGCAAGGCTAATCCCCTTTGTCTTTAGGACCGGGAGTAGCCCGGGAATTCATTGTATGATGATTTTATCATAGTAATGCATATCTTATCTCTTAAATCCGTGGTATAGTTTCACTTTCTCAAATATATTGTTATGCTTGATCACCATAATAATAATCTAATGCCCTTAATTACTTTGAAAGAAGAATTAATGGTTGAAAAGAGATGAAATTTACATTAATTGACAAATCCCTTGAACAAGGTGGTGTAAGGTTAATGTTGGATACCGAGAGATCGTTTTGAATGCACCTAGTTTAGGGTATAGGTTACTACGACGGTGGAACCGACCTAGACATAGGTAGTGAATTGTACCATGACAGTGGGCAATTCTGATTTCAGGCCACTACCCAGATAGAGAGATAAAATTGAGTGACTATATAGAATTTGATACAATGAAAACCCGCGGTGAAACCACAATCCTAAAGATCTCATTTTAAATTGATTAAACCAAACATTTAATCGATTGCTTTGTTTTGTTTTATTCTTATTTTCTTTTAATTTTAACAAAAACTCTCAACTTTTTAATCGGTCTAGCTGATCGCGAGTAGTTAGTAGGAGTCTCCGACAATTTCACATATCCCTGAGTTCGACTCGGGCCTCACAAAGGCCTATATTACTTCGACGCGTTCACTTGCATTTTTACACACGGTAAATTTGCGTCAATGATGTGTTTTGGGTCTGAGGACCTGAGTTTGGCTAAAGTGCCTAGTTGAGGTGTTATCCTCTGATGATGATCTGGGATTGATATCCCAAGTGATGAGAATGCCTGTTGAGGCAGTGGTTTCTTGTGATGGGGGGTTGAGATCCCAGAATAGCATGATGATGGTAATAATAATGTAGTTTTATGTTATGCATGTGTTACAACTTGGTTGCCTCAACAATCCACTTAAAATGTACTAACTAATCACAGTGGAACATATCATGTAGTTTTCCCTGACCATAGATCCATCATCGTCAGGAGCTGGTGATGGTGAAACGGGTTCTCCTGCGGGATAACCCGGAGCGCATATTGTTGAATATGCGAGGTTTCTCCTAGCCTAAAATAGAGAGGACACGAGTGCAGCTGCGGTTGTAGACTCAGAATATATATAGAGCATGGTGAACAGGCCCATGGATCAGGATATGTGATATGGGAGCATGAATGTGTTCATGGCTCAGAGCACGATGAACAGGCCCGTGGCTCAGATATACTAGCGCCGAGACCTATACCGAGGTGGGCTAGGAAGAGGGTAGCCTACGGGAGATGACCCTGTGGCTGAGGCCACTTAAGCATGAGACTGTGGTCCTTCTTGTCTTGTACTCGTGCACTAACCACGAGGTGAGAGGTCGTGGAGTCTGGCTCTTCCATTGACCTTGTATGGCACCGTCTTGGGTTTCACAACTGAAGGTTGGATTTGAGTGGTACACCTCACTTCCTCAGGGCATAATAATAATAATAATAATAATAATAATAATAATAATAATAATAATAATAATAATACGTAATTTAGCCGAATAGTATTTATTGCTTAAGGAAAAACACGTAACATTGTTTGAGGCCTTGCTTGAGTAGATGATCTTGTTATACTTGCAGTTACTTATACGTTCCTTATGTTACATGGTAAGATCTTATAAATCTTATCTTTTTAATCATGTTCCATAATGAAATACTTGGGTACATGCCTTACGTAAATCTTGGTAAGCTAGGTGGTATGAATCGCTTTAATTTATAGACTGCTCTTGTTATACCTTCTATCAGTTACCTGCTGCTTTTGCTTTAATCTTCCTTTGGTTTTATGGTTTCGGCGGGGAGTTATGTTTCTCACTGGGACTGTGTGTCTCACCCCATTAGTTTATAACCTTTTTAGGTGTTCGAGCTAGACGTGGTGGTGGTCGCGGCGTTGCGGTCGAGCAGCAAGAAGAGCAGTAGAAGGCAAGAGGTGGACATGTTATTGTTTTGGTTGTTTTGTAGTAGAGTCTTAGAGTCATCCCTGTACTCTCAGGTCCTTGGGGGCATTTTGACGTTGTTTCACGATGTATAGCTGATGATGTTTTGTTTATCCTGCTGCTGGCCGGATGTGGGTCGTTCTGTATGTAATAATAGGTGATGAACTCACAGCTGATCCCCTATGATGTGGACACGTGTCAAGATCTTGTACATGTTTATATAACATATTTTCCTTGCAGGAGGAAGACCTAAATGTAATCATTTTACAATTTACCTTCTTTCTGCAATCATCTTTAATTAACCCGTGTTTTTGGTAATTTGTGGTTTATGGTTTTCCGCACGTTTTCACGTAACACCTCACTATCTGTGTGATAGTGGGATGTGTTGCCACAGTGATCATTTGATTATATGTAACCTAAACCCTAGCTTGTGGGTTACTAACCTAACTACCCATGTTTGGTACTTCATATGATGTCTTAGCATCATTAGGTCATAATAACATATGAAGTATAAAATAGACCTAATATACTAAATGATGTCTGATCTGCATGTAATCCCTTTAATAAATCATATATGCTTCTTTGTTAATTAATGCATACTTAATGTCTAAAATATATCTAGTAAAATTTTATTTATTCTTAATATATGAAGTAGAATAATAGTATGAGTTATCATGTAAATGGATAGGCATAAAGTGCAAATATAATTTGATGCTGATATTATTTGACTTATTGAGTATATGAGAAACTAATGTAATTCATGCATAATAATATAAGATAAACCTTTCGAAAGAAATGTGTAATATTACTCAAAATTGTAGCCTAGGAATATTACACAACTAGCTTTGGTTGATCTAGAGAGAGATTGCTCTGGTCCATCTCTAGAATTAGGGTCTCCCATGGCAAGCAGGGGTTCCCAGCCCCCGTCCTCCTGATCTCACACCATGAACTCCACAACTAGCCCTGGCCCATAGGTTGAAGACTGGTTCTCACCTAGTACCAATGTCATGATGGAACGGGACTGGGTGAAATCGGTAGTTAGGCCACCACTGAATATCAGGAAAGTCGTTTGATGACACCACACTTTGCGTATTTTCTATATATATTCAATACCACTTTAAGTATAACCTTAGTCAATTTTGCACGCATTTTGTCTATCTTCTTGACTAAAACATGGTTTTGTGATTTCAGGAATCATCCCAATCATGACCGCAGTTATTCACAAGGAATCATGACCGCGGTTATTCACAAGGAATCACGACCGCGGTTATTCACCAGGAATCGTGACCGTGGTTACTCAGCAGAGACCGCGACCGCGACCCCACACCAAGGATCGCGACCGTGGTTACTCAGCAGAAAACACAACTGCGGCCCCACCACAAGGAATCGTGACCTCATTTATTCATAAGGAATCACGACCGTAGTTATTCACAAGGATCGCGACTGCGATTACTCAGCAGAGACCATGACCGCGACCCCACACCAAGGATCACGACCGCGGTTACTCAGCAAAAACTATAACCGCGGCCCCACTCCAAGGAATCATGACCGCGGTTATTTAGCAAAGATCGCGACCACGACTTCACCAGGGATCACGGTCAAGAAAGATCGCAAATGCCACTTCACCAGGTATCGTGGTCAAGAAAGATCGTGACCAAGGAGAATCAACAAAAAATATGCAACCGCGGTCTTAAGTCGGTGGAAGACGCCTATAAATAGCGCCCCCACCTGTCTTGTCAAGGACATCAGATCAGAGAGATATGATCCTGGTGCCACGAAGTGCTGTCACATCCCAACCTCGTAGCTGAGGATCCATCAGTCTTGGATCTCTTAAGTGAAAGCTGAGGAGAGAGAAGACGACCGCCCACGCCCGCTACTCCTTTGAGAGAAGGAGACGTCCCTGTGGTAGATCCAAATCTGAAGAAGTAGTGTGTAGTATCATGTTTCTTCTCCTCTAGATCTATCATTTCCTCTCACTGTACTCAACTCCATTCTTCGTGGTACCTCATGGATCTATCTTTCTATAACGCCGCCATGTTATCCACAATCATGAGCAGCTAAACACCTTAAATTGGGTTGGGAGTAGCCACTAAGGCTCTCCCAACATGTATATTGTCTCTTTCTTTTGAATATACTTACCCTTATCAATATTATCTCCATGCACATGTTTTAATGCTTCATTTGTATGCTTAGCTACCATCTTGTGATGTTTGATTGTTGATATCTTGAGAGAGTAATATCGCTTTTATCCCGTGTTATGGAGTAGTATGAATGCACGAGAGTGTTGGAATGCTAACGCTTTAATCCATCGGTGCTGTTATGAGGTTTTTGAGTTGTCATCTTGAGAGAGAGGCTTCTTTAAAGCCCATATCTATCCTCATCTCAAGAGAGAGTGGAATAGACATTTTTATGGTTACGTGTAATATTGATATGAGTAAGTAGGAGAGAGAGAGAGTTTTCATGTTGGAGAGACGCTTTAGTTGGTGAACCCCAATCCAAGTTATCCCTTGTACCTTGTTATAATCTGTTTCTTTTACTTATCGTGCTTTATTGTTCTTGAATTAGAGATTTCATTCCTTCGGGAACACCCTTTTTTAATCCTCCTTTATGCCAGAGTATAGAGTATCGATTCCGCGTTCTTAGCACTACCAACCTCATCCCTGTGTTCGACCCCGATTGCTACATTGGACCCTGTTATTGTTGCAGGGGCCTGAGTGTCGGGTTATCTCTTTAAAAGTTCGACTACTTTAAATCCACTTCTTTTGGACGTGCGATTTAGGCCGGTCAACTTTTTGGCGCCGTTGCCGAGAACAAGGCAAAATAGTACTATTAAAGAACTTGAGTCTACCAACTATACTCCTGTGCCAAAAGCTTAGCGATAAGCTCGACAGAACTATCACACTAAGTCTTTTAACCTGGACCCACATAGAATAGTTCATTTTCATCAAGCCTAATTTTTCTTACTTGATTGTACATTCTATCCAGGTACCAACCAGGGAGGAAGTGCTTAGCCCATACTAGCTCCGCTCACCATGCCGCCCCGCGTGGAACCACCTTCGTCCGCAGATGAGTGGAACGAGAGGATAGGACAACACCGACCCCCACCAGAAGTCGACGAAGATGGGCATTATAATGGCGATCATCTCGATGAAGAACAAGAAGAACCTGAAGACAATCCTCACCGTGAGGAGCGTCATCACCACCGCAGGCACAGGAGAAACCATCAAGAGCGACCTCGTAGGGACAGCACCAACGAAGAGAATGATGAAGAATAGAAGACTCTTCGAGAATTGGCAGCTACAAAAGCTAACAACTCAAGATGTCATGTGGTAATCCCAAGGTTCAATGCAACAAATTTGAACTGAAGCCATTTGTCATATCTATGATCCAGAACAAGAGCTTTTGAGGGAATTCAAAGAATGATAACTCTTATCATCATCTTGACACCTTTAAGAATATCTGTGACACCATCAAAATGTGGGGAGTTCCACAAGAAGTCATTTACTACAAGGGTTTCATCTTCTCTTTAGAGGATAAGGCATTATCTTGATATCTCGGGTTACCACATCAAGCTCTGAATGGATAGAACGCACTGGCAGATGCTTTCGTGAACAAGTTTTACCCTACTGAGAAAACTATCAGGAATAGGAAGAGGATCACGTCATTCATGCAGAAGCCAAATGAGAATATTCATGAAGCCTGGGAAAGGTATCAGGAGTACCAGAGAGACTGCCCTCACCATAACTACAAGGAGGGGGTTTTAATAACAACTTTCTACAATGGTATAACCCCGGAAGAGAGAGTCTTGCTGAATGCTGCAGCTGGAAGGGACTTTCTTAGGAAAAAGCCTAGTAGGTCTAGAAAGATCATTGAAAACATGGCTGAGTTACAAGCTGGGACTGATTATGACCGGGCCGACAGAGGATATGCAAGGAAAGCCACCAATGAAGGACCGTCGATTGAATCAAAGGCTCTTGAAGCAATCACGTCTCAAATACAAAAGATAGCCACATATGTTGAACAACTGAAGGAATCAGGAGGGAAAGGAAAGAAGCCTATGGAGAAAGTGATGAAATGCATTTCCTGTGGTGAAGGAGGACATGGGGTAGATAATTGCATATATACCCGACCCGAAGAATCTAGTGAAAGCGAGTCTGAAGAGGAGGAAGATGAAAATGTCTCTTATGCTAACTTTAAGAGACCAGATCACCCAAGATTCAGATATGGGAACATGGATGCGGCAAAAAATTCACATCAATTGAATAATCCACCCAAACAACCACCAGGTTTCGAGAAGAAGAGCGGGCAAGGACAATACACCAAGACGAGCACTTTCCAGACAAACAAAATCAACTATCAAGGTCAAGGTAATTATCCAAACTGCCAAGCTACTAGCGCAAGTCAAGGACAGGGACAACCCCAAGGACAAAGTCAAGCAAGAAGTACTAGTCAGCCTGACTTAGTAGTCCAACTATCTGACTTTATGAAAAGACAGGACACAATAAACAATCAACTTGCGTAAAATGCGTTGTCCAACTCTGGCGTCTTGAACAGAATGCAAGTACAAATGGCGGATATGCAAACACATCAACGCCAGATAGACCAGCAGCTCACTCAGTTGGCCAAACTCGTAAAGAACCCCTCAGGGAAGATCCCTTCTAACACAGAATCTGCCAAGATGGCGATCCTCAGATTGGGGAGGATAATAGAGCGCCCAAAGGAGATAAGACCTGAAGAACTGGAACCAAAGAAGGTTAGAGATAACCCAAAAAAGGGGGAAGACCAGAACCCCCCAGTGAAGGAACCAAAACCTGAAGAAGAATTGTTCTCCAAGAGGAGTCACTATTCACTAAGATTACTTTTCCCTTACAAGCTCGTAAAAGCTCACCTCAAGAAGAGGTATGAGAAGTTCATGGAATCGGTAAAAAGGCTACACCTGAAAGTACCATTCCTGGATGCATTAGAAGAAATGCCAACATACGCCAAATTCTTCAATGATCTGGTCACGAAGAAGAGAAGAGGAGGGAAGATTGAAATCGTACACTTGGCCAGCATGTCGACATATTTCGTAAAGGCAGAACTACCTACCAAGAAGAAGGACCCTGGAGCCTTCACTATACCATTTGCAGTAGGGGATAATATCGAAAGGAAAGGTCTCTCCGACCTGGGGGCTAGAATCAGTTTAATGCCTATAAGCCTCACGCAATGATTAGGACTGACTGAGATGGCCGAGACTAATATGAGGATCGAGTTGGCAGACCATACCTTCAAAAGACCAATGGGAGTAGTCGAAGATGTTCTGATTCATGTGGGGAAGTTCTTCATTCCGTGTGATATTGTTATCATTGACACTATCGAAGACCCTAAATGCCCTATTATCTTCGGACAACCTTTCTTAGCAACCGACATGGTACTGATTGTTGTTGCTGAAGGCATCATAACTCTGAGGGTTGGGCATGATCACATAGATTTCAAGGTGAAAGACACTATGAAGGGACCGTCCCTTCTAGAATCTTCTTACTTCGTGGATAGCTACAACCAATATTGTGAAGAAGTGGAAGAAGACACATCAGTTGTAGACCCTCTTTTGAGGGCGTTAAACAAAGAAGATTCAGAAATCGATGACCTCGAGGTTGCTGAGATCCTCGAATACCTGAATCAAAATACATAGGAGTTAAGTGACGAAGAGGAGGCTGTAGAGACTGTCAAGTATGCTTCTGTAGAATTAACGAGTGAAGATGAGGAAGTACAAAAACCCAAACCCGAACTTAAGAAATTACCGAAAGGTTTGAAATATGAGTTTCTTGATCCTGAAGAGAGGTATCCTATGATAGTCAATGCTATCCTGAACAAGGAGCAAATGGGAAGACTTTTTAATGAGCTAAGGCTCCATAGGCAAGCCATAGGCTATTCAATGGATGATATCAAGGGGCTTAACCCTGCTTTATGTATGCACTTCATAAATCTAGAAGAATCAGCAAAACTCTAGTTCAACCCCAGAAGAAGCTGAATCAAATGCTGAAGGAAGTTGTAAAGAAGGAAGTCATCAAGCTGAGAGATTCAAGTATTATCTACCCTATCAGTGACAACAATTGGGTGAGCCCAATTCATGTTGTGCCAAAGAAAGGAGGGATGACAATGGTAAAAGGTGATAAAGGAGATGAAGTTGTCGTTCAGAATGTTACCAGATGGAGAATGTGCATCGATTATCGAAAGCTGAATCAAGCAATGAAGAAGGATTACTATCCTCTTCCCTTGATCGACCAAATACTAGAAAGACTGGCACACCACAAATACTTTTGCTTCTTAGATGGTTATTCTGGATTTTACCAAGTTCCCATCCTGCCTGATGATCAGGAGAAAACCACCTTCACCTATCTGTATGGTACCTATGCTTTCCGACGAATGTCGTTCGGACTATGCAATGCCCCTGCAACATTCCAACATTGCATGATCTCGATGTTTTCAGACTTTTTGGAAGACATCGTGGAAGTCTTTATGGATGACTTTTCTATTTACAAAAGAGATTTTGACAGTTGTTTGAGAAACCTATCGTTAGTCCTACAACGCTGTGAAGAGAAGAGCTTAGTCCTTAACTGGGAGAAATGCCATTTTATGGTGCAAGAAGGCATAGTCCTGGGGCACAAGGTCTCAAAGAGAGGTATTGAAGTAGATATAAGCAAGATCAAAGTTATCTCTAATTTGCCTCCACCTAAGTATGTGACAGGGGTGCGAAGTTTCCTTGGACACGTCGGTTTTTATAGAAGATTCATCAAGGACTTTTCAAGGATATCAAAACCCCTTTCAAACTTGCTGGTTAAAGATGCAAAATTTAATTTTACAGATGATTATTTGAAGGCTTTTCAAACCTTGAAGGAAGCCCTAGTAACCCCACCTATCCTCCGAGCCCCAGATTGGGAGTTACCCTTCAAGCTAATATGTGATGCTAGTGACTATGCCGTAGGGGCACTCCTAGGGCAGAAGAAGGATAGAAAACATCATGTTATCTGCTACGCTAGCCACACCCTGGACGAAGCGCAAGTAAATTACACAACCACAGAGAAAGAATTGTTAGCTATTGTTTTTGCTTTTGAAAAATTCATGTCCTATCTGATTGGAGCAAGGGTAAAGGTTTATACTGACCACAAAGCTATCAGATACCTAATGCAAAAGAAGGACACTAAACCTAGGTTATTGAGGTGGGCTCTATTACTCCAAGAATTCGATCATGAGATCATTGATAAGAAAGGAGCAGAAAACGTAGTGGCCGACCATTTGTTGTGGATCATTGTCGGAGACAAAAATGAGCCACCCATTAATGATAACTATGCAGATGAGGCTTTGCTCATGATAGGATCTGAAGAACAAAACTTGCCATGGTACGCAGACATTTGCAACTACCTTGCTTGTGGGGAGTTCCCGCTAGATATCACATACAACCAGAAGAAGAAGCTTCTCTCTGATGTGAGAAATTACTATTGGGACGACCCGTTACTATTCAAGAAATGTTCGGACAATTTGTACAGAAGATGCATACCAGAAGAAGAAGCCTCACTGATATTGAAGGAATGCCACTCTTCACCATATGGAGGTCATCATGGAGGGGACAGAACTGCTGCAAATGTCCTTCAATCAGGATTTTTATGGCTCTCGTTATTCAAAGATGCTGCTATGTATGTGAGAGTATGCAAGGAGTGCCAATTGACTGGGAATATAGGAAAAAGGAATGAAATGCCTATGATAGACTGGGTAGAGGTTGAGATCTTTGACATTTGGGGAATAGACTACATGGGTCCCTTCCCCTCGTCGAAGGGTTATCAATACATATTAGTGGCCATGGACTACATATCTAAATTTGTGGAGGTTGTTGCCACCCAAACTTGCGACTCTAAATCTGTGATTAAGCTTTTCGAGAAAACCATCTTCTCACGCTTCGGAGTACCCCACACCATGATAAGCGATGGCAGATCACATTTTGGGGAGAAACAATTTGAGGCACTATTGAAGAAGTACAGGGTCAAGCACAAGATTGCAACACCCTATCACCCTCAAACCTCTGGACATGTGGAGGTATCCAATAGGCAGATTAAGAAAATCTTAGCCGAACTCAGAAAGACTGGTCTATGAAGCTCAATGATGCTTTGTGGGCCTATAGAACTACTTACAAGGCACCCATAGGCACCACGCCTTACAGGCTAATTTATGGAAAGTCTTGTCATTTACCCTTAGAGTTAAGGCACAAAGCCCTTTGGGCGATTAAGTTCCTAAATATGGATTTGAAAAGGCGGGACAAAAGAGATTCCTACAGCTGCAAGAGCTCGAAGAGCTGAGATTACATGCTTACGAAAGCACAAAGATCTACAAACAGAGGACCAAGGTGTGGCATGATGCCCACCTAAAGAACAAGGATATTAGTGAAGGAGACAAGGTTCTTCTTTTCAATTGTAGCATCAGGCTCTTCCCTGGGAAGCTAAGAACCAGATGGTCAGGCCCTTTCACTATGGAAAAGATTTATCCATAAGAAATGATGGAGATTCAAGGAGAAAAGACCGAGATATTCAAGGGAAATGGCCATAGGTTGAAAAGATTTTACGAGGATGAAGCTTTTGCCAGAAGATCTGAGATCAACCTTGATGAACCAACTAGACTCGACAAAGAGAGGGATCGAGTGTTGTCTCATCCCACTGAAGGACTAGAGGAGTGAAGAATTTATGAAGTCTAGCTAATAGACTTTAAAGCAAGCGCTTCTTGGGAGGCAACCCAATTCTTTGATCTCTCTTCACTTTAATTTTTGCGTTATGCTTTTCTTTTCTTTCTTCTAGTCTAAGTTGTTCTTCTTGTTTTCTTTAAGTTGGAGGTTTGGCTTGATAATAACCACGACTATGAATTTAATCACGACAGCGGCCTTGGTGATGCTTGTTGGATTTTCGCGACTGCGGTTTCCTTTTAGATGGATCGCGACCGAGACTATAACCGCGACCGCGATTCCCTTCTAAAGTATCACGACTACGAATATAATCGCGACCGCGATAAAAATCACGACTGTGGTAATTTTGCTTAGGTTAAGTCAGGATCTATCTGTACGCTTATAAATAGACCCGGTTGCCAAACGACAGACTCTTTACGCTCCCTCCACTTTTGTCAGATTTCCCTAGCTTTCCTTTGTTTGTTCGTATCGAGAATCACTGTTGCGCAATATCTCCGTCTGACGCTCGAGCTACTCGCCGCCGCACGCCCGCCGAGATCGTTCGCCTTGCCACTCGTAGCCTTTGCTGTCGTCACATCCCCTCCCTTCAATCAGGTAACCCGCTCGCATAGACGTTCTTTATTTTCAATAATTGGGACCTCCCTTCATCGCTACGGCAAGCCGCCCTCGCCGTTTCTCTGATTCACCGCCCGCACCTCATTTCCGGATGACTAGCCCCATCCTCTTTCTTGACCTAGAAGGAGGTCTGTAAAACCCTAAAATATAACTAGTAAATAAACACCTGTCTAAGAACTGAAAGTCGCAAAGGGGACCAAGAGTTTGGCCGTCGCTATCAGCCACATGGCGGAAGACCCTAAGACTGGAACCCATAAAAACCCTAAAAAGAGTTAATTTCGGCTTTCCTAAAGAAAATACTATGACCGCGATTATAATCGCGACCGTGAAAAAGGCCGCGATCGCGGTCTCTTCAAAATGTTGTGACCGCAATTCCCTCCAAAAAATAATGATCGCGACCTTGATTTCATCCTCAGAATATATATATATATATATATATATATATATATATATATATATATATATATATATATATTCACGACCGCCATATTTTCAAGAGATGACCGCGACCGCGATCAAACTCGTGACCGCGATCCTTACTGACAGTTTAATAAATTTGAAACCAATGGATAACCTATAACCAGATAACCACCATCTACTCGATGATGGTTATGTCTAGGAAGTCAATACAATATCTTTTTTGGACAAACTCGGTTTAATCTGCAGAATGTCTTCCCCAGCCACCAACGATTCCATGTACCAGAGGAACACCTCCCTTAAAGAGGTAGAGATGATAGTCAAGGACCTGGCCGCACAGCTGAAGAAGAGCACAGCCCTGCCAGTACCCAAACGCTTAGAGATGCAACTGAGATTGGAGAAATACCAAAGGATACTGGCAGGGGTACCATAAGAACAATCCACAGAGGCGACCGGGCAGACAGAAGACACAGAGACCTCTGAGTATTGGCCTAAAGAATCAGGAAGCCCAGTGCACGGGAAGAAGCGAAAGGCCGCATATAAGGAGCCCAGGCCCATTAAGAAGACGAAAGTTGAAAAGGCAGTGGAAGAAGTTTCTGTGTCGCAAGGGGAACCAGAATTCGTACCCCGGGACATCATGCACCAGTCCACCTATGACTGGATGTCCACTAACAAGGATTGTGTTATGACACGTTACTTCGACGTGGAGGACTTCAAAAAGCTGGGGTTGTACGACAGAATAGTGAAATTTTTGGAGGGCACAAACCTTCAAACTATCTGCACGCCTGAAGTAAAGTCGTATCGGAGGTTGACCCTCAAATTTATGTCATCTCTGACAAAGGTCACTGCTGGTGACGGAACACAAGCAGCCAGAGGGGACAACCAGCTTGAGGTACGGCTGGGAGGCGAAAGCCATCTTATAACGGAGACAGATCTGCATAGGGTATTTACCGCATCTGAAGAGGAGGTGAAGGCTTGTGTAGGTGTGCTGGGAGAGAAGGAGATTGCTGCATATGACAGCAACAAAATGTGGGAGGAGCTGATCGGAGAAGAAAGGCATAACCCAAAGACTTCAAAGGCCTAAAAAATGTACTTTTGCTTCATTAAGATAATACAGAAGATCACCACCTTCTCCATAGATTCTAGATCAGAGACTGGGACAGTCAACAAGGGGGATCTCTTCCTCATATCGTCTATGATCAATAAGCGACCAGTGAACATAGGAAGGATCCTTCTCAAAAGGCTGTCTTCGGCTGTGGGCGGTGAGGTGAAGAGGAAGTCTACTTTCTGTATGGGCGGATTGCAAAATTATGAAGAAATGGAGGGATAGCAAAGGATCGACGCAAAGTCCCTCGCCAGCATAGGGATTCTGGAGGTGAAGGGGGAGAAAGCATACTTCAAGCACCCTAGACTTAAGAAGCCACTCCCCCTTACAGAAATGACATTCTATGACACCCACAAACGGTGGCCAACTCTCGACGACATCGAGAAAATGAGCTCTGGGACACTGCACGCCAACTTATCGCCAGAACTGACGCTCATACCATAAGGAAGCAGTGTCCCAACACAAGTATTAAAGAAAACTTCGGAGCCATGAAAGAAACTGGCGGTGGAGAAAAAGAAACCAGAAGCCACCAGTAAGCCAGCTGAAATTGAGAGTGCCATAGAACTAAATGTGGATGAACAAATTGCGGACCCCGCTTCCCTGAGACTGCAAGAAGAATCAACTTCCAGGGAGGGTGAAGCAGGAAAGACTACAGACACACTAGTAGCACCACAACGCACCAGCTAGCCAGAGGCGGAGCCCAAAAGACAAGGCTCCCAATCCATACCGGAGTCAAGGCCGGAGGGGAACCAACCTGAAGAAGAAACCCCTCAAAGCACCAATGCACCGGAGGATGAGGTAGACAGACAAGCCTCTCAAGGCACACCAATGGCGAAGCAGAAGAAGAAGAGTCAACCTGGGGAGATGCCCCTACCACCACCACCTACGTAGCTGACTGTACCGAGTGTGCTAACAACACACATGGGACAACAGCTACACCACCAACAACAACGGGCATCCACTTTTGGGGGTGCCCTAGGTAATAGGTTTGATGCAATGTGGGAACACATGCATCACACCAATACAATAAATGAGAAAATTTCTACTTATTTGTCTTCACTAACCGTGTAGGTGAAGGAGATAGACGAAAGGATGTCAGCATTCCCAGAATTCATGCAAGAAGTCTTCAGCAATCAATGGAGGATGCTGGGAATGCTAACGAAAATGCAGGAAGAATTGACAATCATGCGAAAAGAAGGGCATGTCATGCACACAGACAACGAGCAGATGTGCCAGGAATATGAAGAGGTAATGGCTGCCCTGGAGGAAGAAGGACGTGGAGTACAAGAAGACCGTAGGAAGCTTGATCAGGAATGTGAAGAGCTCGAAGCCAGGCGGGCAAAGAAAAAGGCTAGGCGCTCTGCTAGCCCAGAATGCTCCCTGGCCAACCCTTCCAGCCACGACAACAACAAAGGGGGGCCTGGGGTAGGATCCAACACTATAAAGAATGGGAGTGCAACACGAAGTCACTCTCCCATCGTTGAGCAGTAAAACAACCTACCAACAGGAAGATCAAGCCCCCAGTATGAAAAGCATAAAACCCAATCAAGAGGGGTTGACCTCAACTGTGACCCGGAGGAAGCAATGGACGAAACCGCCAACGAAAAGAAGCAACAGAAAGGACATCACCTCACTCCTCCCACACTCACTCCGACAACAACATAGAAGGAGGCAACAACTCACTGGGAGGAGATGGTCGCAACCCTTAGCTCGGCCGGCGCAACAGAGCTCGATAGGCTAATAGCCGAGCTAGGAGCTGGAATGGAGGAATCCAATGACTTCCTCCTCTTCCCATCACATGAGGAGCACAACAACTACATTTATGATGGGAAGATGGAGGCCACATTAAAGATGATGGCCGAGGCCAAGTTGGGGCAGACGTTAGAAGAAAGTCATGCAAAATACGTCACCACAAAAGCCTCATCAGAAGAAGTTGGACATGAGGCCACAACACAACCTCTAACAAAGTGCTAAAAAAGCAGCCGAAGCTATGCCCACCATCAGGGAAAGCTCAACACCGATGGTGCAGGAAGCCACATCGGAAGACGAGGAGGGTGGGCTAGCAGCCTTCTTTACGGAAGAGCCTGCCAGGGAGAGGCAAGTTGAAGAATGAACTTTGCAACATGCAACAACTCCCCCTCTGCCATGCAAAATGAAGGACATGAACATGAAGACCGTGTCGTGCATCTCTTGCAGAGATGTCCATGTCCTGGAAGATGTCCTCAACGACGATCTACCCGGGTCAGACACTTTATATATCAACATAGGTAGACGTCTGATCAGGGGGGACTTCCGGAGGGTCTTTACGAAGAAGGCGCAAGTACACAAAAGGATGTTCAAGATACTTTGCGCCACCCTCTTGGAAGAATTACTCCACCATGATAAGCCACAGCCAATCTTTAATGACACCACATGACTGGCCAGCCTGTTATACAAAGAAGATTACAGAGTGGTAGAAGTGTTGAAACTTCAAGCGGCGGTCAGGAGAAGAGAGACCAGGACAGTGGTGCTACCCATCCATAATGCAAAGCACTGGGGCCTAATCGTCATCGACCTTATGGAACGAAATACGACGGTGCTCAACTACTACATGGCAGAGATGGACAACACTTCACTAGTCTACAAGAGGAAGGATGCCGGGGACGCTTTGAAAATTCCCATACGCCTACAGCGGGCTATTAAAGAAGCAAGTCTAAGACTCCAAGGGTCCTAGAAACTCTTCTCCATAACCAAAAATGTTCCCCAAGAAGCAGCTGGCTCAGTGGATTGCGCCTTCATCGTCCTACGTATGATGGAAACAATCAATAAGGACATTCCCCTGGAAGACCTAAACAAGGAAGACCTACATGGACTGCGGGGCATGTACGTAATGGAGGTCATCTACGATCGCCGATTCTTTAAGGACCCAACAATGGTTGTTGATGCTGCGCCCCGTAGGTTACACGTGGATATCCCTCTCCCTGAAAAAACACCTTGGAGGGAACAACTCAAAAGCATGTGGGTCGACCCAACAGAACCAGCTAGAGCTACATCATGGAAAGAGGGTTGGGGTGCTAAGAGTGAAGAGGCTGTAGAGCAAGCAAAAGATGAACAACAACCGTCAGCATTCAACATTCATGAAGCCCCTTCTGCAGAAGTGCAACCCGTAGAAATAGAAACAGAAGAAGATCTGGGGAATGAAGGATTAGAAGGCCCGGCTGGTGATATAGTACCTTCTTTCGAGAACTTCGACAGATGGAGCTGCTTCAGTCTGTCGATGGAAGAACTAACAATTATCATGAGTTCTCTGAAAGAAGACGATTCACTGGGTGATGTCATCTTCGAATGGGATGGCATCTGTGTTGGGTTTTAGGGGAGGTAGAGAAGGCAGCGAAAACAAAAATTTTCTCCCCCAAACCCAGAACAAGGAAACACATCAACGTCTATATAATAGGAAAGGATGGTTTGTGGAATCATACCTTGTCCCGGGGCTTGCTCAGCGACAATACCTCGCACCTTGCGTGGTCTTCACCTCCAGTCTTGGACGGTGTCTGTGCAGCTCCTCGTCACACCGGGACTGACGACTCCTCCTCTCACCGGGACTGTCGGGATTGACAGTTGTCCTCCTAAGCGGCAGAAACCTCCCACCTCTGAAGTAGTCCACACGGACCACATAGAACTCCAATCTCCTTGTCCCACAAGGAATTGGAAGGAGTCGCACCCTACTGTTGACGTACTAGTCACCAACACACTCTCCCACTACCAGTCGCAACTGTAGTTGTCCTTCCCTTGTTGTGCCTCCCTTTTCGGGTAGCACTTGCTCAGGCTCTCTCTCAGTTACCAAAACCAGAGAGAACGACAACTTTCCAAAGCAACTGGTTGCACTGAGTTGTACTTTGAGAAGCCCCCAATACACCTATATATAGGAGGGTCATGGGACAGGGTTCTCTATCTCGGGAAATGCGGGACTAAAAGCAGGAGTAGAAGGGTTCAAGATTTTCCACAAAAAACAACCAACTCGCAAGATGAACCGATCGTTTCATTTCTAAAACGGTCGGTTGGGGATCTGAGCCGGTCGGTTGACACTCAGCCGATCGGTTGGGACCCATGAGCTGGTCGGTTCACTTTCTGAACCGGTTGGTTCGTGGTCCTGACCAATTCCCGATTGACTTTCCTTCTTTTGTTTCTTATTGGTATCGAATACCAATCCTATTTCCCAATCAAATTGGGCAAGTGAAATGAAAGGAAAATTCTCACCAATCTGACTTTCCCAACTTGCTCAGTTGCAACAGTTGAACAGATCATTTCAACACTTGAAGCAATCATTCACCCTGTCCATGAGCCCATCGACTCACAACGTGAGCCGACCGGTTCACCAAGATGAGCCGATCGATTCATCTCATGAGCCGATCGGTTGGGAGTCCAGATTGTGCAGAATCAGTCAATTGCGGTTTCAACCAATCTGATACTCTAATCAATATGTCCAACACCTTGAACACTATGATTTTGAGCTATCAATCAATTGAGTGTTTAATTGAACTACTAAACTCCTTTAGTAATCAATCTAAACATTGTTTGTGGACAAAACTCCTCTTCCAGGTTAAATCCTATGTGTGTGACCCTGCAGGTCCATTTCACATTGGTAGTGAAAGTCCATAACACTTATGACTTCACAAGAAAAGAGCAGTGCCTAGTCACACATCAGTGCTACCCAACTGAAAGTAGAAAGTTGGAGAACAACTTTCAATCCTACAATCCGTGAATGGTGTTACAGTGAATGTATAATTCCTTTGTCACTGATATCCCGAATGAACTCGAGGCATGGAACGGTCATCCTGTCAACATTCATTCACTTTCTTGATCTCAGAGTAGATTGGAAGAGATATGTATGACATCAATATCACATACTGATTCACACATGTGTGCACACGCCTATTTCAATCCTACTCATCAAGTGGCCTTGGATATCAAACTCCCTCAGGAGGGACAAATCCCATATCTATCACTCACCCCTCAAAAGCCCCATGTGTCAAAGCCACCCAATCATCACCTTTATAACAACCCATGTTTCAGGACTACGTTTGATGATGTCAAAGTGTGCCCAACGACATGTGTTGAGTGTAGTGATTTCAGGTCAAAGAATCACACTCACCACCATCACTGTGAGTACTGACTATGACTACCATGTCATGGTTCCATGTGTCAAACTCACGGTGGGTCTGTCTGGTACACTTGTTCTCTAACAAGTACCTATGTGTTTGGTTTGATATATCTATATCCTGACTAATGAGATTCTATCATCAACCAAAACCACAATCTAGTCTTGTGTGTCATTGCTGTCTATCTACCTTCCACAATGACATCCGACTAGGGACATAACAAGAATGTACAAACTCTTAGCATCCGTATGATCTCATCGTTCAGGTCCTCAACCTGAAAGCATACGTCATTGAGTACTGTCATTCTCTAGACATTCAATTTATTCTATCACTATCTCATATGACTGAACCAGAAAGAATTGGAAGCTTGCCTTTGATGTTTATCAAATCAATCTTAATGTATCCCACCAATCATCCCATGATTGGCTCTCAGGGCATACATACCAACAGACTCCCACTTGCACTGTGAGCCAATCACCCTTGAATCATATTCATAGTGATCTTCAAACATGTCCCACATGTTAGTGTGCTCTTGTGCCAACATTGTGAGTTATGGCAACACCTTGCCAAAGTAAGTATAAATTGCATGTCTCACATCTCTTCATTGTACGTTACACGTATGAGATGGAGTTGCCATAATAATGTGATCTTGTATTCCTCTGCTAACCTTTAGCCACATTGCATGATCAAGGATTCCATACTTGTCATCAATGAGCGGAATATCTATAAGTTCATCTCATGAACTTCCGGATCCATATAGTATCCACTTTTGTTCTATAACACATAGATACTCGACATTTCCTTTTAAATGGTTTTATTGGAACATTTCCAATTATCAACAAAATTTCACTTTTATATATCCCATATATATTTTGTGATTAATTTTCTATCCTTTTGGAAGTTCACATCAATGTAACTCTTTACATCGAATTCTTCCTTATCTCCATAGAACTAGTACTTCCTAAGTACTTATCAAGTTCTTATGGTTTCTAGTAACCCTTACTGGAAGTAGACAAACATCCACTCATCATGTCCCACATATGAGTTATCAGGATGAGCACATCATATTGTCATGTCCTACATACAAGATGATGAATGCATTTTATTCTTGCCATGTCCATACATGCAAGATAATGGGATGATTACATACATGATAGATCCATATCTATTCTTAGTGTTCCCATTCTTCATAAGAATTGGACACTTGGCCTTGGGATACTAACTCCATGTAACATGGACAAGTTTTCTCCCACTGAATCTGTGCATACTGAACCCTTCAGTACAGATTGCCAATGTATGCTTTCTCTTTTCAGGTCAAGAGGTTTTCGAGAACTATCTCTATAAATCTCTATTCCTATCATATAGGAAACATCTCTATCTTCCTTAAAGATAATTTCCACTTTTGGATTTCCATTCTAGAACATTTCCATTTCACATCAACATGTGGAATGTGAACACGCTCCCACTAAATCACAGATCCCTTCTTTATCTTTGACATATCAGTCAAACCCTTTGACTATATCATCAAAGTAAAGATCCAATTCTGAGTTGCTTGTACTCAATCAATCACATTGATTAGTCCATTGTAACTTATAGACTTTATTTGCATTAGTGGATTCATAAACCTTATAGGTTGTGTCACGTATACATCCTTGTTATATTCCTCATAGGAATGTGGTTTTAGTATCCATATGCGAAATGTCTTAGTCATTAAGTTGCAATCAACAAGCATCATCCTTCTCAAAATGTTATCCATGTGTCTTAATACTTAAGACTTATTCGCACTTATGGATTTTATTCCAATGGGTGCTACCATCAAGGTCATACCTTATGGTTCACATGGATGTCATTTAGGATGTAATGGTCATAAACCATAACTCAAAATTAGGTTCCTCATATTCATCTAGATAGTTGACTCATCACATGAACAACTCATCATATAGACAATTGAGGTGTATCTGTCAAGGATATAAGAACTCACAACTCGTTGTGATTCTTAATGTCCTTTATTAGTGTGGGGTATTCTTTTATTAAGAAGCACTCAGTTATTTGATAATCATTGTCTAACTCCTTAGAGTATGAATCCTTATTGATTTAGACATCACCATGCCTTAATCATGAGTTCACTATGATACACTATCATAATCACTCATAAGGACCTCAAACATTTGGTCCAAGTATTTCATTCATTGATCTCATCAAGAATCAACACTTTACCAAATTTGCACTTCATCTATGATAATCTTGAACACTTCAAGATATTCATATTGGTATTTCTCTAAACACCATTTGAAGTATTAGCATTTGTTCCAAAAGGTATGTAAATACATAACATGTATTATACCTAATAGGATAATCATTCTCCCACTACCATTAGTGAAGATTGATTAATCATGTTCAAGATATTCATGTCTCTTACTGGTTATCCTACCAAAAGAGTCTAGATTTATCCATCATATGGAAACTAGAAATGAATTTCTCATGATTGATGCTAATTTGATTGTTTGAGTTATCAATAACTTTAGGTATCATTTTATCTTATGCATATCATGTATCACAAGATAAACAAGGCATTGCCACAAAGATCATATCTTTAAGATTGAAACATCAACTTTATTAATTTCCATCATTGTCATACAATATGCAAAAATAAAGTGTTTCTATCTATTGGCAATATATGAAATAGCAGTTCTCAACTCTATTTCGTGCCCTTTAGGCTGAAATAAACGGAAATATACTCCTATCTATGGCAGAAACACTTGCTCTAATGATGGGTACTTCTTTCTTGGTCCTTTTACAAAGGCCATCACTTCTTTGTGGATATTGCATATCATATATGACATATCCATATCTTGGTATCATATACCTCAGATAAAGAAGCAGTTCATTTCCTGATACCTTAGGTGGAGATCTCCATCCCCTCCTTCATCTTCTTTTGTTCTTCCAGATATAGAGGACAATTCCCTCATACACCCTTTCCCCATGTGCCTTGAGGCTGAAGACGGCTTGGATTACTGGCTAGCATCAGAACACTTCTTTGCTTTGCCCTTATCCTTGCCCTTAAGAATTACCTTTCTCTTTGATCACATCAAAGATTATGGTTTGTCTTTCTTCATATTTGCGTCTACTATCCTCAACATGTCCAACAACTCTGTCAACGCTTGTCAAAGTTGTTCATGTTGTAGCTTATCATGAATTGTATGATTCTCACAACATTTGCAGTATCATACCAATAGCCAACTCTTGGCTCAGAGGGAATCCTACTTAGTCAGGTTTTCCATATACCCAATCAAATGGAATGTGTGAATACCTTACTGGATCTCCTTCTGTCATGACATACTAGGACAGTATCTTGGAGACATCATATGTCTCATGTTGTCTCTGCAACTCATAGTTCAGAGAACACAACATCAAGCACTCCTCATCAATGTCATCCTCGGTATGCTTCCATAAGCATACTTTTAGCCATTGATGTGGTGGGATCGAGTTCATCTGGTTCTGGTATAACTAGGACTTAGAGCTTTCGCTCTTTGAGAACACTTCTCATCATCCTAACTAGTCGTGGAATTATTCCCATTTAATTTGTTGGTCTCAAAGACCAATCGCAAATAAAGTGATTTGTTGATTAACCATTTATTTTAATAAAAGGATATATATGCAATTTTAGTCCAAAACTCTTTTTTACTTGTTTGATTGATTTGAAAAGTTGACGATAAAATTAGGCCTTTAATTAATTATCGCTCCCACTATTTTAGTTCAAATTGATAGCCCTCACCATCAATTCGGAAGATTGCAGCGTACAACCTTCTAGTGGGAAAGATCCTAAAATCCTCTAAGTCATGGACCAGTTAGGGCTGTCACCCACAATTTAGATCTCTCAGGTAGGCAACTCTTGCCAATTGCATCATATGAAACTCTTGATAAGATGTCATATGCAACTCCTTGCCATGATCATCTCTATGCCTCAAGGCAGACCCACACATTCATCCTTCACGCTTCCACGAGATAGACAGTGCACCTCGCTAGGGCGTGCCCACACTTGGTCGATCAAGCTTTTCACGAGTGTCGCATTTGGAAGGCATCTAAAACTTAATATTTAATGAGGGATTTGGTTTTATATACATATACATATCCAATCACCACAATACATAGTACGTATCATATACATGCAATATCCTACAGAAAACATGCAAAATGATAAAAGTGATGATTATGGCCATCCTAATGTGATTCCTCGAGCCAAGAGGAATCACGGTCATCTAGGTCTACATCATATGCAACTGTACAAGATGAACTCTGTGCTTTGCCTTCCGAGTAGATCAACTCATCACATGAATGATCGGCTTGCCATCAGACTGGTCGGCTGGGTGCCACTAACCGATCAGTTGGCTCCACCAACCGATCAGTTCGCCTGGTCGTCATGCATCTCATCATGGTCGCCACCCGCTCATCTTGCTCCTCGAACCGGTCATCAATCGATCGGCTCACTCCTTGAACTGATCATCTAGAACGTCAACCGATCAGTTCACGCCTTGAACCGATCGTTTCAGCTGTCGTCAGGATGGCCTCCGTTCTTTGACATAACAAGAAATAAAATTTATCCTATTTACAATTTAATTGTGAAACCCCGAGTTACATTCGGGGGGAGCAAAGGTAGGAAAAGAATTCTCAAATTATTTCGAGTTACATCAGGAATAGGAGAAGGGGAATCAGTGTGTAGACCGAGATGTAAGCAACCACATACAACCACACACAGATATAGGGGTTTATAGGCCATAATCATGCTACACATCCACCAAAAAACTCATTTAAGGGAGACGTGTATCGAGTGCATTAATAATACATATCATATATGTAATTGGGATTTGTGGATTTAGGATTGGACATGCATAAAGCCAATTTTATTCGCATCATATGCAATAAATAAAGGAGACAAACCAAAATCGATCATATTTATATTCCTAAAATATAGAGCAGTTGATGTGGCTCTGATACCACTGTTGGGTTTTAGCGGAGGCAGAAAAGGCAGCAGAAACAAAAATTTTCTACCCCAAACCCAAAACAAGGAAATGCGCCAACGTCTATATAATAGGAAAGGATGGTTTGTGGAATCATACCTTGTCCTGAGGCTTTCTCGGCGACAATACCTCACGCCTTGCGCGGACTTCACCTCCGGTCTTGGATGATGTCTTTGGAGCTCCTGGTTGCACCGAGACTGATGACTCCTCCTCTCACCGGGACTGTCGGGATTGACATTTGTCCTCCTGAGCGGCAGAAACCTCCCGCCTTTGAAGTAGTCCACACGGACCACCTCGAACTCCAATCTCCTTGTCCCACAAGGAATTGGAAGGAGTCGCACCCTCCTATTGATGTACTAGTTGCCAACACACTCTCCTGCTACCAGTCGCAACTACAGTTGTCCTTCCCTTGCTGTGCCTCCCTTTTCAGGTAGCACTTGCTCGGGCTCTCTCTCGGTTACCAAAACCAGAGAGAACGACAACTTTCCAGAGCAACTGGTTACACTAAGTTGTACTTTGAGAAGCCCCCAATACCCCTATATATAGGAGGGTCATGGGATAGGGTTCTCTATCCCGGGCAATGCGGGACTAAAAGCAGGAGTAGAAGGGTTCGAGATTTTCCACAAAAAACAACCAACTCGCAAGCTGAACCGATCATTTCATTTCTGAAATTGTCGGTTGGGGATCTGAGCCGGTCAGTTGACACTCAACCGATCAGTTGGGACCCATGAGCCGGTCGGTTCACTTTCTAAACCGGTCGGTTCGTGGTCCTGACCAGTTCCCGATTGACTTTCCTTCTTTTGTTTCTTATTGGTATCGAATACCAATCCTATTTCCCAATCAAATTGGGCAAGTGAAACGAAAGGAAAATTCTCACCAATCCGACTTTCCCAACTTGCTCGGTTGCAACAGTTGAACCGATCGTTTCAACACTTGAAGTAATCGTTCACCCTGTCCATGAGTCAATCGACTCACAACTTGAGCCGACCGGTTCACCAAGCTGAGCCGATCAGTTCATCTCATGAGCCGATCGGTTGGGAGTACATATTGTGCAGAATCAGTCAATTGCAGTTTCAACCAATCCGATACTCTAATCAATCTGTCCAACACCTTGAACACTATGATTTTGAGCTATCAATCAATTGAGTGTTTAATTGAACTACTAAACTCCTTTAGTAATCAATCAAAACATTGTTTGTGTACCAAACTCCTCTTCCAAGTTAAATCCTATGTGTGTGACCCTGCAGGTCCATTTCACGTTGGCAGTGAAAGTCCATAACACTTATGACTTCACAAGCAAAGAGCGGTGACTAGTCACACATCAGTGCTACCCAAGTGAAAGTAGAAAGTTGGAGAACGACTTTCAATCCTACAATCCGTGAATGGTGTTACAGTGAATGTATAATTCCTTTGTCACTGATATCCTGAATGAACTCGAGGCATGGAACAGTCATCCTATCAACGTTCATTCACTTTCTTGATCTCAGAGTAGATTGGAAGAGATATGCATGACATCAATATCACATACTGATTCACACATGTGTGCGCATGCCTATTTCAATCCTACTCATCAAGTAGCCTTGGATATCAAACTCCCTCAGGAGGGACAAATCCCATATCTATCACTCACCCCTCAAAAGCCCCATGTGTCAAAGCCACCCAATCATCACCTTTATAACAACCCATGTTTCAGGACTGCATTTGATGATGTCAAAGTGTGCCCAACGACATGTGTTGAGTGTAGTGATTTCAGGTTAAAGAATCACACTCACCACCATCACTGTGAGTACTAACTGTGACTACCATGTCATGGTTCCATGTGTCAAACTCACAGTGGGTCTGTCTGGTACACTTGTTCTCTAACAAGTACCTATGTGTTTGGTTTGATATCTCTATATCATGACTAATGAGATTCTGTCATCAACCAACACCTCAATCTAGTCTTGTGTGTCATTGCTGTCTATCTACCTTCCACAATGACATCCGACTAGGGACATAACAAGAATGTACAAACTCTTAGCATTCGTATGATCTCATCGTTCAGGTCCTCAATCTGAAAGCATACGTCATTGAGTACTGTCATTCTCTAGACATTCAATCTGTTCTATCACTATCTCATATGACTGAACCAGAAAGAATTGGAAGCTTGCCTTTGATGTTTATCAAATCAATCTTAATGTATCCCACCAATCATCCCATGATTGGCTCTCAGGGCATACATACCAACAATCTATGTTCTCAAAGATAACCTCCGCAAAACATTGAAGACAGGAGGGTACCTCTCAGTGAGCATGATGTCCTCCTACCGAGCGCTGTTAGGAGATTCAATGCCAAATTGTCACATGGCATATTTCCTACTGGTAGACAACATCCTCAAAGACAAAAAGACCGGAGAAACAGAGCGGCTCCAGCAACGACTTCAAGAAGGCACTCCTGAACACATCTTTCTGCCAATTCTTCACGACAACCATTGGACCTTGTTGCACGTCAACCTGTTAAAAAAGGTTGCAGTTCTGTATAATAGCTCTGATGCAGCCTTTTCGATAAAGAAAACGACTAATATGACGACAACAAAACCTCCCACAAAAGAAAAGGCTAACACCTGCGCTGAAGCCATCGTCTAAATGATACGACAACATTGTAGAGGGTTTACAATTATACAAGGCAAAGACTTCAGAAAGACCCAATTTTTCCATAGAAGCCCTCAACAGATACCCCTATCAAATGACTGTGGGTTCTTTTGCCTCTAATGGATGGTATCTATTGCAACTACCGGCCTAAAGGAGGAGAACATGCAGTATGATCAGTATCACACACTTAGGGGTATCTATGCCAGCATGCTCCTAGAGTCCAAGTGGGCTTTCCCCGCCAAATAAATATATAAAGAAGGCCCGTTTATACTTCTTCTCAAAATTTTGATGCCTTGAGATAGGGCTTAGGATAAGTTTGGGGGAGGATTCATAAACGGGACACAAAGGTACTAAAACTTTTCCATTACTCCCCTTTGTTTTCCACTTTCCTTCTTGCTTATGTTCTTACGCAAAAATTTTTGAAATCTTGAATTTTTGGTTGCAACTGACCTATCAAAAGCTCGCCCCCCTCTTGCTAAAATTTTCAAAAAAGTAGTGTTCCAGCCCCAGAGAGAGAAAAATATGAGCAACATACAGAAAAGCATGAGTAAAAAAATAGTCACAACAACACTACTATACCTCATTCTTGCAATAAGACGTTATAGATGTAACAACCTTAACTCATGAACCCCTGCAAACTAAGAGAACCTTAGTCATACTCCTGAACAACCATCCCCACTTGATGCTCGCATCCAAAAAATCCTAGTCTCTGTAGATAGGAAAAGGCTTCCCTGTTCAAGAAAAGTATCCAAAAGAGGCTTGGCCGCCCAGAAAACTAAACAAAACCTTAAACCCAAGCCTGAAAGGAGAGATAAAAAGCCAAAAATCGAATAAAATAAAGAAACAAATATGAGAGATGTGCCCTAAAAGATGCCAAAAGTTCCTGCCCGGCCGGTATATTGCTACACTCATGAATGTAGATATGTCGCGCCCGTAAGAAGGAACTGGAAGCCAAGCTTACACACCTCCAATCCTGAATGGAACTTCACATACCACCTGACTTAAAGTCAGAAGCCCAAAAGAGGGCAACACTATTCTTACGACTGTTGTGGGTGAGGAGTTTAAGAGGAAGAGGAAGCACCTTAAAGCTTCTAGCCTACCTATACACATTAGCATAGGGCTCCCTAAAAATAAAGAATAGGTGCGAAGGCTACCTTTCGAAAAGATGTGGCACTAGTATGGATGCTAGCTAAGGGAGCGTATAAGTTGAGAAGGAGAAACCTTTTACAATTGAAGGTTATGACAAATAATACAAGGTTATGCAACCCTTAGTCTAAAAGGAGAGATTGAGACCTAAGGGATTGAGTACGTGCGACAACAGTCTTGACACAAGAATGAGATATTTCAGTCGTGCTATTATGTTATCACTGTTCATCCTCTCTCTCTCTCTGGGTGCTTGAACCTGCATTTAGCCTGAGGATAGGCTTGATTCTAAGTTTAGGGTAGTTGATGACACCACACTTTGCCTATTTTCTATATATATTCAATACCACTTTTAGTATAACCTTAGTCAATTTTACACGCATTTTGTCTATCTTCTTGACTAAAACCTGGTTTTGCAATTTTAGGAATTTGCCCAATCACGACCGCGGTTATTCACAAGGAATCGCGACCGAGGTTATTCACAAGAAATCACGACCGTGGTTATTCACCAGGAATAGCGACCACGGTTATTCACCAAGGATCGTGACCGCAGTTACTCAGGAGAGACCGCGACCGCAGCCCCACACCAAGGATCACGACCGCGGTTTCTCAGTAGAAACTGTGACCGTGGCCCCACCACAAGGAATTGCGACCACGGTTATTCACAAGGATCGCGACCACGATTACTCAGTAGAGACCGTGACCGTGGCCCCACACCAAGGATCGCGACCGCGGTTACTCAGCAAAAACTGCGACTGTGGCCCCACTCCAAGGAATCGCGACCGCGGTTATTTAGCAAAGATCGCGACCACAACTTCACCAGGGATCGCGGTCAAGAAAGATCGTAACCGCGACTTCACTAGGGATCGCGATCAAGAAAGATCATGACCAAGGGGAATCAACGGAAAAACCGTGACCGCGGTCTTAAGTCAGTGGAAGATGCCTATAAATAGAGCCCCCACCTGTCTTGTCAAGGACATCAGATCAGATAGATTCGATCCTGGTGCCACAAAGTGTTGCCACATCCTGACCTCGTAGCTGAGGATCCATCAATCTTAGATCTCTGGAGTGAAAGCCTAGGAGAGAGAAGATGACTGCCCACGCCCGCTACTCCTTCGAGAGAAGGAGACGTCCCCGTGGTAGATCCAGATCTAAAGAAGTAGTGTGTAGTATCACATTTCTTCTCCTCTAGATTTATCATTTCCTCTCACTATACTCACCTCCATTCTTCGTGGTACCTCATGGATCTATCTTTCTGTAATGCTGTCATGTTATCTGCAAGCATGAGCAGCTAAACATCTTAACTTGGGTTGGGAGTAGCCACTAAGGCTCTCCCAACATGTATATTTGTCTCTTTCTTTTGAATATACTTACCCTTATCAAGATTATCTCCATGCACCTGTTTTAATGCTTCACATGTATGCTTAGCTACCATCTTGTGATGTTTGATTACTGATATCTTGAGAGAGTAATATCGCTTTTATCCCGTATTATGGAGTAGTATGAATACACGAGAGTGTTGGAATGCTAACGCTTTAATCCATTGGTGTTGTTTTGAGGTTTTTGAGTTGTCATCTCGAGAGAGAGGCTTCTTTCAGGCCCAGATCTATCCTCATCTTGAGAGAGAGTGGAATAGACGTTTTTATGGCTGCGTGTAATCTTGATATGAGTAAGAAGGAGAGAGAGAGTTTGCATGTTGAAGAGACGCTTTGTTTGGTGAACCCCAATCCAAGTTATCCCTTATACCTTGTTATAATCTGTTTCATTTACTTATCTTGTTTTATTGTTCTTGAATTCGAGATTTCGTTCCTTCGGGAACACCCTTTTTTAATCCTCCTCTATGCCGGAGTATAGAGTATCGATTCCACATTCTTAGCACTACCAACCTTTTACCTGTGTTCGACCCCGATTGCTACATCGAACGCCGTTATCATTGCGGGTGCCTGAGTGTCGGGTTATCTCTTTAAAAGTCCGACTACTTTAAATCCACTTCTTTTGGACGTGCGATTTAGGCCGGTCACTGTTGCAGCTGACCCTAAGGTCCCCTTATGCAAAGAGGGAGACAAAAGACTCTAGACCTGATTCAATGACCCTATAATGGAGATGGAGGATGACTACAAATATTCTACTATAGTACAAATCTTTGGGCACAAATGCAATCCTCAACAGCTCAAGGGTTGGATGGTCAAACATTTGTACCCTAGAGGAGAGATGGAGTTTTTCACCCTCAATAGAGGCCTTTATCTTGCCTAGTTTGCTATTGCGGATGATTTGGAAGGAGCAATGTTGGGTGTTCATGGTTTTTTTATGATCAGCTTGTACTTGTTAGGAAATGGACCTCACAAGATGATACCAAAAGAGTCTTCCTCACAATGGTGCCAGTATGGGTTTCCCTGTCTGATGTTAGGAAGCATTGGACTTCCCCGGCCACCACAGTCATCGCCCATGTTGTGGGGGAGAACAGGGCCATTCATAGGAGTTCCAAAGGAATGATGCAGGGATGAACCCAGTTCTATGGTAACATTTCTATAGACAATGACCAACCTCCAAAAGTGATGGTGGAGATTCAAAATGGAGGCGAAAGGGAGGTTTGATTCCACTACGAAGCTATGTCAAATCACTACGACTTGTGAAAAGTTTGTGGGCATGAGCAGTGTAACTATCTAGGAGAGAGGAGCTTAGGTTGCCTGTGCTCAGCTCTAATAGTGTTGAATCTAATGAGAGGAAGACCAAGAAGGAACACAAAGTCCCAACCTCCCCAGTCCAAGAAGGTCAAGGAGAAGGTTGGCACCAACACCAACATTGAAGTGGTTGGACATGTGGTCCTTGATGCTAATAGGGAAGTCTTGGCCTTGGTTACAACCACTAAAATTGAGACTGGAGGGGTATAGAGCAGATAGGTTGTAGAGGTGGAGGAAAGAGAAATTCCTTGCTCCCCCTAACAATGACTAGGGGAGTGGGGAGGCTACTTCTATCCCTTTTTAGGTGGAAGTGGTTGATGCCTCCGGCTCAAATGGCGAGGTTGGAAACAACATGTTCTCCATCCTTTGTCATAATGAAGAAGAAGAAGTAGCTGGCACCATGAACAAACACAACTGAATTCCAAGGCAGACTGGGAGTTGTACTAAGAAATACAAGAACAATGCTCACTCCAGAGAAGGAGTGGACAAAACAAGAGTTAGAAGTCACTCCTTGCTTGGAATGTGTGAGGAGCCTCACTGGTGGGAAGCTAGAAAGAGATTAGGAGAGTCATCAGAAAATAGAAGGTGACTCTTGTGGTTTCTCTTGAGACCAAGATCAGAAGATCGGTAAAGGAAATGGTGAATACCCTATCCCATCGGGTTGGAATGCTCTGTCCAACCTAGATTCCAGGGATGGTGGGATGACTTTTATAGTTTGGAATCCCTCTATGTGGGATGTTGACCCCATTAATTCTTCAGACTAGGTTATCACAGTGTGTTTTTGCAACATTGGAGGTTTCTCTTTTATACTTTTTGGTGTGTATGATGAGAGACTAGAGATGGACAGAAGAAGAATGTGGAGGGTTATTAAAGATATATCACATGATGATATCCCCTGGTTGACTATAGGGGAATTTAATAATGTCTGGAAGGATGATGAGAGGAAGGGGGGTCTAAGGGTCCCGGACAGAGTGTTTTCTGTCTTTAATGACGTGGTTGAAGTTGTTAGACTCATCAAGTTAAATAAAATTGGTGATATTACCACCTGGTCTAACAAACAACAAGAACATAGGAGGATTGCAAGTGATATTGATAATGGGTTGGTCAATGAAGCTTGGCTGAATGTTTGGCCCAATGTCATTATAAAGTTTGATTCAGATCCTTTGAGTGACCATGCTTTGATGAAGATGGAATTGGTATTTAAAACCCACATACAAAGGCCATTCCATTTTTCTAACTAGTGGATGGAATGGATAGGGTTAAAGGAGATGCTTGATATTAGATGGGGCATCCAAGTCGACGTCAATCCACTCTAGAGGATGATCAATAAGTTGTAGAATACAAAGATAGCCTTCAAGAGGTGGAAAAAGGAGAAGGTGAACCTAAAGAACCTCCTGAACAAAGTGTTGGAGGATTATGACACAGTTGTTGTTGTTAGGTGAAGTGACCCTCTCAATGTGGATATTAGCAAGAAGGAAAAAGAAGCTGAGGACATGTTTCTTAAGCTTAGGAAGGCTGAGGACGTACAGTACTGGAAGATGAGTCACATTAATTTGATTAATGACGATGAAAGGAAAGCTAGGACATACCATGTTGTGTTAAGGAAAAAAGAAATGAGAGAGACTATACATGAGTTGATCGATGACACTACTACAGAAATAGCATTCAGTGTCGCTTTTCTGGGCGTCGGTTATTTTGGACAACCGACGCCTATAATATTCGGCGTCGGTTATTTATACAAACCGATGTCTATATTCGAAGACCAGCCAGACACGGGTACCACTTTGTATTCAGCGTCGGCTGAGTGTAACCAACCGACGCCTAAAGGCGCCCGCGAAATCCAATTTTTGAGCGAAAAAAATCTGGGTCACATACAACGTCGGTTGTTTAACAATTCACCGACGCCTATGTGAAATGAAATTTTGCGCGAAAAGTTCCACTTTCGGTGTCGGTTATCCTTGGATAACTGACGCTGATAATAGTTCCCGCCAATTAATTTGGGGTAAAGATTGTCTAATTGGACGTCAGTTATTACGATCAACCGACGCTGAAGATAATAGGCGTCGGTTGTCCTAGATAACCGACGTCGTTGACCAACTTAATAGAGGCCCGATCACCCGACTCTTCCCCCTTTCTTCCTGTTTCATCGATTCTCCTGCATGTGCGCTGCTCATCACCGCTCTCCCAAAATCGCCGCCTGGTGCCTGGTGCCTACTGCTTCTCGCTCGCCGCCGACGATCCCTGCTGCTGCTCTGCGTCGCCGCCGCCGTCCGCCGCCTTCCTCCTTGCGCCGCCGCCGCCCGCTCCTTCCTCCCTGCTCACGCCCTACTGCAGCGTTGTCTTCTTGCTTGCCTCTGCTGCTCACAAGGTATTAGCTGTAGCACCTTCTTCCTTGTCTTCTTCCTTGCCGCCCGCTGCTCTGCTCTGCTTGCTGCTCTGCTCTGCTCTGCTATGCTTGCTGTTCTACTTCTTTCACTGAGAACTGAGAAGAATGGCCTACCACGGCCATGTTTGATTTGATTTAAACCCTAATTTGATTTAAACTTGTCCATTCTAGCATCCTAATTTGATTTGATTAAACACTAACATTGATGAAACCCTAACATCAATTGTGATAAAAGCCTAACATGTACATATCTATTATTGTGTTTGTTGGCCTAGAAACATGTCCAAGATTGACTCATTAGGAGTAAATCTTGGATAGTCCCCGGTTTGAGACTGTTCTTGAACACCTAAACTCACTTAGGATGTAAGTGTATAATGTGTATTGGGTTTTCGAGAAAATTTCGGTAGCATTTCCCCGTTTGTTCTCTAAGTACATATGTACTTAGAGAACAGCGGGGAAATGATGCCGAAATTTTCTTGAAAACCCAATACACATTATACACTTACTAGTGAGATTAGGTGTTCAAGGATGGGATAGTTGGTACACATTTATTATATATAAGAATGACATCACATGTGTTTGTTGGCCTAGAAAGTGAACAATCATTGTTCTTTATATTACTTGTACATTGGTATAAATTAGAATGAACAATCACTACATTATATACTGTTTGTATGGAGTCCGACTTCATTGTAGATATCTATTATTGTGTTTGTTGGCCTAGAAACCCGTCCAAGATTGACTCATTAGGAGTAAATCTTGGATAGTCCCCGGTTTGGGACTGTTCTTGAACACCTAATCTCACTTAGGATGTAAGTGTATAATGTGTATTGGGTTTTCGAGAAAATTTCAGTAGCATTTCCCCGTTTGTTCTCTAAGTACATATGTACTTAGAGAACAGCGGGGAAATGCTGCCGAAATTTTCTTGAAAACCCAATACACATTATACACTTACTAGTGAGATTAGGTGTTCAAGGATGGGATAGGTGGTACACATTTATTATATATAAGAATGACATCACATGTGTTTGTTGGCCTAGAAAGTGAACAATCATTGTTCTTTATATTACTTGTACATTGGTATAAATTAGAATGAACAATCACTAAATTATATATTGTTTGTATGGAGTCTGGCTTCATTGTAGATATCTATTATTGTGTTTGTTGGCCTAGAAACCCGTCCAAGATTGACTCATTAGGAGTAAATCTTGGATAGTCCCCGGTTTGGGACTGTTCTTAAACACCTAATCTCACTTAGGATGTAAGTGTATAATGTGTATTGGGTTTTTGAGAAAATTTCGGCAGCATTTCCCCGTTTGTTCTCTAAGTACATATGTACTTAGAGAACAGCGGGGAAATGCTGCCGAAATTTTCTTGAAAACCCAATACACATTATACACTTACTAGTGAGATTAGGTGTTCAAGGATGGGATAGGTGGTACACATTTATTATATATAAGAATGACATCACATGTGTTTGTTGGCCTAGAAAGTGAACAATCATTGTTCTTTATATTACTTGTACATTGGTATAAATTAGAATGAACAATCACTAAATTATATATTGTTTGTATGGAGTCCGGCTTCATTGTAGATATCTATTATTGTGTTTGTTGGCCTAGAAACCCGTCCAAGATTGACTCATTAGGAGTAAATCTTGGATAGTCCCCGGTTTGGGACTGTTCTTGAACACCTAATATCACTTAGGATGTAAGTGTATAACGTGTATTGGGTTTTCAAGAAAATTTCGGTAGTATTTCCCCGTTTGTTCTCTAAGTACATATGTACTTAGAGAACAGTGGGGAAATGCTGTTGAAATTTTCTTGAAAACCCAATACACATTATACACTTACTAGTGAGATTAGGTGTTCAAGGATGGGATAGGTGGTACACATTTATTATATATAAGAATGACATCATATTATACACTTAGGATGTAAGTGTATACCCTAATCTTTTCCTAATATATACTTGTTTCCTAATATATACTTGTTTTCTCTGATCATAGAATGGATAGATCATGGATGTCCATTCATAATCGTTGCACCCCAGAGTTTATATCTGGTCTTGATCAGTTTATTAGATTTTCCGAGGAACATAGGAAAAAACCTACATATAGGTTCTACTGTCCATGTAGGCATTGCTGTAACAACTTGAAAGTCAACACTGGTGAGGAAATCAAAACTCATGTCATGTGCAATGGGATTGTACAAGGCTATACAGAATGGCACTGGCATGGAGAGATTTCAAAATCGAAACCAGTAGATGTCGATAGCAGTGCTTGGGTGGAAGAAGAAATTGCCTCCAATGACGTAAATGTGAACGAACCAGTTCCAGCAGACATCGTTGATGCGATGCTGGATAGTTGTAGGGTAGAGCACACCGATCCACCTCCTATCTTTAGAAACATTGTGCATGATGCTGAGATACCGTTATACACAGGCTGTGCTAAGTTTACGAAGCTTAGCGCTGTGTTGAGATTGTATAAGTTGAAAGTTAACAATAGATGGAGCGAAAAAAGCTTCACTTCATTGTTGACTTTGTTGAAAGAAATGCTTCCTGAAGGAAATGAGCTGCCAATCTCAACATACCAGGTAAAGAAAATGTTGTGCCCAATGGGAATGGAGGCCAAGAAGATACACGCATGCCCGAATGATTGTGTATTATTTCAAAAGGACTATGTTGATTTGAAAGATTGTCCAAAATGTGGTGCGTCAAGGTATAAATTGACGACTTCGGGGGAGTCCAAAACTGGTTCTCCTGCCAAGGTGTTGTGGTATCTACCTATAATATCACAATTTCAACGCTTGTTTGCAAATCCGAAAGATGTGAAGAATTTGAGGTGGCATGCAGATGTTAAGAAAAATAATGATGGGATCCTACGACATGCGTCTGATTCCCCACAGTGGAAGAAGATTGATCTATTGTACCCCAAATTTGGTGAAGAAGATAGGAATCTAAGACTTGGGCTTTGTATAGATGGGATGAATCCTTACCGGACATTGAGCAGCCAACATAGCACTTGGCCAGTCATGCTTGTTATATACAATCTTCCTCCCTGGATGTGTATGAAAAATAAGTATGTTATGTTGTCGTTGTTGATATCGGGCCCTAAACAACCCAAAAATGATATTGATGTTTATCTTGAACCTTTGATTGATGACTTAAAGAAACTTTGGGCTGAAGGTGTGATGACCTATGATGCTTCAGCAAGAGAGACATTTCGTTTGCACGCTATGTTGTTTTGCACTGTTAATGACTTTCCAACATATGGGAATTTGTCTGGATATAGTGTCAAAGGAGCTAAAGCGTGTCCTATATGTGAAGAAAACATTGATTCAATAAGAATAAAACATGGCGGCAAGACTGTATATCTTGGTCATCAAAGGTTTCTTTCAAAATTCCATCCATATCGTAGGAAGCGCAAAGCATTCACTGGATGGAATGATGAACGGAGTGCACCTAAACCTATACCTGGGGATGTTGTTTATGCAAGAGTAAAAGACATTGTCAATGAATTTGGTAAGAAATCACAATGTAGTATGGCCACACGGAGTGACAATTCTTCATTCAAGAAGAAGTCAATATTTTGGGATCTTCCTTATTGGAGTTCTTTGACAGTCAGGCATTGTATCGATGTAATGCACGTTGAGAAAAATTTCTGTGATAGCATCATTGGTACTCTGTTAAATATACCAGGTAAGACTAAAGATGGGATAAAATCTAGACTGGACCTACGTGAAATGGGAATAAGGTCAGAATTAACAGAATTATGTGAAATGGGTAATAAAAGAACATACTTACCTCCCGCTTGTTATACGTTGTCTAGAAAGGAGAAGAAAACATTTTGTGAATGCTTGGTAAATGTTAAGGTGCCACATGGTTACTCATCCAACATCCGTAGATTGGTATCAATGAAAGATCTGAAGTTAATAGGTCTTAAATCTCATGATTGTCACACTCTAATGCAACAAATATTGCCCGTGGCAATTCGATCTATATTTCCGAAGCATGTAAGGTTTGCAATTACCAGACTTTGTTTCTTTTTTGACAGTCTATGCAACAAAGTTATTGACCCTGATACTCTCGATAATTTGCAAAGAGAAGTGGTTGTTACCCTATATCAGCTTGAGATGTATTTCCCTCCTTCATTCTTTGATATCATGGTACATCTTGTTGTCCACTTGACTAGGGAAGTGAAAATGTTGGGACCAATTTTCTTGCATTGGATGTATCCCTTTGAACGATACATGAGCATTTTTAAAGGTGATGTTCGAAACCGTCATCGGCCTGAAGGGAGTATTATTGAAGGTTATGTGGCGAGAGAGGTTATGGATTTATGCAATGACTTTCTCAGTGGTAATGACACTCCTGATAATGATAAGAATATTGAGGAGGGCAAAGGAATTTTGGGATCATGGGTGAAAGTAATCAACCGTGAGCAGTTGGAACAAGCTCACTTGTATATTTTACACAATATGGATGAAGTGAGTGTTTATATCGAGGAACATACCAATTTCATAAAGAGACAACATCCTCGAGCAAGTTCAATGTGTCTTGCTAGAGAGCATAATAAGACTTTTACTAAGTGGTTTGAAGATAAAGTCTTACATCAACTATCTCAAACACCAAATGATATTACAGAAACTATCAAATGCCTCGCCTTTAAACCAAAACCGAATGTTATGTCTTATGAAGGGTTTGACATTAATGGATTCACATATGACATAAAGCGCCAAGATGATAAGAGTGTCGTCTAAAATAGTGGGGTCACTCTTCAAGCGTCGACTATGTACTTTGCAAGTGCAAAGGATAAGAGTCCACGTGAAGCTAAAATGTCATATTACGGTGTCATTGAAGACATTTGGGAGTTTGACTACATAGATTTCAAAATTCCGCTCTTTAAATGTAATTGGGTTGATAACACCAAAGGAGTTATAGTGGATGAATTGGGTTTCACTTTGGTGAACTTTGAAAAGATTGGCGAGAAGGGTGAACCATTCATATTGGCATCACAGGCGAAACAAATATTCTATATCGATGATCATGCAAATGATAAATGGTCGGTTGTTCTTCATGGTAAAAGACAGTTCATTGAAGATCCTATAGATGAAGAAGAGTACTATGATAAGTATGATGACTCCAGTCCATTCTCAGTTGGGTTGCCAACTCCACAAAATATTGAAGCTAATGATGACTTATATGTGCGCGGAGATCACAATGAAGGATTGTTAATTGATAAAAGATCACAATTTTAGAGACATGTATGTTTATACAAATGCTAAATGTTTGCCTTTTTCTAGTTAATACAAATGCTAAATGTTTGCCTTTTTCTAGTTAATACAAATGCTAAATGTTTGCCTTTTTAATGACATTTTCAGATGGCTGACCATGATGAGCATGATGTCCATGATGAGCATGAAGTCCATGATGAGCATGCTGTCCATGACGAGCATGGCGAGGATACCAATGTAAGTTCTAAAAACATATCCTGTATTTCTATAAAATTCATTATCTTCTAGTTATGTCATATATCTTATATTTCTATATTGGGCTAATTCAGTGTGTTTATTTTTGTCAAATTTTAGGTTGATGATGCACATGTACCCACTGAAGCACTGGAGCAACTTGATGCGCAACACCAAACACTTAACAAGAAAAGGGGCATCACTCTGTTGAAGAAGTTAATAGCGCTTAGTGGCAGTGGATCCAAATTGGTTGTGGAGTTTGATAATGGAGGAAATGCAATTGGAGTGAACCGCAATAATTTTGTAAACTATCTTGGGTGTACCACTCGGAGCCATTGTGGTGTTAAGTATGATAATTGGCATAAAGTTCCTCAGGGGAAAAAAGACTTGATATGGAAGGATTTATGCGTGAGTTATTATTATTTGCAATTCTATTTTGTAGATTACAAATTCTATTATTTGCAATTCTATTTTGGATACTAGTTAATAACATTTCTATTTTACAGAATCTATTTGCATTGGATGAGAAGTTGCATCATAAAAGTGTGATGCAACGCGCTGGAAAGATGCTTAGGAATTATAGGACAAATCTGAATAGAGAATACATAAAAGATGGTGATAAGAAAAAGAAGTTAGCCCTTGAACAATGGAACTTCTTGGACAAAGAAGATTGGGACAATTTTGTTGCTTCAAGAAAATCTGAAGAATTCAAGGTATTAGGTGTCACTCCCAATTTAATTAATATACATTGTATTAACCTATTCAAGATTAACATTTAGTGATACTAACCAAATCATTAATGTGCATACTAACTAGGCCCTCAGTGATGCACAAAAAGCAAGGCGTGCACTGAATGTGCATGACCACACTATGGGTCCAAAAGGCTATGCAAGCATTCGCCAAAGACTACATGCGGAGTCTACGGCTACTCAGGAGTCTGCTCCTACTCAGGAGTCTGCCACACCCATGCCTCGCCATGATATCTGGATAGCTGGGAGGCAAAACAAGAAGGGTGAAATAAAGAAGCCCGTAACTACTGAGGCGGCTGCGAAAATGGTAAAATACAACTCTTAGAGCAATTGTTTGAATATTGATTATTTGTGGTGTTAACTTACCAAATTCTGTTGATGGTGATTAGCGGGAGCTGCACGAGCAGCGGAAACAAGGCACGTTCATCCCTCAGGGCACAAGGGATGAATTGACAGTTGCTCTGGGTAACCCAGAGCATCCTGGACGTGTTAGGGGTGCAGGCGCTGGTGTGGGCATCAAAGCATTCTTTGGGCCATCCCAGCGCAAACCCAGAGCGAGACTTTCTCAAGAAGAGGTAACCTATTCTTTTTTTAGAATGTTACTGCAAAAAGAAAATTCAATAATAAGAAGCTAATGTTTCTTTTATCCATGTATAGGAGAATAAGAGAGTCGAGGATATAGTTGCTAAGAAGGTCAACGATGTAGTTGCTGAGAAGGTCAAGGAAGAATTGCTGCGGTGGCAGGCATATCAGGCTTCCAATCAGCCTATGGCGACCCACTCTTCTCCTGATGCACAGACTGTGAGTAATCCTGGAGACCCATCGCCTAACACGTCTACTGTAAGTATTGTTTATGACATTGTAGCTAGTATTTTCAAGATGATATGTTTTCAAGATGATATGTATATATGTATAACATTCTTTACGTAAATTTGTAGGCATTGAAGCAATGCCGCTTAAGAATACAAGACTATGTTGTTGCAGAGGCGCAGGATTACCCGTCCCTTCCTGGGGAAAGGTTTCACGGGACTCCAATGCCACATGGCTACGTTCGTGTGGGCCCATTACGTGTGTTACCTGATTGGAGGGAAGCTACATTGCCATATCCCCACCCGGATATTGATACACTTGCTGAGGTAGAAGGCGGGGTCATATTGTGGCCCAAAGTAGATGTCGTCTACACTACTGAAATTGTAAGATAAATTTACATTGATTTAGACTGTTAATGTGTATATATGATGTCAACTGATCTGAAATTATATATACTGGTTAAAAAGAAGACACCAGGAGCACCTAGGCCTCCACCTCCACTTCCCGCATTACCAACTTGGGTTCCAACTGACCTAACATACCCGTTAGGTCCTGCTTGTAGGGGAATGGCATGTTGGCTACTGGCACATAATATACATTGCCCGATAATTGTTTCTTTAGATGCAGATTATGCAGGTCAATCATACGATAGCTCTTTATTTATACAAGATATTATTGAGCTGTTTATGTATGATTGGCTGAATACATCAATGATAGAGACATGGATAAGGTGAGATCTTGTTTATACATCCATATACCTTATGTAAGATCCGGTGATCTGGTTTCTTATATATTAATGCATATGTAATACATGTTTTGCAACTACTTAGTCGAAGATCATTGCAAACAATTTGCATTTGATCATGTGGGATTTTTGATTCCATCATTGATTAGTATGGTAGCTAAAGACCCTGATAATGTTCAACAATACTGTATAGATGCTTTTACAATTTTTGGTCAGCAAAAGAAGACGATAATAATAGCTTCATTCAATGTCAAGTAAGTTTACTTTATTTATAATTTGGACTTAAGAAAATTCCATTTTTATTGTGCATTTTGAGTTATTAATTGTTAACTTTTTACCTCTAGCGGTAAACATTGGGAGTTACTAGTTATTGTCCCCGGGACGTTCACTGTTTTATTATCTAGATCCCGCGGGAAGTACATTAAACACTAAAATTGGACACATAATGAGAATGCCATTATTCTGGTGAGAAATATTTCATTTTTGTATCTGTTAACATCTGTTATTACATTACTATTTACTTATGTAATTTACTGTGTTATATTAACATGTAGGGGTTTAGATGCATTCAAAAAGGCTGGAGGAACGGTCCCAAGGAAAAAGAACCAGCCAATAAATTGGGAGAACGTACAAGTAAGTTCCCGACTCCAATGTATATATTATTGATGTGAATTGTGCTTAGTTGTATTATTTTGTATGTTTCAATTTATAGTGCGCTACACAAGACAATGGCTGGGCATGCGCATACTATGTGATGCGATTTATGCAGATGATTATCAAACATGCCGCATTGGACATCGATACCATACATGAGGTATTATATATAGTCTCATTAGTTAGTATGAAATATATCAATCTTATTTTTATATTATTACTTATATATATACATCATTCTCTTTGCAGGTGTTTAAAACTGACAACACTACAGGTAAACGCTTAAAAAATATACATGCTCCATATATGATGGAAGCATTAAATGAAATAAGAGAAGAATGGGCAAAAGCCATACAAGCAGTGGCAACTGTAAGATATAATTGGGATGTTGATAGTGATAATGAATGATACTTTGTAAATGAATATTTCTGAATGTTAATACTTGTATTTGAATGTTTCTATATGTGTGAATGTGAGAATTGAATTGATGTCTGAATGTATCTACTTGTGTGAAATTTTCCTTGGGACTTTTGCAGGTTTGTGGCCTGTTTGTAGGCTGATATCAATGGATGTCGTAAACCTGCAGTTCAGAAAACTGAACTGCAGGTTCTCATCCTGTTGACTAGCCACAGCAGGCCTGCAAACTGATATGAAAAAAAAAAATAGATATAGGCGTCGGTTATTTACAGAAAACCGCCAGCAAAGACCTACAACGTCGGTTATTGGATAAAAACCAATGCCTAATAGTACAAACAACCCGACCGTGCAGGAAAGCACGGCCGTGGTGGAAAAGGCGTCGGTTATTCATATAAAACCGACGCCTATAGTACTAAACATGGCCATGCAGGGAAGCACGGCCGTGTCTTCTTGAATTATGGCGTCAGTTTTTTATAGAAAACCGACGCCAAAAGGGTTTGCGCCACAGAAAACAGCGTCATCTAGGACTCTTTCTGTGTCGATTACCAAGTAAACACCGACGCTATAGTCCATATAGGCGTCGGTCTTTTAGTAGATAACCGATGCAGAATGTGTCCTAGATGACGCCGTTTTCTGTGGCACGAACCCTTTTGGCGTCGGTTATCTACTAAAAGACCGACGCCTATATGTTAAATAGGTGTCGGTTAAAAAACCGACGCCGAAGTGTTCGACCTTTAGCGGCGCCCACATAGGCGTCGCTCAGAAACCGACGCCAAAGGGGGTTAAACAACCGATGTTAAAGGCTGTTTCTGTAGTAGTGTGAGTAGGGGAGGGTGATCAATAGTAGATCAGAGTTAGCCTTCAATGCAGTCACCTACTTGAACAACAAGTACAACATGAGTGAGACATCTTAGAACAACTTTGAGGACCTACTGTCGAACTCTAGAGTCAATGTTGCCATGAATGTTGCCTTGTGTCACCAAGCTGATGAGGAGCAGATCATGAAAGTTGTCTTCTCCATTAACCCATCTAAGGCCCCTAGGCTGGATCATTTTAAAAGAAATCTCTTCCAATCTATGTGGGGGACCATTAAAGAAGATGTTTGTGAAGTAGTAAGATGGATAACAAATGACATTGTATGGTTAGGGTGGCTAATCATACTTTTATCAAACTGGTCCCCAAGAAGAAGGATGTCAATGACATAGATGATTATAGGCCCATTCTCTACTACAATGTCCTATATAAGGTGGTGTCCAAGCTTTTGGTAGGGTGACTCAAGGATATCCTTATGTAGGTCATTTCTAATGAACAAAGTGCATTCATTAAGGGGAGAAGGATCTCCGATAGCACTCTCATTGTTGTCAAGCACCTCACAAGTTTCATAGTGGGCAAAGCCAATGCAAAATCTTGTGTCAAAGTGGACCGGAATAAGGCTTACGGTCATGTTAGGTGGAAGCCTATGTGGGATATTCTGAAGGCTATGTGGTTTGTTGATAAGTGGATTCTTGTTTTGAAACATTGTGTTGAAACATGGTCCTTCTCTATGCTTATTAATGGAGGTATAGTTGGTATATTTAAGTCCATCAAAGGGATCCATCAACGAGACCCTCTGTCTCCTCTATTATTCATGATATTGATGGAAGGCCTGACTAATATGATCAATGAAGTAGAGAGGAATGGGAAAGTCAAGACATTCAAGACAGAGGTATAAAAGTCAAAACTCACCTCATTTTCACCATTGATATCATGCTTTTCTCCATTGGGCATGGAAGTAGACTCAAGAAATACAAGAAGGTCATGATTTAGTTTGGTAACCTAACTGGGCTATATAAAAGTAATATCAAATCCAAAATCTACTTCTCTAAGTCATGTGATGCTCGTAGGGGAAGACTTACAGTAGCGATCAGGTTCAGAGGTGGTTGATTCCCCACCAGGTACCTTGGAGCCCCCATTATAGGGAGAAGAGGTACTTCAACTAACTTTTGTAGGTTCCTTGATGATTTGAGAGATAAGATAGATGGATGTTCAGGAGTAAAATTTTTGTTTGCAGTTCAGTTGGTCCTGGTGAGGTCTGTTTTATAAGGTAAGATTTGGTTTTGGGGAGATGTTTATGAAATTCCCAATCCATAAGTTGAAAGGATGAAGATGATCATTGCTAATTTCATCTTGGGAAAACACAAACATGGAGTTTCCTAGGACACTCATTCCCAACCATTTACTAATGGCAGCCTCAACATTCAACATCCCAAGAGGATCTTGGAGGTGTGCCGCCTGAAGAGACTTGACCAATTGCTTTGAGACAAGCCAAACACAAGGTCCCAATGGTTGACCTCTAGGTATGGGACTATTCCTGAGGTTGCAGACTCTTTTTCATATAAGACCTGGAAGACCATGTGTAAGAACTAGAACGATGTCCATTTCCAGTACATTATTGATGAGAATGGTTACATTATTCTTGTTGATCCACATATGAAGCCATGGATCAACAATCGCACTCCTATGAACATACCCTAGACAAAGATAGTATGGAACCCCTTTCATTTCTATAAATGGAGTCTCATTCTCTATAGGTAATCTTATACAAACTCCCTACCAAAGATAGGATGATTAGATGGCGGTTACCTATTGAAGGAACCTGCCTTCTGTGTCGGGATAAAGAAGAGGCTCATGATCATCTTTCTAATACCTACAAGTATTCCAGGTTTATATGGTATCTTATGTGCTAAAAGAATGCATGTGGTGTTGACCACAGTGACAATGTCGTCCTCAAAATAGGGTGGTTGGAAACTCTTCCTAAAGGAAAAGATAAAATTGTGTTCATTGACAATTGCTTAGCCATGTTTTGTTACTTTCTGTGGGAGGAAAGGAACAATAGACTCCATAGTAGAGTGGGTAACAATGAAAATGTTATAATTAAAAATATTACTGCAAGCGTTTCTAGAGTGAAGAGGGCCAAGAAAGTCCTAGTCGTTGGGGTATCCAACAAAGCTAAACTAAAGTTTTGGTTTTTGTAGTTAGACACTCTTGTATACTTTTTGTTTGTAATGTGGTCTCTTGTAAATTTGGACCTTTTGGCAATGTATTTACCTATTTCCAAAAAAAATGTGTACTATCACTCACTTTAATGAAAGTTGATGATACTAATGTAATAATATGATAAATATAAGGATAATGAGCCTAAACCATCTTTGTATTGGAACTACTAAAAGGAACTTCAAAAGTGAAATGCAATCTCAAAATTTGGTTCCTTGGGTTACAATTAGCTAAGATATCAAGTTTGAGATTAGTCGAGTAAGCATGTATATCCTAATTCAACTAGGAAAGAAAAATAAACTTTAAATGTTCAGTTTTTAGATCATTTATATGGTATTTTTTTATTTACTATAATTTCTTGGATTTTTTGTCATGATGGTGATTTTCTAGATTTTCTAAAATCACGAATTGAACGTTGTCATACTAATGTTATCGTGACCTAGATCATTTCCATATGCAACATTAATGATTGTCATTGGATTTTGATCATGTGATTGGTAACTTGTCTTGAACTTTATTCTATTTTAGGTAGGTCGGACTATTTCTAAACAATAGTGCTACTAAATTTTCACTCTTGTTTTCTCATTCATCTCTCTACATTTCATTGATATTTTTTTTCCATTATGTCACTCATCCAATTATGAACCAAATGGTCTCTAGATGGAACAATAAATCTTACTATTTAAGAAACTCCTAAATCCACTTTGTGAACCATCTATCCTCTGAGTTGTAGACTCACCATCATCATATACTTTGTACAACCTTTTATTCCAAAACCTCCACAAAAGTTCTAGAAAACCCTTCTCTACTCTCATTCTCGTTGAAGCTACTCCATTCCTTGCAACCAACCTCATCTTCTTCCACCACGCCCTCAATTATGTATTGTCATTTGTGACCCCTATCATCCAATTCCTCATGTGGGAATGAACTTAGGTGTGGGACAAAGAGGTTTGGGGACTCTTGGGTGCATTCTTTCACTTGTATATCTTTCCCAATTTGCTCATGGAGGCTGCAAATGTCAGAGCTCTAGTAACTTGCCATGGATATAGTCAAGTCTTGGAAAGACTTTTAGGAGGTATTTAGGGAGGTAATGAAACTCTTCCCATATTTAAGTCCCATATCTAAACTAGTTATTGAGACCTTACTAGTTTTCATTTTCTCTTTACTATGTTGGAGGTTCAAGTTATGAACTAGTTGCTTTGTGGAAATTTTTCTTCATATTTAATTTTGTTGTCATCATATGGCCTTCATGAATTCAATCATGGATTTTCATCTTCCTAAGTGGGTTTGGTGTAGGTGCTTGGAATTGTCTTTCATCTTCATGCCTCATGTTTCGTGGTGGGTAGTAGTGTGGGTAACTTCAACCTCCTCCAATTTCGTACTAGGGGCCGATGAGGTCTAAGGGACACCCAATACCCAAATACGGGGTTGGTTATTTGAGAAAACATCCAAGTTTAGATACTTTAAGGCTATGATTCCATGATAGAAACTGGTATCGTCACCAAAGTTTAAAGAGGAACAAAGACTGAGATTTTAAAATTCCCTTACTACCCTCTCATTTCTTTGTTTCTCATTGTCAAGGGTATTTTTGTCTTTCTACATATGGTTATTCTCTTAGAATGTGCTTCATTTTAAGTGGGTCAGGTGTTACATGTGTAGTTTTTATTGGGCCAACTCAATTGGTTCTAGCCTCTACATGAGGATAAAGACTAGTAGATGTGGATTTTCTAGGATTTTTTATTGGTTGGATCTTTTTGAGTTCACAATAAATCATCTATAAGCAATAAACTTCAAATAAAATATGTTTTCTAAACTCTAGGATTTTTTCCCACCCATTGGTATCAGTTTTATTACCTAAAATTAAATATGATAAACATATATTTTTAATATTTTTCTAATTGCTTTGGCTTGCCTTTGACATGTGACATACTATGACGGGTCCTAAGAGACATCTGAGTTTTGTGGTGGGACAGCCAGGATGATATTATTCCTCTTGACCCCTCTTCTCACTTTCTCACCGGTTCTTGCATCTATATTTGTGCATGCACATTAAAGTAAACTTATTTATATCAGTGGATATCCATACCACCAAAATATTTGGACATACGCGTGTATTAGAGATTCTTGTGAAATAAATAAGTTTAGTCTAATGTGTATTGATGCGATGATTTTGAGTCATTTTTATAGACTAATTTTACATGCGTTTTATGTGTTTATTAATCACTTTTGTGGTTAGTATCACATGATTAATTCTCTTTAGTCTATAATCTCAATTTGTATCAAAGCTCTCATATTTTATCTTTTTGATCATAAATGATCATATTGATGTGTTTTAGCATAGCTGATTCATCTTTATCTTGAAATTTCAGGAAGAACGGATATACACAGCTGTCGATACCATCGACGTCTGTCGATAGTATCGATACGGTCACAGTGAGACAACCACAAGGAGCCAAGATGAGTCGATACCATCGACTAGGAAGTCGATGGTAGCGAGATACCTACAGTGAGCCAGCAATCAACCGGTCGATACTATCGATGTTGCCCAACTTCAGCGTCGGATTGGTGATAAAAGTGACGCCTAAAGGTGTCGATACCATCGACACTAAAGTCGATGGTATCGAGTCTGCATCATGCGGAACATCAGAAAAAGAAGCCTTGTTGATATTCTGGCGGGTCGATAAAATTGACCCGCATCGATGGTATCGACACCGTCAGATCAGGTTCTGTTACAGATCAATTTTAATTGGACAGTGGTGATCTTTTGGCGATCTAAAGTGGTGCATAAACCTAATTATGACGGCCCCTAAGTAGGGTATCACGTCATTAGTCATTGCACAAGTCTCAAGGAGAGGTTGAGAGAAGAACGGAGCCCAGAATCACACCTTGATCATTCCAAGAACCGCAGAAGACGTTTTCCACCGCCGGAAGGCTATCGATCATGCATTCTACATCAAGGAATGCCCGGATCTCCTCCGTTCAGGGGTTTACATCACTTTCATTCACGTTTTCTCCATGTTTTCCCTTCCCCTTATCATGTCTTTTGTTGAGATGAATATGCAGGGCTAATCCCCTTTGTCTTTAGGACCGGGAGTAGCCTGGGTGATGGTTGTATGACATTTTCACCATAGCATTTCATAATTTGTCTCTTAAATCCGTGGTATGATTTCGTTTTCTCCATTATATCATTATGATTGATCACCCTAATGATAATCTAATGCCTTTAATTACTTTGAAAGAAGAATTAATGGTTGAAAAGAGATGCAATTCACATTAACAAATAAATCCTTTGAACAAGGTGATGTATGGTTAATGGTGGAAACCCAGAGTATGGTCCTCATGCACCTTGTTTAGGGTATAGGTTACTACTACTGGTGAACTGACCTAGATTTAGGTAGTGAATTGTATCACGAGAGTGAGCAATTTTGAATATAGGTCACTACTCGGAATGAGAGACATATTAGGTTAACTATGTAGAAATTAATACAATGAGAACCCGTGGTGAAACCGTAATCCTAAAGATTCCCATTTGAATTGATTAAACTAAACATTTAATCGATTGTGTTGTTTTCTTTTATTTTTATTTTCTTTTTCAATCAACTCTCAAAACCTTTTAATTGGTCTAGCTGATCGAGCGTAGTTAGTAAGTAGTCTACTGACAGTTCAGTGTCCCTGTGTTCGACTCGGGCCTCACAAAGGCCTATATTACTCTGACGCGTGCACTTGCGTTATACGCACGGTAAAATCGTATCAAGTTTTCCATGCCATTGTCGGGGACACGACAACTATCGGCACTACGAGTGCTACAAGAGGCCACTCTAGGTCACATTTCATTTTATTATTATTCCTGTAATTCATTGTTTATTTTTCATATTTAGTAATCGCCTAGCACTGTACTTAATCAAATTTATTACCTTGCAGGTACCAGTGCATGGTGAAGACGCGTAGCACAAACTACGTATTGTCATCACCAAAGGTTCCACCGTTGGGATCAGACAATGAGGAGAACAACATTCAAGATCAACCTGAGGATATAGATTCGGACTCTGAACCAGAAGCCATGGCTGAGGAACAGACAATATGGGAGAAGATAAAGGCTTCTTCCTCATCAGCATCAAAGGGGCCGATCAAAAGGCAAGCAGTTAACATTCCAACATATAAGATTGATCCGGCTCTGATAAACTTGGTCAAGTCACAAGCATTTCACGGGATGAAGAATGAAGACCTTGTTGCCCACATCAGCACTTTTGTGGAAAATTGCAATATGATCAAGATAGATAGGTTTCCATAGGAGACACTGTATTTGAAGTTGTTCCCCATCTCTCTTACAAGTAATGCATGGGAATGGTTGCATAACCTTGATGATGAGATCGTCGAGACTTGGGATCAAATGATTGAGGTTTTCTTCAAGAGATTCTTTTCATCGGAGAAAACCAATGACCTAGTATGGAAGATCCACAATTTTTGTCAAAGGGCTGGGGACACATATTTTGAGACATGGGAGCGCTTTCAGATAATGCTGCGGAAGTGTCCACATCACGGGCTAGATAAAGAAAAACAAGTGAAGATATTCTACTTTGCTTTAAATGAGCACGATAGGAGCAATCTAGACTCAGTAGGTTCCGGTTTCTTCTTGAACAACACTGGCACTATGATGCGATGATTTTGAGTCGCATCTATAGATACATTTTACTTGTGTTTTATGCATTTATTGGTCATTTTCTGTGGTTAATATTGCATAATTCATCTACTTTGGTCTATGATCCTTCTCTATGTCAAATCTCCCTTATTTTGGTATTTTGAGCATAAATGAGTACACTAATATGTTTTATTTCGGCTTATGTGGTTTTGTGTTGCGATTTCAGGAAAAACGAATATATGCTGTTGTCGATACCATTGACAGTGGTCGATACCATCGACATGACCACAGGTTGCCAGCCACAAGGAGTATCGTAGAGTCAATACTATCGACACAGAAGTCGATGGTATCGAGACACCATCAGGTTGTTGGTGAGAAGACAGTCGATACTATCGACCCTAAAGTCGATACTATCGACACGAGGAGCTTCAGCGACGGAAAAAGATAAAAGTGACGCCTAAGAGATTCGATACCATCGACCCTCGTCGATGGTATCGAGTTAGCATCAGTCGTGACAAAGAAAAGAAAAGGAGACCAGCCGATACAGTGCAGGGTCGATACTATCGACCTGCGTTGATACTATCGACCTGTGTCGATACAAGTTTGCTTCATATCGATCCAAATCCGACGGCTGTGATATTTTGGCAACCTAACTCGGTGATTATACCTAATGACGGCGGCCAAGAGCAATCTATCACGTCATTAGCCACTGCACACGTCCCGAGAAGGTGTGGAGAGAAGAACGGAGCCCAGAAGCACACCCCAGCCGTTCCAGACGCCGAAGAAGACGTTTTCCACCACCGAAAGGTGGGAGAATGCATATTCTATGCCAAGGAGTGCTTGGATCTTCTCCGTTCAGGAGTTTCACCAATCAATCACGTTTTTCCCATTTTTCCCTTTTTCTCTACCATGTTTTGCTTTGAGATGAACATGCATGGCTAATCCCCTTTGACTTTAGGACCGGGAGTAGCCCGGGAATTCATTGTATGACAATTTTATCATAGTAATTCATTATTAATCTCTTAAATCTATGGTATAAAATTTGTTTTCTCAATTATATTGTTATGCTTGATCACCATAATAATAATCTAATGCCCTTAATTACTTTGAAAGAAGGATTAACGGTTGAAAAGAGACGAATTTCACATTAATTGACAAATCCCTTGAACAAGGTGGTGTAAGGTTAATGGTGGATACCTAGAGGTCGATATTAATGCACCTAGTTTAGGGTATGGGTTACTACGATGGTGGAACCGACCTAGACATAGGTAGTGAATTGTACCATGACAGTGGGCAATTCTGACTACATGCCACTACCCAGATAGAGAGATGAATCTGAGTGACTATATAGAATTTAATACAATGAAAACCCGCGGTGAAACCACAATCCTAAATATCTCCACCTGAATTGATTAAACTAAACCTTTAATTGATTATTTTGTTTTGTTTCATTTTATTTTCTTTTAATTTTACAATAACTTCCAACTCTTTAACCGGTCTAGCTGATTGCGAGTAGTTAGTAGTAGTCTCCGATAATTCATGTGTCCTTGAGTTTGACTCGGGCCTCACAAAGACCTATATTACATTGACGCGTACACTTGCGTTTCTACGCACGTAAAAAGCGTGTCAAGTTTTTGGCGTCGTTGCCGGGGACACGACAATTGTCGACACTACGAGTGCTGCAAGCGGCCACTCTAGACCACTTTTTATTTTTATTAGTTTGAAATCATTTCAAAAATTCATAGTCTATTTTCTAATTTTTGTAATCGTCTAGCACGGTACTGAACTTAAAATTTCATTTTGTAGGTACTGTGTATGGTGCAGACGCGTAGCACTGACTACATGCAACCAGCACCAGAGGTTCCACTGCCAGAACCGGACGACGAGGAAGACTACACCAAGAACCAATAAGAAGAAATAGATTCCGAATTCGAACAAGAAGAAATGGCAGAGGAATAGACGATATGGGAGAAGATTAAGGCTTCTTCTTCATCTTCTTCAAAGGGGCCAATCAAGAAGCAGGCGATCAATATTCCAACTTACAAGATTGATCATGTGTTAATAAACTTGGTCAAGTCAAATGCTTTCCATGGGCTCAAGAATGAAGAACCAGTCAATCATATAAGCCAATTCGTGGAAAACTGTGATATGATAAAAATTGACATATTTCCATAAGAGATGCTCTACTTGAAGCTATCCCTGAGTTATCTGGCAGGGAACACACGTGAATGGTTGCACAATCTGGATGCTGAATATGTGGAATCCTGGAACCACATGGTGTAGGTTTTCTTTGAAAGGTTCTTCCTGTTGGGTTTTATAGGAGGCAGAGAAGCAGCGGAAATAAAAAATTTTCTCCCAAACCCAGAAAAAAAGGAATCGCGTCAACATCTATATAATAGGAAAGATGGTTTGTGAATCATACCTTGTCCCGAGGCTTGCTCGGCGACAATACCATGCACCTTGCGCGGTCTTCACCTCTGGTCTTGGACGGTGTCTGTGCAGCTCCTGGTCGCACCGGGACTGAAGACTCCTCCTCCTACCGGACTGTCGGATGACAGTTGTCCTCCTGAGCGGCAGTGACCTCCCGCCTCTGAAGTAGTCCACACGGACCACCCGGAACTCCACTCTCCTTGTCCCACAAGGAAGTGGAAGGAGTCGCACCCTCCTGTTGACGTACTAGTCGCCAACACACTCTCCTGTTGTCAATTGCAACTGCAGTTGTCCTTCCCTTGTTGCACCTCCCTTTGCGGGAAGCACTTGCTCGGGCTCTCTCTCGGTTACCAAAACCAGAGAGAACGACAACTTTGCAGAGCAATCAACATGCACTGAGTTGTACCTTGAGAAGCCCCCAATACCCCTATATATATAGGCGGGTCATGGGACAGGGTACTCTGTGCCCGGCAATACGGGACTAAAGCAGGAGTAGAAGGGTTCAGGATTTTCCACAAAAAGCAACCATCTCGCAACCTGAACCGATCGTTTCATAAGTGAACCGGTCAGTTGGGGACCTGAACCGATCAGTTCACCACTGAACCGATCGTTTGGGAACCTTGAACCGATCGGTTCACTCATGAACCGGTCGGTTGGGGTTCCAGGTTGGTTCCCAAATGACTTTCCTTGTTTCTTTCCCAATTGGTATCAAATACCAATATTATTCCCAATCGAATTGGGCAATTTGAAACGAAAGGAAAATTCTCACCAATCCTACTTTCCCAAGTTGCTCGATTGCACCAGTTGAACCGATTGGTTGAACACTTGAACCGGTCGTTTCACTCTGTGCATGAGCCGATCGGTTCAACAATTGAACCGACCGGTTCAGCAACCTCAGCCGATCGGTTCATCACATGAACCGATCGGTTGGGAATGCAGATTGTGCAGAATCAGTCAAATGCGATTTCAATCAATCTGATACTCCAATCAATGCGTCCAACACCTTGAACATTATGATATTGAGCTATCGATTAATTGAGTGTTTAATTGAACTACTAAACTCCTTTAGTAATCAATCTAAACATTGCTTGTGGACAAAACTCCTCTTCCAGGTTAAATCCTATGTGTGTGACCCTGCAGGTCCATTTCACGTTGGCAGTGAAAGTCCATAACATTTATGACTTCACAAGCAAAGAGCGGTGCCTAGTCACACATCATTGCTACCCAAGTGAAAGTAGAAAGTTGGAGAACAACTTTCATCCTACAATCTGTGAATGGTGTTACAGTGAATGTATAATTCCTTTGTCACTGATATCCAGAATGAACTCGAGGCATGGAACAGTCATCCTGTCAATGTTCATTCATTTCCTTGATCACAGAGTAGACCGAGTGAGATGTGTATGACATCAATATCACATATCGATTCACACGTGCATGCGCATGCCTTTCTCAATCCTACTCATCAAGTGGCCAAGGATATCAAACTCCCTTAGGAGGGACAAATCCCATATCTATCACTCACCCCTCAAAAGCCCCATGTGTCAAAGCCACCCAATCATCACCTTTATAACAACCCATGTTTCATGACTGCGTTTGATGATGTCAAAGTGTACCCTACGACATGTGTTGAGTGTAGTGATTTCAGGTCTAAGAATCACACTCACCACCATCACTGTGAGAGCTGACTGTGACTACCAAGTCATGGTTCCATGTGTCACTCTCACGGTGGGTCTGTCCGGTACCTGGTTCTCTAGCAAGTACCTATGTGCTTGGTTTGATATCACCATATCATGACTAATGAGATTCTGTCATCAACCAACACACAATCTTGTCTTTAGTGTTATTGATGTCTATGGTTATTTCCACAATAACAACCGACTAGGGACTATACAAGAATGTATACTCTTAACATCCGTGATCTCATCGTTTAGGTCCTTAACCTAAAAGCATACGTCATTGAGTAAAACAACCTTTAGACATCTATCATGTTACACCATCATATCAGAAATAGTTTAAACATATAGATTGGAAATTGCCTTTATTTATTATTCAAATCATTTACAAAGTATCCCATTACAATCATCATATGACTTGCTCTATGGGCATACATACCAACAGACTCCCACTTGCACTTAGAGCCAGTCACCAAGGAAACACAGTCCTTGTGACCTAGCATGACCATCATGCTTCTGCTGAGAAAGGGCCTTAGTCAGTGGATCAGCTATGTTGTCTTCAGTTGGTACTTTGCAAATCTTCACATCTCCTCGCTGTACGATCTCTCGTATGAGATGGAAGCGCCGCAGTATGTGCTTGGACCGCTGATGTGATCTGGGCTCCTTAGCTTGTGCAATAGCTCCATTATTGTCACAATAAAGCTCAATTGCATCACAGCTACTGGGAACTACACCAAGTTCAGAAATGAACTTCCTGATCCACACAGCCTCCTTTGCTGCATGCGAAGCAAAAATATACTCGGCCTCTGTAGTAGAATCGGCAACTGTTTCTTGCTTGGAACTCTTCCAGCTCACAGCTCCATTATTAAGGCAAAACATAAATCCTGACTGCGATCTGTAATCATCTTTATCGGTTTGGAAGCTTGCATCGGTGTAACCCTTTACAACCATCTCTTCCTCACCGCCGTACACAAGAAAATGATCCTTAGTCCTTCGCAAGTACTTGAGGATGTTCTTCACGGCTGTCCAGTGAGCATCCCCGGGATCTGACTGGTACCTGCTCGTCATGCTTAGAGCATACGAGACATCTGGACGTGTGCACAACATAGCGTACATGATGGATCCAATGGCTGATGCATATGGGATCCCATTCATACGCTCCCTCTCTTCACAAGATTGGGGACATTGAGCTCTAGAGACGGTAACTCCATGTAGCATAGGGACGTTGCCTCTCTTTGAGTTCTCCATGCTGAACCGCTTCAGCACCTTGTCAATGTACGTGCTCTGACTTAGTCCGAGAAGCCTTCTAGATTTATCTCTATAGATCTTAATTCCTAGAATGTAGGATGCTTCTCCTAAGTCCTTCATTGAGAAAGTTTTCCCAAGCCAAGTCTTTACCTTCTCTAAGGCTAAGACATCATTCCCCATCAAAAGTATGTCATCTACATACAATATGAGGAATGTGGTCGAGCTCCCACTAACCTTCTTGTACACACAAGGTTTATCTTCATTTTGAATAAAGCCAAACACTTTGACTTCCTCATTAAATTGAAGATTCCAACTCCGAGATGCTTGCTTCAATCCATAGATTGACCTTTGCAGTTTACATACTTTATTGGCATTCTTTGGATCTACAAAACCTTCAGGCTGTGTCATGTACACATCCTCATGAATATTCCCGTTAAGGAATGTAGTTTTAACATCCATCTGCCAAATCTCATAGTCATAGTAGGCTACAATAGAAAGCATGATCCTGATGGACTTAATCATGGCAACTGGAGAAAAGGTTTCGTCATAGTCAACACCTTGAATTTGTCGAAAACCCTTTGCAACCAATCTGCCTTTATAAGTTTGCACATTGCCATCCATGTCGGTCTTTTTCTTGAAGACCCACTTGCACCCTATGGGTTTTACCCCTTCGGGTGGTTCCACCAAAGTCCATACTTTGTTGGAGTACATGGATTCCATCTCGGATCTCATGGCTTCTAGCCATTTCTCAGAAACTGGTCCCTCCATAGCCTCTACGTAGGTAGTTGGATCATCATCTATGATCAACTCTCCACCTTCCTGAGTTACAAGGTATCCAAACCTCTCAGGTTCAAGGCGAGTCCTACTAGATCTACGAGGTCCTTGTGTTACCTGAGGAGACTGAGATTCCACAACACCTTGTGAATCTCCATTTTCCTCTGGTACATCTACCGGTTCAATGTTTTCTTGTTGGGCTTGAACCTCTTCAAGCTCTACTTTCCTCCCACTGTTTCCTTTGGAAATAAATTCCTTCTCTAGGAACACAGCTGTCCTGGCAACAAACACTTTGTTGTCAGTAGGGTGGTATAAATAGTATCCCCTTGTTTCCTTGGGGTATCCAACAAAATAACATTTATCGGATTTGGGTCCAAGCTTATCAGGAAACATTTTCCTAACGTAAGCCTCACAACCCCAAATCTTCAGAAAAGACAAATCGGGACGCTTCCCTGTCCATATCTCATATGGTGTCTTTTGAATCGATTTAGATGGCACACGGTTAAGAGTAAACACGGCGGTTTCAAGAGCATGACCCCAGAAAGAAATCGGAAGATTAGCAAAACTCATCATTGATCGCACCATATCTAACAATGTCCGATTCCTTCTTTCAGACACACCATTATGCTGTGGTGTTCCAGGTGGAGTCCATTGTGATACAATACCACGGGCTCGCAGAAGGTCCTCAAACTCCTGGCTCAAGTATTCTCCACCTTGATCGGAGCGAAGTGCCTTAATACTTTTACCATGCTGGTTTTGTACTTCATTCATGAAATCCTTGAACCTTTCAAGGGTTTCTGACTTATGTTTCATCAGGTACACATAGCCATACCTACTGAAATCATCAGTAAAGGTAATGAAGTACTGATACCCATTTCTGGCATTAGTTCTAAAAGGCCCACATACATCAGTATGTATGAGTCCTAATAGATCACTAGCTCTCTCACCTTTACCTGAAAAGGGAGTCTTGGTCATCTTGCCCAACAAACAAGATTCACATGTCTCTATTGATTCATAATCAAAAGAGTCTAGATAACCATCTTTATGGAGTCTAGAAATGCGCTTCTCATTTATGTGCCCTAGACGACAATGCCAGAGATATGTTTCGTTTGAGTTATTGAGTTTTTGCCTTTTGGTGTTTACGTTGTATACACTTGTCTCTAAGTCTATCAAGTATAGACCATAAGACATAGGGGCACTGCCATAAAAGATCCCATCTTTAGAAATGGAACACTTTCCATTCTTAATAAGAAATTCAAATCCATCTTTGTCCAAACAAGAGACGGAAATGATATTCCTATTTATGGCAGGTACATAATAGCAGTTCTTTAACTCTATTATTAGCCCACTAGGTAGAGTTAACTCATAGGTTCCTACAGCACTGGCGGCAACTCTTGCCCCATTAGCAACACGTAGTTCAACCTCGCCTTTCCCCAAAGGCCTACTTCTTTTAAGATCCTTTACATTTGAACAAATGTGAGATCCGCATCCGGTATCAAGTACCCATGATGAAGAAGTAGTGAAGTTAATCTCTATTATGTATACACCAGAAGTAGAGATCTCTATCTCCGACTTCTTCTTCCATTGTTCCTTCCATCCTCTCCATGTAGAAGAAATTGGTTTGGCGAGAGAACACTTCTCTCCCTTACCTACTTTCTCCTTCACCAATGCATTAAGCGTACATAGAGTGGATTCTAAGGCTCCTGGTATATCTGGATTGTGCAGAACACTTCTCACAGTCCTCAACCAGTTATGGAATTTATTCTCAATTAATTTGCCCATTTTAAAAGATGATTCTTTTGCCATTCTACAAGAGAAAATTTGCATTTGTCAAAACCTTTTTGATTTGATTTGAATAAAATTTGACGATAGTTAATTAGGCCTTTAATTAATTACCGCTCCCACTATTTTGACTCAAATTGATAGCCCTCACCATCAATTCGAAAGATTGCAGCGTACAATCTTATAGTGGGTCAAGATCCTGAAATCCTCTGAGCCATGGACCAGCTTGGGCTGTCATTCACAACTCAGATCTTCCAGGTAGGCAACTCTTGCCAATTGCATCATATGCAACTCTTGAAAGATGTCATATGCAACTCCTTGCAATGATCATCTCCATGCCTCAAGGCGCTAGATCCTATCTAGGTCACCTTGTTAAGTCCAACCCAAAGCCAACACGATGAACATGCACCCTGCTTGGGCAGACCCACATATTCATCCTTCACGCTTCCACGAGATAGACGGTGCACCACGCTTGGGCGTGCCCACACTTGGTCGATCAAGCTTTTCACGTGTGTCACATTTGGAAGGCATCTAAAACTTAATATTTAATGAGGGATTTGGTTTTTATATACATATACATATCCAATCACCACAATATATAGTACGTATCATATACATGCTATATCCCACACAAAACATGCATAAACGATAAAAAGCAATGATTATGGCCATCCTATTTGTGATTCCTCGAGCCAAGAGGAATCACGGTCATCTAGGTCTACATCACATGCAACCTGTACAAGATGAAATCTGTGCCTGCCTTTCTGGGTTTGATCAGCTCATCTCCATGACTGATCGGCTCGCCATCAGGTTGGTTGTTCGGGTGCCACCAGCCGATCAACTGGCGCCTCCAGCCGATCGGTTCACCGGTCATCGTGCATCTCCTCAGGTCGCCATCCGCTCATCTCGTTCCTCGAACCGGCCGTATGGATCACCAACCGATCGGTTCACTCCTTGAACCGATCGTCTTCAGGTTGTCCGCCATTCTTTGACATAACATGAAATAAAATCTATCTTATTTACAATTGAATTGTGAAACCCCGAGTTACATTCGGGGGGAGCAAAGGTAGGAAAAGAATTCTCAAATTATTTCGAGTTACATCAGGAATATGAGAAAGGGAATCGGTGCGCAGACCGGGATGCAAGCAACCATACAAACAACCATACACAGATATAGGGGTTTATAGGCCATAATCATGCTACACATCCACCACAAAACTCGTTTAAGGGCGACGCGTATCGAGTGCATTAATATTACATATCATATATGTATATTAGGGATTTGTGGATTGGACATGTATAAAGCCGATGTCATTCGCATCACATGCAATAAATAAAGGCGACAAACCAAAATCGATCATATCAATAATCCTAAAATACAGAGAGGTTGACGTAGCTCTGATACCACTGTTGGGTTTTATAGGAGGCAGAGAAGCAGCGGAAACAAAAAATTTTCTCCCAAACCCAGAACAAAAGGAATCACGTCAACATCTATATAATAGGAAAGATGGTTTGTGAATCATACCTTGTCCCGAGGCTTGCTCGGCGACAATACCACGCACCTTGCGCGGTCTTCACCTCCGGTCTTGGACGGTGTCTGTGCAGCTCCTGGTCGCACCGGGACTGAAGACTCCTCCTCCTACCAGACTGTCGGATGACAGTTGTCCTCCTGAGCGGCAGTGACCTCCCGCCTCTGAAGTAGTCCACACGGACCACCTGGAACTCCACTCTCCTTGTCCCACAAGGAAGTGGAAGGAGTCGCACCCTCCTGTTGACGTACTAGTCGCCAACACACTCTCCTGCTGTCAATTGCAACTGCAGTTGTCCTTCCCTTGCTGCACCTCCCTTTGCGGGAAGCACTTGCTCGGGCTCTCTCTCGGTTACCAAAACCAGAGAGAATGACAAATTTGCAGAGCAATCAACATGCACTGAGTTGTACCTTGAGAAGCCCCCAATAACCCTATATATATAGGCGGGTCATGGGACAGGGTTCTCTGTGCCCGGCAATACGGGACTAAAGCAGGAGTAGAAGGGTTCGGGATTTTCCACAAAAAGCAACCATCTCGCAACCTGAACCGATCGGTTCATAAGTGAACCGGTCGGTTGGGGACCTGAACCGATCAGTTCACCACTGAACTGATCATTTGGGACCCTTGAACCGATCGGTTCACTCATGAACCGGTCGGTTGGGGTTCCAGGTTGGTTCCCAAATGACTTTCCTTGTTTCTTTCCCAATTGGTATCGAATACCAATATTATTCCCAATCGAATTGGGCAATTTGAAATGAAAGGAAAATTCTCACCAATCCTACTTTCCCAAGTTGCTCGATTGCACCAGTTGAACCGATCGGTTGAACACTTGAACCGGTCGTTTCACTCTGTGCATGAGCCGATCGGTTCAACAATTGAACCGACCGGTTCAGCAACCTCAGCCGACCGGTTCATCACACGAACCGATCGGTTGGGAATGCAGATTGTGTAGAATCAGTCAAATGCGATTTCAATCAATCCGATACTCCAATCAATGCGTCCAACACCTTGAACATTATGATATTGAGCTATCGATTAATTGAGTGTTTAATTGAACTACTAAACTCCTTTAGTAATCAATCTAAACATTGCTTGTGGACAAAACTCCTCTTCCAGGTTAAATCCTATGTGTGTGACCCTGCAGGTCCATTTCACGTTGGCAGTGAAAGTCCATAACATTTATGACTTCACAAGCAAAGAGCGGTGCCTAGTCACACATCATTGCTACCCAAGTGAAAGTAGAAAGTTGGAGAACAACTTTCATCCTACAATCCGTGAATGGTGTTACAGTGAATGTATAATTCCTTTGTCACTGATATCCAGAATGAACTCGAGGCATGGAACAGTCATCCTGTCAATGTTCATTCATTTCCTTGATCTCAGAGTAGACCGAGTGAGATGTGTATGACATCAATATCACATATTGATTCACACGTGCATGCGCATGCCTTTCTCAATCCTACTCATCAAGTGGCCAAGGATATCAAACTCCCTTAGGAGGGACAAATCCCATATCTATCACTCACCCCTCAAAAGCCCCATGTGTCAAAGCCACCCAATCATCACCTTTATAACAACCCATGTTTCAGGACTGTGTTTGATGATGTCAAAGTGTACCCAACGACATGTGTTGAGTGTAGTGATTTCAGGTCTAAGAATCACACTCACCACCATCACTGTGAGAGCTGACTGTGACTACCAAGTCATGGTTCCATGTGTCACTCTCACGGTGGGTCTGTCCGGTACCTTGTTCTCTAACAAGTACCTATGTGCTTGGTTTGATATCACCATATCATGACTAATGAGATTCTGTCATCAACCAACACACAATCTTGTCTTTAGTGTTATTGATGTCTATGGTTATTTCCACAATAACAACCGACTAGGGACTATACAAGAATGTATACTCTTAACATCCGCATGATCTCATCGTTTAGGTCCTTAACCTAAAAGCATACGTCATTGAGTAAAACAACCTTTAGACATCTATCATGTTACACCATCATCTCAGAAACAATTTAAACATATAGATTGGGAATTGCCTTTATTTATTATTCAAATCATTTACAAAGTATCCCATTACAATCATCATATGACTTGCTCTATGGGCATACATACCAACACTTCCCACCCGAGAAGACCAATGACATGATCAGGAAGATCCACAACTTCACCCAGAAGGCAGGAGAGAACTACTCTGAGACCTGGGAGCATTTTCAAATCATGCTGAGGAGGTGCCCGCACCATGGTTTGGATAAGGAAAAACAAGTTAAAATCTTCTATTTTGCTCTTTCCGAACATGATAGAAGTAACTTAGATTCAGTAGGCTCGGGGTTCTTCTTAAACAACAGTGGTACAAGGTGCTGGGAAATTTTGAAGAATATGGCAAAGAAGCAGTCTTGGGGCGATAGGGATGCACCAGAACAAGTCAAAGTCGCAGGTGAATCTAGGGCCATCAAGGAGTTGAATGATAAACTAGATCTTTTAGCCAAGAAATTGCTTGCCAAGGAGGATGCAGAATCTGATGAGGAGGCCCAGGTCTAATCTATACAACAACATGGCTATAGAAACAATGATTATGCTTGGAGGAAGGATAAGAAATTCTCTTGGAAGGATCCAAACAACTTCCTACAAGATCCAGATGCAAAGCCACAACTAAGAGCCGAAGATAAAAGTACTGAGTTGCTTAGTCAAGTTGTGCAGCAAAATTAGGAGATGATGAGGATGCTTAGTAAGCAGCTGTAGTCCCAGGGTGATATTTTGACCAAGTTCAGACAAACACTGCAAAGTCATGGAGCACAAATGAGGGCTCTAGAGACGACTGTGACCCAAATTTCCAATGAAGTGGCGGCCATAAAGGATGCCAATCAACAGAGACAGGCAGGGAATGCAGAAGTTGCTCAAGCACATCATCAAGTAAAATACATATTTGTGATTACCGAGGCAGAACCCCCAGTGGTAGAGGTGCAGAGCAAAGGCAAAATGATTTTTGATACGGAGGCTACCCCGAAAATACCGTATCCTCACAGTCATTATGGACTACCAGGCGGATATCAACCATTCAGAAAAGCCCACCAGGAGCCCGTCATGGTCGCACCCACACCTAGGCAAGAAAAGCAGGTGAAGGCCATGCGTAAAGGTGAAGATACATCCACTGCGAGAGAGGAGCCACAACAACTTTCACCTATTGAAAATGATCTACCAAAGTCAACCACAGAAGATATCATTGAAGCAAGTTTAGGGGAGCTTGCCCTGAACAGCCCATACGTGCCACCTCATAAGCATCTTAATGAGGCAGTTGTGTCTTGTCCGGATAGCTTAAGGCCGAAAAAAGAGCACCGACACTACAGGAAGTTCTTGGAGGTGCTCAGAAAACTTCATGTCAATATTCGTTAGTGGAAATGATAGAGAAGATTCCCGCCTACGGGAGGTTTATCAAAGAAATCATCAACAAGAAGAGGCGGATACAAGACACAGACATTTGCCGGGTAAATGAGATGGTGAGATCAATTATCCATGGGAGTTTATCGTAGAAGAGGAAAGAACAAGGAGGCTTTAACATTCCCTGCTCCATAGGCGGTCGATTCTTTCCACAAGCACAATGTGATTCAGGCGCCAACATTAATCTTATGCCTCTGCACACATTTCAAAAGTTTGGGTTGAAGGAAATAAAGAAATCAGCGGCAATTATTGAGTTGGCGGATGGGTCCATTATAAAACCATACAGAGTATGCGAGGATGTACTCGTCAAGGTAGATAGGTTCATTTTTCTGGTGGATTTTATCGTCATGGACATGCCACAGCTCCAAAGTTGCGAGATGCTATTAGGTAGGCTGTTTCAAGCAACGGCCAATGTTGTTACTGCCATTGGGAGAGGTACATCGACCTTGGGGATTGGCCACGATCGAGTTGAGTTCAAACTGCCGCAAGATCCCCTGGGCACACTCTCCAAAGTTCTAAGTTGATGAGAAGCTTAATGTCGTCTAGCCTAAGACGTTAAATAAGGGTGCTTGTTGGGAGGCAACCCAGCCATTGCTAGTGTAGTTAGTTCTTTCACATTTTATACTTTGATTTGTTTTGACTTTGTTTTTAGTGTAAAAAAAGATACCGTGATTGTTTTCTCAATGTGCAGGACTGAGGCAGAGTCGATACCATCGACCCTTGTGTCGATGGTATTGAGTTGGGTACAGGTTGGCGAATGCAAAAATTACTCTATGTCGATACCATCGATGGCCTTGTCGATGGTATCGACACATCAACAGGTTGATCGCAAGAATGAGGTCGATAGTATCGACATGGGTGTCGATACTATCGAGATCTCTGGAGATTTTCAGAAGAAATCGTCTCAGTGAAGTCGATACCATCGACAGGCCTGTCGATGGTATCAACCCAGTTATAGGCAGAAAGTGGTGGTCGGGCCTCGTGAAGGTGTGGCCCTAACCAGAGGTCGATACCATCAACCTGCGTCGATGGTATCGAAGCAACACGTCACCGATCCACGAGAGGAAATCAACGACGATCGCTGCACCGAGAGGGTCGATCCGTGGGACGGGTCGATAGTATCGACACGTCATCGATCTGGGCCCCCACATCCAGCCATCGATGACCGTCGATACCAGCGGCAGTACGGATTGTACTATGCGAGTCGATACCATCGACCCGCGTCGATGGTATCGACGGTCGATGGTATCGACGGTCACACAGCAACGCCGTCGTTAGTTATATAAGGGAGGGTTTGTCGTCATATGACGTCACACCTTCAGTGAGTTCTTCCTCTACTTGTGTCGTGCGTCTTCCAGAGCAATACAAGCCCGGTGACGAGCACCACAGGAGCACGTTCTTCACCAAGCGGAGATTTCCTTCTCCGACCTGCACCGAGCTCCTTCTTCTAATCTTTCTTCTCTTCTACGACAATGATGCATGTTGTTGGCACGTCCTCTTCCCAGGCGAATCCAATGGAGATCCTGGAGTTCGTTCCTCCACCGATCACGTCTATTCCGTGTCCGCGGATCATTCATCCTTCTACGGAGGTTCAGAAGATTTATGAGGAGATCATGAAAAGGAATATTGAGCCGACCCGTTACATCGACCGCGATATGATCTGTAACCTGGGATCGAGGCTAATCTGGCCTATGTGCTCAACGGGCAAGCGAGACACACAAGGAGGACACCCGATGAGCTGGAGTACCATGCTGATGGCAGCCGTTCTTCGGTGACTGGCTGACATACAAGGAGCTGGTAGCGGAATTCATGGCGTCGCTGGACGTATGTGTCATGTCAAATGACATCATTGCCACGGATCGCGAGTGGATCAAGGACTGTGTTTCTTTATGGCTATACAATAATGACTAAAATCTCAAACTCTGGAAGTTCAATAAGATCTACAACTTGAACCATGGGCGAACTGACTACCGGCAGCCAGAAAACCAGACCGACTACGACGCTATCTTTGCCGAGCTCGTGACGGTGCTGTCGGGCAAATCAATGAGCTACCACAATGCAGCGGTTGCAGACTTCGAGCATCCATTCGTGCGGACTCTTTACCGGATGTTGTGTTCCACTCTATTTGCTAGGGGTGATCTGTCTCTTAGAAAATTCCAGGAGACGGACTTGTTTTTCTTGCATAAACTCCTGAAGCGCCAAGAGTGCAAATGGGGAGCTTTCTTTCTACAGCGGGTGTTGGCGGTCAAGCGGAGTATATGGAAGGCTCCAATTCACTTTGGAGGACTCATCACACCGCTGGCCCACTATCTTGGGTTGAACTTCTCAGAGTTGACTCCTCTCTCCAATAGAAGCAAGGTTAATTTGCAGCATCTTCACAGATCCAACCTTATCTTGCTTCGGGATGGTTTACCTTATGCTCACTGCCATGTAAACCACGCATATCAAGAATGTTCGCTTCCCGACCCTGTCTTCCATATCGAGGGTGCTCAACATTTCCGATGACCCATCATAGCCATTGATGGCTCCGAGGAAGATGGCGACAACGATGACAACAACAACGATGACGACGAGGCTGAAGAGGAAGAGGAGGCCTACACTCCTCTTCGTGCACTAGTGGCACCTAGGAAGCGTCCTCGCATGCATCCGGGTGCATCTTCATCTTCGCAGCCTCCACCACCACCACCGCCCTTGCAGCAAAGTGAGGATGTCTACTCAATGCAAGGTATGTATGCCATGTTGCAGGATATACAGCAGACGTAAAAGCATCATACAGCGACATACGCCAGTATTCATGATACAACGAATCGGCTGCTTGACAACTAGAGGGCTATGTTTGAAAATGAGCACCTCCTCCTCGACAACTAACAGTAGATTCATGACAGGTTGAATAGGATGGAGATGCAGCAGCAGCCCTTCTATGATCATTACTGGAGCCAAAACTAATTTGGAGGGTATCCACAACCTCCGCCCATGCCCCAGTATGATCTGAGCTTTCAGGGGCAGTACCCATCTTGGGACCCCACGGCCCCACAGTACCCGCCTCCGCCAGAAGAGTAATCGGTATCTCTATTCCAACCTTTAAGATTGTTTTTGACTATGAGGAGATAGTCGAATTCAAGCTTGGGGGGTGTTGGAACAGCTCTATCCTTTACTTTCCTTATTTTTTTAGTTTTTATTGTTTTGTTCCTTGTCATTTCATTTTTGCAATCTTAGTTTGTTTGTAGGATCCAGACCCTATCTAGTGTAATTGTGGATATCTTAAGTCTTGTTTCATCTCAATTGCTTGTACATGGGAATTAAGGGAAAATTAAAAAAAAATTGAGTGTTCACAAGCTTGTGTTGTTCAACTTTGAGCACATAACTTAAGAAAATGATTGGTTTTCTCAACTCTAAAATAGAAAAATCACAACTATACATTCCTAATGATTCATGAAAAGTGGATGGAATTGGTTGTTTGAACCTAAACTGACCAAATGATAATGAGACTCTAATTTGAAATAAGAGAGAGAAACCTCTTAACTACTACACAGGTCAGTAAGGAGGGACATATAATACTTTTCAAAGGTTCAGTCAATTAGTCTTGTGATCTTTCCACCTCATTGTTTTTCACAATCCACCATAAGAATTGGAAGTACATTATGGTTTTAACCTTTTTGATTGCATCTCATGTAGATAGGTCTTGCATTGCAACCGCTTTCATATGTTTTGCATGAAAGAAAAAAAATAGAATAGTTATACATGCACATTATCCTTAGGTGCGTGTCATTTAGTTTCATTCATAATTTGTATGCATAGAGTACATCATGTATCTGATTTCTTCTTTAATGGTGATTAAATTGTTCCATACCTTCTAAATAATTCAAATCTTTGAGCTATGCAAAAAAAGTAAGCCCAAAAAATTATTCATTGTCATTTGCTGATATAAAGGGCCTTAAAAATAAGAAAAAAAGAAAGAAAAAAATGAAAAATGAAAAAAAAGAAAGTATTGAGAAGCAAGTAGAATGAGAGGGAGAAAGGAACATGTTTTTCACTATATTTTAAGAAGAATAAGTACATGATGTAGCTCAGTTAGATATTACTTTTCATCTTGAGAAGGGATGTAGTGCATGCATCATTCCACCTAATTATATGCATTAGGGCATTTTCATGTGCAAAAACATCATTTAGGGCATTTTGTTTTATGCATGTTGAAACTGTTGACCTAGGTGTCGCACATTGCCCATATTTTGATAATGACTTAACCATTCCATTCATATGTATCTAACAAATCTATTTGAGATTGTTTCACACATTAGGTACAAGAAAAGAATCACATTCAACTCCAAAGCTACTCATCCAGCACATGCAAAACATGTGACTTTTGATCATTTTGTAATATAGCCCTTAGAGGCTTAGAACAATTGATGTAATCACTTATACTCATGTTTTGTATTGTAACTAAGATGGATAAATTGATTGGGACTCAAAAATCCATCGTTTGTACAGTTTTACGAAAATTCCAAAATACCCATAACAGGGATTTTGTCGGCCGAATTCCAAACTCGGCCGATCCATATATTCTGGAATTTTCTGGGCAATCGGCCGAGTTACCAACTCAGCCGATCCCTATTCGGTCAAGTTTCTATGGTGGGAAACTCGGCCGATCCACTGATCGGTCCAAGTTGAAAGTCGACCGATCGGCTGAGTTTCTCCAAGGGAACTCGGCCGACAGTCTATCTTTCAGACTTGTCGCTTAGTGGTTCAGCCGAGTTGCCTTTATTGAAACTCGGCCGATCAGACTGTACTGGAATGCAGAAAAAGCAATTCCAACCGTTGGAGGAGTAGGTGGGACTCAAAATAGATCCGTTGCAAGTTGTAAAACGGCTAGTTTGTGCCCCTTAACTCTCCCAACCTCAAAGGGACACCCTCAACTATAAATAGGACCTCTTAGACTTCATTCTAAGGTTGCTCATTCACATATGCTTGGTCCTAGCCTTAGTTGAGTGGTTTCTAATCCTTTGAGCCTCTTTCTCTCTCTACCTTCAAAGCAAATTCGTGAGTATGAGTGAGTTAGGATCCCATGTATGAGAGCTATCATTTGTAATCTTGTAAAGCTCTCCTTTCCACTTCTCCCATCTCCATTCTCTATGAAGATTGATTGAAGTTTCTTCTCCGAGTGAAAGAGAAGAAGGTTGCTGTTCTTCCCCGAGTGAAGGAGAAGAAGGCTAGCTGCTCCAGGCCTCCGAGTGAAGGAGGAAGGTGCTAAAGCTCTCCAAGAGAAGGAGAGGTGCAAGGCAAAGCTCAAGCAAGATGGGTAATTCCTGCAAGGCCGAAGACTAGAGCAAGAGTGGGTAAGTCCTTTGAAGAAGGCTGAAAACTACTTGCTTGGTGGGTAAGTCCTTGGTGAGGTAGAAGATCTTGGCTTGATATATAAGTCCTTGGATGGTTGGTTGTTGTAGCTTGTAATCTTATTTTTTGATATATATAAGAGAATCAAGTTACAAATCCTAGAGCCTAACCAACTCTAGGTAGTGGACTGACTTGCTCCTAAGTTTAGGACAAGGAACCACTCTAAACCACCTGTCCAAGTGCATGCTAATCCTTGTCTCTTATCCTTGCTTTGCATGCTAGTCTAGGACATCAAATTGCTATTGTGGTTTAAGTTCTGCACTTAATATAATTTGGTGGTCTAATCACTTTTGTGAAGTTTGTGAAGCTCTATTCAACCCCCCCCCCCTTCTAGAGCCCATTGATCCAACAAGTGGTATCAGAGCAGGTCTTCTCCAAGCTACTTCAACAAGTAGGAGAAGATGGGCGATTCAGCTCTTGGGTCACTAAATCTTGAAGGAAGCTTCTCCATGAGACCCTCGGTCTTCGACGGCACAAACTTCCTATATTGGAAGAGAAGGATGCAATTCTACATCCAAGGCGTGAGCTACGAGATGTGGAAGATAGTCCATCTCAAGTATGAAGAGCCGAAGGGGAACATCACCACGTGGACGGAAGATGAGATGAAGCGTGCTCAACTCAATGCTAAAGCCGTGAGCATCATCTACGCCACCCTTTCACCATCGGAGTTCAACCGCATCTCTTCTTGGGACACGGCGCATGAGATTTGGCATAAGTTGTGTGTCACCTATGAAGGGACGGAGCAAGTCAAGGAGGCCAAGGTCTATATGCTCGGCGGCCTACTTGAGAACTTCAAGATGGGGAAGAATGAAAGAGTTGCGGACATGTACACAAGGTTGAATGTCATCTTGAACAGCCTTGCAGCCCTTGGGAGTGTCATGGATAGAGGTACCATCAATGCAAAGATCTTGAGATCTCTTCCAAAGAGATGGGAGCCAAAGGTCACTTCAATTGAAGAAGTCTACAAGCTGAGCGAGTTGTCAACCGAGGAGCTGGTTGGTAACCTCCAAGCACATGAACCGAGGCTCGACAAGCAAGAGGAAGAGGAGAAAAGAGAAGAGAAGGAGTCCAAGAAGATGAAGGACACAGCCTTCAAAGCTCATGTTGAAGAAATGATGCGGCAACAACAACTTGCCATGAAGTCTCCCTGCCCTTCCTCAAGCGAAGATGAAGGTGCAAATGATCATGAAGCCAACTATTCAAAAGGAAGACACTTCAAGGGCAAGCCATCCTCCTCCACTCCTAGGTGCTACGAGTGTGGTCAAAAGGGCCACTACAAGAATGACTGCCCAAAAGCCAAGAAGGGCTATCATAAGAGCAGCCACAAGAAGGATGACAAATACAAAAGAGAAGCCAAGTACAAGAAGAAGGACAAGAAGGAGAGACGATCCAAAGATGCAACTCATGCGGCATGGGAGGAGTCTTCTACTTCAAGTTCCTCAAGCTTCGAGGATGGAGAATGTCACCTTGCACTCATGGCATCTACTAGTGAAGAAGTAATTGAGGTAAGTGAGGTAAGCAAGGTAAGTGATGAAAATTTACTTGAGTTATCTAAAGAAACTCTCATTGAAACGCTTAATGATTGTCAATCATCTTTTGCTAAATGTAATGCTAAAAGAAAAAGATTAGGAAAGATAGTTGATGATCTCTATGCCAAGATTGATATTCTAGATCAAAATGAGAAATTACATCTTGATAGCATAGATTCCTTGCAAGGGCAATTTCTAGACCTTGAACTTCAATATAATGGAGTAGAGGTTGAGAATGGTACTTATCTTAAAACTATTGAAAATCTTAAGATAGAGAACCAAAATTGCCTAGATGAGCTAGATGTTCTAAAAACTGAAAATGTTGAACTTAAGCTTATTGATGATGCTAGGAGAGATGAAGTGTATTCTTATCAAAGAGAAATTGTTGTCCTTAAATCTGAAAATGCTAAACTTCTTGCACAAACAAATGATTTATCTTCTAGACCTATCTTGCCTAGAAATGAAGTTGCAAATTTAACTCTTGAAAAAGATTCTCTCCTTACTAAAGCCCTCTGTCTTGAGGCCGACCTTTTGCATGCTAGAGAAGATCTTGCTAGTTTATCTACTACCATTACAAATCTTAGTTATGATAATGCTAAATTAAGATCTACTTTGCAAAGGTTTCTTTCGGGTAAGAAGTCTCTAAATGATGTTCTAGAGCACTCTACCAAACAAGTTGGTACTAGTGGTCTAGGATACAATGAGACTACTCCAAAAGGTAAGAAGAAGAAGAAGGGTAAGAAAAAGAGTGTGGAAACTCCAATTTTCAATGGAGAGTCTTCCGGCTCTAAAAACCCCATGGTATGTATGCATTGCAAATGTGATGATCATTATTCTACCTATTGTCCTTACAAGCCTAAGGGGACCAACCCAAATATGAAATGGGTCCCCAAGCTAACCCCGGACCCCAAAGTTTGAGTTGGGTTCCGACATCCTCTTTTCTTGCAGGTCACAAAGATATGGATTGTTGATAGTGGCTGCTCTAAGCACATGACTGGAGAAATCAGCCATTTCAACAAATTTGTGAAGAAGAAAGGAGGATCGGTAACCTTTGGGGACAACAAGAACGGTAAGGTTATAGGTGAGGGTGATGTAGGAAATGAATTGTGCATTAAGAATGTTTTGCTTGTTGATGGCCTACATCACAAATTAATTAGTGTTAGCCAATTATGTGATCATGGTTATCTTGTGCTTTTTACTTCCTTAGAATGCTTGCTTCTAGATTCCCTGTCTTACAATGTTATATATAAGGGAACTAGAAATGGTAATCTCTATGTGATTGTTCTAGATGCTCTAAAGCCCATACTAAATAGATGCTTAGTTGTGGATAAAAATGATCTTTCGCTTTGGCATCGTCGTTTGGGTCCTGTGAACTTGCATCAAATGAAGAAACTAAACAAAAAGGACTTGGTTCGAGGACTTCCTAAATTGGATTTTGAAAAGGATGAGGAATGTCAACCTTGTACACAAGGGAAACAAACCAAATCCTCCTTCAAATCCAAAGGAGTCATGAGTACCAAGAGAGTTCTAGAGCTTCTTCATATTGATCTTTTCGGACCAATGAGAACACAAACGCTTCGCGGCTCCAAGTATTGTCTTGTTATTGTCGATGATTTTTCTAGATATACTTGGACTTTCTTCCTCGTTTCTAAAAGCGATACACTTGATGTTTTCTCGAGCTTTTGTAAACGAGTTGAAAACGAAGCTTCTTGTGATGTTGTTTCCATCCGTAGTGATCATGGGGGAGAGTTTGAAAATGATCTTTTTGAGCATTTTTGTGAAAAATCGGGTTATTCGCACAATTTCTCTTCTCCTCGCACACCCCAACAAAATGGAGTTGTTGAGAGGAAGAATAGATCGCTACAAGAGATGGCTAGGACCATGCTTCTTGAGTATGACACTCCTAAGAAGTTTTGGGATGAAGCCGTTAGCACCTCATGTTTTCTGCAAAACCGAGTTTTCACTCATCCGACTTTTAAGAAAACCCCCTATGAACTATGGCATGGTAGGAAGCCGTCTATTGATTTCTTTCATGTGTTTGGATGTCCTTGTTTTGTTTTGAACACCAAGGATTCTCTCGACAAGTTTGATCCGAAATCATACAAGGCTTTCTTCCTAGGCTATATCACTACTAGCAGGGCTTTTAGAGTATTTAACATTGAACTATCTAAAATAGAAGAATCTATAAATGTTAAATTTATTGAAACTAACCCTGTCAGTGGCAAGCATATTGGTGATGATGATGTTGCAAATGAAATCATTCCTATGTTAAAAGAGCTCAACATCAAAGACAACGGTAAGCAGGTTGAAGAAGAAGAAAAAGAAGAAGAAAGGAAGGATCCCACTCCCCGCTTTGCAAAGAATCACCCCAAGGAGTTGATCATTGGCAACCCGTTTGAAAGAGTGAGGACACGAGCTGCTCACAACAAAGAACAAGCAGATAGTGCCTTCATCTCTCAATTGGAGCCAAAGAATGTCAAAGAGGCCCTTGGTGATGATGAGTGGATCCTTGCCATGCAAGAAGAGCTTGAGCAGTTCGAGAAGAACCGTGTGTGGACCTTAGTGCCAAGACCAAATGATAGAAAGATCATTGGCACCAAATGGGTCTACCGCAACAAGCTTGATGAGCAAGGAAAAGTGGTAAGGAACAAAGCAAGGTTAGTAGCACAAGGTTACAATCAACAAGAAGGTATTGATTTTGATGAAACCTATGCTCCTGTTGCTAGATTAGAATCTATTCGTATGCTACTTGCCTTTGCTAGTTATAAAAATTTCTTGCTTTATCAAATGGATGTTAAAAGTGCGTTTTTAAATGGTACAATCGAGGAGGAAGTATATGTTGCTCAACCTCCAGGCTTTGAAAATGATAAGTTACCCAATCATGTATATTTCTTGCAAAAAGCTCTCTACGGACTCAAACAAGCACCTCGAGCTTGGTATGAGAAACTAAAGAACTTTTTGTTAGATAACGGGTATATCATAGGCAAAGTTGATTGTACTTTATTTCTAAAACACACTTCTACCCATTTTCTCATAATTCAAATATATGTTGATGATATTATATTTGGCGGAACTGACCTTGATCTTTGCAAAGAGTTTAGTTCTCTTATGTAGAGTGAATTCGAGATGAGCATGATGGGTGAGCTGACCTTCTTCCTCGGCTTTCAAATCAAACAAACAAAGGAAGGAAACTTCATCAACCAAGGCAAATACACAACTGAACTACTCAAACGCTTTGGGATGGAGAACATGAAGCCGATGGACACACCCATGTCAAACACCGCAAAACTTGACAAGGATGAAGAAGGTGAAAAGGTAGATGAGAAGCTCTATAGAGGTATGATCGGAAGTTTACTTTATTTAACTGCCTCTAGACCTGATATAATGTTTAGTGTTGGCTTGTGTGCTCACTTTCAATCAAGCCCTAGGAAATCACATCTTACTGCTGTCAAGAGGATTTTGAGGTACTTAGCCAAAACTCCAAATTTTGGACTATGGTACCCTAAGTCAAGGGACTTTACTCTTGTGGCATATAGTGATGCTGACTACGCAGGTTGCTTGATTGATAGAAAGTGCACAAGTGGCACTTGCTTCCTCTTGGGACCATGCTTGGTGTCTTGGTTCTCCAAGAAACAGAGCACAGTGGCATTATCAACTACCGAAGCTGAGTACATTGCAGCCGGAAGTTGTTGTGCCCAGGTCCTATGGATGAAGCAAATGCTCCAAGACTTTAACATTTATTTTGATGCTTCTCCTATTTACTGTGATAATACTAGTGCAATCAATCTTTCTTATAATCCAATATTACATAGTAGAGCTAAACACATAGAAGTTTGCCATCATTTTCTCCGTGACCACATTGTCAAAAAGGATATTTATATCACACATGTGGATACGGAAAATCAGTTGGCCGACATTTTCACTAAACCGCTTGCTAGAGAACAATTTAATTTTATTAGATCAAAATTGCTCATAATTTCTCTTGATGATATTGAATTGCTCTCTAATTAGTTGGTTACATCTTATATGTGTTGCTCTTGCTTATAAATGCTTTGTTTGCTCAAAATGCTTGTTTTTTTGCTAAATTTTCTCTAGTTTCTATCTCTTTTTTGGGCTTTTCTCGCAAATCGAGTTTTAATCGACAAATAGTACCCTATGATGATGGGAATGTGCCTAAACATGCTTAATATACAATCTAGACCAAAAAGAAAAATTGCATTCGGTCATTTGAGGCTAGGGCTAGAATTTCAGTTTTTCCACATCAAGGTTTTGGTCGGCCGAGTTTCCAACTCGGCCGAACGGTCGGGATACAGGGCACCTGTGCGCTCGATCGACCGAGTTTCCATTTCCCAAACTCAACCGATCGGCGGCAGACTGGTTTTATATATATAGGAATCGGCCGACTTTCTCCCTCTCAACTAGAGCAAAGTCGACCAAACCCTAGCCGTAAACCCCGACCCTTCCTAACCCTGGTCCTCTCTTCCCTCATTCCAGTCGTTTTCACCTCCGATCGACCTTGTGCTTTCGTTCTTGCTGTTCTAAGGGCGTCGTCTGCTCTCTCTCTCCATGCGGCTCGGCTCTATTTCTTCTTTCTCCTCTCCATGAGGTCCCAACGCCGGAAACGAGCCGTTCCTGCCCCTGCCATGGCGACTCCCCTTGCTCCAAGGTATATGGTGTTCGACAATCTCTCGTTTATTGACAATGCTGCTGTTTCTCATTACAAAGAGCTCCTTCCTCGCTCTCCCTTCCCTTTTCGAGCTCTTCATCAACCCAACAGCTTTCACGCTGACCTCCTTGAAGCTTGTCAAATCTTTCGCACCCATCACCTTGAGGCATTTTGCATAGAGGATGCACGCTTCTATAATTTGAAATATAGTTCCAAAGCCGTCTGTGAGTTCTACACAAATTTGCGGTGGAAGTATGACTCTTTTGTCCCATCCACGGACACCTCTATTGTGTTGACGTCCATGATCGCCGGACAACCTTTCCATATTACTGAGCGTTCCTTCAATCTCTATCTTAATGGAAATGTTGGCACGGCATCTTGGATCACCGACTATCCTCTCTATCTTGATCTTCTTTACCCTGAGGATGTTTATAAGACAATTGAGGTTGACTTGACCGACATCCACAAATTTCTCAAGCAACCCAACTTTCCTTATAGAAAAAGGGGTACTTTGCCTTCCTCCGCCCTTTCTGCCCCTCGCCGCATCTTGGCGTTTATTCTCAGCTGCAATGTCCATCCAAAGAAGAATCAAACGGACATTGCCGAGAATACGGCTATGATGATGTATCTTCTGTTGAAGAATCAAGGAGTCAAATGGGCCTGTTACATCCTTCATCATATGACCTGTTTTGACTCGGGAAAGAACACAAAGGGCACACATCTTCCATATCCTGCCCTTATTTGTGGTCTTTTCCAGCATGCCACTGGAAAATCTCTTTTTGCCGATTTTCTCTACCGCCCTGATCGCAAAGGAGTTTATATCAGTGAGACCACACTCCAAAAGAGTGTGCCTACCCCTGGTGCATCATCTTCCTCAGCTGCACCTCCACCCTCCACAGCTGCCCCTCCTCCACCTGAACCTTCCTTCCAGCCTCCTCCGCAGCCTGCCTTTGCTGATTTCCACGTTTCAAATGAGGCCCTCATGGGGTATCTCATGCACCAGCAAGCGTACAACATGCAGGTCCAGCAACACCATCATCAGGATCTTTGCCACATCATGTCCTCCATGTCTTTATCCTGCCCACAGCCTTATCCCACCTACTCGCCTTACCCCGGTGGTGACTACGCTTCTTACGCGTACAGTCAGTTTCATCCTGCTCCACCCTCTTCTGCTTCTGCTGAGTCCTCTGCAGGTGGATACCCTTCCCCGGTTTTGGCGCTTCCAAGTGGTCGTATGTCAGAGATCTTGGCCCAGTACACCTCTACTGCTCCTCCCCTTGAGGTTGCCTATGAGTTACATGCTCTAGGCATGTCTTGGTCCGAGCAGAGTGCGAGGTGGCCCGGGCGTGCTTCTGGTCCTCCAGATGAGGATATGCATGACCAGGAGGATGTTGCGTCTGATGCTGATGAAGACAACGAGGCTACTGTGACTGATGTTGATGATGAGGATGATGACCAAGATGCTGACGAGGCTACACAGGCTGCCGCTCCTCCTTCTGATGATGGCGATGAGGACTACTGGCCAGATGAGGACATCGATGCTGCTGTTGATGATGTAGACATAGAGTAGTTTAGCTTAGGGGCTGATGTGTCTAGTTTTAGTCTCAGATGACCATGTTATATCTCTTTGGACTATGATTGTACTATATACATTAGGCACATCATCTGAGTTGTACTATTTCTACTCTATGATATCCGTGTAGTTTTGTTTTATGGTTTATGGAAACGCTTTGTATGGTTTATCTTGTAGTGTTTTCCTTATTTTGATTAATGACATGCATTGCTTTCATGGTTTATCTTGGTGTTCCTCTGTTTTTCTGTGGAGTGATTGATTGAGTGTTTTTGTTGGAGAAGACCTTGCTTTTATGCTCTTCTACCCCCCTGCCTTTTTGAGATGACAAAGGGGGAGAAAAAGCTCAATCATATTGTTTTTATTGCTTGTATGGTTCTTTTCTTGTCTAATAACTGAAATGCATCTAGACTTTCTTAGAATCATATAATATACATATGTGTTGTGGTTGCTTGTTTTTTAACTAACCATGCAGGAATGAGTAAGCATGAATTGAGGGGGAGCACTACAAATTGATCATATTTGCATCCCCTTGCAATTCCCTAAGAAAAGGTATAACTTTCACATTCTTTTCAATATGTTGAGGAATGGTTTGTCATTGTCAAAAAGGGGGAGAATATTGACCTAGGTGTCGCACATTGCCCATATTTTGATAATGACTTAACCATTCCATTCATATGTATCTAACAAATCTATTTGAGATTGTTTCAGACATTAGGTACAAGAAAAGAATCACATTCAACTCCAAAGCTACTCATCCAACACATGCAAAACATGTAACTTTTGATCGTTTTGTAATATAGCCCTTAGAGGCTTAGAACAATTGATGTAATCACTTATACTCATGTTTTGTATTGTAACTAAGATGGATAAATTGATTGGGACTCAAAAATCCATCGTTTGTATAGTTTTACGAAAATTCCAAAATACCCATAACAGGGATTTTGTCGGCCGAATTCCAAACTCGGCCGATCCATATATTCTGGAATTTTCTGGGCAATCGGCCGAGTTACCAACTCAGCCGATCCCTGTTCGGTCGAGTTTCTATGGTGGGAAACTCGGCCGATCCACTGATCGGTCCAAGTTGAAAGTCGACCGATCGGCCGAGTTTCTCCAAGGGAACTCGGCCGACAGTCTATCTTTCAGACTTGTCGCTTAGTGGTTCGGCCGAGTTGCCTTTATTGAAACTCGGCCGATCAGACTGTACTGGAATGCAGAAAAAGCAATTCCAACCATTGGAGGAGTAGGTGGGACTCAAAATAGATCCATTGCAAGTTGTAAAACAGCTAGTTTGTGCCCCTTAACTCTCCCAACCTCAAAGGGACACCCTCAACTATAAATAGGACCTCTTGGACTTCATTCCAAGGTTGCTCATTCACATATGCTTGGTCCTAGCCTTAGTTGAGTGGTTTCTAATCCTTTGAGCCCCTTTCTCTCTCTACCTTCAAAGCAAATTCATGAGTATGAGTGAGTTAGGATCCCATGTATGAGAGCTATCATTTGTAATCTTGTAAAGCTCTCCTTTCCACTTCTCCCATCTCCATTCTCTATGAAGATTGATTGAAGTTTCTTCTCCGAGTGAAAGAGAAGAAGGTTGCTGTTCTTCCCCGAGTGAAGGAGAAGAAGGCTAGCTGCTCCAGGCCTCCGAGTGAAGGAGGAAGGTGCTAAAGCTCTCCAAGAGAAGGAGAGGTGCAAGGCAAAGCTCAAGCAAGATGGGTAATTCCTGCAAGGCCGAAGACTAGAGCAAGAGTGGGTAAGTCCTTTGAACAAGGCTGAAGACTACTTGCTTGGTGGGTAAGTCCTTGGTGAGGTAGAAGATCTTGGCTTGATATATAAGTCCTTGGATGGTTGGTTGTTGTAGCTTGTAATCTTATTTTGTGATATATATAAGAGAATCAAGTTACAAATCCTAGAGCCTAACCAACTCTAGGTAGTGGACTGACTTGCTCCTAAGTTTAGGACAAGGAACCACTCTAAACCACCTGTCCAAGTGCATGCTAATCCTTGTCTCTTATCCTTGCTTTGTATGCTAGTCTAGGACATCAAATTGGTATTGTGGTTTAAGTTCTACACTTAATATAATTTGGTGGTCTAATCACTTATGTGAAGTTTGTGAAGCTCTATTCAACCCCCCCTTATAGAGCCCATTGATCCAACAGAAACTGTATAATGCTTCCATTTCTTCCATTAGCCACCCATTCCATCCACCCGTTGCTCGAATTGGTAGGCCACCGTGATTTTCTCCTCACTTGTGAATATCAGGAGAGCTGCTTCTATGTAGATGCTAGTTAGGGCGAGCAACGTAGAATAGGAGATCACAAGATGCACAAAGTCTGAACCGGCGAATTTTATGATGTTAACTACCTTATATGATAGTGTTCATCAGTTTTGAGGTGGATATCTTTTATGGATGATTATTGTCGCCTTTAGGGTAATTATCATTCCGTGGTTAGTGAGGGCAGAAATTTGAATGTCCGGTGGGGATCATATGGTGATGTTTGTTGTGATGAGCTGTTCTTTAGTTGACCCTAGAAATTCTATTCTAAGGTTTTGTTGCTCGAGGGCGAGCAATGTTCAAGCTGAGGGGAGTTTGATGTGATGATTTTGAGTCACATCTATATATACATTTTACTTGTATTTTATGCATTTATTGGTCATTTTTTGTGGTTAATATTGCATAATTCATCTACTTTGGTCTATGATCCTTCTCTATGTCAAATCTCCCTTATTTTGGTATTTTGAGCATAAATGAGTACAATAATATGTTTTATTTTGGCTTATGTGGTTTTGTGTTGCAATTTCAGGAGAAATGAATATATGCTGCTGTCGATACCATCGACAGTGGTCGATACCATCGACACGACCACAGGTTGCCAGTCGCAAGGAGTATCGTAGAGTCGATACTATCGACATAGAAGTCAATAGTATCGAGACACCATCAGGTTGCTAGCGAGAAGACAGTCGATACTATCGACCCTAAAGTCGATACTATCGACACGAGGAGCTTCAGCGACGAAAAAAGATAAAAGCAACGCCTAAGAGAGTCGATACCATCGACCCTCGTCGATGGTATCGAGTTAGCATCCGTCGTGACAAAGAAAAGAAAAGGAGACCAGCCGATACAGTGCAGGGTCGATACTATCGACCCGCGTCGATAGTATCGACACTGTCAGATACAAGTTTGCTTTAGATCGATCCAAATCTGACGGTTGTTATATTTTGGTGACCTAACTCGGTGATTATACCTAATGACGGCGGACATGAACAATCTATCATGTCATTATCCGCTGCACACGTCCTGAGAAGGTGTGGAGAGAAGAAAGGAGCCCAGAAGCATGCCCTAGCCGTTCCGGATGCCGAATAAGACGTTTTCCACCACTGAAAGGCGGGACAACGCGTATTCTACGCCAAGGAGCGCTTGGATCTTCTCCGTTTAGGAGTTTCACCACTCAATCACATTTTTCCCATTTTTCCCTTTTTCTCTACCATGTTTTGCTTTGAGATGAACATGCGGGGCTAATCCCCTTTATCTTTAGGACCGGGAGTAGCCCGGGAATTCATTGTATGACAATTTTATCATAATAATTCATTATTAATCTCTTAAATCTGTGGTATAAAATTCGTTTTCTCAATTATATTGTTATGCTTGATTACCATAATAATAATCTAATGCCCTTAATTACTTTGAAAGAAGGATTAACGGTTGAAAAGAGATGAATTTCACATTAATTGACAAATCCCTTGAACAAGGTGGTGTAAGGTTAATGGTGGATACCCAGAGGTCAATATTAATGCACCTAGTTTAGGGTATAGGTTACTATGACGGTGGAACCGACCTAGACATAGGTAGTGAATTGTACCACGACAGTGGGCAATTCTGACTACAGGCCACTACCCGGATAGAGAGATGAATCTGAGTGACTATATAGAATTTAATACAATGAAAATTTGTGGTGAAATCACAATCCTAAAGATCTCCACCTGAATTGATTAAACTAAACCTTTAATCGATTATTTTGTTTTGTTTCATTTTATTTTCTTTTAATTTTACAACAATTTCCAACTCTTTAACCAGTCTAGATGATTGCGAGTAGTTAGTAGTAGTCTCTGATAATTCACATGTCCCTGAGTTCGACTCGGGCCTCACAAAGGCCTGTATTACATTGACGCGTACACTTGCGTTTCTACACACGTAAAAAGCATGTCACACTAGGTGTTGGAAATCCTGAAAAATATGGCCAGAAAGAAATCATGGGGGGACAAAGACACACCAGAACAGGTTCGAGTCACAAGTGAGTCAAAGGCCATCAAGGAGATGAATGAGAAGATGGACTTATTAGCCAAGAAATTGCTAGCAAAGGAAGACGGGGAATCTGATGATGAGGCGCAAGTGAAATTTTGCGCCAACAACAGGGGTACAAAAACAATGATTTTTCTTGGAGAAAAGATAAAAAAAATTCATGGAAGGACCCAAACAATTTCCTGCAGGACCCCGATGCCAAATCACAACCGTCGGTAGAGGACAAGAGAAACGAGTTGCTCAATCAAGTAATCCAGCAGAATCAAGAACTCATGAGCATGTTTGGCCAACAGATTAAGTAACAAGGAGAATTTATGAATCAATTTGGGCAAACTTTACAAAGTCATGGGGCTCAAATGAGAACTATGGAGACATCGTTAGCATAGATGGCAGCTGAGATATTAAATCAGAAAAAGCCAACACAACAAGGTTTTCCCAAAAATACAAATTTTCCAGGAGGAAATCAACAAGCCAAGGAAATTCTATTATAGAGTGGAAAGAAGATTTTAAACTTTAAGGCTGATGAACCAAGCACACCCCAGCCAAAAACCACAGGTGAGACCATAGAGGAGGTTATAATCACAGAGCCGATGGAGGATGCGGTAGAGGATGCCACACTAGAACCCATTGCTGAGGAAGAGACTCAAAAGAGGACACCATATGTGCCGCCACATCAGAGGGCACAGACTATCCCAGTCTCGTATCCAAACAGTTCGAAGGCTAAGAAAGTGGGCGCTCAGTTCAAAAAGTTCCTAGATAGTTTTAGGAAACTTTCTGTCAACATTCAGCTGTTAGAAGCAATAGAGCAGATACCCTCTTATGGCAAGTTTCTGAAAGACATAATTACCAAGAAAAGGAAGATTCCTGATACTGAGGTGGTGGTTCTTAAAGAGCAAGTGAGCACCTTCATTTTGGGCACATTACTACCAAAAAGACAAGATCCGAGCTGATTAAATATTTCATGTTACATCGGCAAGGTGAAATTCGGCGAAGCATTGTGTGACTCCGGGGCAAGTATTAATTTGATGCCTCTTTCTACTTTCAAGAAGCTGGGACTTAAAGAATCGAGACAAAGCAACATGATGATTCAGCTAGCAGATAATTCTGTGGTTAAGCCGTATGGTATTTGTGTGGATGTAGTGGTTAAAGTTGACATGTTTGTATTTCCAGCAAATTTTGTGGGAATGGAAATGCAAGATGACCAAGGGAATGAGATACTCCTTGGAAGACCCTTCCAAGCTACTACAGATATGATACTCAAAATGGGAAGAGGTCGTCTGACATTGGGAATAATAGATGACTGATTTGAAATGATTATGCCACCAAGTACAACACAATCATAGGTAAAGGAGCAATGTCACATGGTGAAACATTTTGATCAAAACATTTCTATTTGTTTAGGGAAGCCATTTCTAGATATGGCTCATGTAATGACCAAGGTAGATAAGGGGACACTGGCTGTAGATATTATGGAACAAACCAAAGTTGTTTCTCTTTGTAGAGTTGTGGGTTATCCAAATGATGAAGAGGAGGAAATTCCTCTTTCTATTGAAGATGATGCAATAGCAAGTTCTGTCCTTGACACATATCCAGAACTGCCCTTTGAAGCTTGCCTTGTCAACATAATGCATGATTGGATGAGAAGCAAGTCATTACAAGAATGTGTCAAGATCCTTCAAGTGGTTCCGTGCTATTATGCCAAGCATTATGAAGATCTTGGGCCACTCCCACCACTTCTTCAATCATAATTGATCAGTCCACCAGAGTTAGAACTGAAGCCACTGCCTCCTCATTTGAAGTATGCATTCTTAGCCGATTGTGAAAGACTACCGGTGATTATTTGAGCATATCTGAGTGCTGGTGAAGAAGAGTAGTTGATGATTGTGCCGAAGAACCACTGTGGCGCATTTGGGTGGTCAATAGTTGATATTAAGGGGATTTCCCCTACACTTTGCCAGCACAAGATCCGGCTCGAGAAAGGAGCCAAGTCTGTGATTCAGCCACAACGCCGACTCAACCCGGGCATGATGGAGGTCGTCAAGAAAGAGGTGATCAAGCTCCTTTCTGCAGGCATCATTTACACTATCTCAGACTCGATGTGGGTAAGCCCCAACCAAGTAGTCCCTAAAAAGGGGGGAATCACTGTCACTCATAACTTGTTAAAGGAATCAGTTACGACCCGATTGGTAACCGGGTGGCGTGTGTGCATTGACTACCATCTCTTGAACTCTGCTACGTTAAAAGATCATTTTCCTCTTCCATTCATCGATCAAATTTTAGAGTGACTAGTTGGTCGATCTCATTTTTGTTTTTTAGATGGCTACTCTGGCTACAATCAGATCTCTATTGATCCTAAGGACCAAGAGAAGTCTACCTTCACTTGTCCCTACGGAACATTCGCATACCGCCGTATGCCTTTTGGCTTGTGTAACACACTAGGAACCTTTCAGCGTTGCATGATTGCTATTTTTTTTGATATGGTTGAGCAATGTTTAGAGGTTTTCATGGACGATTTTTCTGTCTATGGTGCGTCGTTTGATGAGTGCCTGTACAATTTGGATAAAGTTTTACAAAGATGTGAGGACACACATTTAGTTCTCAACTGGGAAAAGTGTCATACGATGGTTAGTGAAGGAATTGTGCTTGGACACAAGGTGTCTAGCAAGGGGTTGGAGGTATATCTAGTCAAGATTGAGGTTATTGCAAAATTATCCCCACCTAATTTAGTTAAAGGGGTAAGGAGTTTTCTCGGTCATGCAGGGTTGCATCGCCGCTTTATCAAAGATTTCTCGAAAATTGCTAAACCGTTGTCTAAATTGCTTGAGAAAGATGTGATGTTTGAATTCAATGAAAAATGCTTGCATGCTTTCAATATACTTAAGGAAAAGTTAATATCTACACCGGTTGTTCAAATGTCAGATTGGACTAAGCCTTTCGAGCTCATGTGCGATGCTTCGTATTTTGCAGTAGGGGTTGTCCTTGGGCAGCGTTTGGAGAAAAAACCCGCAGTAATTTTCTATGCATCAAAGACTTTAAACGAGGCACAACTTAATTATACCACAACTGAAAAGGAACTTCTCATCATGGTTTTTGCATTCGAAAAATTTCAGCAATATCTAGTAGGGTCAAAAGTTGTGGTATGGACGGACCACACCACCATAAAATACTTGATGGAAAATAAAGATGCCAAACTTAGATTGATTAGGTGGATCTTATTGCTGCAAGAATTTGACATTAAAATTAAGGATAAGGAAGGAATTGAGAATGTGGTTGCGGACCACTTGTCTAGGTTAGAGCGGGTAGATGAGAAGGATATTAATATACCCATTACCGAGACATTTCCTGATGAGCAAATCCTTTCTTTAAAATCCAAGGATCCATGGTTTTCATACATTGTTAATTATCTTGCATGTAAAATAATCCCAGATGATTGGACTTATCAAGAGAAAAAGAATTTTTCTGATTCTTTGAGATATTATTTCTGGGATGATCCCATCTTGTTGAAGCAATGTTGGGACGGCATTTTGCACAGGTGTGTACTGGAGATAGAATATGACAGTGTACTTAGTCACTATCATACACTACCAACCGATGGTCATCATGCGAGCTCAAGAACAGCGGCCAAGGTGCTAGAGAGTGGTCTTTATTGGCCTACACTCTTCCGAGACACCTATGAATACGTGAGAAGATGTGATTCGTGTCAAAGGGCAGGTAATATTTCCAAGAGGCAAGAGATGCCCCTCAACGTGTTTCAAGAAATTGAGGTATTTGATCTGTGGGGCATCGATTTTATGGGACCCTTTGTGTCCTCGAATTCTAATGTATACATTTTACTTGTTGTTGATTATGTATCGAAGTGGGTAGAGGCAATACCCACAAGGACTAACGACGCTGCTGTAGTGTGCAGGTTTGTGAAAGATCATATTTTCTGTAGATTTGGTGTGTCAAGGATGATTATTAGCGATGGAGGCACCCACTTCAAGAATCAAAAGTTTGATGTGATATTGAGAAAGTACGGGGTGAAGCACAATGTTGGTACCCCATACCACCCGCAAACACAAGGGCAGGTCGAAGTGTCGAATAGAGAAATTAAGAAAATTTTAGAGCGCACAGTGGCTTCGACAAGAAAGAATTGGATTACACTACTACCGGATGCATTATGGGTGTATATGACCACATTTAAGACACCTATAGGCACTACACCTTTTAGGTTGTTTTATGGGCGGGCCTGCCATTTGTCGGTAGAGTTCGAACACAAGGCGCACTGGGCGCTACAAAAGCTTAATTTGAGTTATGATGATGCAGGGAAGAAGCGAATGCTACAGCTCAATGAGTTAGATGAGATGAGGATGAACGCTTATGAAAACTCGAGGGTTTACAAAGAAAGAACAAAAAAAATTCACGATCGTCACATTCAACTGTGTGTTTTCAAAAAGGGAGATCGTGTGTTACTGTTTAACTCGAGGTTGAAGTTGCATCTAGGGAAATTGAAATCCCAGTGGAGTGACTTTTTTTTGTGGAGGAGGTGTGCCCACATGGTGCTATTATGGTGCTAGATGGAGAGCTGACGTTCCTAGTTAATGGTCAAAGGTTGAAGCTTTACTTTGGCGAGGACTACATGAGAAAAGTACATGAGGTTAAACTCATGGAACTTAAGGATTAATGAAGAGTTTTATTGCGTCTAGCCTAAGACGTTAAAGTAGGGTGCTAATTGGGAGGCAACCCAACCATCGATAGTTTTAATTTGTAGTTCTTTCATTTTCTTTCACATTTACAAGTTATTTTTGTTTAATGTCGTTTTTGTGTGTAAAAATGATACCTTAATCGTTTTGTTCAGTGTGCAGTACTGAGTCAGAGTCGATACCATCGACCACAGAGTCGATGGTAGCGACGTGGGTACAGGGAAGCGGCTGTAGAAAATTTTCTGAGTCGATACCATTGACGGCCTCGTCGATGGTATCGACCTACCATCAGTGACGTCGAAGAAAACAATAGCTCCAGGTTGATAGTATCGACCGGGAAGTCGATACTCGTGAGATCCCTGAAGATTTACAGAAGAATTTGTCTCAGTGAAGTCGATACCATCGACGGCCTTGTCGATGGTATCGACACAGTAACAGTAAGGAAGCGGCATCCGGGCCTCGCGAGGGTACTCGAACCATGAAGAGTCGATACCATCGACACCCAGTCGATTGTATCAACGCGACATGTCACCGATCCACGAGAAGAAATCAACGAGACCTGCTAATTTCGGAAGTCGATCCATGGGAAGGGTCGATACCATCGACTCTTGTCGATAGTATCGATGCATCATCGATCTGGGCCCCCACATCAAGCAATCGACAACTGTTGTTAGTCGCGAAGAGCGGATTGTGCTCCAGGTGTCGATACCATCGACACCGCGTCGATGGTATCGCTGGAGCAACAAGAGCGACGGGTTCCGTTATAAAAGGAGGGGTTGTTTCTCAATTCTATTCACACCTTCAGAGTGAATCCCCTCAACTTGTGCATTGAGCATTGTTGAGCGACCAGAGGCCTTCATCGAGCATCAACGGATCAAGATATCTTCTTCGAGCTCTTCACTGAACGGAGATCTTCTTCTCCGACCTTCATCGAGCTCTATTTCTTCTTCTCCATTCCTTTCTGTTCACGATGGTGAGGATGCCATGAGCTTCATCATCTTCGCAGGCGGCCCTGATGGAGATAGACACGTTTGTTCCTCCACCACCCAGCTCTATTCCTCGTCCTAGGATCGTTCATCCTTCGGCGAACGTAAAGAAGATCTACGAGGAGCTGCTAAAGCAAAAAATTGAACTGACCCGATATGTTGATCAGACCATGATCTGTGACCTCGGGTTTGAGGCCAACCTCGCTTATGTTCTTCAAGGGCAAGCGAAGCATACAACTAGGATGTTTCAAGGTGTCCAGTAACACGCTGAAGGGCATCTTTCTTTTGGTGAGTGGCCGACATGCAAAGAACTGGTGGTGGAGTTTATGGCATCGCTTGACATATGCGTTGTGCCCAACGACATTGTCACCACCGATCGGGAATGGATCAAGGGCCGCATTTCTTTCTGGCTTTTCAATAATGACTATACCATCACCCTCGCCCAGTTTAATTCAAACTACAACTGGTATCATTCTCCGAATCAGCACAAGAGGCCAGACAACCAGACCAATTATGATGAAATCTTTGCCCAGCTGGTGACCGCACCTCCAGGCAAATCTATCAGCTATCATAACGTAGCTGTCGCTGATTTTGAGCATCCATTTGTGTGGATTCTTCATCACATGATGTGCACTACTTTATTTGCTCGAGGTGACCTTTCGCTAAGTAAGTTTTAGGAGACAGACATATTCTTTCTTTATAAGATTTTGAAAAGAGAAGAGCTCAACTGGGGTGTGTTTGTCTTAACGCGTGTGATGGATGTGTGGAGGAGTACTAGACGAGCCCCTATCCACTTTGGGGGGCTTATCACACCACTCACTCTCTATCTTGGGCTGGATTTTTGCCAACTCACTCCGCTGGTCAACAAGAATAAAGTCAATCTGCATCATCTACATCGCTCCAATCTTCTTACGCACCGTGATGGCGTAGTCTATGCACATTGCCATGTCAATAAAGAGTACCAGGAGTGCGCACTTCCAGATCCCGTCTTCCACATCCAAGAAGCTCAGCACTTTCGGTGGCCCATAATTGCCATCGACGACTCCGAAGAAGAAGAAGATCGTGACGACAACGACAATGACAATAACGAAGGTGACGAGCATGAGGAGGAAGAGGAGGCTTTCACTCCTCTTCGTGCACGAGTGGAACCATGGAAGCGTCCACGCTTCTACCCGGGTGCATCATCCTCTTCGCAGCCTCCACAACCAAAACCCTCTTAACAAGGAGAGGATGTCTATTCTATGCAGGATATGTACACCATGTTGTAGGATATCCAGAAGACACAGCAGTAGCACACTACCTCCTTTGCCAGTATTCAGGATACTACGAACCGACTATTCTTAAATCAGCAGGCCATTTATGAGAATGAGCACCTCCTCTTTGCCAACCAAGAAAATATTCAGAATAGGTTTCATAGGATGGAGATGCAACAATAACCGTTCTATGATCATTACTGGAGCCAAAATTACTTTGGGGGATATCCTCAACCTCCATCGATGCCCCCATATGATCCAAATTTCCAGGGGCAATATCCATCACGGGATCCCACCACACCACAGTACCCACCATCTAAACAATAAATGGTATCACTGTTCCACCTGTAAGATTGTTTTTTACTATGAGGCCATAGTCGGATTCAAGCATGGGGGGAGATGGAACAATTTCTATCTTTTTCTATCTTTTATTTTTAGTTTTCATCATTTATTGCCTTTTCTTTTATTCTAGCAATTTTCTTAGTTTTTAGGATCCACATGCTATCTAGTGTATCTGTGGATGTCTAATTTAATGTGTCATCTCTTTGTTTGTCACATAGGAGTCATGGGTCAATTTGAAATTTTTTAATGAACTTGCAAGCTTGCTTTGTTTAAACTTGAGCATATGACTTATGAAAATAATTGGGTTTGTCAAATTTAAAACATAAGACCACAACTGTACATGCCTATGATTCAGGAAAAGTGGATGAAATTAGATGTTGAGCCTAAACTGACCAAATGGTAATGAGACTTTAATATAAAATAAGAGAGACAAACCTCTTGATTTTACACATGTCAGTAAGGAGGGACATATAATATTTTCCAATGGTTCTGTCAATTAATCTTGTGATCTATCCACTTCATCTTATCTACACTCCACCATAAGAATTGGGAGCGCTATACAGTTTGTCATCCCTTGATTTCATATCATGTAGATAGGATTGCATTGTAGTTAGTGTTTACATTTGTTGCATTGAAAGAAAAAAAAGAGAAAAAAATGTTGCATTATAATCATGCATTCACAAATTTTAGAATGCATGTCAATGTCATTTTAGTTGCATTTTGCATAATTTCAATCATGTTTTACATGATGTGCCTTGCTTCTTCGGAAAATAAGGAACTTGTTTCATACTTTCTGAAGATATATAAAAAAATATAGTAGTTATGAAAATAAGCCCAAGACAAAGATGTGTGAATTTCATCTTAGTTCATGAAGCATAGTGAGGGCTGAAAAAAAATAATAATAATAAGTAAGTGAAAATTAGGAAGAGGGAGGAACTTGTTCACATGCATAATAAGAAGAATAAGCACATGTGTAGTTTTGTAGATATTTTGTCTCTCGTTGGGATAGAATGATAGTGCATGCATCATTCCACCTAAAATGTAGCATTAGGACATTTTCACGTGCATTTTGCATCATGATAGGTCATTAATTTTTGTGTTGCATGATTGATTGTTATGTTCTTCCATTTCTTCCACAACCACCTATTCCATCCACCCATTGCTCTAATTGGTAGACCACCCGTGATTATCTCCTCATTCATTAATATCAGGAGATCTGCTTCCATTTATATGGTAGTTAGGAAACGAGCAACATAGATAGGAGATCACAAAGATGCACCAAGCCTGAACCAGAGGATTTAATTATATTAACTGCCTTATTTGATAGTGTTCGCCAATCTTGGGGGGTATCTCTTATGGATGACCATTGTCGCCTAGAGGGTAATTACCATTCTGTGGTTAGTGAGGGCCGGTATCTGAATGTCTGGTGGGGATCATATGGCAAGGTATGTTGTGATAATATGTTCTTTAGTTGACCCTCGCAATTTTTTATTCTATAGTTTTGCTGCTCGAGGACGAGCAATGTTTAAGCTTAGGGGAGTTTGATGTGATGATTTTGAGTCGTTTTTATAGACTAGTTTTACATGCATTTTATGTGTTTATTAGTCACTTTTGTGGTTAGTATCACATGATTCATTCGCTTTAGTATATAATCTCATTTTGTATCAAATATCTCATATTTTATCTTTTTGATCATAAATGATCATATTGATGTGTTTTAGCATAGCTGATTCGGCTTTATCTTGAAATTTCAGGAAGAATGGATATACACAACTGTCGATACCATCGACATATGTCGATAGTATCAACACGGTCATAGTGAGACAGCCGCAAGGAGAGCCAAGATGAGTTGATACCATCGACTAGGAAGTCGATGGTAGCGAGATACCTACAGCGAGCCAGCAATCAACCGGTCAATACTATCGACACAAAGTCGATACTTTCGACGTTGCCCAACTTCAGCGTCAGATTGGTGATAAAAGCGACGCCTAAAGGTGTCGATACCATCAACACTAAAGTCGATGGTATCGAGTCTGCATCAGGCAGAATGTCAGAAAAAGAAGCCTTGTCGATATTCTGGCGGGTCGATACCATCGACCCGCGCCGATGGTATCGATGTCGTCAGATCAGGTTCTATTACAGATCAATTTTAATTGGACGTTGGTGATCTTTTGGAGATCTAAAGTGGTGCATAAACCTAATTACGACGGCCCCTAAGCAGGGTATTATGTCATTAGTCATTGCACAAGTCTCAAGGAGAGGTGGACAGAAGAACGGAGCCCACAATCATGCCCTGATCATTCTAAGAGCCGCAGAAGACGTTTTCCACTGCCGAAAGGCTATCAATCACACATTCTACGTCAAGGAACAGCCAAATCTCCTATGTTCAGGGTTTTACATCACTTTCATTCACGTTTTCTCCATGTTTTCCCTTTCTCTTATCATGTCTTTCATTGAGATGAACATGCGGGGCTAATCCCATTTGTCTTTAGAACCAGGGGTAGCCCAGGTGATGGTTGTATGACATTTTCACCATAGTATTTCATAATTTGTCTCTTAAATCCGTGGTATGATTTCATTTTCTCCATTATATCATTATGATTGATCACCCTAATGATAATGTAATGCTTTTAATTTCTTTGAAAGAAGAATTAATGGTTGAAAAGAGACAAAATTCACATTAACTAATAAATCCTTTGAACAAGGCGATGTACGGTTAATGGTGGAAACCCAGAGTATGGTCCTCATGCACCCATTTTAGGGTATAGGTTACTACTACCGTGGAACCGACCTAGATTTAGGTAGTGAATTGTATCACAAAAGTGAGCAATTCTGAATACAGGCCACTACCTGGAATGAGAGACAGATTAGGTTAACTATGTAGAAATTAATACAACGAGAACCCGTGGTGAAACTGTAATCCTAAAGATTCCCATTTGAATTGATTAAACTAAACATTTAATCGATTGTGTTGTTTTCTTTGATTTTTATTTTCTTTTTCAATCAACTCTCAAAACCTTTTAATTGGTCTAGCTGATCGTGCGTAGTTAGTAAGTAGTCTACTGACAGTTCAGTGTCCCTGTGTTCGACTCGGGCCTCACAAAGGCCTATATTACTCTGACGTGTGCACTTGCGTTATACGCATGGTAAAATTGTGTCATGTATCCCTCATATTCGATAACTATTCTCATCCCTCATATGCTGAATTAAACTTTATTATTCTTTACTATGCTTCATGTGATGACTACTAGTATAATTTGACATGTGTGATTTTGATTGTATGTTTAGGTTCCCTCACTTGATAATGCAGAGGTGATAAATCCTACAAGTGAAATTAATGGAGCAACATGGTAGATGTGATATTTCCCACCAAAATATTTATATTTTTCTAGCATTGTCACATCTAAAATGCATGGACATCTTGTATATATTTTACATCATCTTATATGAAGCTTTACTAAAATTAATTCTTACCTCTATATTTGTGCATGTACATTAGACTAAACTTATTTACATAAAAAAAATTTCTATACCACCAAAGCATCTAGAGGTGTGCATTCCATCCCAAGTGTGTGTATTCTACTTATATATATATATATATTATATTATATATATATTATATATATATAAAGGGTGTGTGTATTCCGACCAGGGTGTGCGTATTCTGCCTAATACTTTTAGACTTGAGATTTTATGGGTCTCAGCCCTGCTTAATGTCAGTCTAATTGTTTGAAATGTATTCTTTATGGCATTAATTGATTCAAAATCAAGACAATCTACATTACCATATTTATGGAACCCTAGAAATGTGCTTCTTATTTATGAGCCCTAGATGACGATGCCAAAGATATTTTTGTTTGATTCATTTAGTTTTAACTTCTTGGTATCTATGTTATATTCATGTGTCTCAAGATCTAATAAATAAAGACCATAAGACATAGGGGCACTGGAATAAAAGATCTAATATTTAGAAATGGAAATACAACCATTCTTTATTAAAAAGTCAAAACCATTCTTGTCCAAACAAGATGCAAAAATTATGTTTCTAACTAGGAAAATACATAAAAGAAGTATGCTAATACTATTACAAGCCCAATGGGTAGATATACAAAATAGGTGCCTACAATAGTGGCATTTTCTCTTTCTTGATTTGCTGCTCATAGTTTTACCTCCCCTTTGTTTAAGGGTCTAGTTCTTTTCAGACCTACATATATGAGCATATGTTAGATCCACATCTGATATCCAATACCCATGATGAATAAGTAGATAAGTTTATTTCAATAACATATACACTCAAAATGAATATCTCTATCCCCTTCTTCATCAGATCCTCAAGGTGGAGAGGGAAATTTCTTTCCCAATGTCCATCCTAGTGACACTGATGATAATTACTTACCTTAGCTACTTATCACTTTGATTGAAGTGTAGAGTAATTTTGGCTACCTTTAGAACCTTTATTATCTTTTCCTTTTCCCTTTTTATTTACTTTTCTAACCATCAACATGGAGTTGTCCTTTTTTTCATTTCTCCTCAACAGTTATCAACATATCAAGTAGCTTAGTCCTTATTTTATCAAAATTGTTCATATTGTAATTCATAACAAATTAACTTGTATGACTCTAGAAATGAGCGTAGGATTACATTTGTGGCCAACTATTGGCCTATAGGAAATCCCAATGTTGCAAAACTTTCAACATATCCAATTCACTTTAGTACATAATGTTCAATTAAATCACCTAGTGCCATTTTACACTTAAATTGGGCCTTGGAGACATCATGCCTTTCTAGCCTTGCTTGTACTTGATACATGTTCTTGAGATGTGTGATCATCTCAATAATATCCATGTTTTCATGTTGTTTTTGAATCTCGTGATTCATATAGCAAATTATGAGGCATTTTATGTCCATAGCGTCATAGGAATGCTTCTTGTGAGATTCTCTTTCATCTAGGAATATAACCAACAATAGGTCATCTATCATGTTCCAAAAGGGTTGGTCCACATTGAGATTGAGATTTGATGTGGCATTGGACCATTGTATGGGGCCTAGCCCAGTGTCAATGACAATCAAATTGTATTTCCTTACTTGTCAAAACCAAATTAGATAGCTGATGTTAATCTTGTAAATAACGTAGAGAGTCATTGATAGATCATATAATAGTGAAATTATATATATTAAATCAAGAAAATTTGTTGACCAAATACAATATTTTAAAAGCCTAATTTCGATACTAGTTCAGAAAGTATAATTAATGCTAGAATACAAAATGTAAATTTCATGTAGATCCTAGATTTGATAAGTAGGATATTGAATGGGTTAAATATGTTTACTTTGTGATATACCCAAGATATTAAAATGATTATGATATCTATTTAGGGTTTCTAAGTCATAAGACCTTGAATATGGTAGAATTAGGGTTTTTAGACCTAACATGATATCAACCCTAGACTCGACCATGTTTAGCATCATATGAGCACATGGTGACACCCTAGTGGTGGCATACTTCAAATCAGGTTGATTGCTTAGATCTACAATATGTCTGTTTTGATTACATACTGGAACTACTTGAAGTATAACTGCATGTGTTCTTCATTGAAGGTACGTGGTTAATTCATGAATACTCATTGATATCAACTTTTGAGGATTTTTGATGACTTATGAACTATTAATGCTATGAAAAAATTGCATGAATATTTATTGAATTCCATTCAATATATAATGCATTTGTTTATAATGTAAATGAGAAAAGTCATATTTAGAACCCAAGGTTTGTCCTAAGAGGGGGTAGATCATATAAGTCCAATGATGGACAAAGAAATGATTACATCTTATTGTTGGGTTTTAGGGGAGACAGAGAAGGCAACGGAAACAAAAATGTGCTTCTCCCCAAACCCAGAACAAAGGAAACGCGTCAACGTCTATACAATAGGAAGGATGGTTTGTAGAGGCGTACCTTGTCCAGAGGCTTGCTCGGAGACTTTACCTCACGACTTGCGCCTTCTTCACCTTCGGTCTTGGACAGTGTCTGTGCAGCTCCTGGTCTCACCGGGACTGTCGGGATTGACAGTTGTCCTCTGAGCGACATAAGTCTCCCGCCTCTGAAGTAGTCCACACGGACCACCTAGAGCTCTGATCTCCTTGTCCCACAAGGAATCGAAAGGATTCACACCCTCCTATCAGCGTACTGGTCAACAACACACTCTCCTACCACCAGTCACTTTTTGAAGTTGTCTTTCCCTTGTTGTGCCTCCCTTATCGGGTAGAACTTGCTCGGGCTCTCTCTCGGGTACCAAAACCAGAGAGAACAATAACTTTGCATAGAAACTGGTGCACTGAGTTGTTCACCAGAGAAGCCCCCAATACCCCTATATATAGGAGGGTCATGGGACATGGTTCTCTATCCCGGGAAATGCGAGATTAATGCAAGAGTAAAAGGGTTCAAGATTTTCCATAAAACAATCAACTTGCGCCAGCTGAACTGATCGTTTCAACCCTGAAATGATCGTTTGGTGACCTCAGCTGATCGTTTCAACCTGAACTGATCGTTTGGGACACCTGAGCCGATCGATTCATCACATGAGCCGATCATTTCGTAGTCTTGGTCCAACTCAAATTTACTTTCAAATTTGTCTCCAATTAATCAAATATTAATCCTTATCCAAATCGAATTTGTACAAGTGAAACAAATTGTATTTGCAAAATAGTCTTATGACTTTCCAAATGATCTCAGTTGGACCCGTTGAGTTGATCAGTTCAAATCTTGAACCGGTCGGTTCAGTCTATCTTGAGCCGATCGGTTCATCCCATGAGCCGATCGGTTCACCAACCTGAGCCGATCGGTTCATCCCATGAGTCGGTCGGTTGGGGCAGCAAACTTGTGCAAATCAGTCAATCACAATTTCAATCAATCTGATACTCTAATCAATCGATCCAACACCTTGAATACTATGATTTTGAGCTATCAATTAATTGAGTGTTTAATTTAACTACTAAACTCCTTTAGTAATCAATATAAACATTGTTTGTGGATAAACTCCTCTTCCAGGTTAAATCCTATGTGTGTGACCCTGCAGGTCCATTTCACATTGGCAGTGAAAGTCCATAACACTTATGACTTCACAAGAAAAGAGCGGTGCCTTGTCGCACATCAGTGCTACCCAAGTGAAATAGAAAGTTGGAGAACAACTTTCAATCCTACAATCTATGAATGGTGTTATAGAGAATGTATAATTCCTTTGTCACTGATATCCCGAATGAACTCAAGGCATGGAACAGTCATCCTATCAACGTTCATTCACTTTCTTGATCTTAGAGTAGATTGGAGGAGATATGTATGACATCAATATCTCATACTGATTCACACATGCGTGTGCACGCCTATCTCAATCCTACTCATCAAGTGGCCATGGTTATCAAACTCCCTCAAGAGGGACAAATCCCATATCTATCACTCACCCCTCAAAAGCCCCATGTGACAAAGCCACCCAATCATCACCTTTATAACAACCCATGTTTCAGGACTGTGTTTGATGATGTCAAAGTGTACCCAATGACATGTGTTGAATGTAGTGATTTTAGGTCAAAGAATCACACTCACCACCATCACTGTGAGAACTAACTGTGACTACCATGTCATGGTTCCATGTGTCAAACTCACGGTGGGTCTATCCAGTAAACTTGTTCTATAACAAGTACCTATGTGTTTGGTTTGATATCTCCATATCATGACTAATGAGATTTTGTCATAAACCAACACCACAATCTAGTCTATTGTGTCATTGTTGTCTATCTACCTTCCACAATGACATCCGACTAGGGACATAACAAGAATGTACAAACTCTTAGCATCTGTATGATCACATCATTCATGTCCTCAACCTGAAAGCATACGTCATTGAGTATTGTCATTCTCTAGACATTCAATCTGATCTATCATTATCTCATATGACTGAACCAGAAAGAATTGGAAGCTTGCCTTTGATGTTTATCAAATCAATCTTAATGTATCCCATCAATCATCCCATGATTGGCTCTCAGGGCATACATAACAACACTTATATGGTATGACAACTACAAGTCAGAATATCTAAATGAAATTTTTGGACCACATGTGCAACTATTTGATTGTTAGGTAATATATGTTGTTACACATACCAAAACACTTTTGTATGCATCCATGTACACAATGTAGTAATATATTAATTTGTATTTATTTTTTGGAAATACTTTTCTTACTAATATGAGGATATGTGGATTCAAGTGGAGGCATTAAATATCATAAATCCATAATATGAAGCAAGACATGTTAGATGGTAATTTATGATATCTTGTCCTTTATAGTAATAATGTTTCCTCTCATATTAGAAAATCATTTAACTCCTTTGAGGTGAAATTATCATCCTTTTGTGTCAAACAAAGATTATGAATGAAATTATTTTTTATTATTTATTATTTATTAAGTTTGGATCCTAGAAAATTGAGATGGTGGTCCTTGTCCCTATGGTCTTCCTTCTATGGTGGATAACTGGGGGAGGGGGTTGTTAGACCCTCCATCCATCATGACCCTACTGACAAGCTAGAATAGAAAAAATGATATAAATCATGCATGACATGTCTATAACGAAAGTGGTGTGTTTCTTCCTACAATGTGTGGGACACAGTGATACTAATACTAATTTGGAAGAAGACTATGTCCATTCCACTAAGAATATTAGTTGTGAGTTCCATGAAGTGTCTAAATGTTTATTGTGGAAGAATATACTACCCTCCTAAAACCACCCTTCACAACATGCCACCCAACTAGGGAAAATCCATGACTCTAATCTCATTTCAAGGTACAAGTTGTTGATGACAATAACAAATGTGACATATAATACACGTAGATCAATTTTATTTTGATCATAGGATGCTTTAGGAATAATTGATGGGACACACATTTCAATACTAGTCAACATGGACAAATGAGATTGCTATGTGTCAACTGACACTATGGTGATTGTCAAATTTTGATATGAACTCACTTTTCTTGTGTGTGGATGGGAGGGTTTAGTTGATGAAATGTGTGTATTGCATAAAATTTTGGTTTTGAGGACTTCACTATACTCGAGGGATGTGACTGCCTCGTTAATCATACTATTCCAACACAACTCAATTTGACACTTTGTTCTGCAATACAACATATTATTTATTGTTAGTACAGGGGGTGACATGTGTACGATAAAAAAGATAAGATGTTAAACCTTGAACAAACATAGCTATTAAATGTGGTTGAGAGGGCATCAAAACAACCAACATTCAGAATAATCGAATAATCACACACAACGATTTAGTGTTGTTTACCATATAATTTAATAAAGAAAAATTGACAATCAAATGAAAATGTCAATGAAGATGACATAATTCACAAATGCATCCAACAAGAAGCAATGAATTGTTGGATCACCATGAAACTACAAGGTATTTAAAGAAACAAACATTCATAGAGAAAAATATTACCAGTAGACTATGCAATTCCCAATAAGATTGTTAAATTTTTGTTTCATGCAACTGATAAAAGTTCGTTTCTTTTTCAAGTGACAATAATTTGTAGTGTGTGTATATGATCATCTTACATGCTTGTATGTCATGAATACTATATCTAATATAGTACATAACAATATAATTGCAAGAATAATCTCAAGTCACCACAAATGGAATCCCAATATGATAGTGTAAACTGTCCTATGCTACTCAAGTGTACATCAATGAAGATGACGTAAGCAATGATAAATTTAAGGATCACACCACTCATTCACCATATCTAACTTTTGGTAAGGTAATGGTTCATAACACATGTAGAATGATTCTATCATGTATCAATATTACAAAAACATTACAACATGTAACTCTTTGAGTGAATAAATTGTAATGACCGCCTCCTCCCATTCCATTTCAGGGAGACCAAGAGGACCGTGTTCAATATCTTTATGTTTCCAACTCAAGAAGAATGTAAAATAATGATTTGTTAAGAAATTAAAATTCAACATCAAGTGTTGCAAACATCTCAGAATTACTTTCTTAGTTTTCTAAAGTATCAATTTGTGTTTGTTTTATCAATTAGGATTTAATTACATGAATTCTCACTACAAAAATTGGAAACCCAAATCAACATGTTGAACATTGTATCTCCTTATCCATGTCTTCATTGTTCAAGTGGAGTAAAAATCACATTCATATTAATGGGATAATTAATCGACAATTTGGTTAGTCCAATACATCAAGTATGTTTAAAAAACTTGATAATAATCCAAACTAGGATTTTGTAGATATAACCCATGTTATGTTGGTCCCCAAGGCCATTTTGAATTCCATGCAGAACTTGGACTTGAAACCATGTCCACTAAAGTCTTCTTGTATTCTTTATTTATTTTGTTATATATATATTACCAATTGTTTACTACAATTGTTGTAAGATAAACCTAAAATTCCATTTTTATAGAAAAGATTCCTTTCTAGGGATGGCGTGGAATGCCTTGGTTGGACCATGTTAGTTGGGCCTATAGAAAAACTGTGAATTGGGAGGGTGATTCATTTGTCTGGTTTTTCCTTGAATTGGAAAGTATGTCCAGATTATGCCCCCTTGAACGAACCGATTCTTCTGATGGAACCTAGTTTCTTGCACTAACGAGATATAACACTCCTCTTTTTCTTTATTATTCTGGACTAAATTGAACCATCGGATCCATTACAACTAATGAGAAAAAGCTTACTAGTGTTGGTGCTCTTGGGAATAAAGGTCACCTTGCACTATCCTAGAGATCTCCTGAACTACTTTGGCCCTTTAGATCTTTATAGAGGTACCACATGCTTGGCACTAATGAGGGTCCCTGATAGCAGCAAACAAGATTTTTGAGACTCATAGTTTTAAAATCTAGTGTTTGAATCACTCCTCTATTGTTCTATGAAGGATTTGAGTGCATTTCAAAACTCAAAGATACTCTTAAAAGGACATGATAAGCTAGTCCCCCAATCCTAAGATTGAACAACCACCTCCAATCATGGTGTAATCCATTCCATCTTCCTATCATAATTTTAGAGTGATAAGGAGCATTTTTATCTACTTCTAGACACTCTCTTTATCTCTCTCTTCCTCATACCTCTCTTGTTGCACCACCATCTATCTACAACCATGGAGATGATTGTTCAAGAGTAGATAACAACTCCCTCATCTAAGGCATGTTTATCTTATACTAGGTGTAGGTGGGTGGTGAGGAGGATCATGGACCTCTTAGTCTAGTTAATTTATAATTAAACCATTATTAGTGAGTTTCCTAGAAAAATGATATTTATCCCTCCTCCCCATTCGTTCCTTTTATTTTTGGAGGTAGAATACAAACTAAGAATCATCATATCTTCATCCAAGGCTACCCAAAATACCCTCACCCCACTCCCAATAAGTGGCACACTGTAATTCACACTTATGGTTCAATTTTTTTTATGGTCATGTGTGATTTATTAACTAATCAACCAAGCCATTAAATGGAAACTTTATACATATCTTTGAAATTTTGTAACTATTATATAATAACTTTGATTGTCTTCGAATTTTAACCACTACTTTATTATCAAATACTATATATCATATTCATAATTGCCAAATCAGAATTTGAAATGTCTATATATATATATATACATATATACATATATATACATATATACATATATATACATATATACATATAATGGATAATTAATTATAAGTGCTATTACTTTATTTCAAAAGCCATGACATTCATGTATCATTCATTCATTACCACTTCCTCATAAAATATGGGAATTAATTGGGAGACCCTCATGCCCATTACATGCTTCACAAGCTATGCTTCATTAATCCATAAGTGGATTGAACATTCACCAATTAGACTTCAAACTTGGATAAACTCTGCATGTCAATTTATAAGGAAATAAATAAACCAATTAAAATATTGTTGACCAATAGTTAATTCCAAGGATCAATTTGTTTCCTAATGAAACTTAATTTCTTGGATTATTTTCACAAGTGACTTAATAGCAAGGATGTAACAAATATTATTTATTTTACTAGATTATGATTAAGAATATTTCTCAATTACAATTTATACAAAAAGTGAGAACATTTCAAATTCTTACTTCCTTTGCCTAAATGAATTAAGCCAATAGAATTTGGCTCATCCAGCAAGGGGTGGATGGATCCCGTCCAATGTCAATATTCAGCTTTCATGTGGATTTATCCTCTCCATGGTGATTTTACTTAACCTTAATTATCTATATTTAATTTCAAAGATCCTACACCTTTGGATCCAAGATTCTTATAGGTAAACCTAGATGGATCCAACTAGCTTGTAGCATTCAGTAGATCAACATTCTACACATCGCATGATCCTTCACATGATGATTTAAGTTGGACACGTAGAATACATTATGCATTAGGTCATATAGTAGTTGGTGGGGAAGATGATCAACATTTCGTCAACCTACTCCAAAGCTTCAAAGGGCCCTCATGCTTGGGGTTCAAATTTCCTTAAATTCATGGAAATGTCACATATCTGTCAGATTGTTAAAATATACAATCTTCCATATAGATGTGTAAGTCCATTCTTTATGTGTTGGCACACTATTTTTGTTAGGATTGGGCGCACATATTCAAACATAGCATTTCCAAGGTGGATGGAAAACCATTAGTATTACAAAAAATAAGTCTTGATAATTCAAATTTATTTCATTATGTTAGATTAAGATATGATTATTAAGTGATGCTTTATCCATCATCAAGTCTAGCTCAAGTGATGTCCCTATATCATCATCACTACTCAAAATTCCTTGCTTCAAAATATATTGTTTCAAGGTTCACCTCACATACTAGGATGAGATAACAAGGATTAGATAACTGAATATGGGTGATGCACATATTCCACTACCTCTTTGTGGGTTACTTTAGGCATTTTTTCATAGGAAATTCTCCAAAATTTATATGTATTATGCTTCTTTTGCCTGAATAGACTATAATATCATTTGTGCATCAATTCTTCTTCTTTTCTGCATAATTAGGCATATTTTATTATAATATTATATGGCCTAATATTATTTTTTTAATGTAGGAAATGATAAAATAGATGCTCAAAGTCAACAACATCAGATCCCAAGTTGGTCCATTAATATAATGTTCATAACTGAAAAAAATAACAGAAAACATTGTCCAATCTGCCAAATTTCGGTGGTACCAACTCTAACATTCAAATTTGAGAAAACTTACAATGAAATTTATGTAGTACCAACCTTGATGTAAGTGGTACTGACTTTTTCTATAGATGGACCATATTAAATTAATCTAATCAACAATAATTGTTATAACTTGAAGATTTAATTCCCATGTCATCAAAAGTAAAGGAGGAACGATGCCACGAGGCATGTGAGCATTGTATTGAAGGTGTTTAGACAGCTGGGAGAGGAGAAGAGGTGGGAGACAAGCAAATAGTTAGAGATTTGGCTACTTAAACAACGTCCGTTCGCGACCATCTTTGGAGAGATCTTCAATAATAATGAATCTTCAGTTTTCTTTCATTAATGTCATGTTTTCTTCTTCTAAATTTGCTACTATGGTATCGTTCAGAACATGTTTGTTTGGTTTTCTAATCTATGGCCACAGAGAGTAGCCAAGTGCGATGTTGTAGTCATAATATGATTTTTAATAATATATTTTTCATTGCATGAATTTGATGAATTTGATATATCTATATTGTTTCAGATTGCATGCCTTATACATTTATTTCAGACTTAAATTACTTCTAGAGAGGGTTTTCTATTAGGGTTTTCTAATAAATTCAATCAATAATGCATTGTGAGATCAAGATAACCATTGGGAGGGAACAGTTGACAACTCATTCCTCAAAGTTCAAGTTGGAATAAGAACTGAATATGAGAGTTTGTTTTTTACTAGTTTGAACATGGTATTGCACCTCAAGAGAGGGTAATGCTACTTTTATGACCCTACTAATAAAACAAATAATTTTTTTTAATAAAGAGAGGGTAATATATCAACTACATATAGAATCATGGTGAATCTAGATAACCCAAATATTGTTCTTCCATATGCTTCACAACCATCATCTAATCACTATTTTACTTTTATAATAGTTTAATGTTAGTTCTTAATCAATTCCAAGTTTATTTCGGCCTAGATGATTAGTCCTACTTAGTTGTAGTCTTTAACCTCAGAACTCATAATGTTTGATAACATATGTCAATATCCCATATTACTTTAAAACATACTTGTGTTTGACATGCATAGTTAAGTTGTATCAAGTTTTTAGTGCCTTTTCCAGGGAGTTGTCATAGATGATACTAGGAATAGTTATAATTAGCCTTTAGGAAAAAAATCTCTTTTTGAATTTGGCTATTACATCTTTTGTAAAAACTTCATTTATGTGTCATAGTTGAAAATTCATTGCTACATCTTTTTGTTAAGATTTATTTGCTTTATCTTTTTTTACAACTATTAAGTACCGAACATATTTTAACATGGGTAAGTACTAGAGTACACCATATTTACCTAGGAGATTAGAGAATTAATGATGAAACTAATGGAATTGACACAATGATTGAAGACCTTGAACTTCAATTAAGCACAAATTGTAGTAGAGGAATGTAATTATTGTTTATGTTAGATTTATTACATATTTAATTATCAACAATGGCTAAGTGGTCCTTATTTGTCTTTCATAGGTCCAAATTATTTTATGTAGTATGCATATCAACACAACCAGCCACAACAATGATAAAAACATGAAGATGATGACCCAAGAAGATTAGGTAGGTTGCACCCGCTCTTTGAATGGGTTGTTTCATGCAATGGTTCTTACTTTGATCAAGCCAAATAAGATATGCAAGATCAAGGGTCTTGAATTAGAAAATTAGGGAGTGAAATATCACAGATGGCCACAAACATATTAGACATTAAGAAAACAAGACAACAAGATTTCCATGGGCACACAGAGTTGACACACATCTCCAACAAGCTAAGAGTACTTTTGTCTATAGTGAGAAAGGTTAAGCCATTGAAAAAACCCTAAATCGATCCATTCCCTTTGTGGTTCGGCCAAGAGAAGTGTGTTTCCATTTGTATTTAGAAGACTTACATTACCAAATATAATCGTGATCCAAACCTCTTATGATGCATGCGAGAAGTCAATCTACCACCCTAGAACTCATTGTGTTGTTGGACGAACTACAAAGAGACACAAGTGAAAAATATGATAATTCGATAATGCACTAGTGAGTGCTTCAACTAATATAGAGACCCTCATAAGCGATAAACAAATTCCATCCACATTGTTTTTGCAAGGGGATGCACCCAAAAATTCCACCACCATCATGTCTACCCCAATTGTAAGTGAGGTGCCCATGAAGCAAGAGAAGGTGAACATTTTGATCAATAGTGAAATAATCATAGTTGAGAAGAATGCACCTACATCAGAGAAGGAGCAATCATACGAAATTCCAACAAAGACATATTATATTGCATAGTAAGGTGTTGATTAAAACTTAGGGAGAAGGGCCCTAACGAATTGTACATTCATTCACATTAGCACACCACCACTTCACCTCCAGTCACATATGAAATATAAGTTATTTTTTAATAGTGTAACATCATTAAAGAAGGAAAATAAAATTTAGAGATTTTAAGACATCTTCAAGAAGTTCTAGATTAATATTCTACTTGTATTGGACAATGAGAAACTCAAGGAGAAGGAAATTTTCTAAAGGACATCTCACCAAGGAGCACAAGATGAAAGATTCTGACATTGTGGAACTCAAAGAGGTGATCAGTGCAATGATTCAAGGGAGGCTTCCAATAAATAAGAAAGTCCCATGAGGATTCAATATCCTATGTTCTATTGGAAATGGTAAGTCCAATAAAGCACTGTGTGATTCAAGTGTGAACATAAATCTTATGCCGTTCTCTAATTTTTAAAATCTAGGTTGAAGGAGATTATAAAGTCATGCATTGCAATTCAATTTGTAGATTTATATCAAAGTTCACAAATTTATTTATGTGGCCTACTTCATGGTCATGGACATGTATATGATGTGAGGATATGAGTTGTTATTAGGGAGATCGCTTCAAGCTACTACATATGTGATCATTGCCATGGGGCATGAGTACTTGACACTAGGAATTGATGATAACATTATGGAGTTCATATTACCAAGTCATTCTTCACCACCCACCCATGCAACTCAGGATAGTGGTAAGAATCATGTCAAGCAAAGGACATATAACCAACGCACCTTGTGGGATGAAACCCACCAAAAAGGATAGTTATATTACATTTTCTTTTGATAATATTTGTTCATTAGTTAGATGTTCCTATTAGGACTAGTTTCATATTATTTTGTAGATTTTTGATAACAAATTTTGATGAAAGTAAAGAAGGTACCTTGATATGTTTGTTTAGTATTCTAAACAAAAGGTTTATAGGAACATATAGAAAATTTTAGTACCACTAACATCATTATCGGTGGCACCGACTTCATTCAACAATCTACTTGATCTTCATTGACAGATTTGGTACCATTGAAACACTTGTTAGTGGAACCTACTTCTTTTTTGTTGCTTCATAAAAACTCTAAAATGAGCTCCATACTGTTGGCTCCCTTGTTGGTGAAATGGCTTTTCATTACCAACATACACAGAGGTTCATATTCGTACATCTGATTGTAAAGTCAGTGTCACCAATTATGATGACAACAAAAAATAGTTTCATTCTAGCACATTCTTAGTGGAATTAATAGATCTGTTTATAGCATAGACTCGGGAATTGATTTTATACATTATATACCAAAGTTCAACTCAGTATCACCAACTTTCCAATCAGTGGCACAGACATTATTACTTGCTGAGATGGTATGATCAACTAGAAACTACCTATAGTAGCTACCGGTATAAGTTGGTACCACTAATTTCCAAGTTGGTAGCATCAACATAGGTCGACAATTCAGTATACAACTATTGAAGGGATATTTAAAGGAGGTGTTTCTTTGAGATACCACTTACATTCCTAAAATTTGGGTTAAAACAAGCACAAGTTCTTCATTGGACATTTTTCTTCATGCTCAATCACTCACTGGAGGGTGTGTTATTGTGAGGACCCCACCCCCAACTTTGGCCCAAGAAATGCATCACATATCGGTGCCATCATTCCATTCATCTTCATTTACTTTTGACATTGGGGACAATATCATATTCAAGCTTAATGGGAAGAATGGAACAATTCTTCTATCTTTATATTTTTCATCTTTACTTTATATCATATATTTGCATATTTTTATTTTCTGAAAAATATTTTTTTTGTATCTTGGATCCACTTGTATCTAGTGTGATTGTGTACGAGTTGTGAAATTTTAGTTAGGATAGCCCATTGTTGATGACATTGTATCGATTTTGAAGTTTGTGACTCCAATGTGCCCTCTTGCTTTTCTCTTTGAGTTAATTTTTCTTTGTTTAAGAGTACATTAACTCAAGGAATTGTTTGGAGTAGTCAGATTGAAGACATACTTAATGAATGAAAAACCTCACTCCATCATAAGGTTTATGATATGATGAAGATGATGATGATTGTGTCCAAAACAACCAAACTATAATGTGATATTTCATATGAATTTTATAAGTAGGATCTAAGGTTACCGTATTCCACAAGTTAATAGGTGAGGGACATAACATTGTCCAAAAAGACATTGTCACTTAGGCATGTGATCTCATCCACCTTCATTCACTATCATTCATCATTTTATGATGAGCATGTTTAATACAAATGGCATGATAGGAAAAATAAAGTGTGTTCATCTTCTCTTGCATTTGAAAATAAAATTTATGCATGTCATCTCATTTAATCTTTTTGAGTTTGGACAAAAAAAAATTTGAATATAGTTTATATATTACAATGCATATTGCATAAAACATATCTTTATTCTCCAATTCCATTTTTCTTCATTAGCAAAGAGAGAAGAAAAACATGCACATCCTTACTCCTTTTCCAAAGAAAAAAAGTGACATAGACGAAACTAAACTATTTAGCTTGATAAAATATGTTGTTGAAAGTATTAAAAAAAACAAGAAATAGGAAAATAGGAAAAAAGGAGAAAGAGGATTATCAAGTTCAGTTATATACTCTACTTTAAGCAACAAATAAGGATATAGTGGGAATATTTTATTGTACACCCATTTTTTAATCATCATTAGGTTGAGACATCTTTTATTTACATTATTCTACCAAAAAGAAGAAGAATATGCATTAGAAGGCAGACATTTTGATTTCAACCATCATTTAGGTGCATCATATTTTGTTCTTTGCATAATTGATTTGGATTGTTCTTGTGACTATTTTGAAAGCCGCTACTCGTTTCCACCCATTGCTCTACAAGGTAGGACACCATCATGATTATTCTCCTCATCCATGTTTATATGAAAATCTTCTAGCAATGTAGGTTATTGTTGAAAATCATAGCAATGTACATAGCGAGATCACATGGTATACCAAGCACTTGTCCTACCGACCATGATGTTATATGTTTCATGTTAATAGAGATTTCATTGATCTTTTACTTTGTTGACATCTTTTACCAGCATGATTGATTCCTTTAGAGTAGTTACTTGTTTGTGGTTGGTGAGGGGTGGTTTAGTCTGACTCTTGAAACACAGTTGGGAAAATTAAATTTATATGTATTGACTTCTTGACTTACATCTTCAGACAAATCCAAGACTGGTGTTAATCAAAGATGAGCAACATTCAAGATTAGGGGATTTTGATGCACATGTTTTCAATCCTAATTTGTGGGATAATGTAGGCATGTTGATAGAGAAAATTATCCAAAAATATATATATTTTAAGCATCTTATTCCTATATTGTCTATAGTATTTTTTGCATCAAATCGTCTTCTTTTTTGCATAATTTGACATATTTTATAATATTATTCTATGGACTAATATTATTTGTTTTATGTAAAATTTAAAAAACAAGTGCAAAACCTTCCAAATCTAAAAAAAATTGGCGGAACCAACTTTGAAGTTGGTGGCACCAACTCTAACATTGAAATTCAAGTAAAAATACAGTAAGTGTTTTATGGTACCAAATTTTAAGTTAGTGGTACTGAATTTTCCCTATAGATGACCCAGATTAAAATGTTCTCATTTGAATTTATTATTATAGCTTGAAGATTTGCTTTCCCTATGTCCTAATATAAGGGAGGATGGGTGACAAGCATTGAGTGGCGTCATATATTGTTTAGAATGCATTTTAATGGTTAGGAGATGAGAAGAGGTGGGAGAAAAGAAAAACATGTTGTCCTTGACACATTTAGAGAGCAATTTTGAAGCCAAAATGACACCCTTTTGCAACCATCTTCGGGTGAGATTTCTATTAATCATGATCTTCGGTTCTATGTCATTATTTTCATGCTTTCTTCTTTCTCAATTTTCAACTTTGATACCATGTTGAACATGTCTAGCTAGTTTTTGGATATCCAGGCACTGACAGTAGCTCAGTGTGATGTCGTAGTATAATATGCTTTTATTAATATATTTTTGTTGCATGGTATTTGTGGAGTTCCATTCTATCTAATTTTGTTTAAGCTTGTGCACCTTAGACAATAATTTCAAACTTCAGTCACCTTGAGTGAGGGATTTTGTGTGGGGGGTTCTCATAAACACAATCAATGACGCACTACAAGAGTAGGCTAGCCATTGAGAAAAAATAGTTGTGAGAACATTCTTCATATTTTGAACTGGAATATGTAATGCAAATGAGTGTTTGATTATGACTAGTTTGAATGTGGTATTACACCTTTAGAGAGGGTAATGCTAATTTTAGTTCCTTAAATATCAACTATAGCTAGTGTTATGATAAAACTAATTTACCTAGTGATTTTCATCCATCTACTTCATATCCATCTACTTCATAACCATCATTTAATCTATTTCTTAATTTATTTTTACTTTAGTCCTAGTTGTTAACCAAATCCAAAATTGTCTCTGACATAGTTGATTAGTCCTAACTATGAGTAGTCTTTAACCTCACAACTCCCCGTGGTTGATAACTATCAACTCGTGATTTAATATTACTTTTATATGCACATGTGTCTTTTACATGAGTTTTTAAGTTTGTCACTAAGATCAATTGAGGCTAAAACATTTACTCATGGTCATATATTAGCCAACTCTCTTAGGTAGAACCACTATATTTTTTTTTAAGAACCATTAATGCAAGTATAAAGCTTTATCAATAAACCTCGTCCAAGGTCTTGGGACTCTCTTATTAACTCGAAGTAAGGTTCATTATGCATGCCTCCTCTAGGAACTTGAGAATCCCCCCCAACATGATATAAGATTCATCAAGAAAAAGTACTATAAACTTTCTTTAATTAACACCAAAATTTTCTTATCACATGAGCGGAAGCTGATACATTAAAAAAAATTGGGGTGTTACTAACATGATATGTATTACAATAATGATATAAAATAACAATTATAGACTTTTTATAAAATAAAATCTCTTACATTCTCAAGAAAATAGACATGGTTACATCAAACCATATAAGAAAACTATAACAAATGATGTAAACATTGTACTTCTATCGTAATATCTGGGAGCATGTAGATGGTGCCCCACCAAGAAAACCTCCTAAAGTTGTCACTATATCATATTGTCATGACGATCTCCTCATGTCATGTACCTACAGACATCTTGTGCCCAGCCATGCACAAAGGGAAACCTAGGTTGGATTAAGCGACATTGAATTTCTAATATGATGAACATAAATTTATTGTAACTGAAAGATGAACTAAGATTTGAAGTGATAACTTATACTTAATTGATGTGTCTTTTATTTACATCTTTTATCTAGTTGTGGCCACCGTTATATGATAAGCCTTCCTCTCTAACACCAAATTGTCCTCTGTGGTGCAAATCACCCTCTATTATCACAATGTGCCCTTTGTGACACCAGTAGTGCCTCGCGTAGTGTGCCCTCTAAATCATCCTGAGACTCTATAGTGAGGACTTATCTTATAATGTATAATTAATGTTATGATGTCATTTTCTATCTTTGTTCTTAATTTCTTTTTCTGTATATTAATTCTTTTATCTCTAATTCTACTCTTAGTATCTTATCTCTGAATCTTAGTCTCTTATCTATGCATATGTTATTAATTTCTTTCTCTGGATTTGATCTATTATATTTGTAACTATATCTCTATTCTGAAATTCTAAAGTGAATCTAACTGATCTAAAATATAATAATCTTTTTATCTGATAAATCTTAATTTGATGCTTTGGTTTAACATGAGGACTTAACATAATTTCTGATATCAAATAGTTGATATCTTGTTTGAAGGCTTAAGAAAAAAAACTAAACTAAGCATAAAATTACTATAAATCTCAAATTGTTGAATTCTAATAATATGTCAACATAAATTGAACTGAATAAAATCTGATTTCACAAAGCATGACAGGATATAATCTATAAAGTCTCAAATTAATTTTATCTCTAAGTTACTTTATAGGGATGTGTAGGTTGAATCATAATTTTAATGAAATTTAATGGACATGACCCACTTACCGTTGTTACAGATTAATAAATATCTTCCATGGGTTCCTTAGGGAGGTTAGAGTCATGAAAAGAGATTACTTATCATCATAATCCATCTTTATTACTTTATCATCCAACCACTTGACTTGAGTTCATTTTTCAGATTTGTCTGATATAGTCTAATGCTTGTGTAACACCTTATCTTATTTTGACGTAATAAGAAACCCTTACATAATCTTATGGCATATAATTACATATACCCAAGTCATCATGTTACAAGCTTCTCATCATGTGCTTACAATACTCACCTCAAATTATAAGCATTTAGATCTATCATCTACCTCTTAAGCATCTCAGTTATGGTTTAGTATCTAACCACGTACCACTTTTACTATGAACATATCCTACTTCAATCATCAACGTAGTGCATGGGTGTTCCCACACAATAATATGCTCCTTTAGTGACTTGTCTTGCTAACCAATTCAAGTAATGCTAATAACCTCATGTTATCATGAAATATTAACTCATATATCAAAATAACAAGTCATTGATTTATCTTACCTTATTTATGTGTCAATAGTAGACTCATGTAGCTCAAAGATGGATTCATCACCTATCATATTGAATTAACAAAACATTAACATATCTTATATATCCCTCAATATAATTACATCCTCAAATACTAACCATGGTCTAAAATATTTTTCAAAATGTTCGTCATCTCCAAAGCTTTCCGATGAGTCCTTGTATGTCTTATTCTGATAATGGGAGTGATAGTTCAATCAGCATATACCTACGTATAACTAACATTTATATTTGTTCTTCATGCTAAATTGGGTTTATGTGTCATTAGTCATGTGGCTCACCAATGGTCATGGTCCTTGCATGCCAAGGTTGACCCAGTTGAGCCATCCCCTTCCCATGTGCAATAGTGGGGCATGATCCATGTTTATTGTATAAGAATAGAGAATTGGCGCCCTATGGCCCCGACATCATATCTCATGCTCATAGATGGTGCCCAACCCACCAGATCTCCTCCTGGACCCGGATCGTCATTCTCTTCATGTTCTAAAGTTTCAGCAATGTGTTTGTGTCTGCCAAAAATATAAATCTTGTGTTGTTGCTTCTCCTCTTTCACAAGCAGTGTGTTCCGTATGTTCTTTGCTGCTTCCCGGGAAGCTCTTCGGCAGGCTCTTCCTCACCGTTTAGGCTGACTTGGCTCAGTTGAAGATCATCATCAGCTTCCACCATGCCCCAACAACAAGAACGATGCCATATCATCCTAAGGAGTGGTCAGGATCAAAGGTCCCAACCTTCAAATCTCAAAGCCTATGTCATCGACTCTCCTCCTCTTCTTCCTTAATACCAATATCTGTCAGCCTAGGCCTAAAACCATAGAATTAATTTACTTCAACCCTACAATTCCAAAACTAAGACTTTTATAGCCTTTCATCCCTCATATTACATGTGAGATCCGTCCCCCTTAAGATCTATGTTTGGGTTCAATAAAACAGGGGCCATTTCTCTCCAGTTCACACAAACTGGAGTTGCCCCCTTTTCTTCTTTTTGATAAAAGTCCAAATAAATAAATTATTATATAATCCACATAGTAATTCCATTGAATACCAAATATAATGATAATTGGATGGAACCCTATTGTAACAAAAATTAATCCTATATTGAGTTCATTAATAACTTAATCATGTACTTGCTAGGATCCAAAGATTAGGATGTAACACTTTCTATCAAAACCTACATAGTGGACAGGTCCCATTAGGACATCTAAGGTTTTCAATAATATCTTGTGTAAACATTAGGTGGTCTAACTCTTCTATTTTAGGGGTATCTTAGCTTAGGACTTTCATTATACATCATATTATAATTTGAGGTTGGACCTTCTGGACACAACCACTGACATCCCATGCTTAAAGTTTTCCTCCTCAAAGTCTATCCCTCTTTGGGAAGGAATAAAAACAAGTCCAAGCACTAGCTAAACTCCTCTATAGAGAGTTCATGTCTCATGTTTATCATGTCATATTGCTTAATATGTGTTTAAGTAAACATGTATTGAATGGACAACCAATATTACCACTAAGACTAAATCCTCAAGATGATATCATACGTGTTTCTTGTTTACACTTGGGTTCCCAACTTACCCAGGGATCCATCACATAAAATTACAGACAACAATCTCTCTTGTATAATATTTCGTATGAACCATCATCAACCCTTTACTAAAGTGATTATATATATATATATATATATATATATATATATATATATATATATATATATATATATATATATATATATATATATATATATATATATATATATATTGTTACGACCCCACCTCCCGATAACTCCCAATTAAGGGAGACCGAAAGGTCGAAGCCACACCAATAACTTCCGGATCAAAGGTTCAACAATTAACCAAGAATAATTATCCAATTTTAACAGACTAAACGGGAAAACTGTAAGAAAAATAAACTTTTGCATACCTTTTTTTTTTTTGAAAACTTGGATCTCTAAACTTCTATCCACTTAAGGATTCTACTCTAACTAATCCTCCTTGTATTTTACTTCAGGTATTTCCATTATGACGATTTACTGTTTGTTCTTTTGGCTTGTACCTAAAACGCCGACAAACAGAACGTCGGTCAGCCAAAGATGGTATGTGGGGGAAACAATAAGCATGCAATTATTCTTAACAATGTACTCATTCAATTAATCATTTAACAACCAAGATTACGTTTTACGCCATCCTACTCAATCCTTACCTATCCCCTAACTTTGTGCTATCCCTGTAGTGGACTTGTATGCTACCTCTCTTTAGGTAGATTCTTACCCCCATGGTCCTACCTTATAGGTAGCCAATACATAGGGTAATAGAGTCGCATGGCACTACCTTAAGGTAGCCCAATATCTAACTCAATGTGACTTGATGGACCTATCCCATTGGTAGTCATGTACTAAGTCATCCAATGACCTGATGGACCTACCCCATAGGTAGCCATGTACTAGGTCAACGATTAAGCCACAGAGGGGACCATGATCTGAGCTAGTAGGCACATATCTTATGTGATAGTCATATCCACATTATAGTTTGCATGAATTAAAATCATCCAACAATTAATTCATGACATCGATGAAAACTTCGGTAAACCTCAGAAAACTAACTTGAGATATTCATAAGCGTAATCACATACCTGATCTGATGGTTTGAACAGAAATTTCCATGCAAATAAGAATCCAAGCACGCAAGCATTTTTAATAAGATCCTGAAATAATCATGTAAATCCCTTTTTATTATTCATGTCATCAAGATCTATTAAACATAGCTCGTTTCCTAAGGTTTCTAATTCACTTTTAGGGTTTCCATAGCAATTAGGGTTTGCCTTCATCTTTTACTATTGTAAACCCTAACTTAACGCAATTGATCACAAACCCTTAATTATTTCAACATCTAATTCTCAGTTTTGGATTGAAGGCAGAATTAACCATTAAATAAGTCTTTTAAGCCTCTTTTCATTAAAGCTACCATTTTTATCCTCTTTAACCCATGACAAAGTCATTATGCTCGTTTATCATCAATTTGTAGTTCATTATGCTCTAATACTCATATGGACGTTATTTATTATTAATTCTACCTTGATTCATTCAAAAACCCTAATTTCTATATTAAGGTTATTTATCCACAAATTAGGAACTTTAATGCTTGAAATAGCTTATAACCATGAAAACTCAGTTCTATACATGAAATCGAATAATTAAAGCCATTAATAGTTGCATTTACCAATATTAGGGTTTCAAGGCCTATTAAAGCATATTCATGCACATGAATCTCTACATTAACCAATTAGGTGCAAAGTTCATCCTTTTTGAACATAATGTATATTTTCATGATTAACAGGATAATATCAACTTTAATCATCCATTAAACCCTACTAATTTCATTAATCATCTCAAAATAGGGTTTCTTAAACTGTAATTCATTAAAGAAGATAAGTTACACTACTTTTCGAACATAAAGAGAAACTAGACTCTAAAATCATTTTTACTGCATTCCTCTCGTTTTCCTGATCAAAATTCATATATTATATGTACTAATCGGAGTTACCATTATATCGATATGAATTTTGCAAAATAAACACATAAGGACCAATACCGAAGTGCCATGTAGGCAACTTACACATCGCACGTACCTTGGATTTAAGTTATAACAAAATCCCACTTATACCCCCAGGCCGTGGACCACTCCTTCACACCCATGAGGGGCAAATCCGTCCAACATCATCTGTTCTTCTTCAACCTTCACAGCCCTACGCTACCGTCGACCAGGATGGTTTGCGGGGGTCTATCCCCTCTACTCCGGGGCCCGTGGGTGACCGAGAATGGCCGCCCCACCTTTGTCTCCCTCTCTCGTACCTAGGGTGCCTCCTCTTGGCAGCCCAGGTACTCGTTTCCCATCATGCCAAAACCTGCAAACTCGGTCCTGCTGCAGCGATTATGGGGTTGATTCCCATCTCTCCAAGGCACGCACTGGCCGAAATTCGTCACTCTGGCTCCGACGGACCCCTGCGCACGCGGGGAAGCTTCAGGTCGCGGCTAAGATGGCCATCACTAGGTGTGCTAATTTGCAACCTGCTGCCTACGTGTAGACCTCCGGCAAGACTTGCGGGATGATAGAACTCCATGAAAGATGATCGATTCTCCCCAGGATGGTCGTAGGAGTTTAGTGCCTTCATCAAAACCCCTCGCAGCTCCTCGGGGCCTTTGGAATTGACCCACTCACATGGCTAGGGTTCAAGGATGAAAACAAGAAGAAGGGAAGAGAAAGATGCTTGGAATTGTCTTAAACTCGGCCAAAAGGCTCTACCCCTTATATAGGGGAGGGTATCCTCGCATCAAGACGTTCACATGAGAGGGAACAAGTCCCTTTCTTAATAGGAAACAACTTTCCTTAATTAAGAAGCAAATCTTCTCTTTCTCCCTCATCCCTTTGATATTCCTTTTTCTTTAATTATTAGGATTACGAAAATTACCTCCTTTATCTTCCTTGTACTTTCCTTTAATGTATTGGCACAAAAATAAGCTTTCTTTTTTTAATAAAAAATACATTCCTTTTTCAATGCCACCAAAAATTAGTAATAATGTATTATATTACTCTCTTATTTTGCTTTATTGGTATTTTCTCTTTCCTCTTTCTTCATTGGGGCTCCTTAGTCCCCAAGAAACTCCAAGATTTCGAAATTCCTTCATAAGGATACTTATTATCCTTCTAGAATATGCATTATTTCTCATGATCATGTTTATTTCTTAGGAAAATATCTCTTTTTGAGGATTTCACTTTATTTCTCTTTTATTTTCCTCATTGGTATTCCTTTTAACATTAGGAATCCTTGGGATACGAAATTCCACCAAGGATAACTCAATTACACATCTTTCACTTGTTTCCCATATTTTAACATTGTTTTCAAGTTCTTTCTTAATAAAGAAATACTTGTTTAATCTTTTCTTTTATAGTTGCCTTTTCTTCACAATCTTGGATCCCTTGGCACCCAACAAACCTAAAGGCACGAAATCCATCCTTGGATTACATTCTTTGGCCTTCTAGAGGTTTCCACATCTTTCTTTTCTCGAATTTTCAATCATTCATTAATTAATTGAAATTCTTTGTTATTGGGCCCAATAGCCAATAAAGCCCAATAAATCAATCATCGAGTCTATTGCAAACAAAATTCATGGATTCAAAACAAATTATATCATTATTTGTCCCAATATCTTTAATATGAGAAATTACATTTCTCACCAAATGAACCCAAAAATCGGGGTTGTAACATATATATATATATATATATATATATATATAGAGAGAGAGAGAGAGAGAGAGAGAGAGAGAGATTGTTTTTTATACATGTGCGAATACTATGCAACACTACCCGTCACTGAGGGTGCGGTGGCAACTTGGTAAACAATAAATAAGGGTCATGACAACTTTGTAATATCCCAAAAATGGAGTACTTAAGCAAAACAAAATAGTGGGGGAGAGCAATGATTTCTCTGCCCAAAGAAATCCCCAAATCTTGACTTCCCACATTCTTCACTTCCACTACTTCTGCTACTGTAAGTTATCAATTTCATTTGCTTGCATCGCTGATGTTGGTCTCCATTGCCTGTTGTGTTATTTCAAAAAGACACAAGCAGAAGAAAACATACCTGGTGTTTGTCATTGAGACCAAATGGGGAGAACAAAATTAGGGAAAGCACTTGTAAGGAAGGCAATGAGTAAGTGTAGAAGAAAGGTGAGAGGAGATGGCGATTTAATAACAAGACACTATGATGTTGTCGACAACATTATAGAAGAATAACTTGTAGATATTGTGCAACAAGATGATGTAATGGAAAAGAGTCTTGAAGAGGACAATGTACTAGGTGCGATGAAAAATGCAAATAAAACTAAGAAGAAGAGGCATAGCAGGAAGACGACAAGTATTATTGACAGATATGAGGCTAATGGACATGAGATTGATTTAGTTGAGACAGATGCAACTATAGTTGTTGAAGAAGAGTTTGTTGTTGTGAATGGGAATGAGGAACCATAACCTATTTCGCATGAAGCTACTGAAAAAGAGCTAGTTGATGAATGTGAGAATAAGGAACCGAAAGTAGACCTTGTTGAAGAAGAAATGATTTTTGTGCATGAAGCAGTTGAAGAAGAATTGCTTGATGCGCGTTAGAGTGAATAACTGGAAGTTGATGAAGAAGAATCTATTTCAAGATCCATAGAAGAAAAACATCAAAAAGGAAAGTAGGGGCAAACACTAAAGTTGAAAACAAAACTTACAGGTAAAGCAAAGATTATCGAAGGTAATGTAGATCACTAACTATCATTCTGATAATGGAAGTTACAATTGTTTATGGAAATGTAACATAGTGAACTAAAATGTATCTATGTCAACAAAAATGTAACTAGGCTAAGAAAAAGGTAACTCAAAGAATGCAAAAGTAACTACATCAACTGGAAAGCAAGTTGGATAACAAGAAAGTATTTGTGTCAACAAAAATGTAACTCCGCTAATCAAAAAGTCAGTTTCTTTTTTGTAGTATTTCTTTTGTTAGCCATAAATGTAACATGCTTGCCCATGAAGTTGCCACTATGGCACGAAGGGGACAAGCAAGTAGGTTTTCTTTCTCTCATTCTTTTCCTTCATGTTTTGTAAATCTTGCTACCATTGATGGAGCTTAAATTAAAAGTTGTGACGGGGGGTCCCAATCACAGGATCCTCCGTCTTTCCTAAAAAAAAATGCTAATCAAAAGGTAACTCAGATAACATAAAAGTAACTACATCAACTAAAAAGTAAGTTGGATAATAAGAAAGTGAAATTCTAAAATAAAATGTAATTGTATAGATCGGTAAGTAAAATAATGTTAACAAAAGTATCTGTGTGAACCAAAAATTAACAATATGAAAGGAAAAATACCTATGTGAATTGAAAAGTAACTCCTTACACATTAATGTGGTACACACTCACCTTCTCTACAATGACAACTTTGTTAATTTCATTGTAATTGTGTAAAATAAAATAGAAAATTTGTAAACCAAAAAGTAACTACTCACATATGGAAAGTAAATAATTGAAATGGAAAGTCATGTTATGAACTAAAAAGTAACATTGTAAAATGGTAAGTAGGAAAAAAATTAACATGAACTTTTTGATATTTTTGCTGGTATACATAAATTTTTCCACAAATGTTACATTAAAAGTTATAACATCATCAAAAATAGCTTGTCCCTTAGAAAAAATCAAATGGAAATGATGAGTTAAACTAATGTTATGAATTTGATAGCCATGTTGAATCTTACTATAGCCGTGTCTTTTTTAGAAGATCTAATTGAAAGATATATTAAAGAAGACAGATTCATGATAGCACAAGGGGTTAAGGATAGGATGAGAGTAAAGGATGTTACAGTGATACAAGGTTTACCTAGTAATGGTATAGATATTGTACCGAGAAAAGATCACAGATTGTAGTGAAGGTTTGGGAGGTTTTGACTATTGCAAAAAAGGGAGAAGGTGAAAGTGGTGAAGGATTTAAGAGAAGAAGGGAGAAGGATGTATTACATAATGATAACTTAGGGTAGTTGTGGCAAGAATTTTCCAAGAATGGTGTAGAATAAAACTATGAAAACATGTGTAGAGCATGGATGTTGTACTTGTTGGTAACATTCCTATTGCTAGATACACACTATTGTGCCCCACTTTTCCTTCTATACCACTTGAATGATGTAACTGTAACATGGTGATTAAATTGGGCTAAGTTAGTCCATAATCACATCTTCAAGTGGATGAAGGAATTAAGTGAGAATCTAAAAAGGAGAAAAAGCGGGGAAAGTAGTAGAAGCACATTCTACACGACAGGATGTGTCATGTGCCTGTGTGTAAATAAATTGTTCAATCTTTTTTTTATTTCATTGAACTACTCTATATGAAGATCAAAATTCTAAATTTCACTTTTCATATCCACGTAGGTCTGGGTTTATGGAATTACAAGGGTAGCTAAGCGAGCATTGAATGAAGAAAAGTTGAGGATAAAGAAATGGGTTGCTCCTGTTAAGAAGATAAAGGATCTAAGCAATTTATATGATGGAAATGTAAGATTGAATGTTATTGAAGAGAAACACTATCTAAATTCATATAAGATATATAAGATACACATGATACATTATTAACTTTATAAAGTTTGACAAGCATAGGTTTTGACAAAGCTAAAGAAGGATAACATGAATAATTGGGAAGCTGCAAAGAGATTAAAAAAAATTACTTTTTTACCTTGCAGTAAATTGTGGAAAGAGTAAATAAGTGACTACTAGGGTAGTTACATCAGTTGACAGGAGCAAGGAAGTGACAAATAGCTTGGAGAAGAGATTCTAAGTTCTTTAAGATGAACTAAGAATGTAGAAGGAGGTCTATAGTCAAATAACCGTTGAAGCTTTTTCTTCTTTAAGAGAAGAAAATGACAAATTGAGGAAAAGATTGTTAGAAATAGAAGATGAAAATAGAATGTTGAAGAATGGGAATCAAAATGAAAGGCATATAGAAATTGCGGATGCATCAGCTCCCACATTTATTGCAAATGATAGGTTGGATTCGATAGAAAATGAACTTATAAAGAGGACACAAGAACTAAGAAACAAGTTGCTAGATACAGACCAAGGAGAATGCATTTTGAAGCGGCTACATATGGAAATTGGTGAATCAGTATCTAAATCCACAAGCAAGAATGAAGAAAGAGAAGAAGAACCAAGATCAAGAAAACTACGTCTGAAGATAAAAGTGGTTGAGAAACATTGCAAACAAGATTCATGTACAATGCAAGAACTGTCATGCACTTTGTTCTAAGATGCTTAGACTAGATTAGAAATTCCAATAGAAAAAGAGGAAGATGAGATAGAAAAGATAACAATGAATGTAGAAATTGAAGCTGAACAAAAAGAATTAGTAACAACTAGAAAAAAAGAAGCTGAAATAACTTCAGAAGAAATTGAGAAGAAAACACCAAAAGTGATGAGAAAGAGGAAGAGGAATATGAAGACGGACATTGATAGCACAGAGGAAAACATCAAAATTAGAAGACATGCACAGGTACTGGTAAACAATGGAAAACAAAAATCTAAACTTTTATGTATCTTTTAGATAAGTAACTAACATACATTACACTTCAAAAATAGCAAAAGAGTTCAACATTCGTAGGGTTTGAGCAATTCAAAACAAAAGAACTAAAAGAGGATGTAGATGATTTCATTCAGAATATAGATGAAGTGTAAGGAGTTATTTTTTCAATTCATAGATGAAAATTTTGTTACACAATAGCCATTATAATTGCTTTTTAGATGTGTACCAATAACTTGGTCATCAGTTATAATAGCTACTTGTTAAAGACAATAGATACATTCCTTGTATAGAATAGTTTCTCAGTTTATAAATTGTATGTCACATGTTTAGAATAAAACTTTTGGAAAACAAAAAAATGTTCAGGTCTAGAAGAGAATGGAGATTTGGAGAAGATACATGGTGCATGGGGAAGGATCTATCAACACTACTATTCAAAGACAAAATGATGTAGTCACCGGTAAGAACTGAAGTCGTAAGTATTTATCACTATGTCATGGATCGCTAACTTAAGAGTCTAGATTTTTAAGTTATGGATTGCTTTGTTCAAATGATGAAAGAAACAACAAGAAAAAAGAGGAAGAAGGCATTGTCATGGCATTGTTTGAGGACTTATGTGCTGATAAGAGAAACCACTATAACACTAGATTAGAGAAACTTGCCACAATATAATAAAGGTTACAAATGTTGTTTTATAGCAAATTACAATAAAGGAAATCAACATGCTATCACCTCTATTCAATGTACCCGACCTGGGGATTTTCACAATGGATTTGGTGTTTACAATACTGAACAATGACAATAATTGGAACTTGCTTGAGGCAAGTTTCAGAGATGGGGTGCATAGATCTTACAATTCAATGTCTGGGAAGTCCAGTTCTTACAAAAAGGTCAATAGATGGGTAAGAAAAGTCGAATATTGTTTAATTCACATTTGAATGAAAATGGTATTGGTTATATTGTACTTAATAATATTTGGTTTTGCATGCATATGGGATTTATTTATGAGTTCTTTAGGGATGTGCCTGAGTGTGGAAGTCAAATGTCTCAATGGATAATAGAGTAACCTAAATGCCCCCAGCAAGAAGATGATGGTGTTGATTGTGGAGTATATGTTATGAAGTATCTTGAATTCTTGGTGAATGGAAAAGAAATGAACTTCACAAGTAAAGACATCCCTACAATTAGGGTAGAGATCTTCAAAGGAATGATGAAGAGGGGAAGATTACATCCAGAGATAGAACCTACTCAAGACCATGAAGAGTCAAAAGAAGGAGCAGGTGACAAGTAGAATGAAGACAAGTCTAATGATGTTATGCCAAGCCTGAATACATGCCTTGTGTCAGATTAAGTACAACTTTTAAAAAACAATGTAGTAAAACAATGTGATTTTGAAATGATGCTTGAAAAAATGCATATGTAAACTCTAAAAACTATAGTTCGAGTCTAAAGTATGTTTTGGGTTGAACAAAAAATTACAATTGGAGTTAGGAGAGAACATAATTTCTATGGGTTTATGTTTATGCATATATTATGGTTCTAACAATAGGAAAATGTATGGGTTTTATGCTTCTTGTATGAAGTTTGAACCTATTAGTGTGATGTTTGTTGGATGGTCTTCTAACTTTATCTAGTTGAAGTTCATATGGAAGAGAATTAACGTGTATGGCATGTTGTATCACAAGTCATATATATGCGGATAATGATTGTGTTCAACTTCAACAGGCACTCATTCCATCTAATAAATAACTCTCTGAACTAAAGAGTAAATACATGAAACATAAAGTAACTACTTGAATAAAAAAGTAAATATTAGAATGATAGATTAATAGTCTGAACTAAAAAATAATTCTATGTACTATAGAGTAATTATTAAACATATAATGTAACTATTCATCAAAAAAGTAACAAAATATTATGAAATGTATATACTAAGGAATTCTTAATAGTTACAACTATTTGAACATAAGATTTAACGTTTTTTTGATATTGAGGCTAAAATAACAAAGTATGATCGTTCCAGATATAAATTGACTATATGAGCTGAAAACTAACTCTGTGAACTTAAAAGTAACAACATGATGTACCAAGTAACTATATCAAATTCAAAGTAACATTGTGGATGAAAATGTAACTGTTGGACATTTTTAAGTAACATTGGGTATAGAAGAGTAAAGTAGAGTTCCATAATGTAACAAAAAGTGATTCTATCTCTTTTTCAAATGGTAGTGTTCAATTAGAACGGTCATGTTATATATTTGAGCTATATATCTGAGAATGACGACTTTCGTTATGATCAACATGTTCATAAGGTCCAACACATTCATGTGATTGTTGTCGAACAACAAAGTGTGATTATTTTAACTATAAAGTAACAATGTGATCAAAAACATAAACATGGCAACTAAAAAGTAACACTTTGAACAAAAAAGTAAATTTATCATATAGAACATAACTTATTGAATTGCAAAGTAACTCAACAATTCAAAAGGTAAATATGTAAATTACAATATAACTACCAAATGTATTTGTTAAGATTGGGTCTACAAATGTAATAAATAGTTACATAAAGTAACAATAAGTTGTTCTTGATAAAAATGTAACTATGTGAAGATAATATTACACAATTATTGTGTTGCGGCTGCTAAATAACTAAATGTCATATTTCTAGTTATAAAGTAAATCTTTCAATATTTAAATAACTATATGAACTAAAATGTTAAACGAAGAGCTCAAATGTAACAGGTGCACTCATAACGTATCATATTGACACAAAGAGTAACTATATGGTACTAAAAGTAACCTTTTGACATAAAAGTAAGTTTATGGCTGAAATGTTGTAGAATTAACCTAATCTTGAGTAAGGACTAGTTTGTAGCAAGAAGGATTTCTCAAATCGGATACTAAATAATGGATATAAAAAAATTCACAAATGTGATATGCACCAAAAAATGGAAGAACATGTCACATGCCCACCAAACTTTGAAGAATCTTTAACATATATTAGAATTTGATACATTGGTAGCTTCATAGAAAAGAGTAATAATAAAACTGAAGTGTAAACAAATGTGAATTACAACTGTCACAAACTACATCTCATCGGTTACATTTACATCAACTTTTAACAAGACTCACACACTAAAAAATTGGATAACTACACTAAAACAACTCAACAATCAACTCCAACAGTAGAAGTAGTAGTAGATCCACATCAGGAATCCAACATCAGAAGAAACATTAGCAGTAAGAATACAGTGGAGCAAAGACATCATTACAGATCATCCAATACAAGTAACATATCAATCAGGAACACCACAATCCAGAAAAGTATCTTTGTGAATAGAAGAGTAAGCATGAGAACAGGAAAATAACTATGTGAACTAAAAAGTAATTGTGTATACTAGAAAGTAATTATTGGACATATAAAGAAAATATGGGTCGAAAAAATAACAAAAGATTCTAGAATGTAACTATAAAGAAACACTTATAGATGAACCACTACAAAAATGCCAATCACAACCTTTCAAGAAAGAACATGCTCAATTCTGCACATAAACAAAATAAAAAGAAAGTTAAGACAAGAACTATGTAGATTTTCAAAATATATCTTCTTAGTAGGTAACACATACACCTATTTCATTGAAGGATAGTTTTTGCTATCATGATTGACAATGTATTGCAAGCAATTTTTAAACTATCTCATTTTCGACTGAGAAATTTCAACTCCAGATTTATAACATACATTAGTCACTCTAGGTCTTCCTTTAATTTTGGAAATACTAGGAATGTTGACCTTAACAACAACAAAAGAAGTTGTATTAGAGCTAGTTACACCAACATCAAATACATCTAATTCTAACAACACCTTCTCCAAAGCAATGAGCCTATCATGACAAATATCTATAGTGTTGTTCCTACACGCTATGTTCACAACTGAATTGCAAGAAGAAACTAGCTAAAGTATAATTCTAGTGGATGAATGCATAACAGATACTTTGCTGAAAAACAAAGGGTGATCTCTTTATCCATTGATCCATCTCATATATATATATATATATATATATATACATATATATATATATAAACATGAGAACAACTAGAACCACCAACACGATAGACCTCAAACACACCTTCATTATAAGTATCCTTCACATTATTCACCATACTTTGATGAACTTCATATTCGAAGATCTTAAAAATAGACTGGGTGAATATACCTCTAATTTTCTCCTCCAAAAGCCACAATGAAGCCAAAGGCAGATTGTTGTACTCGTCGTCAAAGTCCTTGAAATTTTCTATCTCCCGCACATGAGAATAAGCAATCTCTAAGCTACAAACAAGTTCAAAGAGTGTTTTTTTGTTGTTGGCATGGCTTCTAGTGAATGCATTAAGGCTCTCACTTCTTTGGGTTGTCCTCATGCCAACAAAGAAAGAATCCTTCATAAAACATAGCACCCATTGCCACCACATGGAATACACATCACAAAATCAACTAATCAACAATAAGTCGTTCTCTTCAACTACATAACTCCACCTTTGTTCAAAAATTGTATGTATCATCTACATTCCAGACACATCCATTTAAAGAACTAATGATCTGATCCTTGTTAGGTATTCCACCAAGTTTAGAGGGGAGTTTTTGTAGACTATATCAAGTGCAAAAATGATGATTATATGATGGAAAAAGGTAATAATCACAACATTCATTGTTGGGTCTTGATAACTTATGATGGAAACTGTCTCTTTGGAAAAAAACAATAAATTTTGATTGAAAATCCATAGAAATGACTCATACTTCTTGTCCAACAACAAGGATGAAGAAAATAACATTATTTTGTGATGGTGATCAACACCACCAAACATTCCAAAAATCATTGAATACTTATTGGTAAGATAAGTGGTATCAAATAAAATGGCATCACCAAAGAGTGCACAACCATCAACAGAAACTGAATCAGACAAAAAAATGTGTCAAGAAACCATCATAATATTTTTTATACATATAAAAGAAGTCAAAATCCAAGACTTTGAATCTTTCCAAATGATCTAACACCATATCCACATCATACTTAGATGACTCATTTCTCATGCTACTGAGGTGTCCATGAGCTTGTCTACTTGTAAATGTCAACTTTTCATAACCACCAGACTCATTTTCTATGAATGCAAGTTGTTTGGATACATGAATGTTTTCTTGGCTCATCGAAGAAAACATCTCTTTTTGAGTTTGGTCAAGAGAGTGTCATTGACAAGATCATGATTGTGTTCATCAACAAAAGAAGTAACAACCCATATACATGAGGACTTGTCTAGTGTAAATCACATCATGGGTTTGCACCCACACCTTTTCACCGTAATGCTTATGCTTCTTGGACATCTTCTCATGTAGATCGCCAACTTCATCACAAATAGGGCTCAAAAGACCTTTTCGTCTCTTAGAATGACTAATATTACCTTTCTTATCACAAACCAAATCTTTAACAAGCAAAATCTTGGTACCTCATTCATAATGATTCTCACCTTTCCTAACATTAAACACAATCATACCAGTAATCTAGAATGAGTGGGAAAATCATAAAATTTGAATTCCGGTGAAGTTATGCTCAATTAGGGACTCATCATACATGTATATTAGCAACTCATAAGAGTTCTTAAAAAGTAATTAATCCATGAGGAAATGTTCTTTTCTCAAGGCCCTTGAGTTTATGCACAAACTCCCTTAGAGTTTCCATATACATTAGTATATATATATATATATATATATATATATATATATATATATATATATATATATATATATATATATAAACACATAGCTGCATCTTGTACGGCAACTGTGTTAGTGACTGTGCAGTGACACTTCTTTCTTCCATCAGTATGGTGTGTCGGTGCTACTTTGTGGACAGATATGGAGTTCTGTCTCTCTTTGGGTTCCTACAGTTCTGGTCTCCCCCCTCCTTTCTTTTATTGTTTTGTCTTTCTTGTATTGTCAGTAGTTTTCAGGTTATCATTCCCCCTCTCCTTTTATTTCCTTTTTGTTTTTTGTTGTCTGGGGCTTGGTAGGTGTGCCCTCGGTTTCCCTATAGGATTTTTGGGGCAGGGGATAATCAGGGGTCTTGGGTTTGAAGGTCGTTGCTTCCATTCCTTTCTCAGTTTTGATCGAGTTGGGATCCTTGGTAAGTGGTGATGGGGTTCCGCTGTGCTTTACCCTCCATTCCTGTCTTTCCTTCATCTTTTTCTGCACCTTTGCTTGTCCTGTGTAGGGATCCGTTGTGGTTGTTCTATCGGTGACTTAGTGAGGTTTGTTATCTTTTCTTTCATGTCAGTTTTCTTTGGTTTTCTTTTAAGTTTTAGGTGTCTTTGTTGTTTGGTGTCCCCCTTTATGTTAGGTTCATCTTTGTTTCTTTGTTATATGGCAGCGAGTGCGAAGGTGATCCCTTCTTTTATCACTAGTTTGGAACTTATACTCTGTCACATATTTAAGCTCAGGTAGAAGGAATCTCTCATTGAAGGTTGTTATTATCAGCGGAATGGAAGATAGATCTACACATCATTGTACTTATCATGTTCCGATATGGGTTTCTATATTTGTTATATATTCTTCTCCTCTATGTGGTCAGTGGGTGTATCTTTCTTCACATGTAGATGTCGTATTGATCCTCCATAATGAAATAGTATTCTTACTTTCAAAAAAAAGTTTATCTCTTCCCAGTGGGTTTGTAACAGAGTTAGAGAACCGCTATTATGTACATATCATTAATAGAAGCATAATTTATGTATCATTTTTGGAGAAGAACAATTTTGAATTTATAACAAAGACTGATCGAATTTGTATTTCAAGATATTATATACTCTGTAGCAATTCCCCAATGTCTTATGGTCTATAATTTATTGGAATACTAAAAGATTAAAATTCAATGAGAACTGCACCCTTCACATGTGGTAGTGAGAGGAAAATTGACTTATTTGGACTCATACATAATGGTGTATGTCTACCTTTTAGCGCTAGTCACAGAGGAGGATGTCAATACTCATCACCTTTCTTGATAACTTCATTAGATATGAATATGTGTGCTCACGAAACACAAATTAGAATCTCCTAGGAAATTCAAGTAACTCAAGAATGAATAAAAAAATAAACTTTCCTAGAATATCTAAACACTATGAGAAGATTGTGGTGAAAAACATTCAAGCCAAGGGTCTAAGGCCCTTATAAGAGACTAGGTGTCCTATTACAATTATCTCCATCTAGAAAACCACAACATAATAGTGCACATATTGAAGGAATTGCATGTAGTTGGAAATGGTATGATCAATGTTGATTTTATCCAATCTTCTAGCATCCTTATGGGGACATTCTCTTTAAACCGCCATATTTATACTTAGCCAAGTACATTCCAAATCCATTTATATGAAAACATATGACATATGAAATGAGAAGTGTCTCGGTGTGTCTTTTATGAGAGATAGGAAATCTGAAGCTTATGTCAATTAATAGTTTTGTGAAAACCTTGGAACCAAATCTGATAAATCTTGTTAAGTTGGATAAGGAAATTAAGGTTTTTTACTTCTATAATTCATCTGATAATAAAGTGTTTGTTGATAAATTGACTTATTCCTTGATTTTGAATTTATTTCATAAAGGAACCAGTGGGATGGAAATCGATCTTCAATAAGTCCAGAACCAACAAAATAACATTGAGTCAATGGAGGTTGATGAGAAACAAAGTGAATCACAATCTATTGTGGTATCTCAAAGTCCTCATGTAGCACAAGAACCTCAAAGGTACAGTTGGATACATCTGGAGCCATATAGATTTGGATTTGTCATGAATCGATAAAGCAATTTGATGGTCATAGACAATGAACCAATTGTTAAGAAATATGTGCACAAAGTAAAGTAGCAGAAACAAAAAATTAATCTATTTGTACCCCCATAAGAGCATGATCGATCAACTACTATGAAATAGGAAGGATGGTTTAACGAGTTTATACTTAGTCCTCAAGCAAGTTTAGTGACTACAAATCATTGCAGTGCACCTATCTTCTAGTTTCTCTTGGACGATGTTTGTGCAGCTCCTGGTCCTCAACATGGGAAACATATAAAATAGCTCTTGCACTGGCTCCAATGGTCTCACCACAGACTATAAACTACCGTTTCCCTCCTAGAAAATTCCAAAGGACTCCTGCCTCTAGAGTAGTCTAGACGGACCAACTAGAACTCCTTTTGTTCTTGTAGAATGGACAAGAAGGAGTTGTCTCTCCCATTGGTGTACTAGTCACCAACTTAAGTCCTCTTCTAGATGAGTTCCTTTGTGTGTGACCCTATAGATCCCATATCTCGTTGGTAGTGAATCTCCATAAATAATTTATGACATCACAAGTAGAGTGTAGTGTCTAGTCACACATCATTGCTACCCAAGTTAAATGGAGAGTTGGAGAACAACTTTAACCTACAATCTATGTAAGGTGTTGTAGTGATTGTATAATTCATTTGTCTTTTATATCTTGAATGAACTTGAGACATGGAATCTTCATCCTCTCAATGTTCAATCCATGTTCCTTGAACCAAGAGTAGATTGTCTGAGATAATGTGACTTCAATATCATATATTGATTAACATGTCCATGCGCATGTGTTTCTCAGTCTTGCTTATCAAGTGGCCAGGATATAAAACTCCAGTAGGAGGGACAAATGCCACCTATGTCACTCACAGTCACTCCCGTGTCTCAAATCTACCAAATTATCACCATTATAGAAACCCATATTTTAGGATTGTGTTTGATGATCTAAGAACCACAATCACCACATTCATTATGAGAGATGACCATAATCATCAATGATGGTTTTTGTATGCCATTCTCAAGGTGGTTCTGTCCGATACACTATTCCATAACATGTATCTGTGTGCTTGATTTGCCATATCATGACTAATGAGATTTTGTCATCAACCAACTCACACTCTAGTCCTTTGTGTTACTGGTGTCTATCTACCTACCACAGTAACAACTGACTAGGGACGTAACAAGAATGTATATACTCTTAGCTTTCATATGATATCATTGTAAAAACTCTTAGCTTTCATATGATCTCATTCTTCAAGTCATGTACTTGAAGACATATGTCATTGAGTATTGTCATTTTTTAGACATTCATAATGTTTCCTCATTATCTCATAACTAAGTAAAATAGAATGAATAGGAAGCTTGGCTTTATTTGTATTAATCAAGTCCTTTATGGTATGTACCTTGTCAATCATCACATAATTGGCTCTTTGGGCACACCTTACCAACACCAACAACCTACAAAGAGGTTATTGAAGCATCAAACTGTCATGTCTTAAGTCCATGAGATGAAAGATAACTTCCATGTATGTCAACCAAGAATCGAGTTTGTTGATTTCTCATGAAGGGGTAAAACTTATAACATGCAAATGGGTCTTCAAGAAAAAGACTTTCACGGATGCTAATGTAGAAACCTATAAAGGATGATTGGTTGCAAAAGGATTCAGACTAGTTCAAGGTGTTTACATGGTCAAATCCATCAAAATCATGCTATTGCTTGTTGCATATCGTAACTATGAGTTTTGGGAAATGGATACTAAAACATCTTTCCTTAATAAGAATTTTCTTGAGAATGTTTATATTACACAATATGAAGGTTTTACTACTTCAAATGGAACCAATAGAGTATATAGCTACAAAGGACAACCTATAGATTGAAGTAATCATCAAGAAGTTGGAATATTTGTTTTTATGAGATAATTAAAGAGTTTGGATTTATCCAAAATGAAGATGAACCATGTGTGTACAAGAAGGTTAGTGCGAGAACAATTTTTTTTCATATTAGATTTGGATGACATATTATTGATGGGAAATGACATACCTACTCTACAATTGCATAAGATTAGGTGAGAAATACCTTATCCATGAAGGAATCTAGATAATCATCCTATATTTTAGGAATATAGATCTATCAATATAAACCTATAAGGATACTTGGCTATGATAGAGTTCATACATTGACGAGGTGTTGGAAAGGTTCAACATGCATGATTCTAAGAGAGGAAACTTACCCATTTATTGTAGAATAAGTCTGTGTAAATCCCAATGTCTCATCTCTATGAAAGATCATGCCTAAATTAGTAAGATTCAATATGTGTCTAAAATTGGATCTATCATATAAGGAATGTTAAGTACAAGCCCAAATGTCTCAAATGCTTTGATCATGAAAAGTAGGCACCAGTCAAATCCCCATGGTGTCAACCATTCTCAGCACTAACATATCTCAAAATTACCCTATTAATTCCCATTGGTACTGTAGAGGCTTTTTTTAACTATTACCAACTAAAAGTTACTAACATAAATCAAGATGTGATACCAATTTAATGACCCGATGTTGTTTACCCTATTTCAGGTGGACTATGAAGGTAGGGTCATTATCCATTATTTTCCAGGTTCTTGATTTAAATATATGACAATACCAATTACTAATTTCATGATAAGGTATATGCTTATATAAGAGAATATAAATCATCTCATAGGGAGTTAATATTCTTAAAGCTAGGAATAATAATAGAGTTTAAGATATAAAATTCAAACAATCTAATTCACCTTGTTTTCTCCTCAAGAATTATTCTTTTTATTTCTTACAAGGTGATTCATGGCTTCAAGTAAGCATTATATGCTAAAATATCAACAAATAAAACACAGTTAGTGTTGGTTGTATGCCCTAAGAACTCTCATGTGATTATTTTAATAGGGATACATTGTATTTGATATGATTATTTATAAAGGAGATTTGAATTATTGTATTTGTTTCAATATTGAGATAATGAACAGGTGTAATAGTTCCCTAAGATTTTATTGATTTAATGACATATGGTTTGGGTTGAGGTCTTGAACATGAGATCATATGTATACTTAAGAGTATTCATTTTTGTTATGTCCCTAGTTAGTAAGTATTGTGGAAACTATAGGAAAATAATAATATATAAGACTAATGTGTATGTTGAGTGATGAATATATCTCTTTAGTCATGAGATTGGATATGAACTCAGATACAAGGGTACTTTTTAGAGAAATAATGGTACATGATAGACTTATTTTAAGAATGACACATGGAATCCATGTCATGGCAAGACAAATATATATTTTAATATGACAATGGTGACTGTGGTCCATAGACCTGAAATCACTATAGTAATCATATGTTTTTCTATGTACTTTAACACTGGCCTAACACGACTCTGAATAAGCATTTTCATACATGTGGTGATTGGGTGTAGTGTGACACTTGTAGACTATTGTGAATATTATAGATGGAATTTTTCCCTCCATTGGAGTGAAGTCTTGCACACTTGATCAGTGAGACTATGAAATGTGTTGTCATGTTGATGTTAGCCAATATATAATATTGATCTCATACAATCTCATTTTTTTCTCAACTCAAGAAGCATAGATTGAATTTTAAGAGAATGACAACTCCATGCATCAGTTTCAATATATATATATATATATATATATATATATATATATATATATATATATATATATGTGTGTGTGTGTGTGTGTGTGTGTGTGTGTGTGTGTGCGTGTGTGTTTGTGACAACATTATTATAAGATCATCATAACATTGGTCATGTGACAAGTTGAAGTTGTGTTCAATGATGAATGCATATTCATCTTAGTTTTAGTCCCCATTTTTGGCCATGTTTTGCACTGAAAGCTCTCATATACCCCTTGAATCTTCTCATACACAATTTTCCTTAGTTTTAGATGATTATTTATAGTTTTGGTTAAATCCATTCGTCTCCATTGTAGGATTAAGCATCGTACTATGTGCACCAGTGTAGGAGACAATGCAAGAAACTTTTGATAATTTGGACCCTATTTCCGACGGCCAGTTCCTTTATCAAAAAGCATTCTCATTAGTGAGAGGATTCATTGATGTAGGCCCACTGACCCATAGCAATACCCCCCCAGGGGTGGGTTTATTCCAAAAGGAATGTGACCGCAACATAAGGAGACCACGACCTTAGAATAGTAATGTAAAAAGGGCTGCGACAACGGTCAAGATGTAGCATAGACATGATCGGACCCACCTCAGAATAGTAGGGCCTAGGCCAAGGTTTCATAACCACAACACCCAACGTGATCGATATAGCTACCTCGACCACAAATCTTTCCTGCAATCATTGCACACCACCTCAACTGCAGCAAAGACCTCGACCGCGGCAAAGACCTCGAACATGGAAAATACCTCGGCATAGTCGGGCACACACCTGGCACCGTCGTGTCGAGGAGTACCTCGACCATTACTAAAGGCTGCGATTGCGGTAACTAATTTGGTACTCCCCAGATCTACAAATATAAATAGGTGACCCCCTCCTTCATTTGAGGCATCGCTTATGCTCCATCCATGCCGACAAGATTCCGCTCTGTACCCAACCAAGTAAGACGATTTCTGCCGCCAAAGACTACCTCCATGGTGTCCTTGCTACTCTGTCATCTTCTCTCCATCAAGATCTATCTCTTAGCCATGAAAGTGGAGGGATTTCAGATCTGTAGCACCTTCATTCATCAGCCATCTACCTCTTAATCTCCTATGAGCAAAAGCATGAGAAAAAAAGGAAGAAGGAGAGAGAAGATCATCCTCATTCGTCTTGGTGTTTGTCCCATCCTCATCCAGATCTGCCCTACCATCGTATAGAAGACTATTTCTTCACTGAGCCACAAACAACTTCTTCACCATGACCGTGGAAGAATCTTCCCTCTCTTGTTCTTTTTATTTCTATCATGAGGAGCGAGTAGTCCATTTTTCTGGAGTGAGGGGACTAGCCCCACTGCCCATGCTTACATGTCAATTTTATAACATTCATGGCATGTATATAACTTTCCATTTCATAGTTAATCGTTTAATGCATGCTTTGTGGAATGATCACCTGCCTTGCGTGATCTATTATATTCCTTTATTGCGAGAACTTCAATACTTAGGATTTGAAAATCAATAAACATGGTTGATGCCTAGATCAGAACTTCCAAAGGGATGTCTCCGGAGTAGTAAGTGTGTGACCTGTAGGTAACGAGACATCGAGCCCATGGAGATGCTTACGCAAACTCTATTTCCTAACGAATGGTTTGCTACTTCATTTGGATAGTTGTATCTTACATGGATGTGTTTTGGATGTGTTTGCATGTGTAGTGGTGGTGAAACCTGATTCCACCCCAGTGATTCTCATCATTAATTTAAACTGAATTTTAATCCCACTCTTTTAATTTCCTTGCAATTAGTATAACTAAACTCAAATCAACTCTTGTTCTAAATATTAGTCTTAGTTGAACCAAATTCGACTAGCAAGATTCTTAAGAAAGTTGTCCCTTGGGATTCGATCTTTAACAATATTTTGGTAAGACCCGTCCGCTTGTGGGTGGTACTATTGCATAAGGTTTTAGTAAAAACATAGGGATTTTAGCCCTAAGTGAGTTTATTAGTGTAGTAAAACCCACGTCATTCAACATATTCCAATTACTTGGATAGAAATGATGTGTTTCTAGATACCAAATTTTTCTTGTGAGGTTGTGAACATAAATACCATAATATGGAACCTAAGGGGTCACACACATAGGGATGCATAAGGGAATTGAAGTTTTCCATCAAATATACGATTACAATGGTCATGAATCATGTATAAACAGATTTTCTATCCAAACATTCGATTGGGAAAGCCAATCATTTTTCTATATGGTTTGAATAAATAGATCGATTGGTCATCAATCGATCAACTAGTCACTACTTTTAGAACTAGATAATCAGTCAACTAGGTATCGTAGTCGTTTGGCTGGGTATCCTAGTCGTCCAATTTGACTAAAGTCAAGAACAACAAGGAATATGTGGTTTGTTTGATTTAGAATCAAATTAGTTAATCACATTGGACCTAGAGTACCGAGTTGGTCGATTAGATGACAAGTCCCAATTTGTCACTTGGATTTCAAATAGTATTCTAGGTTTAATTTGATGTTGAGTTGAAAATAGGAATGGGATTGGATTTTTTAGATATTCAATCTCATGAATATTTTATATACAGGGGTTAATGTCCAAGGGGTGACTCACAACATTATGAGAAAATTTGTCTAAGAGTCCTACCTCTAGGAGATAGAAAAACTCACCCTGAGGATAGCCTACAATAGGAGGAGGAGAATGAGTGATGCTAGCACGTCAAAAAATATTAGTTCTTCTTCCTCTTGGTGATCAATATGGTGCACTAAGAGTTAGGCATTCATGTGTATGACGTAGAGGATGAGGCCCTTGGGTGGAGGCTTGAGAACATGCAATTCTTGAAGAAGAATACAAAGTCTTGTTGCAACGACAAGGAGGAAACAACAACAACCATTTTGGATCAAGGTTTGGACGTTTACACTAACATAATATGTGTCTATTTGTTGGACAACTAGTGTGCACTAACGTTTATCCAATATCCCTTCTATGCCTTTTATATCGATGTTTTATGACTATGTTTGATCTATTGGTTGAATTTTTTTGAGGGAAATTTTTGTGTTTCTATTGCACCCCTATCCCAACAAAATTGTCTAACTAGTACATTTCTAAGTATGTTGGTACAACCAAAAACGTTTGTGCATGTAATTTGTTATAATGTACATGGAAAATAAGAATCAAATATATGCAATTTAACAAAGTTCACATTTTTTATCATATGTCAACCCATAATCAACATCATATCACATGGTGAACGAATAGTTGTCCCAACATTATATTCCAAATTGTATGTCAAATAAGAATCAAATATTTTCAATATAAAAAATTTCACACTTTTTATCATATGTTTGTTGGGAAATCTGGGCGACACATAGGGAAGAGGAAACAAAAATTTAATGCCCAATTCCCTAACTAGTAGATCACGTCAACAATAATGTATCAAGGAAAGAAGGTAACAAGAGTTATACCTGGTCCTGGAGCAAGTCCAATGACAACTCTTGTTGTAGTAGTGCATGCCTTTCTTCAAGTTGCACCTGGACAACGTTAGCAATAGCCTCCTGGTTGATCACCATGGATAGCGGTTGATTGTGTCCTACTAGCGGTAGGCAACAACCTCCTCACCTCTATAGTTTTCCACATGGCCACCTAGAACTCCAAGTTACACTACCAAAGCAAATGAGAAGGAGTTGTCCCTTCACACATCAATGTACTAGCACTGACTTGCTCTCCCACAATTATCTCTCCCTTGGTATCCCTCTCTATTATGCATAGGACTTGATCAGTCTCTTTTTTGGTTATCACAACCAAAGAGGAAAACAATTGTTAGAGCTTATTGTTGTATCTAGGAGCCCCTAGTACCCCGCTATTTATAGGAGGACCAGGGATAGAGTTTCCAATCAATCTAAGAGTCAAAGAAACAAGGTTCACAAATTTTTTAGAAACTATGAATGGTGAACCATTCAGTTCATTGTCCAACCAGTCAATTTAGAGGTGAACTGATCAATTTATCTCTTGAACCGGACGATTCATTAGTTGAATCGATCGGTTCATGTGATATCCCTAATTTTAGGGTTCTGATAGCCAATATAGTATTTGAGGATTGTAGATATTATGCCAATAGTTAATATTAAATTGAGGAAATAGGTATTCAATTTATGAGTAATTTCACATAAAAGTATGATTCTAGATATCTTTGATGATGGCAACAGAATGAGTTCAATCATGATGAATGATTTTTATTGACTCGCACTTATGAGACCAAAAGGTCAATTTACTGGTCACAGGAAACTTAAGTGGTCAATTGGTGAGCCATGAGGCATGATAGTATCATAACAAGTGTTTTTGGACTTGTGGGATAAATATTTGATGATTAACTGAAATGAACTTAAAGTTTATACATTTATTTATAAGATTGTTTTGAATAATTAAATTACATGACCAAGTCATGGATATGGAGTCTCAAACATTGGTATAAGCTCTCTCGAATGATTGTGAACCGTTGGCCAAAATATGATGATCAAATGATGCTCCTAGAATAAGTGTGGGCTCTGATCTCCAAACCATGACATAAACACGATTAAAACTTAGCGGAAGCGAATCGGTAATCAGCGGAAGACAAAAATCACGGGAAATTAAAACTTTTCGAGATAAGAACTTGTATCCATAAAAACTCCTTTCATAAAGAGAGGTAACTGTTTACATCTCAGGATAATTACTTCTTGAGTAATAATATACATCAAGATACAAAATCTCAAGATCACATAACACAAGACTCCAAGACCTGAGAGTACAGAGGACACATAGGACTGACTCTAACTACACCACATGGCAGGACGAATCTCCACCTGAGATTATTGCTGCCCCTGGTGCTGCTGCTGCTGAGACTGATCACCTGTAGGCTGGTTTCTTCGTCTCCGACGTCCACCTAAAAAGTTGAAGTCTACGGGGTGAGACAATTATACATAATTGTCCCAGCGAGAGTTATAACTCTTCGCCAGAAGCTTTATTATAACATCAAAGATTATTTTAAACAGTAAAGCCTTCAAAGCATTCTATAACAGTTGCAGATATAACAAGATCTCTACAAATTAGGAGATATGGAGAATATCAACATTATTGCAATGTAACATCAATCAACTAACTTGGAGTCATCTCTAACAAGTTATACTACATGGTTGATTATGTTTTACAAACAACATTATGCCCTGTGGAGATGAGGCTTACCACTCATACTCCAACTGATTGCTGAGAAGCCGCATCAGTATCATACATAGGTCATTAAGAGAGCCGGATTCTCATGACCTTCACCTTCCTCAGTCAGTAAGAGGATCACTTGTAGGACATCTCATGTCTCTACTACTATAGCTCACCAGGGTAAACTGGTCCTTCTCTATTCTAGAGTCACAGTGGCGTTCTGTACTCTCTTCGTCATCAGGAGGTTTCATATTTACCTACCACTGATACGGATATTTGTGCTATCTTCATCATCAGGAGGTTTCATGTTTACCTACCACTGATACGGTATGGAACTATAGTGAAGGATGGATGGATTACACATCTACATCACTTTCCTACACTAGGATGTAAGGTTCTACACATCCATGTACCCCACATACTCAAAAGTATGTGCTCCAGGAGTTCCCTAAGGAAAACCTGTTTCACCATCACTTAATTTCTGACAATGATGGATCTATGATCAGGGCTCTACATTATACTTGATTAGTTAGGTACATTCAGTATTCTTTAACAGCATACATTGTCCTTCAAACAATAACAATAGCATAGTAGCTATAAAAGAAGGATACTAAATGTAACAAGCCTAACTCATATCAATCATCATTTCTCATTATCCTCATCACAAGTCATCTCTAAGGCATGACCTTGATGGTATTCATGGCTCTCATAGCCCAGTACCAGCATAGGATGCCACTGGCAAGGCATCAGATTACATTACTTATTCATAAGGCTAACAACATGCCGTTAATGAATATAACATCAACATCCATACCTGGATATGATTACCTTCATATCAGAACATGCATGGTTAATACATCTGATAAAGGTAATACAACAATAAGGAATGTACTTCCTACTTTTGTCATAAGAGTTAAATCTTTACTTCTATTCAAATAGAGTTTATTGCTCAAAAGCATGCCATTACCCTTGAATTAGGGTTTACTATTCACATCAAGGTGAATTAAACTCATAACATCATCATGTATGAGTAACATCTTCATTGATGCTCTTGGATTAGTTAAAGGTTCATCATTTATCATAATTAGGGTTTCTATGATTTCACACAGGTGGATCATACCCTAATTATGCTCATTTCTGTGTATTGGAGGTGCTTTAGTTGAGTTTCTACTTAAAAAGGGTACTTTCTCTCTCTAGAAGTACTTTCTCTCTCTAGAAGTACTTTCTCTCTCATCATAAGGGTAGGTGATGTCAACATCACTCTAAAACATGTTGGGTTGAGTCATCATAGGCTAACATAGCCAAAAACATCATCATTATGTGATTAGAGTTACTTTCTCTCTCTAGGTTACTTTCTCTCTCTAGAGTACTCTCTCTTTCATCATACTAATGGTTGATGGTAACATTACACTAGATCAAGTTGGATAGAGTCATGATGACTAAAAACATCATTCTCATGTAATTAGGGTTTGAATTGAGCAAGGTATAACTTAATTGACCCTTCAGGGGTATTTTGGTAATTCACCCCATTGATCATCATCCTGGTCAAAAACCTTAGTCAAATAACCCCTTACTATCCTATATTATCATTAGTGTTTGATTTGGGCAACATTGAACCATCAAATGATTGAATGTGGTCAACCATGAGTCACATTGATTAATTCCAATCATTAATCATTAATTGAATTGAGATCGGTTGAAAGTGTTGACCGTTTGCCCACTTTGACCCTCCAAGTCCGTGAGCCCCTTTCTAGCTCCAAGACCGTGAGCCCCCTTAGGCTTCAAGACCGTGAGCCTCGTCATGGTCTTGAGACCGTGAGCCCCCTCATGGTCTTGAGACCGTGAGCCCCCTCATGGTCTTGAGACCGTGAGCCCCCTCATGGTCTTGAGACCGTGAGCCCCCTCATGGTCTTGAGACCGTGAGCCCCCTCATGGTCTTGAGACCGTTTGGATGAGTTCCAAATGGTCTTGAGACCGTTTGCCCATCCAATTTTTTTTTTTTGGATTCTAGTGGAAATTCATCAAGGTCTGACCCATTGAGTTGATGATCATGTCAATATTTAATTGCAATGTAATTTGATGTAAATGTACCTTCAATTGGTCAACTATCCTTGACCCCAGACCTCCAAACGGTCTTGGTTGATTGCCCTCACGGTCTTGAGACCGTTTGGTGACCCCCAAACGGTCTTGAGACCGTTTAGGTCAATCAACCCTAAAAACCCTAATTAGGTCACCATAATTTCAGTACTGATTTTATCTAGGGTTAGCCCTAGTATTCACCCTTCAACTCTTAGCCCGTTTGGAATTAGACCATCAAACTTGGTGAGTTGTTAATTAACATAATTTTGAACAGTAATCTCATGGGGTCAACGCTTAGTCAACGACATTTCACGGTCTTGAGACCGTTTGCCCAAAAAGGCAATTTCAGACCGTTTGAAAATCAGCAGTTAATTCATTTAAAGTTGTGACTTAAAAAGGTCATATCTCCCGATTCCTTTGGAGTTAGTCTCCCAAATTTTGAGGGTAATTAGCCTATATAATTAGGAACAGGTTTCTTATACGGTCCATGCTCGGACAACGGGGCCAAACGGTCTCGAGACCGTTTGCCCTGTCGCGGTCTCGAGACCGTTTGCTCACCTCGCGGTCTTGAGTCCGTGAGAGCAAACTGTTAGGACCGTTTAAGGAAAAGAAAAGCGGTGGGTTTTCCTTGGAAATCACGCCTTCATCTTCTAGCTCAAGAACAGTACAGATATTCCACGGGTTTGCTTGCAAAATAGCAGGGAAAAGTAGGGAAATACTAAGAACTATCATTAAAACGCATACAAAGATGCACATAGTAAAGCATGGGTTTAGAGTTATAAAACCCGCCTAAAGCTTTCTTCTTGAGCTCCAAGCTTTCAAGCTCCAAGCTCTAATGGCGTCCTTGAGTTCCCACAAGTTGGCCAAGGTGAAAACTCCAAGGAAGGATGAAAAGAGACGGCTAGAAAGATAGGGTTTTGAGAATTAGCCATGAAGCTGACCTTGAATTCGAATTCTAACCATGGAATTAGGCAAGAAGAGGGGTTTAAACCTACCTTGCACCCCTTGTTCGTCCTCCTTCGCTCCAAGGCAGTCCTTGGTTGTCTTTGGTGAAATGAAACAGTAAGGGAACGAAGGTTAAGTTCCCTTGCAACTAAGGGAAGGAGGGCTTATATACATGGGGTAGGATTTTCAACATTAGTTCATAAGTTTCCCTTAATTCCAACTAAGTCCTTCCTTTATTACTTGCTCGTCCCTTCCTCTTTATTCTAAGGGCAAACCTTATCTTAATGTTATAGAAAAGAAGGCAAGGAAGAACAATCTAATAATAAAGTTCATACTTAAAGGGATATTACACATATACCCTGATTATTCGATCACAAAGCCTATTTCTTAACTTGATAACTCAATTGAGGTGAATTCCTCATCATTTCTTCTCTAAATGATGGCAAGAGTCTAAAAAGATACTTTAGATGACATTCTTTACAAATTGCATCCCATCATTTGGGTAAATTGCATTTTACCCCAAATTAGGGTTTCAAGCCCTGGGATTGCTTCCAAGCTGCACCTTGGTGCTCTAGCTTGGGAAATCCCTCAAACTTTGCCAAAGAGATTCTCATGATGTCTCAACATCAGAGGAACATCTCATCATGTGCAAATTGCAAGCTAACCCTTTTAACTGGGTAAATTGCACATAGGTCCCTGTATATCAAAACAATGCTACAACTTTAAATAAAAAGGAGCAATTACTGAAATATACGTTTCTGAGAAACTTAATTACATGCTCAGAGTTAATCACAAGGATTTAATTACATATTTAGGCAAAACACCTAGGGTTGACTCATAACCCAGGTCAGGGATGTTACAAATTATCCACCCCTTACAAGGATTTCGTCCCCGAAATCGATAAAACATATTACGAGAAAAGGGCAGGATACTTCCTTCTCATCTCATCCTCTAACTCCCAAGTGGCTTCTTCAATACCACGATGATTCCAGAGGACTTTCACAAGACTTATATCTTTCTTCTTTAACTTTTTAATTCGTTTATCAAGGATTGACACTGGTCCCTCTTCATAGGATATGTCATCATTCAATTCTACTTCCACAGGTTGTAGAACTGACTCGGTGTCTGGGTGACATTTCTTCAACATAGAAAGGTGAAACACAGGATGTAACCTCTGTAATTCTGGGGGAAGCTCTAGTTTATATGCTACCTTTCCAATCCGTTCAATGATTGGATAAGGCCCCATATATCTAGGAGCTAACTTCCCCTTCCTTCCAAAACGAAGGACCCCTTTCCAAGGTGAGACCTTAAGATACACTTTGTCTCCAACCTGGAACTCTAAGGGTCTACGACGTTTGTCGGCATAAGATTTCTGCCTATCCTGAGCAGTCTTAATCTTATGTTGTATAACTTTAATCTTTTCCGTGGTTTGTTGCACCAGGTCAGGACCTAACAACTGGTGCTCACCAGTCTCAAACCAACACAAGGGTGATCTACAACGTCTACCATATAAGGCTTCATAAGGTGCCATATCAATACTATGTTGATAGCTATTGTTATAGGCAAACTCTATCAAGCTTAGGTGTAGATCCCAACTTCCGGTGAACTGGAGAACACATGCTCGCAACAGGTCTTCTAAGGTTTGTATGGTCCTTTCCGACTGTCCATCAGTCTGTGGATGAAAGGCCGTACTAAACCTCAGCTTAGTGCCTAAGGCACTGTGCAACTGTTCCCAAAAACGACTTGTAAACTGAGGGCCTCTGTCCGAAACTATTGTGACAGGAACTCCGTGCAAACGCACTATTTCTTGAACATACAACTCTGATAACCTTTCAGCAGAATAGGTTGTTTTGACAGGTAAGAAATGTGCTGTCTTAGTCAACCTATCAACAAGTACCCAAATGGAATCATGTCCTTTGCTTGTCCTGGGTAGGCCAACAACAAAGTCCATGGTCACATGGTCCCACTTCCACTGTGATATGGGTAAAGGTTGCATTGTCCCTGCAGGCTTCTGGTGTTCAGCTTTAACTTGCTGACACACAGGACACCTCAGAACAAACTCTACAACGTCCTTCTTCATCCCAGGCCACCAATACAGATCCTTCAAATTCTGATACATCTTGGTGCTCCCTGGATGCATAGCATACATGGAAGAATGGGCTTCTTCCAGGACTAACTTCCTTAAGTTGTCCACATCCGGCACTATCATTCTTTCATTATAACAAGCTACTTGATCTTTTGAGTCATGAAACCCATCTTGCTTCTCATTTCCATACTCAGATCTTATATGTTGAACTGCAGCATCATCTAGCTGTGCTTCTTTAATCTGCTCTCTTAGGGTAGGTTTAATATGCATCTCAGCTAACAAACCGGCTAGCAATGACACCTTCAACTGTACATTGTCTTGCCTTAAAGAGATAAGCATATCTCTTCTAGAGCATACTAAAGAGTTTAGTTGTGCTTTATTCATGGTTGATGTTGCTGATTTCCTACTCAAGGCATCTGCAACAACATTGGCCTTACCTGGATGGTAATCAATTGTACAGTCGTAGTCCTTGATTAACTCCATCCAGCGACGTTGCCTCATGTTGAGCTCATGCTGAGAGAAGATATACTTAAGGTTTTTGTGGTCTGTGAAAATCTGGAATGTCTCTCCGTAGAGATAATGTCTCCAGATCTTCAAAGCATGAACCACAGCTGCTAACTCCAGATCGTGTGTTGGATAATTCTCCTCGTGTTTCTTAAGCTGTCGGGAAGCAAAAGAAATCACTTGTTTATCCTGCATCAACACACATCCTAGTCCATTTTTGGAAGCATCACAAAAAACTACATATCCTTTTCCTTGTTCAGGTAGCACTAATACAGGTGCACTTGTCAACCTCTCCTTCAGCAACTGGAAAGATTGTTGACACTTATCACTCCAAGAAAAAGGAACATCTTTCCGGGTTAACTTGGTCAAAGGTAAAGCTATAGAACTAAAGTTCTTAATGAACCTTCGATAATAGCCAGCTAACCCCAAGAAACTTCGAATTTCCGTCGGTGTCTTTGGTTGTTCCCATTGTAGAACAGATTCTACCTTTGTAGGGTCAACACGAATTCCTGAGGCGGATATTACATGTCCAAGAAAAGATACCTCCGGCAGCCAGAACTCACACTTGCTAAACTTAGCATACAACTTATGTTCTCTTAGCAAGGTCAAAGCTTGGCGAAGATGCTGCTCATGCTGCTGAGCATCTTTACTATAAATCAGTATGTCATCTATGAAGACGACAACACACTGATCAAGGAAAGGTTGAAAAACTCTATTCATGAGTTCCATAAATGCAGCTGGCGCATTGGTTAGTCCAAACGACATAACCGTGAACTCATAGTGTCCATATCTTGTCCTAAAGGCAGACTTGGATATGTCACTATCCTTAATGCGGAGTTGGTGATATCCAGACCTCAAGTCTATCTTTGAAAAGACTGTTGCACCACGCAACTGGTCAAAGAGATCATCAATCCTCGGCAGAGGATACTTATTCTTTATTGTCACTTTATTGAGTTGTCTATAGTCGATGCACAACCGCATTGACCCGTCTTTCTTTTTAACAAACAAGACCGGAGCACCCCAAGGTGAAGTACTCGGTCGGATAAAACCTCTCTCAAGTAACTCTTGAAGCTGTTTCTTGAGATCTGCCATCTCGGCAGGAGCCATTCTATACGGAGTTTGAGCTATGGGTTTCGTATCTGGAATCAGATTGATTTCAAAGTCAATCTCCCGAGGTGGTGGTATACCAGGAAGTTCTTCAGGAAACACATCCTCGAATTCCCTGACTATGGGAACTTCAGCAGGGTTGGTCCTTTCCTTGGTAACATCTACCACATGGGCTAAGAATGCATAACATCCTTGCCTCAACAGCTTATCAGCAACCATGGCTGATACAAGACAGGTGGGCAGAATCTTTCTTTCACCTTGAAAGTTCCATGTGTTGCTTTCATCAGCAAACACAGCCAACTTGGACTCACAATCCAAGACAACTCTATACCTTTCTAAGGTATCCATCCCAAGGATTATATCAAATCCCTGCATATCAAGTGGTATAAGATCCACTTGAATGCGATGGTCAGAAAAGAAAAGGATGCAGGGAGAACATACCTCCTGCAAAACGGCAGACCCACTCAACGGAGTCTCTAACAACAAACTATCTGCTCTATGACTAACAGTCACATTACAGTTACGAATCACTTCACGAGTGATGAAAGAGTGCGTAGCACCCGGATCAATCAGAACAGATACATCACAGGATATAGACATATCAGAATATAAAAGTTTCATCTGACCTGCCACTACCCGTGGATTGACCACTGCCTCAGGTGGGTTCATAGCATAGAACCTCGCAGTCGCCTGGTGTTGAGGTGGTGCTGATGATCCAGCTTGAGACGCTTGTCCACGTCCTCGAGCTGCTCCTTGATGTTGTCTATTCTGAGATCCCTGTTGATTCTGTCTCGGAGGTTGTTGTGTCACACCGATAGGCCTAGAATGGCAATCCTTCATCAAGTGTCCCACCTTACCACAGTTGTAGCAACTCTTCTCCTGTTGCTGTGGTCTGGGTGGTCCAGTAACTGACACTGATGCAGAACTGTGTGTCCCTTGAAGTGGTTGACTCTGCCCTCTACCTCTGCTTGGTGTCCATTGAGTTTGAAAACTTGATCTGGGTGGTGGAGGGTTAGGTGCAGAGAACCTAGGTTTCTTGGAATCCCTAGATGAAGAACCCTGGAACTGTGGATATCTTTTATGGGTTTGTCTTTTCTCAACCACAGATCTCTCTATCCTTCGGACTGACTCAACGAAGGTAGAGAATCTCTCTCTGTTTTCTAAGGCAGACACAGGGGTTGACATATCAGAATTCAAACCCTTCTCGAATCTTCTGATTCTTTCCTCATCCGTAGCAGCCATGTGTGGACAGAACCGCAACAACTCCATAAACTTAGCTTCATACTCACTAATGTTCATCATACCCTGCCTTAGTTTCTCAAACTGAGAGATCTTCTCATCTAGGAAGGTCTTTGGAAAATATATATTGATGAATTCTCGACGAAACTCTTCCCATGAGAACTCTACTCCAGGTCTCTTCTGCTCTTCCATGTTCCACCAGTGACCAGCACTGCCTTTGAGAAGATAAACAGCATGTCTAACCTTCTCAGCTTCCGGAATCATAAGAATCCTGAAAGCCTTCTCCAACTCTGTCAACCATAAGTCAGCATCTGCAGGGTCGGCAGTTCCGAAGTACTCGGTAGCTCCGACACGACGAAGTCGTTCGAATGTCTTACCAATACCTTGTACTTCAGGCTGGACAGGTGCCCTAGGTGCAGGAATGGGCATCCTATCGGTTATATGTGTCATGGCAGTCATAAACTGCCCAAACATTGTCTGTACAGCTGGATCACTCATGTCAGCTGGGTCGAACTGGGGTGGCTCTCTTGGCGACTCAGGTGCAGGTTGTTCTATTCTCGGAACTCTTGCACCGCCTCGAGGTGCACTAGCACTACTCTCTGCCACGTGCTCATCACGATGTTCTGACATTCTTATGTATCTTCTTCTCCTAAGGAGCAGAAGATTCTATTAGATAAGGAAGGAGTACTAAAGGTAGACTCGACATCCTAAGTCCTATGCCTCTGTAGACTCAACTGAACCTAGAGCTCTGATACCACTAATTGTGGGCTCTGATCTCCAAACCATGACAAAAACACGATTAAAACTTAGCGGAAGCGAATCGGTAATCAGCGGAAGACAAAAATCACGGGAAATTAAAACTTTTCGAGATAAGAACTTGTATCCATAAAAACTCCTTTCATAAAGAGAGGTAACTGTTTACATCTCAGGATAATTACTTCTTGAGTAATTATATACATCAAGATACAAAATCTCAAGATCACATAACACAAGACTCCAAGACCTGAGAGTACATAGGACACATAGGACTGACTCTAACTACACCACATGGCAGGACGAATCTCCACCTGAGATTACTGCTGCCCCTGGTGCTGCTGCTGCTGAGACTGATCACCTATAGGCTGGTTTCTTCGTCTCCGACGTCCACCTAAAAAGTTGAAGTCTACGGGGTGAGACAATTATACATAATTGTCCCAGCGAGAGTTATAACTCTTCGCCAGAAGCTTTATTATAACATCAAAGATTATTTTAAACAGTAAAGCCTTCAAAGCATTCTATAACAGTTGCAGATATAACAAGATCTCTACAAATTAGGAGATATGGAGAATATCAACATTATTGCAATGTAACATCAATCAACTAACTTGGAGTCATCTCTAACAAGTTATACTACATGGTTGATTATGTTTTACAAACAACATTATGCCCTGTGGAGATGAGGCTTACCACTCATACTCCAACTGATTGCTGAGAAGCCGCATCAGTATCATACATAGGTCATTAAGAGAGCCGGATTCTCATGACCTTCACCTTCCTCAGTCAGTAAGAGGATCACTTGTAGGACATCTCATGTCTCTACTACTATAGCTCACCAGGGTAAACTGGTCCTTCTCTATTCTAGAGTCACAGTGGCGTTCTGTACTCTCTTCGTCATCAGGAGGTTTCATATTTACCTACCACTGATACGGATATCTGTGCTATCTTCGTCATCAGGAGGTTTCATGTTTACCTACCACTGATACGGTATGGAACTATAGTGAAGGATGGATGGATTACACATCTACATCACTTTCCTACACTAGGATGTAAGGTTCTACACATCCATGTACCCCACATACTCAAAAGTATGTGCTCCAGGAGTTCCCTAAGGAAAACCTGTTTCACCATCACTTAATTTCTGACAATGATGGATCTATGATCAGGGCTCTACATTATACTTGATTAGTTAGGTACATTCAGTATTCTTTAACAGCATACATTGTCCTTCAAACAATAACAATAGCATAGTAGCTATAAAAGAAGGATACTAAATGTAACAAGCCTAACTCATATCAATCATCATTTCTCATTATCCTCATCACAAGTCATCTCTAAGGCATGACCTTGATGGTATTCATGGCTCTCATAGCCCAGTACCAGCATAGGATGCCACTGGCAAGGCATCAGATTACATTACTTATTCATAAGGCTAACAACATGCCGTTAATGAATATAACATCAACATCCATACCTGGATATGATTACCTTCATATCAGAACATGCATGGTTAATACATCTGATAAAGGTAATACAACAATAAGGAATGTACTTCCTACTTTTGTCATAAGAGTTAAATCTTTACTTCTATTCAAATAGAGTTTATTGCTCAAAAGCATGCCATTACCCTTGAATTAGGGTTTACTATTCACATCAAGGTGAATTAAACTCATAACATCATCATGTATGAGTAACATCTTCATTGATGCTCTTGGATTAGTTAAAGGTTCATCATTTATCATAATTAGGGTTTCTATGATTTCACACAGGTGGATCATACCCTAATTATGCTCATTTCTGTGTATTGGAGGTGCTTTAGTTGAGTTTCTACTTAAAAAGGGTACTTTCTCTCTCTAGAAGTACTTTCTCTCTCTAGAAGTACTTTCTCTCTCATCATAAGGGTAGGTGATGTCAACATCACTCTAAAACATGTTGGGTTGAGTCATCATAGGCTAACATAGCCAAAAACATCATCATTATGTGATTAGAGTTACTTTCTCTCTCTAGGTTACTTTCTCTCTCTAGAGTACTCTCTCTTTCATCATACTAATGGTTGATGGTAACATTACACTAGATCAAGTTGGATAGAGTCATGATGACTAAAAACATCATTCTCATGTAATTAGGGTTTGAATTGAGCAAGGTATAACTTAATTGACCCTTCAGGGGTATTTTGGTAATTCACCCCATTGATCATCATCCTGGTCAAAAACCTTAGTCAAATAACCCCTTACTATCCTAGATTATCATTAGTGTTTGATTTGGGCAACATTGAACCATCAAATGATTGAATGTGGTCAACCATGAGTCACATTGATTAATTCCAATCATTAATCATTAATTGAATTGAGATCGGTTGAAAGTGTTGACCGTTTGCCCACTTTGACCCTCCAAGTCCGTGAGCCCCTTTCTAGCTCCAAGACCGTGAGCCCCCTTAGGCTTCAAGACCGTGAGCCTCATCATGGTCTTGAGACCATGAGCCCCCTCATGGTCTTGAGACCGTGAGCCCCCTCATGGTCTTGAGACCGTGAGCCCCCTCATGGTCTTGAGACCGTGAGCCCCCTCATGGTCTTGAGACCGTGAGCCCCCTCATGGTCTTGAGACCGTGAGCCCCCTCATGGTCTTGAGACCGTGAGCCCCCTCATGGTCTTGAGACCGTTTGGATGAGTTCCAAATGGTCTTGAGACCGTTTGCCCATCCAATTTTTTTTTTTTTGGATTCTAGTGGAAATTCATCAAGGTCTGACCCATTGAGTTGATGATCATGTCAATATTTAATTGCAATGTAATTTGATGTAAATGTACCTTCAATTGGTCAACTATCCTTGACCCCAGACCTCCAAACGGTCTTGGTTGATTGCCCTCACGGTCTTGAGACCGTTTGGTGACCCCCAAACGGTCTTGAGACCGTTTAGGTCAATCAACCCTAAAAACCCTAATTAGGTCACCATAATTTCAGTACTGATTTTATCTAGGGTTAGCCCTAGTATTCACCCTTCAACTCTTAGCCCGTTTGGAATTAGACCATCAAACTTGGTGAGTTGTTAATTAACATAATTTTGAACAGTATGCTCATGGGGTCAACGCTTAGTCAACGACCTTTCACGGTCTTGAGACCGTTTGCCCAAAAAGGCAATTTCAGACCGTTTGAAAATCAGCAGTTAATTCATTTAAAGTTGTGACTTAAAAAGGTCATATCTCCCGATTCCTTTGGAGTTAGTCTCCCAAATTTTGAGGGTAATTATCCTATATAATTAGGAACAGGTTTCTTATACGGTCCATGCTCGGACAACGGGGCCAAACGGTCTCGAGACCGTTTGCCCTGTCGCGGTCTCGAGACCGTTTGCTCACCTCGCGGTCTTGAGTCCGTGAGAGCAAACTGTTAGGACCGTTTAAGGAAAAGAAAAGCGGTGGGTTTTCCTTGGAAATCACGCCTTCATCTTCTAGCTCAAGAACAGTACAGATATTCCACGGGTTTGCTTGCAAAATAGCAGGGAAAAGTAGGGAAATACTAAGAACTATCATTAAAACGCATACAAAGATGCACATAGTAAAGCATGGGTTTAGAGTTATAAAACCCGCCTAAAGCTTTCTTCTTGAGCTCCAAGATTTCAAGCTCCAAGCTCTAATGGCGTCCTTGAGTTCCCACAAGTTGTCCAAGGTGAAAACTCCAAGGAAGGATGAAAAGAGACGGCTAGAAAGATAGGGTTTCGAGAATTAGCCATGAAGCTGACCTTGAATTCGAATTCTAACCATGGAATTAGGCAAGAAGAGGGGTTTAAACCTACCTTGCACCCCTTGTTCATCCTCCTTCGCTCCAAGGCAGTCCTTGGTCGTCTTTGGTGAAATGAAACAGTAAGGGAACGAAGGTTAAGTTCCCTTGCAACTAAGGGAAGGAGGGCTTATATACATGGGGTAGGATTTTCAACATTACTTCATAAGTTTCCCTTAATTCCAACTAAGTCCTTCCTTTATTACTTGCTCGTCCCTTCCTCTTTATTCTAAGGGCAAACCTTATCTTAATGTTATAGAAAAGAAGGCAAGGAAGAACAATCTAATAATAAAGTTCATACTTAAAGGGATATTACACATATACCCTGATTATTCGATCACAAAGCCTATTTCTTAACTTGATAACTCAATTGAGGTGAATTCCTCATCATTTCTTGTCTAAATGATGGCAAGAGTCTAAAAAGATACTTTAGATGACATTCTTTACAAATTGCATCCCATCATTTGGGTAAATTGCATTTTACCCCAAATTAGGGTTTCAAGCCCTGGGATTGCTTCCAAGCTGCACCTTGGTGCTCTAGCTTGGGAAATCCCTCAAACTTTGCCAAAGAGATTCTCATGATGTCTCAACATCAGAGGAGCATCTCATCATGTGCAAATTGCAAGCTAACCCTTTTAACTGGGTAAATTGCACATAGGTCCCTGTATATCAAAACAATGCTACAACTTTAAATAAAAAGGAGCAATTACTGAAATATACGTTTCTGAGAAACTTAATTACATGCTCAGAGTTAATCACAAGGATTTAATTACATATTTAGGCAAAACACCTAGGGTTGACTCATAACCCAGGTCAGGGATGTTACAATAAGTTATTCAAGTTTTATGATACTATATGATGAATGCATATTCATCATAATATTCAATTGCCATCTTGGTCTCTATTCGACTCAATACATCCGATTTCATCTCCTAAATATCAAAATATGCAAAATTTCTTAATAAGGTTCAATCATCAAGATTATTAACAGAGTCTATGTTGATTTTATGCAGGTCATAATGAGGTTCAACCATCAGAAGGCACCCACATCCAGTTAACCCTCATCCACCTTCAACATTATCAGCATCACCCTTTGCTTCATTCCACCTTTATCTCCATCAACCATCATCTGAATCAAACCCTAATAAGTGGGGCCCACCTTTATCAAACCTAGATCTTCCTTCACCCAAGATCCTCTCATCCTTGGTCTTGACCAAACAATCTTAACCAAACAGTCTTGACCAATCGTTCTTGACCCTAGCAGTCTTGGCCTTACAATTTTGACCCCTCGGTATTAGCCATTCATTGCCTTAACGGTTTCGAACCTTTCCATCTCAACCATCCAATCACAAATCAACACCTCTTCTTGGTTTGCCCTAGCCGTCTTGACCCTAGCAATCTCACCCATTCGATCCTAGTCATTCAGTCTTGGGACTCCATATGTCCATTCATTCTTGATCTCACAGACTTTCTCTATCCAACCATTTGGTTTCACCTCTCGTTTTCCCCTCATGGCCTTGGCCCTTTCCCCTCACGGTCTCAAGACCACGAGTTCCCTACCGCCTGAAACCACAACAACCTGTACTACAATCGACGGTGCCAGCAAGCTTCACCTACAACACCAACACAACCATATCCCCTCTGCTCTCTCTACTCTTCCCTCACACCTGCAACAAAGACAACCGGCAGTGCCGCCTACCTCCTCTATAGTCATGATCCACAACTTCCTCTGCCTCCATCTTCCTTCCTCTTCCCTCTGCCTAGACGTGCAACCATGTCGATCGCAGCCGCACCACCATCACCTGTCGCGGGATCCACCTGCCCCTCCATCATTCAACACGCCATCACCAGGCCACGTCCCGAGCAAACATCGGCCTACGACGCTCAGTTTCAAGACTGTTTAGCAGGCAAGGGCGCAAGACCGCTCAAGCCTCATCGGTCCTCAAGACCGTTAGGCAACTGATCGCGTGAGACCGTTCAGATGATCGAGACCGTGTGGAGGCCATAGCATACAAAACTGGTTGAACTCAAGACCGATCAGAGCAGACCGTGTAGGCTAGAGTGACCAAACTGATAAGTTGTAGATCGTGAAGTGAAGACTGGCTAAATATCAAAACCATTTGGATGACAACGAGACTGTAAAGGTTGCTCAGTTTACAAGACCATTAGGGTATCAAGACCGTTAGAGCAGAGAAGCCAAGACCATTTGGAGTAATATTAATACAAGACTGTTTGGTCATTAAACGATCTCCAAGACCGTTTGGACATGAATACTTATCAAGTCCAAACCGTTCAGAAGACGAAACGGTCTCTAAAACCATTTATGCAAAAATATAAAAATTGCAAATGGGCCCAAAGAGTGGAGACCCCAACCAGTGCCTATAAATAGGACCAGTAGGGTCCTAATTTGGGGCATCGGATCTGGGATGTCGCCAGGCTGCCCAAAACACAAGGTTCGATCCAGATACATCCACATCCATGCCATTGCTACTCCACCTACTGCTCCTTTGCTGCAAGCAAGAAGGTGAAGATGAGAAAAGAAGGAAGAGAAGAAGGGTTGCCCAGTTTGCCTTGGTGGTTCATCCTTCTCATCCAAATCTGCTCCAACACGATGTAGGAGACCACATCATCTTCACTGAGTTGCGACTACCTTCTGCATCATGCTCATGGTGGAATGTTCCCTCTCTCTTATTCTTCTTATATCTCAGATCATGAGTGAGTAGTTCCCTTTCACTGGGGTGTGGGGACTAGCCCCGCTGCCCATGCTTCCATGTCTTTTCATTTTAACAACCCAAGGCAATGTATATAACTTTTCATTCTGTTGTTAATTGTTGATGGTTGCTTGTAGATTGATCACCTGCTTACTTTTATCTTATTCTTTCCTATGTTGTGAGAACTTCAATATGTAGGATAGAATTTCGATTAACGTGGTTGACTCCCAAACTAGAAATAGAATGGGATTCCTTGAGATCGTAAGTGTATGATCCGTGAGGGGATGAGACATCTAACCCACAGTGACGCTTTTGTGTGCCTAAACATCCCTCAGGGAGGGCCATATCCTTAGTTGGATTTTTGTATCTTCAGAACTGTAAGTGCATGATCTGGATGGTGTCGAGACATCTGATGCCTAAGGTGATGCTTATGCGAACCTAAACATCCCTCTGGGTGGGTTCGTAACATTTCTATTAGGATAGTTAGATCTTGCCTGGATGTTTTGTATTTGGATGTGTTTGCATGTGTTGTGGTGGTGAATCCCGGGACCATCCCAGTGATTCCATATCATTAATCTAGATCAGCTTTAATTCTGCTCTTTACTTTCTTGCACTTAGTTTAATTAACTTCAAAATCAATCAATCTTTCTAAATATTAGTCTTGCTTGATCTACATTCAACTAACAACGATTCTTAAAAACGTTGTCTCTTGGGATTCGATCCTCAACTATACTGTGATCAGACCCATCTGTTTGCGGGTGGTATTATTGCATAAGTTTTGGTAAAAGCTTAGGGATTTCAACCCTGAGTGAATTTGTTAGTGCGATAATATTCCATGTCAACTTTTGGCATCATTGTCGGGGACAATGGAATCAGTTAGTCAAATATAGTTCTTCTAAGGCTAATTTAGGTTTTTACTTTTTCTTTTGATACAATCGGTCATTCACTTGAATTTCACTCTACTCCATCAATCTCACTTCAGATCTTTTCATCTCAGGAACCACCAAAGACTAGTGTATGCACTGTTTGAACAGTCATGAACTCTCTGCTAGCTTTGACCCTGAGATAGATAGAACTTTTCATCGTCAGAATAGAGAAAACCAAGAAAGAATGGCTCAAGAAGAGAAAATAGCCCGAAGAGTCGCTCAAGCCCTTTACCCACAAAGAGAAAGGCTCATGCAAGAAACCAGAGCTACGATTCAAGAAGAAATCCTAGCAGCACAAGCAGCAGTAAAAGAAGCATAACTGCAAAAGGATCTTAGGGAGTTCTCAATCCCTAAACTGCTGATCTTCATCACCCAATTCAACCTCCTCCCATCAATGCTCCCAACTATGAGATATGACCACATTGGATTACCTTTTCAAAACAACCCATTCTATGGTAAACTAGGAGAAGATAGTCAAGAACATCTTCTGAGGTTTATTGATCTATGTGCCATGACAAAGCAAAATGGAGTGTCTGACGATGCCATTAGACTCCATATCTTCAAGTATTCTCTTGCTGATAGAGCTATAATTTGGTACAACTCCTTGCAATGCGAACCCATCACCACTTGGGAACAACTTCAAAATGTTTTTCTAGAAAAATTCTATCCTCCTTCACTCACCTATGAAATTAGGGGTCGAAAAATAATGTTCACCCAGGTCCCTGGAGAATCCCTTACTGAAGAATGGGAAATATATAAAGATCTTATATGCAAGTGTCCACATCATGGAATTCCTAAGAATCAACTCATCGAGATCTTCTATAGGAGTGTGGGTGACAATATCAAGAGATTCTTAGATTCCTCATCTGGAGGTAAATTCATGCGTCAAAGTTATGATAGCACATGGAAGGTTGTCACCCTTGGAGCTGAAAATCAAGCAAATTGGGGTAGATCTGTAGGTAAGAATATATTGAAGGTAGCTATGGCTGAAGTTATTCTAGAATACAAGTCTATCGCTAAAACCCTAAAACTCCTAGTTGCCAAGCAGGACCATATCGAATCGTCCCTTGCTACATTTGGAACAGGACGTCCACCCCCTCAACAACATGAGCAGATCAAGTCGGATTCATTGTTCTGTGAAGCATGTAAAGGTACTGATCATTCCACTTTAGCATGAAATCTTCTCTACGATGTTGTTCTTAGCAACACATGTGGCCAAGGAGAAAATAGTCAATTGGAAAATCTTAATGTTGTCAACACCATTCTTGGTCAAGGATACTACAATCTGAATCAAAATAGGAACCATCCTGGTTTTCAATATGGAAATCCTTCAGGAGCATAAAACTCACGACAACTTCGTCAAAATAATCAACAACGAGGGCCACCAAGATTCCAGTATAACCAACAACAAAATTTTGGAAATCTAGGAAATTTCAGAAGTAACTTTCAGAGCAGGAACTACAACAATTATCAAAACAACTCTCAAGTCCAGAATCCCAATGAAGTTCCTTATCAACAACAAGGGCAACAAGCCGGTCCCATATCTTTTGATGATAAGCTAACCGCCATTGAAAAGATGCTACAGTCACAACAGACTATGATAGCTAACCAGTAAGCTCATCAGAAGGCTATTGAATTTCAACTAGCTCAACTTGCAGCTAGCATGAAGCCACCTGCTGGAGCCTTTACTGGCCAACCAAAAAATAATCCTAAGCACCCTAAGCAACTGAAGGCCATCACCACCAGGTCTGGAAAAGACTATTTTGATCCTCCTGTCAAGACACCTATGGTTATTACAGACGAGGATGAACTGATGATTTTTTAAGACTCTAAAACACCTGAGTCTCAACCAAAAGGGCCAACAACTACTGATAAGACAGATGAGGAAAGTTCTAAAAAACCTACGGGTACCAAGAAAGAAATACTAGAGCCAGATGTGCCAGCATACAAACCGCGTCCATCTTTCCCTACTCATTTAAGGCAAACCGAGCTTGATACTCATTTCAATAAGTTCAAGGAAGCCATGAAAAAGCTTCATGTTGATATACCATTTCTAGATGCGCTGGCTGAGATACTATCCTAGACAAAGTACTTGAAGTTACTTCTCACTAGGAAATATATAACTGAAGAATATGAGACAGTCAAGTTAGTAACAACTACTTCAGACATCATCTAGAGTAAGATGCCCAAGAAATAGAAAGATCCAGGATCTTTTGGGATCTCCTGCCATATCGGTGATTTATCGTGTAAGAAAGGATTGTCCGATCTTGGTACTAGTATCTCCATCATGCCACTTAGCCTTTTCAAAAGGCTAGGGTTTGTTGAACTACTCCCGACTGATATGACAATACAACTTGCAGATAACACTGTGACTCTACCCTTAGGAATCATTGAGGATGTCCCTGTCAAGGTTGGAAAACATTCTTATGTCCCTTGTGACTTTGTCATCATGGACATAAAGGAAGATACTAGATACCCTCTCATCTTAGGACGTCCATTCCTCGCCACTGCAAGAGCTCTAATTGATGTCGAAGCGGGAAAATTGTTGTTAGATTAGGAAAAGAAACCCTAGAGTATAAAATTTTTAAAAGTATGAGAAGACCAAGTATGCAAGAAGAAGTCTACTTGATTGAGTTCATAGAGCAGATGAAACTACTTATGTAAGAATATTATGAACAAAACGATTCGTTAGAAGTGGCTCTAACAAACCCATCCGTTGATAACTCCATTGATGAACAAATAATGGATTGTGTTCTCCACCTCGATACGGCTGAAGAAGATCCTGAAGCTAGGATTGAGGAACTCAAAGCTATGGATGTCACTAAAGAACCATGTGAAAAACCACAAGCTCCTGAAATGAAACACCTACCTGAGGGATTGAAGTATGTGTTTCTAGATGACCTCAAAGTATGCCCAGTCATCATAAATTCTGATCTAACGGCAGAAAAAGAAGATAAACTCTTGATGGAATTAAAAGAAAGAAGAAAAGCCATAAGCTACAAGATGAGTGATCTCACTGGAGTCATTCAAGCACTATGCATGCACAAAATCCCCATGATGGAAGATCACAAGCCAAGTATTGACACTAAAGGAAGCTTAATCTGAATATGAAAGAAGTTGTCCGACTTGAAGTTATAAAGTTGCTCAAGATAGGAATTATCTATCTGATCTCCGATTCACCATGGGTAAGTCCTGTGCACATTGTCCGGAAGAAAGGTGGGACTACAATGATACAGAATGAAGACAATGAACTCATCCCCACATGAATAGTCATAGGGTGGAGGATGTGTATTGATTACAGGAAGTTGAACAAGTCGACTCGAAAGGATCATTTCCCAATTCCTTTTCTTGACCAAGTCCTAGAAAGGTTGACTCACCAAGAGTATTTTTGTTATCTCGACAGTTACTCTAGATTCTATCAAATACATATACATCCAGATGACCAAGAAAAACAACCTTTACTTGCCCATTTGGAACATATATGTTCAGAAGGATGGCATTTGGACTTTGTAATGCTCCTGCCACTTTCCAACGTTGTATGGCATCCATATTTGCTGGACTCACTGGAATCAATATGGAAATTTTCATGGATGATTTCTCTGTATATGGGGATTCATATGACTCATTCCTGAAGCACCTCTCCCTGGTCCTCAAACGATGTGAAGAAGCGCATCTAGTGCTAAATTGGGAGAAATGTCACTTTATGGTAAAAGAAGCCATTGTCCTTGGCCATAGGGTCAATAACTATGGAATTGAAGGGGACAAGGCAAAGATTGAAGTGATATCCAAACTCTCTATCCCAACCAATGTAAGAGAGGTTCGTGCATTCCTTGGTCATGCAGGCTTTTACAGAAGGTTTATCAAAGATTTCTCCAAGATAACCAACCCTATGACCAACTTGTTAGTACATGATGCTGATTTCCATTTTGATGAAGAATGCATCAAAAGTTTCAACAAACTGAAGCATGCTCTTACAACAACACCCATAATCTGAGCTCCAGATTGGCATCACCCATTTGAAATTATGTGTGATGCCAATGATTACACTCTGGGTTCCATTTTAGTCCAATGTACATAAAAGAAACATCAGGTCATTTACTATGCATTGAAGACCCTTGACGAAGCTCAGAGGAATTATGCAACTACTGAGAAGGAACTCCTTGCAGTAGTGTATGCCTTTGACAAGTTTGGATCCTATCTCATTGGTTCAAAAGTCATTGTCTACATAGATCATGTCGCTATCTGTTACCTCCTAGCAAAGAAAGATGCTAAACCCATGTTAATCAGATGGATTCTCCTCTTGCAAGAATTTGATTTGGAGATAAGAGATAAGAAGGGTACAGAGAATGTTGTGGCATACCAACTTAGTCATATCCACACTCTAGAAACTGAGAAGATTTTGATTAACAATTCTCTTCCGGATGACCATCTAATGAAAGTTTTAGAAGATACCCCTTGGTACTCGGACTATGTGAACTACCTCGCCGCTGATGTCATCCACCCTAAATGCACCATAAATGCACTAAAGAAATTCATACATGATGTGAAGCAATATCACTGGGAGGAGCCGTACCTCTTCAAGCTCTGTGCTGATGGTCTTTACAGACGTTGTATTGCTAAGGAAGAAGCCCAACTCATTTTAGAGCAATGTCACTTAGGCCCAGTTGGAGGCCATATGAGTTCTAAGAAAATTGCTATAAAATTTTTGCAATGTGGTTTCTTTTGGCCAACCATATCCAAAGATTCCTACAAATTTGTCTTATCATGTGACAAGTGTCAGAGAACGGGGAACATAACAAAGAGAGATGAGATGCCACTAAAGTTGTGGCAAGAAGTCGAGATATTTGATGTTTGGGGTGTGGACGACATGGGTCCATTCCCATCTTCTCATGGATTTTCCTACATCCTAGTGGTGGTGGATTATGTCTCAAAATGGTTAGAAGCCATACCATCCGTCACTAGCGATTCCAAACCTGTCATCAAAATGTTCAAAGATATTATTTTCCCCTGTTTTGGAGTCCCACGCACCAGATATCCGACGGAGGATCTCATTTCCTGGAAAGAAGCTTTGAAGCATTGCTGAGAAAATATGGTGTAATGCACAAAGTAGCCTCACCCTACCATCCACAAACAAGAGGACTGGTAGAGGTTTCTAACCGTCAACTCAAGGCTATTTTGGAAAAGACAGTGGGCCGCAATCAAAAATATTTGTGAGCGAAAATCAATGACACATTGTGGGCCTACCAAATTGCTCTTAAGACTCCCCTTGGTACTACACCATTTTGGTTAATCTATGGGAAGTCATTCCACCTTCCAGTAGATCTCGAACACAAAGCATGGTGGGCAATAAAACAACTAAATTTTGATATGAAGAAAGCAGACCAAGCCATGATTCTACAACTTCAGGAGTTGGAAAAACATCAGATGACAACTTACGAAAATGCACGAGTCTATAAAGAACATACAAAACTTTGGCATGATGGTCATCTGAAAAGAAAAGACTTATGAGTGGGAGCCCAAGTTTTTCTATTCAACTCAAGACTAAAGTTATTCCCAGGGAAACTCTGTTCTTGATGGTTTGGGCCTTACATTGTCAAGAGCATCTCCCCACATGGTGCTTTCTCTTTATGGAGTGAAAAGTCATGCAAATTTGTGGCAAATGGTCAACGATTGAAGAGATATTTCACCTCAGCCGACACAGGCACCGTAGCAATGCTGTATCTTTCCAATCCAACATATCCACCATAAAATTATAGGACTCAGTCGATCCATCGACATAAAACAAAGGCGCTTGTCGGGTGGCAACCTGATCAATAAATTCGTTTTTACTTTTAATTAGAATTTTCCTTAATTTTGTTTTTAAATTTTAGATAAGTTTGCACTAAATAAAAATCACATCGCGAGATGCCATCTTGAGTTCTGATTGATCTTTATTTTGATATTTTCAAATGGAGGACGCATGCTGCTTGGAACGCAACCACATCTGGTGGTCCAAACGGCATGAATTTTCCCCTCCATCTTGGATTTAGGGTTTTCTCGAGACGAGCAAATTTCTAAGTTTGGGGTGGAGGGTGGGTGGTATGTACTTTACTTTCCACCTTCACCCATCTATTTCAGACTTAAGTTTTCATCGTTGCATTGTTGACCAAAATATTCAAAAAAAATTCAAAATTTTTAAAGTTTTTCAAAGAAATTGAACAGATACTTGATGAAGTTTTGATGCTTTTTGTTTCATTAAAAGACATTTCCTAGCCTGATATGCATTTCAAATCATTATACCCTCCTTATTTGAAGCAGACCCTCAAAATGACCATTTTCTTGAAACTAGCCTTTTGACTGAAATCATCTTGTCAAGCTTATGATTCCTAACATCATGATCTTTCTTCAAATATGGCAAGTGTATGTCGAATGGATAGGGATCAAACACTCCATGCTTCCTAACTGACTAGTAGAACAATAACATGGAATCCCCACCAGATCCTCATCTAGTCATTGTTTGAGCAGAGTACGATAAAGAGAACAACCCGGTGCACTGAATTGTAAATCAAGTGGCATTTTGATCTGAACTCTCTTCTACACTTCTTCTATCATCTCCGTACCCCTTCGTCCATCAAAAAGAAACAAAAATAGCCAAAATAGTTCCAAACCCTAAGTTCAAGGTGGCACGCCATTTCCCTCTACATCCACTTCTTCCATACCCCTCACAAATTAATAGGGGTGTACCACCAAGAAAAGATGCCAAAGCACACACAAATAAATTCAATATCGAGTCGAATAAAGGAGAGATTCGCACAAAAAATGCAATAAATGAAATTGCAATTCATATAATAAAAATCTCAAGTCGAATAGAGGAGAGATTTATTTCTTCCATACCACCCTTAACTCCCTTTTACACCTAAAGGTACAATGAATGCCTCCACTACCCTGAAAAACACCAATGTCAGATCAGGTGCACACTTGTTGTTCTATGGGTATCTCTGGACTCTTACAAAACTCTTTGACATGCTTGTTGTTGGAAAAAGTGAGGAGGAAGTGATGTTGGAAAACAAACTCAAGAACGAAGATATGGTAAGATGTGTTCAGTGATCTCAAGAAGTGGAGATACTTAGTTATACTAAGCAGAAAGAAAACAATCGTGATGCAAAGATGAGGCAATCACACGAGTTGAAAGTATTCATGTGGAGATTGTTTTAGATTTTGTGTTACTCGAGGACGAGCAACGTTTAAGTTCGGGGTGTTTTAAGGAATGCATATTCATCATAATATTGAATCGCCATCTTGGGCTCTATTAAACTCAATACATCCGATTTCATCTCCTAAATATCACAATATGCAAAATTTCTTAATTAGGTTCAATCATCAAGATTATTAACTAAGTCTATACTGATTTTATGTAGGTCATAATGAGGTTCAACCATCAGAAGGCACTCACCTCCAGTTAACCCTCATCCTCCTTCAACATAATCATCATCACCCGTTGCTTCATTCCACCTTTATCTCCATCAACCATCATCCGAATCAAACCCTAATAAGTGGGGCCCACCTTTCTTAACCCTAGATCTTCCTTCACCCAAGATCCTCTCATCCTTGGTCTTGACCAAACAGTCTTAGCCAATTGTTCTTGACCAATTGGTCTTGACCCTGGTGGTCTTGGCCTTACAGTTTTGACCTCTCGGTCTTAGCCATTCATTGCCTTAATGGTTTCGAACCTTTCCATCTCAACCATCCGATCACAAATCAACGTCTCTTCTTGGTTTGCCCTAGTGGTCTTGACCTCTCAGTCTTGACCCTAACAATCTCACCCATTCAATCCTAGTCATTCGGTCTTAGGACTCCATCTGTTTATTCATTCTTGATCTCACAGACTTGCTCTATTCAACCATTTGGTTTCACCTATCGTTTTCCCCTCACGGTCTTGGCCCTTTCGCCTCACGATCTCAAGACTACATGAGTGCCCTCACAATCTTCCAACACCGTGAGGAGTTCCCTCAGTCTCAAGACCGTGAGTGCCCTGCCACCTGAAATTACGAGGACCTGCAATGCAACTGACGGCGTCAACAAGCTTCACCTGCAATAGCAATGCAACCCTAGCCCTCTGCTCTCCCTACTCCACCCTCACAATTGTAGCAAAGACAACCAGCGACACTTCCTACCTCCTCTATAGTCGCGATCCACTACTTCCTCTACCTCCGTCTTCCTTTGTCTTCCCTCGGGCTAGACATGCAATCACGCTGATCATAGTCACACCACCGTCACCTATCGCGGGATCCACCTACACCTTCACCATTCAATGCACCATCACCAGACCACGTCTTGAGAAAACGTCAGCCTGTGGCACTCATTTTCAAGACCGTTCAACATGCAAGGGTGAAAGACCGCTCAATCCTCATCGGTCCTCAAGACTATTAGGCCAGCGATCACGCGAGACCGTTTAGACAATCGAGACCACGTGGAGGCTAGAGCATCCAAAACTGATTGAACTCAAGACTGATCAGAGTAGACAGTGTAGGCCAGAGTGGCCAAACCGATAAGTCATATATCGTGAAGTGAAGATCGGTTGAATATGAAAAATGTTTGGATGACAGAGAGACCGTGAAGGCTGCTGAGTCTACAAGACCGTTAGGGTATCAAGACCGTTAGAGTAGAGAATCCAGGACCGTTTGGAGTAATATTAATACAAGATCGTTTGGTCATTAAACGATCTCCAAGACCACTTGGATGTGAATAGTCAAGTGCAAACCATTAAGAAGACCAAACAGTCTCCAAAACAATTAATGCAAAACTATAAAAATTGCAATTGGGTCCAAAGCATGGAGACCCCAACCAGTGCCTATAAATAGGACTAGCAGGGTCCTCATTTGGGGCATCATATTTGGGATGCCGCCAGGCTGCCCAAAATGCAAGGCTCAATCTAGATACATCCACATCCACGTCATTGCTACTCCACCTGATGCTCATTTGCTGCAAGCAAGAAGGTGAAGACGAGAAAAGAAGGAGGAGAAGAAGGGCTGCCCGATCTGCCTTGGTGGTTCATCCTTCTTGTCCAAATCTGCTCCGACACGACGTAGGAGACCACATCCTCTTCACTGAGCTGTGACTACCTTCTACATCATACTCATGGTGGAATCTGCCCTCTCTCTTGTTCTTCTTGTTTCTCGCATCATGAGCGAGTAGTTCCCTTTCTCTAGGGTGCAAGGACTAGCCCCACTGCCCATGCTTCCATATCTTTTCATTTTAACATCCTAAGGCAATGTATATAACTTTTCATTTCATTGTTAATCGTTGATGTTTGCTTGTAGATTGATCACCTGCTTGCTTTTATATTGTTCACTATGTTGTGAGAACTTCAATATGTAGGATAGAATGTTGATTAATGTGGTTGACTCCCAAACTAGAAATAGAATGGGATTCCTTGAGGTCGTAAGTTTATGATCCATGAGGGGACGAGACATCTAGCCCACGGTGACACTTTTGTGTGCCTAAACATCCCTCATAGAGGGCCACAGCCCTAGTTGGATTTTTGTATCTTCGGAACCATAAGTGCATGATCTGGATGGTGAAAAGACATCTGATGCCTAAGGTGATGCTTACGCGAACCTAAACATCCCTCAGGGAGGGTTCGTAGTAGTTCTATTTGGATAGTTAGATCTTGCCTGGATGTTTTGTGTTTGGATGTATTTGCATGTGTTGTGGTGGTGAAATCTGGGACCATCCCAGTGATTCCATATCATTAATCTAGATCAACTTTAATTCCACTATTTACTTTCTTGCACTTAGTTTAATTAACTTCAAAATCAATCAATCGTTCTAAATATTAGTCTTGCTTGAGCTAGATTCGACTAACAATGATTCTTAAAAATGTTGTCTCTTAGGATTCGATCCTCAATTAAACTGCGATAAGACCCGTCTTCTTGCGGGTGGTATTATTGCACAAGGTTTTAGTAAAAGCTCAGGGATTTCAACCCTGAGTGAATTTGTTAGTGAGATAATATTCCACGTCAATGTAAATATGTGATAAATTGGGTTTGAGAACTTTGGTTGTATGTGTTTCATATATGTCTTGCATCCCACCAAACAGAGAGGGACCTAAGTCTAGAATGGATGGGAGACGTGGCTGAATCAGAGTTGTCTCACATTGATATGGTGGTGGAGACTTTGTCTCCTACCTCCGATTCACACGGAATAGTCATCCGCTCAAGGCTACGATATACTAACCCAACAATGCATCCCAAAGAACGTGCATCACACTTTTCCAGTATGTTTGATAAATTTGAAATTATAGGAACTTTTCAACGACACCTCAGATGAGGCCTTTGGTGGTAGGATGATAGAGGTCGACCCTTCTAGTTCCCTCCCCCTATCTCCATTGCTAATCATAGAAGCATGAGAGGAGTGATGCATGTCACAGAAGGGTTTATCTAGAGTTTTAGGTGGAAGAAATCATCCATCAGTGTTAGATGATGTTATTCAAATCATAAGTAATGGCTTCTCACCAACTATGTGGCCGTTGAACCCAATCTCTGGATGAAGCTATTTGGAGTTGGTGGACCCATGATAAGAACATCCTAGAGGTCTTGAAGGATTCCATTTGGTTGTTGGAAGTGTAGAGAATCTCACAGAAGCCTCTATTTGAGCTCAAGTCCAGGGAAGGTCATTTCACCCTTTCTCACCGGCAATCTCACAGCAGCGGCCTGAATAGAGGGTGGATTGGAGGTAGAGCCCTATATCACCACCATTCATCACTGAAGTAGAGATTCATTTATCAACAAACCCATAGGAAGTCACATCCTCAACTATGGAAGCCTATATCCCATTAGAGAGCTCATCGGAGCTGAATGTTGTAGAGGTGCCAGGAAGCAGAAGGCCACGCAAGACGCTAAAGATGTGGGCTTGAGGGAGATAGCTCTGTAGGTTGGGCTCGGTCAAGGTAGACAAGCTATCGAACCGAATGGTCCAGCTAGCCTGGGGTGTGGGACCGACCAAGCTGGGTCAATCAGATGATGTTCTCCAGCTCGTGTGGGCCCTGACAGCCAAGTAAGAGCCATGCTCCTTGGTGAGTATGTGGCTAGAATCTAGAGAAAGACCTTTGCATCTGATGATTCTAGTTTTTCCAGAAAGGTAACTCTACCCTCAAAAATTCATTTTAAACCCAGATGTTGAAAAATCAATAGAAAATGGACCCCTTGGCCTATTAATCCCCCCAAAATACACTTGGACACAAAAAAATGCCATGTTTCTTATAAAACTCCTATATCAAACTCTTGAGACACTTAGATGATATTTAATTTAGATGAGAATGCTTCATTTAAATGGTATAATTAGAAAATGGTTGAGATTAAATCTGAGGAAAATAAGCTTGAACCCTAATATAGCCTAGAAACTAAATGTGGACTCCAATCTTAATATTATTGAGCAATTTTAGGCCTTTACTCATTATTTTATAATTACATGTTTAACCCTCATATTAATTCTAGAAAATAGGTAGAGTATCAAAAATTATGATAATTGAACTAGACTTGAATTATGACATATAAGTCAATAGAAAAATACCATAGACCAATTTAAGATCCAATTTAACCTAGATTTGGCTTAAAACCTAATTTTGGACCTAATACCATTAATAACGGTGAACCTTGTATTAATTGTGAATATTTTCTATTATTCATGTGATGACCAGAGATCTAGGTGATCAAGTACATAAATAGAAATCTATGGACTCAGGTTCATGGGTTTTAATTAAGTATATGACTATGGTTTTCTTGGTTGCAATCATGATATGTATGTATGCACTCTTCTATTTGCAAATATTGAATGTAGCAGCACTATATAATACTCAATGTTTTATCACTTGAAAACATAAATGATGCGTAGATTTTTTGTAATTATTTAAGGTGTCCATTATCCCCTTTACAAGGGAATGGATTAATGTTGACTAGTATACCTCCCTAGAGCACATGGTGTACAGGGAGTTTCTCTAGAGTACTTGGTACATGGGGATGGGCCTGATATATATATTTTGATACTAGTCCACCTTGATAATGCAACTCATCTAGAAAATGAATAAAATTGACGTAGTTTTCTGAATCAAGAAATGTTTTCTATGATCTACCTTTTTCTATATTTTTTGAAAATCTTTTCAAATTGTGAAAACCATTAATATATGTATCTTTCTACCCTTTTACACAACACCTTGTGTTGATTTGTTGTTTCACGTATGTTTTAGGTTCAGAACTAGCATGGGAGATGACATGTGAGTGAGTAGTTGTACATGTTTACCTATTGCGTTGATCCTAGTTAGCATACATGTTGATAGAATGTAGAATTTTCATTCAATATGTAATTGTAAATTGTGTCATAATAATTCATTATGTAATATACACATGTTTAATGTTGAGAATGTTATGATATATGCATTATCTTTATTTGTTCACGCATGCGCAAATTGCTTCCACAACGCACTTTGAAACAATTGGTTAATGCTTTCTAATTTTGTCTTCTCATCCCTAAGGGGTTTTAGGAAGGCAAAATTTGGGGACATTACAATTGGTATCAGAGCATGAACAATAGCTACACCTAACATTTGCTCACCATGAAACACAAAAAGTAAATCTCACCTTTCACTTGAAATCTTAGAAACTTAGTATGTTGTTCTATAGGAACTAGGTTTGACTTAATTTCTAAGTTAGAACCTAAATATTAGAGAACTAGGTTTAGAAAAGTGTGTGAAACCCTTTCCACATAGACCTCATATGCATTGGGTAGCTACACTAGTCTACACCATGTTCTCACCATTTCACTAGGTTACATGGCACTAGACTATCTATTGTGTGTGGGACACTTGTTTTGCTGATTTGGTTTTGTTTTCCAATTGGCTTGAGCCTCGATAGTGTTCTTTGACGTCTTCTTTCTTGGAAAAAAACTATATAATATTTTATTATATATATGTAAATATGAAAATGTGTGCCTCACACAGGAGTGTAGTAGGTATTCATTCAACCTATGTGAAAGGGAGTGACATTAGTCTAGAATAGGAAGTTGATCTAGATTAGATGTCTAGATCCTTATTGGATATGTGCCAACATTGATTTATATATGAAATAAGCATGTGTAATCTCATTTAAGTTTGATTTAGATGGTATAAGTTTATTTAGAGAGATCTATGTTGTATATCATTTGAATTTAATTTCAAAGATTCTAATCTAAGTTTTGATGATGAAAATACATTCCCTTTTCTTACTTAAGATGAGCTAAGTTAAGATAAAGTTGAATATGCTTGAGCCTCAAGCTCTTTTACAAAGGAGGACCTCTAGTGTTAGGACAAGATACATGGTGAACTATAGAGAGAGTGAGACATACAAGGAGAGGGTCATAAGACCTACCCTACAATATATGAAAAATATGAGATATATGTGAAATGATGTATCCTAAGCTGGGTTACTCCTAAGTAGATGAGTTGATTGCATGATTGTGACAAAGTGGATTTTATCCTATTTGTGCATAATTACTCTTGTTACTGAAGGTCCTCACTCTTTAAGTCTCCTATGACTTCATAACTCTATAAATATCCACCAAAGTCAAAAATTCCACATTTTGAGTCAATATGATACATATATATGCATGAAATCTTGGTATTGTTAAACCCTTGAATCCTTTGATTAAGGACTTGATCATATATGATCATTTTGATTTGTAATTTTGCAAAATTATTCTATACCCCATTATGAAGCTATGGTCCAAAGTTGAGATCATTTGGACATTCCAACGATTTTATATGAATTTTCTAAGATATACCCTTGTTCTAGCTTTAAAATATCCCTTTTTCATCCTTTTTGGGCCGACCCGCCTGTGAGGTCTTCCCCTACCTCGGTGGCTAGGTTTCCTCCCGCTTACTGGGTCTAGATCTCCCTCATTTCTTACCCGTTTTGCACAAAATTGGTCTCATTCACTTTGTCTTCGATTTCTGCTCCTAGTTCATATGCTTTTCCTTCCAAACCAGCCCCGTTTCGTGAAGCTTCGAGCCTCTTTCTAACCCCTTTGGGGCGGCCGCCGCCATGGTCAAAAGTGGGTGGAATACACCCTAACCCTAAACCCTCACTTTCTCTCTCTACAATCGTATTATGTTCATATCGTCTACAACCGATACCAAAAATAGGCAAATCTATAGCCCATTTCGATTGTAAGAATGAGATCTACAATATGGACTACATTCCAGGGCCTAATTATATCTTTTGTTCCCTATTTTCTTTACCAAAAGATGCATATGTTAATCACTTATAATATAGTTGATGTATGATCATGATGAAAAACTTGCATCTTGGCTACTCAATCTATCCCTGATCCTTAAATAAGTAACAATAATGTCTTTGTATCCCTAATGAAGGTCCTACTATCCCTATTGCTCATAAATGACTCCTTTTTTTACATATGTGCCTAGGTTGGACCTTAATGATGAACTTTGTCCTAGATTGCTAATCTTACTACAAATGCACAACCACCTAATCTCATTTTGTGTCTCTGATGAATTTATGTTACTGATCTAAATCATCTTTAGGTCTAGACCTCTTGACTTGATGAATCATGATGTAGCGTGCTCTATTGTGAGTCTTTTGACCCTAAAATGCTTTAAACCTTGTTATGATTATAGAAAGAGCATGGAACGTCATAATGGCATGAAAATTGAACCACACCATCATGATGACCTCTAGATCAATACAATATCATATAATGAACCAATAAGAAACTTGGAGCCCACCTTGGCCAAAACCCTAAAATGCATGTAATTATGGTTAATTATGAGAATCTAATGCATATATGTAATCTTGTTGTTAATCAGGTTTGTCATGTGGCTAGATGGTGGAGGATATGTTAGGTTATGAAATATCTAAATTAGGTACGGACCTTATCTAGTTATATGACTAGCTTTCTTGTTTGAAATGATTTGTATTGTATGCTTGTTTGTTTACTTGCCCATTATTTCCATGTAGTATTTCTATGTCTTACTCGATGTTTGCCTCATCGGTTTTATAACTTGAACACATATATATACAAAACTCCATTATAATATTGTTGATAAAGGGTTAGCTCTTGGCTATGGCCTTGAGGTCCCTCTTGTATAAAAGGGTTAGCTAATTTTGTAACCCTTACAAACCCTTCCGACGAGAAGATGGTCAAAGGCCTTAAACATGCTTGATATTGTTGATATAATGGAGTGACATGACATAAAACACGGTTTCACATTTTGTTGAACACTTAATATGTTTGTTATTGTTTGTTTCATCTTGAAATCTTTTCAAATTATGAAAAGCTTATACATATATGTATCTTTCTGGCCCGTACTCAGCACCTCGTGTGTTGACCCTTTTATCGTACGTTGTTTTTAGGTTCGGAGATGGATCGAAAGATGATGGGCTTGGTGAGATATGTTAGGTGTACTTATTGTAAGATCTAGATATAGTATACATGAGTAGACTTGTACAAAGTGACTATTGAACATGTAATTCAAATTGTGTAATATAATAATGTTGCTTAATATATCTTGTTGATTGTTGAGATTATGTTGGTGCCTTTATCTTGTTATTTGTTCATGTGTGCTAAGATTTATTCTTCCGCATGTCGCCTTTGATATCTGTTTGGATCATGGGACTGGGATTCCAGTTATGTGACAATGATTCAATCCTATATGTGAGACTTGGGTAAAAAAACCGATGAGTAGGTGACTCATAACGAGAAAGTCAATCCTTTTAATTGAGTTAGGTCCGAGATTGAGTGACATATGCGTGTGAATCTCATCTTTAGCTGCAAGGGAGATGATGTATCAAACTCTGGTTTAGAGAGTAACATGTCTTGTACATAAGATACTCATAAATGGTGTTCCTTCCACTTCACTTTTTTAATATATGATACTAGGAACCTCACTTGAACTGTATAGATGTTTTATATATGAGGAGTCACTCGTATAAGTTTGACATATTCTATATTCCATTTCTATATCATACATGAAATATCCAAGTTTGAAATCATGATTAGATTGGTTTTATATATTCTCGTTCTATCTATATCATGCATTAGAGAATAAGTTTGAAATCATGAATAAAACAAAGAGAGATATCTTTGGATCATAGAATAAATTATCACAAAATATAGTTCCCAACCTCAAATGTCTGATTCTAAGCTTCTATTTTATGATAACTCTCACACAATAGGATGAAACCCTAATATTTAAGTATGTTAAGCAAACCCTTCTCAAGTAAAGAAATCATAATATCAAAGATGAAGATAAACCCCTTATCTAATAATGAATTCCTAGTATGATGTTGACCATAAATCACAATAATGATGTTGAGTGTGGAAATCCCATTATTAAAAGACATGAAATTATGATATCATCTTACATAGGTGAGTGGGGTGGAAAATGATGCCTTATATGAGTAATATCTTCTCAACCCACATATATGAAGAAAACCTTATTATTAGGGTATTATTAGGGTGTAAATCCTAGTATAATGTGATATCATTACATGAATCATTTTTCATGGTGATTTCAACCTATATAAGGTGGGGTGGGTACACCCAGATATAAATCCTAAGATGAACTTAGGTTATATCAAGAAATATGAGAACTGTGGTACCTAGAAGTGGTGACCTTTACAAAGTTAATCCTAGCTTGACTATAGATATTATGCCAATAGTTAATATCAAATTGAGGAAATAGTTATTCAATTTATGAGTCATTTCACCTAAAAGTATGATTCTAGATATATTTGATGATGATGGAATTGGAATGACTTCAATCATGATGAATGATTTTTATTGACCCACTTGGGCATTTATGAGGCCAAAAGGTCAATTTACTAGTCACATGAAACTCAAACGATTGATTGGTGAGCCATGAGGTATGATAGTTTCATAACAAATGGTTTTGGACTTATTGGATAAATATTTGATGATTAACTAAAATGAACTTAAAGTTTTACATTTATTTATAAGATTGTTTCAAATAACTAAATTTCATGACCAAGTCACGGATCTTGAGTCTCAAACATTGGTATAAGGTGTCTAGAATGATGGTGAACTGTTGGCCAAAATTTAATGATCAAATTATGCTCCTAGAACAAGTTATTCAAGTTTTATGATATTTCAATTATGTCATTAATTGGGATCGAGAACTTTGGTTGTATGTGTTGCATATATGTCACGCAACCCACCAAACAGAGATGAACGTGACTCCAGAATGGACGGGAGACCTGGCTCAACCAGAGCTGTGTCATTGTGATCTGGCGGTGGAGACTTTGTCTCCTACCTCCGATTCATGTTGAACAGCCAGCCACTCAAGGCCATGATATACTAGCCCAGTAATGCATCCCAAAGAACGTGCATCACACATTTCTAGTATGTTTGATAGATCTAAAATGACAAGAACTTTTCAACGACACCTTAGATGAGGCCTTTGGTGGTAGGATGATATAGATTGACCCTCCTAGTTTCCCCCTCCTTTGCTAATCACAGAAGCACGAGAGGAGTGATGGAGGTGCAGAAGGGATTGGCTAGAGTTTTAGGTGGGGGAAATCATCCATCAGTGTTCGAAGGTGTTATTCAAAGTCTTAAGTTGTGGCTTCTCAGAAACTCTATGGCCAATGAACCCATTCTCTGGGTGAAGCTATTTGGAGTTGGTGGACCCAGTATAAGCACATCCTAGAGGTCTTGAAGGATGCCATTAGGTCGTTGGACGTGCAGTGAATTGCACAAAATCCTATATTTAAGATCAAGTCCAGGGAAGGTCATTTTGCCCTTTCTCTCTGGCAATCTCACAATAGCGGCCAGAATAGAGGGTGGATGGGAGGTATAACCCTATCTCACCACCATTCATCATCGGAGCAGAGATTCATCCATCAAAAAATACATAGGAAGTCCCATACTCGACTATGAAAACCTAGATCCTGCTAGAGAACTCGCCAGAGCTGGATCTTGTGGAGGCGCCAAGAAGCAGAAGGCCACGTGAGGTGATGAAGATGTGGGCTTGAGGGAGACAACTCAATAGGTTGGGCTCAGTCCAGGCAGACAAGCTATTGAACCAACCGGTCCACCTAGCCCAGGGTGTGGGACCGACTGAGCTGGGCCAATCAGATGATGTTCTCTAGCTCACGTGGGCCCCAGCGGCCAATTAAGAGACACACTCTTTAGTGAGTATGTGGTGAGCATCCAGAGAAAGACATATGCATCTGACAATTCTAGTTTTTCCACAAAGGTAACTCTACCCTCAAAAATTCACTTTCAACCCGGATTTTGTGAAAGCAATAGAAAATAGACCTCTTGGCCTATAAATCCCCCCAAACTATCCCTGGACCGAGAAAAATGTTGTAACGACCTCATTTTTCGGCAACCTCCAATTAAGGAAGGCCAAAAGATAAAGCCATTACTTATGAAATTTTTCCAAGGATCTAGATTTAGCAAATAATAAATAATAGAAAACAATTTAACTAATTCATAAGTATTGTTTACAAAATGCTTACTTGAAGTTTCATTACCAGAATTGCACATAGAAGAGAAGCATTTATCTAAAACCTCCTTACTTAAATTAATGTCTTTACATGGTTTCATCTTTATTTGCATGTCCCTTATCAAGTATATCATCAGATACCTAACACGTTGTGAAACAAAACACGGTCAGTATAACAAGTTATAATGGTACGTGGGTTCAGGCAATAATCACAAGTAAGCATATAAGCAAACATCTTTATCTTGCATATAAGAACATAAACTTGTTTTCATATTTTAACCCATAGATGGTCTACTACCTCAGGTGTAATCACTATCCCTCTAGGGCTTGTGTGCATTACCCTTAAGATTAGTCTAACCTAGGGTTTAGAATACAATTATTTACTTTACATGATACTCATAGGAACTTTATAATTTGCAAGAACTAAATAAACAAGTAAGTAGTTTATTTGTCATTCAATCTCATCGAGAAACATCGGCAATCTCAGAATTCGATACATGTATTCATAAATGTAACCACGTACTTTATGCTATCGTAGAAACCATGCAGAACATCATATCCTTTAAGAGTGTATCCAAACATCCAAGCAATAAGGCATTCAATCTGAAATATACATACTACATATGTGTCACCATATATTCACATTACATTAATCATATGTAGATGTGCTCCTGAACTAAGGTTTAGGATTATCTCATGTTTGGACTAGGGATTAGGATTACAAACCCTAATTCCAACATATTATGATTTTTAATATTACAATTTTAGTTATGCTTATTAGGTGAAACCATAGTCATCAACTTAACCATATTAAACTACCTGTGACACCTAAATCATATTACTAACATTATGATTATAGCAAGATGTACGATAGTATTAATCTAGAAACATCATTATCAAAAATTTCCTCATTATACATGTCTAGATCATGTATTAACATATCATAAACAAAGCTAATCATTTAAGCATCAGTTTACAAGAATTTAGGTCTTTCCTTTATACTAATCACCTTAACACATGTATAATGCATAATTTTGGAACATGAAGCTTAATTGGGTTCTGATTATATTTTCTTTGGATTCCTCTTTTTTTATCATTTTTATATGTAATTTGACTATTTTCTGAGCATTCTAGCAATTTCTACAAATTTTGCAAATTAATTATGAATCACCCAATTAGTAACTGACACATCAGCAATTTACTATTTTATTTATCTCTTTTCTTTCCTTGGCTTGCAGTTTGGTTTGGGGGTCTGTTTACCCATCATCCCAGACCAGGTTGTCTCTCCTTCCTCATGCGTGTTCTACGGATCATGTTTCCTTGCTCAGTCTTCCACTGGAGACGCCGTAGCCGGACGGACATGCGCTAGTGCTCCGCTTACTGCCATCACTGCTGGGTACACCATCTCCTCAGGCTTCCAATTCTCACTCATCACCACTCTATCCTCTTTCCTCCTCCCTGAGTTGCAACTTACGTCTGCTGCCTAACGAGGTTCCATGCCCGACACCTACTACGGCATGTCCTGGGATGCCGACCACCTGGGCTTCATTGCTTCACTGCCCAGCATCTAGGATCATGACTTATAGGTTCCTAGGTCAAACCAACATCGCTGCCCCCAGTGATCCCCCATCCTTTCTTTACTCCATCATCATCATCTTCCAAAGCCTGGCGTCGATGAGTCTAGGTCGTCTGCACGCCGCCGGCCACAGACCTCTTAGGTCTTTAGCGTCTTCCTATTGATATGTACAAGATCATTGGACGGCCTAAAAATGGATGGAGTGCCTCCACCTCTGATGGAAGGTCGCAGTGGTCGAGTCTAGGGTGGTTCGAGTGAGGAGGAATCTATGAAGGAAACCCTTTTCCATAGATGACCACAAAAAGAGTTGCAGGTTGTAGTAGCGCCTTCAAATTGTTGGTGCAGGTAGGAAAAACTTTAGATCATCATCTCTCTTCTCCCTAACTCCCTTTGTTCGACCTTCCTTCTTCCCTAGACCTAGCAACCAGTAATAGTCTGCGACCCCCATGATGGAGGAAGAACTCTGTCGGGACGCATGTGCCTCCTATTCCTCTGGAGGACATCCTGGGGTGGCTGGCGATGCCAACCGCCAGGAATCACACTCCCATTAGCGTTGTTGTGCCTCATGGCTTGTTGTCAGATTGCATTCAATTGTAAAGATGGGTCACCAGAACTCACAGCCCGCAGACGACCTCGCTATGCATAACAGCCCGGATCTCAGTTAGAAACAAGGGTTCTTGGGGTCTTCTTTATATAGGTTGGAAGCAAGTTTAGGGTTAGGAAGAAAATGACAGAGATGGAGAACGACTGCTTGGTCAGTTGTGTATCCCTGAAGTACAAAGGGGATCATGTATATATAGGTAGAGTCCCCATATCTTCCTTTAACTTTCTTCCATACGTGGCAATGCATGCCATTATTCCTTTCCAAAATAATTTAGTCGCCAACTCTTAGAATGAAATAACTATAATCCTCCTACCTTTTCCATCTAAAATCTAATATTTCGAGAAGGAAACTCCCATTAGAACCTTTCCATGACTATTTACAAGATATCTCTTTTATTTCACAACTTAATCTCCAACTAATAGGAAAGGCATGGTCATAGGAAGGAATAAAATCCTTGCATCCATTATAGGAACTTATTAATTCCTTTCTAAATTATATTTAATCTTGTGGGATCTAATGTGATACTTTTCCCATACAAAGCTTGTTCCTTTTGAACATTAATACTATTATCCCATGATATATTCTTTTTTTTCTAGAATTTTCCATTCTTTCTCTTGTTCAACATTTTAATGGATTTTTGCAAACAAAAATCCTTTTATTTCTTTAACTTGTCACAAGGATAATATTATTCCATAGATAATACCATTAGGGAAAATTATTTATGAGGACATGCTTTATATTTATATCATTCAATTTTACCAAAATTGGGGATATAACAAATGCCATGTTTCTTATATAACTCCTATATTAAACTCTTGAGACACTAATGTAGATGATATTTAATTTATATGAGAATGCTTCATTTAAATGTTATAATTAGAAAATGGTTGAGATTAAATCTGATAAAAATAAGTTTTAACCCTAATATCATCTAAAAATTAAATGTGGACTCGAATTTTATTATAATTGAGAAATTTTAGGCCTTTTCTCATTATTGTCTAATTAATGTTTAACCCTAATATTAATTCTAGAAAATAGGGAAAGTATCAGAAAATTATTACAATCGAACCAAACATGAATTATGACATATAAGTCAGTAGTAAAATATCAGAGACCAATTTAAGATCCAATTTAACCTAGATTTGGCCTAAACCCTAATTTTGGACCTAATACCATTAATAACGGTGAACCTTGTATTAATGGTTAATATTTTCTATTAATTAGGTGATGACTGAATATCTATATGAACAAGGATGTTAATAGAAATCTTTGGAATCAGGTACATGGGTTTTATTTAAGTATATGACTATCGTTTTCTTTGTTGCAATCATGATATGTATGTATGCTCTCTTCTATTTGCAAATATTGGATGTAGTATCACTATATAGTACTTGATGTTTTATCACTTGAAAACATCAATGATGAGTATATGTTTTGTAGTTATTTAAGGTGTTCATCATCCCCCTTATGAGGGAATGGATTATTGTTGACTAGTACACCTCCCTAGAGCACACGGTGTATGGGGAGTTTCCCTAGAGTACTTGGTACATAGGGATGGGCCCAGTATATATGTTTTGGTACTACTACACCTTGATAGGGCAACTCATCTAGAAAATGACTAAAATTGACATATTCTGCTTAATCAAGAAATTATTTCTCAGTCTCTATTATTAAGAGGCCTAGATATCAATATCCTATAGGAGGGACAAATCTCATCTACATCACTCACACTCAATCCCCATGTTTCACAATGCAACTGAGCATCACCTTTACACAGACCCTTATCCAAGATCACGTTGGATGATGTCAAAATACATCGAATGACATGTGATGAGTGTAGTGAATTCAGATCTAAGAACCACAAGCACCATTATCACTATGAGAGTTGATTCTGACTACCAATCCATGGTCTCCATGTATCACTCGCATGGTGTGTCTATCCAATACATTTTTCTCTAACGGTACCTATGTTCTTGACTTGATATCACATATCATGACTATTGAGACTATGTCGTCACTCAACACACACTCTAGTTGTGTGTATTATTGTCATCTATTTTGCTTCCACTGTAATATCCAATTAAGGACAAAACAAGAATGTATGTACTCTTATCATACATATGATCTCATTGTTCAGGTCCTTAACCAAAATACATATGTCATCGAGTATCATCATTCTTTATACATCTATTATGTATGTGTCATCATCTCCTGATTGACACAAAAATAATCGATGGAATTACTTGTGTCATTATCAAATTAGGTATCTAATGTCATATTCCAATCATCGTATGATTGGCTCTCTGGGCATACGTACCAACAAACTCCCACTTGCACTTCGAGACAATCACCGACAAATCTTATCCCAAATTATCTTAACATGTCCATCATGTTTCTTCTATATAGGTGCCTTATAGAAAGTTAGCAATGGTTTCTTCTAGCCAGTATTTTGCAAGTTTTTGGTCTCCTCATTGTACGACATATCATATGAGATGGAATTGTCATAGTATACTATCTGAGATTCCTTGCCTAACTAGTAGCTCCATTGGGTTCATAGTATCTCTATTGTGTTATTAATGGTTGGAACCTACCACAAGTTAATCTATATGAACTTCTGGATCCATGCAATATCCTCTGATGCTCTCATAACACCAAGATACTCAACTTCTATTGTATAATTAAACAAGTGTCTCTTGCTCAGAACTTTTCTAGCTTACAATTTTTATTTAGGGTCAAACAAAAATTTACATTGTGATCATAAATTTTCTTTTTCATTTTGGAAGCTTTCATTGGTGTAACCCTTTACAACCAACTCTTTCATGTTACCATAACATAGGAATTCATCCTTCTAGTTCTTCTTAAGTACTTATGGATGTTCTTTCCGGTAGTCTAGTGACTCTCACTAGAATATAACTGATATCCACTCATCATGTACAATACATATGAGATAACACGATGGGTATTTATCCTCTCTTCATGTCCAATACATACAAGGTAATGGGATGAGTACGTAACACTACATACATGATAGATCCAATTGTGAATCATGTTGGATCCTAGATGGGTGATTAGATTCTCTAGAGGGGGGTGAATAGAGTTGAATGCACTTAAATAAAATTCGTTAGACCTTCAAGATATATCAAAAGATATGGTTGCTAAATAGGAAGTTTGAGTGCAACTAAAACATGCATAGCAAGGGGGAGAGAGATTGAACATACACAAGTAGACAAGCTATTTAGAGTGGTTCCACACTTCAAACTAGAAGTGAGTCAGTCCACTTACCTAGAGAGGTCAACCTCTAGGATTTCTTAACCTTACACCTTCATTATATTCATTATAAGAGATACAATACATGACCAACCAAAGGACTTACCTATCTAATACAAAGAGTATTCAACCTTACCAAGGACTTACCCACTTTGTAAGGAGTCTTTCACCTTCTTCCAAGGACTTACCTACTCTTACACAAGTCTTCAGCCTTCAAGGAATTATCCACTCTTCTTGGATCTTCAATCTTTGACTTCACCTTCACTCGGACAAGCTTCCACCAAGGACTTACCCACTTGAGCAAGGAGTATCGCCTTCACCAAGGGCTTACCCACTCTTGCTCAAAGTCTTCAGCCTTGATCTTCACCGAGGGACTCCTTCCCTTGTTCTTCTTCACCTCTCTTAGCCAAGAGAGAGAACCTTCATCTTCATGGTTGAAAAGAGAGATGGGGAGGTGGTGGAAGTGAGAACCTCACAAGATATACATGTAGGACCAGCTCTCTTACAGGTTTCCTACTCACTCTAATGAATGTCCCAAGTGATTAAGATTAGAGGGAGAGAGGAGGTCATAGGAAGCACTCAACTATAGAATAGGAACCTCACATAGAGTTTTGTATTGAATGCTCAACCTTGGAATGAAGCCCAAGGGTTCCTATTTATAGCTGGGGATGCCTCTTAGCCTTTTGGAACACTTAAGAATGAAAACTAGCCATTTTGTGGCTTGCAACGGATATATTTTCACTTGTTGAAACTCCACAATGGCTAGAAACACTTTTCTGCACTTTTCTGTACAGTGCAATCGGTCGAGTTTCTATAAAGGTAACTCGACCGATCCCACTAAGAGACGAGACCAATTTAGGCCATCGGTCGAGTTTGTTCTGGGGTAACTCGACCAAATCACTTAAATTAGTTTTAGTTAGTAGAGGGATCGGTCGAGTTCTGTGAAGTGTAAACTCGACCGATCAAAAGTCATTTTCAAGATCCAATCATGATCGGTCGAGTTTGCAACTCGACCGATGAACAACCTGATGTGAATTTTAGAAAATGGCTTTTGAGTGCTTAAATATTTGATCTAAGTTCTCTTGATTTTTTCTAAGCATAATTACAAGTCATATAATCATTACAAGTGATTTACAACATGATTCTAATGGATTTACATCGTATTAAAAAAATGTGCACTTGTATTGACTTTGACTTGTCTTTTCTCCAATTTGATATGCGCAAGTTAGGGCATTTGGAGTGTGTCTATATATAATCTGAAATCACTCAAGTAGAGACATTAGACACAATTAATTGGAATGGTTTAGTCATCATCAAAACAAGGGTTTAGTCAAATTAGACCTCGAGTCAACAAATCCATATGGCATCTCATTCGTACTTTGTCAATCATTACAAGAACTATTGCACTGGGCTCTTAAGAAACTAATCCCATGGAACATGGAAAGATTTTTCTCTCATAGAGTCCTACATGATGAACCCCTTCAGCATCTTTCTCTCTCTTAGGCTGAGAAGCTTTCCAAATATATCTCTAGATCTGTAACATCCCAGGATTTGAGGCCTCAGATAACATGATCTTAAAAGGGATGGTTGGACTACCCATATCACCAAGGTGCACCTCCTTTTCTGGGAGCCCATTACTAAAGAACTCCATAGTTAAGCATGCTCATCTTGGAGTAGTACTAGGATGGGTGACTAGTCGGGAAGTTGATCCTGGCTTGCGCGTGAGTGAGAATAAAGTGCACAATTAAGGCTAGTGATTGTTTGTGGGGCCAGTTGTCATTCCTAAAACTCTACTAGAGCCTTGGGCAGTGGGCCCGAGTGTTAAAAATGGTATCAGAGCCATAACCCCTCCAGTAGGTGGGGCCCACATGGACATGTGGCATGCCAGTCTTGAGCTGTGCGGTCCAGGCATGTAGGAAAGGGTTGTCCATGGTTGACGTAGCCACCCTTGCGCTAGTATTTTGTGATCAGGAGTTGGGTGTCAATGGGCCATTGTGGGTCTGCACTGAAATGGGGTCAGATTATGAGGCCATATAGTTGAGCCTTGACCAGGACGTCAAGAGTCTAAGTGGGGGAGATTGTAACATCCCATGATTTGAGGCATCAGATAACATGATGTTAAAAGTAATGGTTGGACTACCCATATCACCAAGGTGCACCTCCTTTTCCGAGAGTCCATTTTTAAAGAACTCCATAGTTAAGCGTGCTCATCTTGGAGTAGTACTAGGATGGGTGACCAGTCGGAAAGTTGATCCTAGCTTGCACGTGAGTGAGAATAAAGTGCGCAGTTAAGGCTAGTGGTGGTCTGTGGGGCCAGTCGTCATTCCTAAAACTCTACTAGAGCCTTAGGTAGTGGGCCCGGGTGTTACAAGATCTCACTTCCTATCCTATAGGATGCTTTTCCCAAAGCATTCATAGAGAAAGTACTTTTCTGGCCAGGTTTTAATATATTTAGTATAAGGATGTAATTCCCCATCATTATGTGGAATATAAATATGCTCCCACTAAATCTTTAGTAATCACATATTTCATCTTCATTTTTATTCAAGTCAAACTCTGTAACTACCCTATCAAATTGAAGATTTCAACTCTTAGATGCTTGCTTCAATCCAAAGATTGACCTTTATAGCTTGTAGACTTTATTTGCAGTCGGGAAGTTGATATTGGCTTACGCGTGAGTGAAAATAAAGTGCACAGTTAAGGCTAGTGGTGGTCTGTGGGGCCAGTCGTCATTCCTAAAACTCTACTAGAGCCTTGGGTAGTGGGCCCGGGTGTTACAAGATCTCACTTCCTATCCCATAGGATGCTTTTCCCAAACAATTCATAGAGAAAACACTTTTCTGGTCAGGTTTTAATATATGTAGTATAAGGATGTCATTCCCCATCATTATGTGGAATATAAATATTCTCCCACTAATCTTTAGTAATCACATATTTCATCTTCATTTTGATTCAAGTCAAACTCTGTAACTACCCTATCAAATTGAAGATTCCAACTCTCAGATGCTTGCTTCAATCTAAAGATTTACCTTTATATCTTGTAGACTTTATTTGCATTATATGGATTTATAAAACCTCTAGGTTGTTTCACATGTACACCCTTAACAATATTCCTGTTAAGGAATGTTGTTTTGATATCCATTTTACCAATTCTCGTAGTCACATTAAGCTACAATGGGAAGCATGATCTTGTTGGATCCAACCATGCAACTGGTGAAAAGATTTCTTCATTTCATCACCTTGAACTTGTTTGAAACTCTTTGCAACCAATATTCTCTTATAGGTTTGTACACTACAATACATGTCGTTCTTCTTCTTGAAACCGCAATTGCACCCTATGGGTTTTACCCTTTCAGGTGGATCCACCAAGGTCATGCCTTGTTGGTGTACATGGCTCCATCTTGGATCATGGCCTCAAGCCATTTCTTAGACTTTGGTCCCTCAATATCTTCTAGGTAAGTTGTTGGCTCATCATCTTATGACCAACCCACTGCCTTTCTGAGTTGTAGGATATCCTAATCTTTCAAAGTCAAGGTGTGTTCTACTAGATCTATGAGTTTTTGTGTTACATAAGGAAATTCAAATTCCACAACAACTTGTAATTTTCATTGTTCCCATGTTACTCCTTTAGGTTCAATGTTTTATTGTTTGCCTTAAACAATTCAAGCTCTACTATTCTCCCTCTGATTCCTTTGAAATTTAATTCCTTGTAGGAATACAACCATCATGGCAACAAAAAAATTTTGTTGTCAGATCTGAATATAAAAGTAGTATTAAAAAAAATAACATTAATGTGATTTGTGGACAAAGCCTTTACAAGAAACTATTTTCTTGCATAAGATTTCAATGCTAATATTTATGAAAGACATATCAGGACACCTCCCATGTCATATCTCATATGTTCTCTTTCGAACCATGTTAGATGATACATTGTTTTAGTGTGAAGCATGTGACAAAGGGGTTGGATTGTTAGCCATATTCATTGATAATTTCATCATGACTTAATGAGGTGTGATTCCTTCTTTCTAACATATCAATATGTTTCATATGGAGTTCATTGTGATAGACTGTCATGTCTCCAGGAAGGTCAAAATATCAGATTAAAATATTACAACATCTATTATATTGAAGTTTCTTAATACTTTTACCAAGCTAGTTATGTACTTCATTCATGATCTCCTTGAACATTTCAAGAGATTCATACTTGTATTTCATTTAATACAAAATTCCATATCTACTGAGATCATCAACAAATACAATGAGGCACTATTAACTACCTCTAGATTTTATTCTAAAAGAGTTTATATACATCGGTATGTGTGATCCTGAGTCGAATACTCTCTTTCCCACTATGATTAGTGATAATAGATTTGGTCATATTAAATTACAAATAAGACTTGCATGTCTCTATTGGTTCAATAACCAAAAGAGTCTAGACAATCATCATTTTGGATTCTAGAAATGCATTTCTCATTTATGTGATATTGCTGAAAATGCTATAGGTATTCATTAATTGAGTCATAAAGGCATTCAACATATATATCTCATACATATTTGTCTCTTCAACTATCAAGTGTATATTATGATACATAGGGATTTTCTATACAAGATCTTATCTTTTTAAATGAAACATCAATTTATTCATAATATTCTTATCCATACTACATGATGTTTTCCTTAATGGCATGAACATAATAGAAATTCACTAATTCTATTACATACCCATGAATGACAAATTTCAATTGTAGTGGCAACAACTCTAGCTCCACACAATTTGTAGCTTACTTATTCTCATGTCCTAAAGTAGAGGTCTATATCTATTTCTTCTTCCTGAGATCCTCTATACAAAGAGGGCAGTTCCTTTTCCATTGTCTAGGCTGGTGATAATGGTGGAACTTTCTTTCCTTAACTTTTTAAGTGAAAAGGACATATTCATTTTGCACTTACCCTTCTCCTAGCCATGAGTGCAGAAGACTTGGACTTTCACTTAGCCTCAGAACTCTTTTTGGCCTTTCCTTTGTCCTTGAACTCTTTTCCATTGATCATCATCACGAATTTGTCCATTTTCATTTGTGATTCAACATTCACTAGCATGCCAAGAAATTTAGACAGTAGTTTACCCAAATTACTCAAGTGATAATACTTGATAAACTAGCTATATGATTCAGGAAAAAATTGAAGAAGTCATATATGTGACCAACACTTGGCCAAAAGGGAATCCCAGTCTCTCCACATGTACAATCATATTGAGCACATGGGGCTCTACTTGATCTCCCTCTATCAATTTGCACTCAAACAACGCTTTGAAGACTCTATACCTTTCATTCTATACATAATTCTTAAAGTGTGTTACCTTCTTGAGAATATCCATGTTTTCATGTTGTTCATGCAACTAATAGTTTATACATTTCATCATAAGGTCTTTGATGTTTGCAACATCATTGGCATGCTTCAAGTAAGCATCCATTTTAGCCTCAGGAACATTTGTAGTGGGTTCCTCTGGCTCTGGTCTTTCAAGGACATAGAGCTTTCTCTTATTGTGAGAAAGTTTCTCACAGTCCTAAACCAGATCTGGAATAAATCCCATTTAGGTTGTCCTACTCAAGGACTAGTTGCAATCATAACATGTTTGTGTTTGACATTATATTCTACAAAAGAAAATTTGCAAGTTTGTCAAAGCATTTTTTATTTTATTTTATATTAATATTTTTGATATTAATTATATCTTTAGTTGATTATTTCTGTTACAATTTTGTTCAAACTTATATCCCTCACTGCCACTTTGGAAGATTACAACATAAATTCTTCTAGTGATCCAAGACCCAAAACAATTGAATTATTATTCAGCCAACACCTACATCCAAAACCATTTATTAAGGTAGGTAACTTTTTCCAATTGCATCTCATGAAATTCTTGAATAGATAGTATTTGCAATTCTTTTCCATAGTCCATCTGCATGATTCAGGTGTGTAATCTCATTAAGATCACCTAGTTAAGCCTGACGCAAAAGACAACACGATAGTAATGCACCCTGCTTGGCATGCCCACATAACTACTATCACACTTCCATGAGATAGACAGTGGATCATGCTTGACGTGCCCACGCTTAGTCGATCAATCTTTTCATGTGTGTTTCTTATGGAAAACATATTAGACTTTAATATTAGATTGTGGTAATTATATATAAATACATATACATATCCAGTCACCACATACTTATAGTATGCATCATATACATGATATATCACACAAACAAAAACAAGTACTTATAAACACATGCGATGGTTATGGCCATACTATTGTAATTCCTTGGAGTCACAAGGAACTACTACCACCTAAGGTCTAGATCACATGTAGCAACCTATTGTTGGTGAAGATTCATGCTCAAACTTATCTAGGTTAATCAATTCAACACTCAAACTGATTGACACGCCTCTTGGCCACTAGGTTGGGTTCTTGAAATGGTTGTCTGGTCCTAGATTCAAGAGATGTCTAGACTCTTTCATTCGATCCATTGGTCCACCAATCGACCAATTCTTCCTATTGTCTTGTATGCTTAGTCCTTCATCTGATTGGTTTGACATATGAGCCGATCGATTCATCTGGTGTCGAATGTCTTCTCACGACAAAACATAAATTAAAATTATCATATTTCATATTACATTGTAAAAGGGAAAACCTTGAATTACATTCGAGGGAAAATAGGAAGAAGATAAAAAATTACATATAAAAAGGAAGAGAAAGGCTTTCTATGCAAACTGAGATATAAATAGGAATAAATAATCAAAACCATGCACACACAAATCTAGGGTTATTTTCCTTAAGCATGCTAAAATCCACCATCAAAACACTTTTAGTGTGCCATGTATGGATTGCATATATATCATATCATTTATATATTGGGACCATATGTAGTATTAAATCAGATATGCACATTAATCATTCTAATATTTGCATCATATGAAATAAAATAAATATGATCATATCAATTAAATCCATTTATGCAATAAATTGACGTGGCTCTGATAACGTTGTTGAGAAATCTGGGTAACAGATAAGGAGTGAAAAAAAATTAATGTCTGATTCCCTAACTGGCATATCATGTCAACAACAATGTATCTAGGAAAGAGGATAACAAGAGTTATACATGGTCCAAGAGCCAGTCTAGTGACAACTCTTGTCACAGTAGCGTGCACCTTTCTTCAAGTTGCACCTGGACAACATCAATAGTAGCCTCCTAGTCAATCACCAGTAGGAAATGACCTCCTCTCCTTTATAGTAGTCCACGCGGACCACCAAGAACTCCATGTTGTGACACTAGAGCTAATGAGAAGGATTTGTCCCTTTGAACGTCAGTGTACTAGAACCAACTTGCTCTCCCATAATTGTCTCTCCCTTTCTATCCCTCCCTTTTATGGGTAGGACTTGCTCGGGATCTCTATTGGTTACCACAACCAGAGAGGACAACAATTGTATGAGCTTATTGTCATATCCAGGAAGCCCCCAGTACCCCTCTATTTATAGGAGGGCTAGGGCTAGGGTTTCTAGTCAAACTGGGAGTTGAAGAGATGAGTTCATAAATTTTCTAGAAACTATGAATGGCGACTAGTCGGTTCAGAGGTGAACTAGTCAGTTCATCTCTTGAAACGGTCGCTTCATGTACTTTACTATTCTGAATCAAATTGGCATTCAATATTTGGTTATTGCATTATCATGATGTCAGCATCAATCATTGATCCAACTAAATTGATCATTGAACCAGGCAACCCAAATGACAAATTGGTCATTTCACTTTTGAAACAATCATTTCATACCATGAAATGGTCATTTTATATCATGAAATAGTCGTTTTGTATGTGAAATGGTCATTCATTATGTGAAATGTTCATTTCATTTGTCCACCACAGGCAATGTTCAACCAATGTTGTTTCTAATTGACCTGATACTTCAATCGATCGTTTGACACTTGAACCGATTGGTTTAGAGTTGAGTCAGTCAATTTTGAACCCCAGTTGTTTAATTAAATAGCTAAACACTTTACTAATCAAGTTAAACATCATTCATGAACAAATTCCTATTCCAAGTGTATCCTATGAATCTGACCGTACAGGTCCCAAATTACATTATCAGTGAATGTTTATAACCAATTTATGACACCACAAGTAATAAGCGGTATCTAGCAACACATCACTTTCTACCCAAGTAATTAGGAAAGTTGGAGAACAACTTCAACCTACAATCTATGATCATTGTTAATGTGATCATATAGTTCCTTTGTCTCTGATATCCAGATTTAACTCGAGGCATGGAACCGTCATCCTCTCAACATTCAATCCTTGTTCCTTGAACTAGAGCAGACTATCTAAAATGCATGTGAGTTCACATACCGCATATAGAATCACATGAGTATGGCCATACATTTCTCAGTCTCTCTTATTAAGAGATATGTATATCAATGTCCTGCAGGAGGGACAAATCCCATCTACATCACTCACACTCGCTCCCCATGTGACACAATACATCTGAGCATCACCTTTATGGAAACCATTATTGAAGATCGCATCTGATGATGGAAAAATACATCAAATGACATGTTATGAGTGTAGTTATTTCAGGTCTCTGTACTACAATCACCACTATCACTATGAGATCTTATTCTGACTACCAATTCATGGCATCCTTGTACCACTCTCATGGTAGGTCTATTTGATACATTATTCTATAACATGTACCAATGTTATTGACTTGATATCACATCTCATGACTAATGGGACTCTATCATCATTCAACACACACTCAAGTCTTATGTATAACTTCCGTCTATTTTGCTTCCATAGTAATATATGATTAGAGACATAGCAAGAATATATGTACTCTTATCATACATATGATCTCATTCCTCAAGTCCTCAGCCTGAAGACATATGTCATCAAATATCATCATTCCTTAGAAATCTATTATGTTTGTGTCATCATCTCACGATTGTGACAAACATAATATATGGAATTACATGTATCATTATCAAATCATGTATCTAATTCCACATTCCAATCATCATATGATTGGCTCTCTGAGCATACATGCCAACAATGTCAACCCATAATCAATGTCATCTCACACAGTAAACCAATAGTTGATCCAACATTGGACTCCAAACTGTATTCCTATGATTGGGTTTGTGTATGTGTATCCCATTATTGGAACCCTTCATTTCACTGTATATTAGTTTTTGGACACCATCTTGGTGATCACCTGCATATATAATGGGAGTGTGCTTGTCCCAAAAACACCCTCATGAATTTTTTATTGTTGGGTTCTATTATTATGCTATAGTTATACACATAGCCATTATTATTTATTGGGATAAAGGAATCCAAGACATTCATTACAGTGATCAAACATTCAAGAAAACTTCAAAAGTTCCAAAACAAATACAATAAGTATTCAAAGTTAACCCAAGTACCTGATTTAGGGAAAAGATATGTCCAACTCAACTAAAGAAAAATGTCTCATCACAATTTAATCTAAAAACTAATATTCAACACCAAGTGAAACATGAATCTCAAAATTCCTTTCGTAGGGATTTGAGATTTCATTTAGGGTTTGGATTGTCAATTAGGATTTGGTTCCATGGATTAAACACCAAATCAACTGTTGAAACTTAAATCTCTGTATTCATATCTTAATTATTCAAATTAAGGGAATACACTAGTACTAATTACATCATTTGTATACCATTCCATTAATCATATATATCATGCATGCTAACAAAACTTCATAATAACTCAAACTAGGGTTTTGTATATATAAACCATATTAAAGAGGGTATGAAAGGCACTTTCGCATTTCATGTTTAATTAGGTTTTGAAACCATTTTTGTTAAATTCTTCTTTTTTCGTGATCAAATTCATATTCATATATATATATATATATATATATATATATATATATATATATATATATATATATATATATATATATATATATATATATATATATATATATATGTGTGTGTGTGTGTGTGTGTGTGTGTGTGTGTGTGTGTGTGTGTATGTATATATATATATATATGCATTCGTATATATACGTTATGTTTACATTAATTACTTCTTCACTATAACTATTACAAGATATCTCATATTCCAAGTTTTATAGAAAATATAACTTTGTATAGATGATGATGCATGTCCATATTGGGCCATGTCACCTAAACCCAATGCTAGAATGTGGAATAGAGAGTTCCTTGAAGCAAAAAATATGACCAAATTATACCCCCTTGAACTGAACATGTTCAATTGTGGGAACCCATTAGCTCGTATAAATTGGAGCTAACGCTTTGCATTTTCTTGACCTTCCTTCATAATGCCACAACACCATATCCGGTATTTCTTATTAGGAAACACTTGTTGGATGTTGGTGATCTTGGCAAAAGAAGGCACCTCGCACCATCCAAGGGACCTCCCAAACTACCTCCTCCCTACATGTCCTCATGGAGGTACCACATTCTTGGAACCAACACGGGTCCCCAGAGGAATGGCAAGCAAGGTGGTTAAGACTCAAAATTTTCAACTTAGGTGTTTAAATCACCCCTATAGTGTACCGAGAAGGATTGAACTACATTTTGGAACTCAAATATACTTCCTAAAAGTAGCAAGGGTGTGTTGATCTAGGTCCCAAACTAAACTCCCAGTGTCGACAATTAGAGGTTTAATGGCTCTCTCTAGTCATGGTGCCAACCATATTAACATCCTATCATCATTTCAAGTTTGATAGGACAATTTTCCTCTACTTCTAGACTCTCTTTCTCTTATCTATCTATATGCCTCTCTTGTTGCTCCACCATCCATGCACCACCATGGAGATGATTATGCAAGAGTTGAGAAGAACTCCCTCATCTTAGGACTATATATTTATATGAGGAGTCAATGGGTAGAGGTGAAGCTCACAGACCTCATAGTCTAGTCAAAGTTGTGTTTAAACCATGATCGGTGAGTTGCCTACCAAAATGTGATCCACCCCTACCATTTTTTTCTTTACATTTATGGTTGGAGGTAGAAGACAAAGTAAGAATCGTTAGATCTTCACCCCAAGGTTGTTTGAATCCTACCTCCAACCCAGTAAGTGGCACACACTGAGCTTGACTTAGGGTTGTTTGTCATTATTTTCACACGTGAATGATTAACAAACAACCAAGCCATTAAATGAAAACTTTATAAAATCAAAAAATATATAACTATTAAATTTCAAATCTAATTTAGTTGAAATTTTAACACTACCTTTTATCAAATAACCTCTATCCTAGTCTACTTCCATCATAAAAAGGTAATGTCTTAATTGAGAAATCAAAATTCTAATAGGGTTTATATATACATATATATATATATATATGGATAGACAGATAGATAGATAGATATACATATATGACACATAATGGATATATAATTATATGTACCTTTTATTATATTTTAAAACCATGAATTTCTTATTATTCATTCTTATCACTCTATCATCAACTATGGGAATTGATTGGGACACTCTCCTGCCCATGACTTTCTCCTTAATTTATACTTAACTAGAAACATAATTGGATTGAAAATTCATCAGTTAGGCTTCAAACTTGTTCAAACTTATGTATAACTTTATGAGACAATAATTACACCAATATAAATTGTGTCAACCAATATTTAATTCCAAGAATCACTTAGTTTCCTAATACACATTAATTTCTTGGATTTATTTTCAAAAAGGATTTGATAGTAAGCATGTAACCCACTTTATTTATTTTAGGAAGTTATATCAGTTATAATTTCTAAAAAAATGGGGAATTTTGAAGGATCATAGTAATATTTGACCAACTATTATTCACATATAGTATTTATTCAAATTGATCAAGATCGCTAATAACCTAGGTCTACAAAAGTAGATACCACAAGATTTCTAGTCTATATAGATGAGTTATGCAGTGTGCATGATTTCCTCTATAACAAAATGAACGATACTATATTATCGCAATGTACCAACATATTTATCAAAAATTTAGTAATAGAGTAAATTGGAGTGACAAAGAAAAATGAAATAGTTCATAGAACAATACCATATTATTGTAGTATGCCAACATATTCATCGTCAATAAGTATGTTAATGTTGTATTGAGCAAGCTTGTGGTGCCTTTATAGCTTACTATGAATTAGATCTAGTTAACCTTATGTGTGTTGGCTATACTATATCTTTCAAGTGTATTAATAATATGTAGCAATCCAATGTTAGAAATAGTTCAATATGACCTCACATGGTCGATAGTGTAGTTGTAGAAGATTTACCGCACTCACGATTAACATGGCTGATGTAGCTAGTTTCTAATTTGGCATATTAAGTGAGAGACACTATAACCTATATTTTATTTGTGTAGTATGACATATTCATAAGATAAGGTAATAGTCCAAGAATCATTCATTATAACAAATAAAAAATGTGATCTACATAGGGAATCAAGAAATGTTCTTATTGTCAATGAGAAACTGAGATTAAGCCTATAATTGAATCATTAGAGGCATAGGTTAAGCTTATTTTTGAAGAGTGCAATGTTGTATGGAATCAACTAATGAAAATCCATGATGTCATGGACATGAAAATCAGAGTAAAATGCGTACATAGAAACATATCTTATCAAATCTAATGAAGTTAGCAAACTATAAGAACCACATTGTTATATTCTTCCACAAATTTTATCACCAAGTCCATGATATTTTTTGTCATGATACTCAATGTATGTAAGTGTTTACTTGAGAGTTATACATTATCCTTATTTTGATAATGACTTAACCATTCCATTAATATGTATCTAATATGTTTGTTTGAGATTGATTTCAAGTATAAGGTACATGAAAAGGATCAAATTGCACAAGCCCTAGTTTGTCTAAGTCAAGTAAAAAGCAATGCAAATGTGAAATTTGGCAAATCACTCCAAATCACCTTAGAATAGTCATGTAATTATTTGTATTGATGATATGACTTGTAACTAAGATGAGAAAAAATTAGGGACACTTGATTCCATAGTTTGATCACTTAAAAATCATTTTAGAAAATGTTTAGTTTGATCACTTAAAAATGATTTTAGAAAATGTGTCACAACAACTCTGTCGGTCGTGTTTGAATTCTCAACCGATGTGTGATGGGTTTTTTGAAATGATTGCATCGGTCGATTTGCACACTCATAGAAATTGACCTATCAAATCAATGACCAAAGTTGATTTTAGATAATCGGTCAAGTTATCCAAGGACAAACTTGACCGATAGTTTGAAAATTGGATTTTTTAGTTAGTGGATCAATCGAGTTACCTTTATTGAAACTTGACATAATGTACTATACGAAAAACACAGAAAAAAGTGATTCTATCCATTTGAAAGTTTATAGAAATGAAAATAGATCCATTGCAAGTTGTAAAATGGCTATTTTCATTCTTATGTGATCTAACACTCAAAGTAGCACCCCCAGCTATAAATAGGACCCCTTAAAGTTCATTCCAAGGTTTCTCACTCATGCTATCCTTGGTCCTTGCTATATTTGAGTTTGATACTACCCTTTGAGCCCTTTTGTCTCTCTCATTTACAAAGCATTGCATGATTTTGAGTGAGTTAGGCATGTTGTAAGAGAGCTAGCTCAATGTTATCTTGTAAAGCTCTCCATCTTTCCATCTTCCCAATCCCCTTCTCAAAGAGCAAAGGATGAAGTGATCTTCTCTGAGAGAAGGAGGAGTTGTTGTTCTTTTTCAAGGTTTAAGAAGTGTGAAGATCTTCTCCAAGTGAGGAGAAGGGCAAGGCGGAAGATTCAAGAAGAGTGGGTGATCCCTATGAGGCCAAAGACTTGATGAAAGTGTGGGTAAGTCCTTGGTGAAGACCGAAGACATGTTGATCAAGTGGATAAGTCCTTGTGTTGGTGAAAGACTCTTGGCTTGGATAGGTAAGTCCTTGGATGTAAGGTGGTATTCTTGTATCTCTTATAATGGAATATAAGTATACATGGTTGCAAAATCCTAGAGGTTGAACTCTCTAGGTAGTGGATTGATGGTCCCCTAGTTTGGAGATTGGAACCAATCTAAACACCTTGTCCAAGTGTTTGTTTCAATTTCTCACATCCTTGATATGCTTGGTTAGATAGGACTTAAAATTCAGTTTTAGCATTTGGTTTCAATTGATATAATTTGAAGGTCTAACTATTCTTGTGAGAGACGACAAAAAAAAAACTATTATTATCATAATTTTGAAGCTCTATTCACCCCCCTTGATCTCTAGATCCAACAAGTGGTATCAGAGCATGGATCTTCTCCAACAAATCTCCTACGACTGAGAATATGGGTGAGAACCTACTTGGTTCCCTTAACCTAGGGGGAGGCTTCTCCATGCGCACCTCGATCTTTGGCGAAACCAACTTCCTCTATTGGAAGTGGTGGATGCAATTCTACATTCAATGAATGAACTTTGGTATGTGGAAGATTATGATTACACCCTACAAGGAGACAACTAGAGTTGTATCAACTTGGGATGAAGCAACCCTAAATAATGCACAACTCAATGCCAAAGAAACTAGCATCCTCTATGCAACCCTCACTCCATCTTAGTTCAACCGCTTCTCCTCAAGGGATACAACCTATGAGATATGGGACAAGTTGGGCATCACCTATGAAGGCACAAGACAAGTGAAGGAGTCAAAGATCTACATGTTGAACAGCCTCATAGAGAACTTCAAGATGGGGAAGTAAGAAGGAGTTGTCAAGATGTACTCAAGGATCAACATCATCATCAATGACCTAGCTTCTTTGGGACATACTTTGGATAGAGGAGCAATCAACTCAAAGATATTGAGGTCTCTTACAAAGAGATGGGAGTCAAAGGTGACCTCCATTGATGAAGTAATAAGTCTTGGTGATATTCCAACTGAGGAACTTATTAGTAATCTACGAGCTCATGAGCCAAGACTTGACAAGCAAGAAGAGGAAGCAAATCAAGAAGAAAAAGTCTCAAGGAAGATCAAAGATAGTGCCTTTAAAGCTGAAGTGGAGGCCCTCATCCTTCAACAACAACTTGCTTACTAGACTTCTCCCTCCTATTCTAGTGAAGATGATGTCCCTAGTGAGCATGAAGCCAACTTCTACAAGGGAAAACACTTTAAAGGAAAGCAATATTCTTCATCTACACCAAGGTGCTACAAGTGTGGTAAAAAAGTATACTACAAGAGTGAATTTCCTATGGCTAGAAAGTTACACTACAAGAGCAGATCCAGGAAGGAGTAAGAGTAAAAGAAAGATAGAAAATACAATAGGTAGGACAAGGAGAGAAGACACAAAGACGTAGCTCATGTATCTTGGGAAGGATCATACTCTAGTGGCTCAAGCTCTGATCAAGATGGAGAATGCCATCTTTTACTCATGGCCTCCACAAGTGAATATATTAGTGAGGTAAGTGAGGTAAGTTTGCATGAGTTAGCTAAAAAAACTCTTATTGACATTCTTGCTACTACCTGTTCTTCTTATTCTGAAAGTAAATCTAAAAAGAAGAGGTTGGGTAAAATTATTGATCACTTGTATGCTAGACTTGATATTCTTGAGAAAAATGAGAAAATTCATCTTGAGAGCATTGATTCCATACAAGGCCAATTTCTTGATCTTGAGCTCCAATACAATGGAGTTGAAGTAGAGAACGGTGTCTATCTTAAGAACATTGAGTCTCTTAAGGAAAACAACCAAAAGTGCCTAAATGAGACTGGGTTACTTAAAACTAAAAATATTTAACTTAAGCTCATTAGTGATGCTCGTAGAGATGAGAACAATGTTTATATTAAAGAAATTCAATTGCTTCAATCTAAAAAAGCTAGGTTTCTTGGTCAAGTTAATGATTTATCTTCCAAACCTATTTTTCCTAGTAATGATATTAATTCTATTTCTCTTGAAAATGATTCTTATTTGAGAAAAGCCCTCTGATGCGATGATTTTGAGTCGCATTTATAGACTTGTTTTATATGTGTTTTATGCATTTATTAGTCATTTCTGTGGTTAATGTTGCATAATTCATCTACTTTGGTTTATGATCATTCTCTATGTCAAATCTCCCTTATTTCAGTATTTTGAGCATAAATTATCACAAGAATATGTTTTGTTTCGGCTTAGTTGGTTTCATGTTGAAATTTCAGGAAAAAGAAGTATCTGTTGATGTCGATACCATCGACCGGACCACAGGCAGCCAGCCGCAAGGAGCAGCAAAATCTTGATACTATCGACAGGAGAGTCGATAGTATCGAGATACCATCAGGTTGCTTCAGAAAAGAGAGTCGATACTATCAACACAAATGTCGATACCATCGACTAGTGGAGCTACAACGATAGTAAAAGGACAAAACAGACGCCTATGAATGTCGATACCATCGACCCGGGTCGATGGTATCGAGTTAGCTTCAGTCGCGAAAAAGAAAAGAAAAGCAAATCAGCCGATACAGTGCAAGGTCGATACTATCGACCCGCGTCGATGGTATCGACACCGTCAGATACAAGTTGGTTTCAGATTGATCTAAATTCGACGGCTGTGATATTTTGGCGACCTAACTCGGTGATTATACCTAATGACAGCGGCCGAGAGCAATCCATCACGTCATTAGCCGCTGCACACGTCCCGAGAAGGTGTGGAGAGAAGAACATAGCCCAGAAGCACGCCCCAGCCGTTCTGGATGCCGAAGAAGACGATTTCCACCACCGAAAGGTGGGAGAACGTGTATTCTATGCCAAGGAGCAATTGGATCTTCTCCGTTTAGGGGTTTCACCACTCAATCACGTTTTTCTCCATGTTTCCCCTTTTCTCTACCATGTTTTGCTCTGAGATGAACATGCGGGGCTAATCCCCTTTATCTTTAGGACCGGAAGTAGCTCGAGAATTCATTGTATGACAATTTTATCATAGTAATTCATATTTTATCTCTTAAATCCATGGTATAATTTCGTTTTCTCAATTATATTGTTATGCTTGATCACCATAATAATAATCTAATGCCCTTAATTACTTTGAAAGAAGAATTAATGGTTGAAAAGAGACAAAATTTACATTAATTGACAAATCCCTTGAACAAGGTGGTGTAAGGTTAATGGTGGACACCGAGAGATCGTTTTTAATGCACCTAGTTTAGGGTATAGGTTACTACGACGGTGGAACTGACCTAGACATAGGTAGTGAATTGTACCACGACAGTGGACAATTCTGATTTCAGGCCACTACCCGGATAGAGAGATAAATTTGAATGACTGAATAGAATTTAATACAATGAAAACCCGCGGTGAAACCGCAATCCTAAAGATCTCATCTTGAATTGATTAAACCAAATATTTAATTGATTGCTTTGTTTTGTTTTATTTCATTTTCTTTTAATTTTAACAACAACTTCCAACTCTTTAATCGGTCTAGCTGATTGCGAGTAGTTAGTAGTAGTCTCCGACAATTCACGTATCCCTAAGTTCGAATCGGGCCTCACAAAGGCCTATATTACATTGACGCGTACGCTTGCGTTTCTACGCACGTAAAAAGCGTGTCAAGTTTTTGGCGCCGTTGACGGGGATACGGCAAGTTGTCGGCACTACGAGTGCTGCAAGCGGCCACTCTAGGCCACATTTTTTTTATCATTTTAAAAATTCATAGTCTATTTTCTAAATTTTGTAATCATCAAGCACGGTACTGAACTTAAATTTTCACTTTGCAGGTACTATGTATGATGCAGACGCGTAGTTCTGACTACATGTGAGAGGCACCAGAGGTTCCATTGTCGGGACCGAAAGATGAGGAGGATTATAATCAAGACCATCTGGAAGATATAGATTCAGAATCAGAACAAGAAGAGATGGTAGAGCCACAGACAATATGGGAGAAGATCAAAGATTCTTCTTCATTCGCTACCAAGGGGCCGATCAAGAAGCAGGCAGTCAATATTCCAACATACAAGATTGATCCTGCATTAATCAACTTGGTTAAGGCGAATGCATTCCATGGGATCAAGAATGAATACCCAGTCGCGCATATAAGTCAATTTGTGGAGAATTGTGCTATGATAAAAATACACAGATTTCCACAAGATGTTCTCTACTTGAAGCTCTTCCCGAGTTCTCTAGCGGGAAATACACTAGAGTGGTTGCACAACCTGGATGATGAATATGTGGAATCCTGGGACCACATGGTGGAGGTTTTCTTTGAAAGGTTCTTCCCGCCTGAGAAGACCAATGACATGATCAGGAAGATCCACAACTTCACTCAGAAAGAAGGGGAGGCCTACTCTGAGACCTGGGAAAGGTTTCAGATCATTCTTAGGCGGTGCCCACATCACGGGCTTGACAAAGAGACACAGGTCAAGATTTTCTATTTTGCTCTCTCCGAGCATGATAGAAGTAACCTCGATTCAGCAGGCTCAGGATTCTTCTTGAACAACACAGACACGAGGTGTTGGGAAATACTTCAGAACATGGCCAAGAAGCAATCGTGGGGCGACAGGGACGCCGTTGAGCATGTTCGAGTAGCAAGGGAGTCTAAAGCAATCAAGGAGCTGAATGAGAAGATGGACCTTCTCGTGAAGAAACTGCTTGCAAAGGAGGATACTGAATCCGAAGATGAGGCACAAGTCAAATTCATGAGGCAACAACAAGGTTACAGAAATAATGATTACTCAAGGAGGAAGGACAAGAAGTTCTCTTGGAAGGATCCAAACAACTTCTTGTAGGATCCAGATGCAAAACCCCAGCCAGTAGCGGAGGATAAGAGCACGAAGTTACTCAATCAAGTGATAAAGCAAAATCAAGAATTAATGACTACTTTTGGCCAGCATATAAAGCAACAAGGGGAGTTTATGCACCAGTTCGGGTAGACACTACAGAGCCATGGGGCTCAAATGAGGACAATAGAGACGTCCATGGCACAAATGGCAACGGAGATAGCCAATTTGAAGAAGCTGGCGCACCAAGGTTTTTCGGGTAACACTAATATTCCAGGATGAAACCAGCAGGCGAAGGCCATCTTTCTAAGGAGTGACAAGAAACGGTTAAACCCCAGAGACGATGAACCAAGCAAACCCCAAGCAGAAATTGAAGGTGAGGCCACTGAGGAGCTGCCCATACCGGTCACAGAACCAGTTGCGGATATAGCAGTGGATGCTACTGATGATCCTATTGTAGATGAGGAGGAGATGCAGAAAAGGACACCTTATGTGCCACCACATCAAAGGGCACAGGCTATCCCGGTCCCATATCCGAACAGTACAAAGGCAAGGAAAGTGGATGCCCAAATTAAAAAGTTTCTAGACAGTTTCAGAAAGCTTTTGGTCAACATCCCATTATTGGAAGCAATTGAGCAAATCCCTTCTTACGGCAAATTTCTAAAAGACATAATTACCAAGAAGAGAAAAATCCCAGACACAGAGGTTGTTGTGCTCAAGGAGCAGGTGAGTGCCTTCATCATGGGCACATTGCCGCCAAAGAGGCAGGATCCGGGCTGTTTCAACATCTCATGTTACATTGGGAAAGTTAAGTTTGGTGAAGCGCTATGTGACTCAGGGGTGAGCATTAACTTGATGCTCCTCTCTACATTCAAGAAGTTGGGATTAAAAGAGTCACGGCCGAGCAACATGACAATCCAGTTGGCAGACAATTCAGTGGTAAAGCCATACGGTATTTGTGAAGACGTGCTAGTGAAAGTAGATCGATTTGTATTTCCAACAGATTTTGTCGTCATGGAGATGTAAGATGAACAAGGCAATGAGCTACTACTCGGACGACCCTTGCAAGCTATAGCTGACATGATACTTGAGATGGGGAGAGGTCGTTTAACCTTAGGTATAGCTGATGATCGATTCGAGATGGTCATGCCTTCTAGTGCCACTTCACCTAAAGCCAAGGAGCAATGCCACATGGTAAAGCATTTTGATCACAATATCTCACTTTGTCTAGGGAAGCCATTTTTAGATATGGCTCATGTAATGACCAAGGTGGAAAAAGGGAATTTGGTTGTGGACATCATGGAGCATACCAAGGTGGTATCCCTTAGAAAGGTTGTAGGTTTTCCGAACGATGAGGAGGGGGATATTCCTCCCTCTCCTGAAGATGAGGCTATAGCAAAATTCGGTTTTTGACGCATATCCAGAATTACCACTTGAGGCCTGCTTAGTCAATATCACTCATGATTGGATGAGAAGTAAATCCCTGAAGGAGTGTGCCAAGATGCTTCTGATGTTTCCGTGCTTCTATGTGAGGTACTATGAAGATTTAGGCGAACTCCCACCCCCGCTTCAATCGTCCTTAATCAGCCCGCCAGAATTGGAGTTGAAGTCATTGCCACCGCACCTCAAGTACGCATTTCTAGCTGAGGAAGAAAAGTTGCCTATGATTATATCTGCTTATCTGAGTGATGAGGAGGAGGACCAGTTGCTGATAGTGATGAAGAACCACCGGGGAGCATTTGGGTGGTCTGTTGCAGATATCAAGGGGATCACACCTACTTTGTGCCAGCACAAGATTCGTCTCGAGGAGGGAGCCAAGCTGGTGATTCAACCGCAACATCGAATAAATCTGAGCATGATGGAGGTTGTTAAGAAGGAGGTGATTGAACTTCTTTCTGCAGGTATCATCTATGCTATTTCTGATTTTACGTGGGTGAGTCCTACGCAGGTAGTCCCTAAAAATGGGGGAATCACTGTTACCCATAATTTTTTAAATGAACATGTCACCACCCGCTTGGTAACCGGGTGGCATGTTTGCATAGATTACCGACGATTGAATGCCGCTACGCTAAAGGATCACTTTCCTCTGCCGTTTATTGATCAAATTTTAGAGCGCTTAGCCAGCCGATCACATTTTTGTTTTCTGGATGGTTATTCGGGGTACAATAAGATTTTGATAGATCCTAAGGACCAAGAGAAGTCCACCTTCACTTGTCCTTATGGAACGTTTGCGTACCGCCATATGCCTTTTGGGTTATGTAATGCACCGACGACCTTTCAGCGTTGTATGCTCGCCATTTTTTCTGATATGGTAGAATGCTGTCTAGAGGTTTTTAGGGATGATTTCTCTATTTATGGTGCATCCTTTGATGAGTGCCTTTTTAATCTGGATAAGGTTTTACAACGTTGCGAGGACACACATTTGGTCCTCAATTGGGAAAAATGTCACATGATGGTGAGTGAAGGAATAGTGCTAGGACATAAAGTGTCTAGAAAAGGTTTGGAGGTAGACCTGGTAAAAATCGAAGTGATTTCCAAATTGCCCCCACCGAATTCGGTTAAAGGGGTACGAAGCTTTTTAGGTCACGTCAGTTTCTATCGTCGTTTTATAAAAGATTTTTCTAAAATCTCCAAACCTTTATATGAGCTTTTAGAAAAGGATGTTGTTTTTTACTTCAATGAAAAATGTCTACATTCTTTCAACATGCTTAAGGAAAAATTGATTTACGCACCGGTTGTGCAAACACCGGATTGGACCAAGCCGTTTGAACTAATGTGTGACGCATCCGATTTCGCGGTCGGGGCTGTGTTGGGACAGCGGGTGGACAATAAACCCGCTGTGATTTTTTATGCATCTAAAACTTTGAATGACGCCCAACTCAATTACACGACTATCGAGAAAGAATTGCTTGCCGTTGTTTTTGCTTTTGAAAAATTTTGGCAATATCTAGTTGGATCGAAAGTCGTGGTTTGGACGGACCATGCCGCCATTAAGTATTTGATGGAGAAAAAAGATGTCAAACCTAGATTGATTAGGTGGATCTTGCTTTTACAAGAATTTGATATCGAAATCAAAGTCAAGGCGGGGATTGAAAATGTGGTCGCAGACCATTTGTCTAGGTTAGAGAGGGTAGATGAAAAAGATTTACACATACCCATTACCGAGACATTTTTGGATGAACAACTTTTAAAAGTGACATCTAAAGATCCATGGTTTTCTTATATTGTGAACTATCTTGCCTGCAAAATCATCCCGAATGATTGAACATATCAAGAGAAGAAGAAATTTTTCCATTCTCTACGATATTATTTTTGGGATGACCCTATTCTCTTGAAGCAATGCAGGGATGGTGTCTTACACAGGTGTGTACCTAAGGTGGAATACGAGAGTGTTCTTCGTCATTGCCACACACTACCGACGGGCGGACACCATGCAAGCTCTCGTACGGTAGCCAAAGTACTGGAAAGTGGCCTATACTGGCCTACCTTGTTTAGGGATGCTTATGAGTTTGTGAGGCAATGTGATTCCTGCCAAAGGGCGGGCAACATTTCGAAGAGACAAGAGATGCCCCTTAATGTATTCCAGGAGGTTGACGTATTTGACTTATGGGGTATAGATTTTATGGGACCCTTTGTGTCCTCAAATTAAAATTTGTATATCCTTTTGGTTGTTGATTATGTGTTGAAGTGGGTGGAGGCAATACCCATAAGGACTAATGATTCCACTGTAGTGTGCATGTTTATTAAGGAATATATTTTCTGCAGGTTCGGTGTGCCCCGAATGATCATTAGTGATGGGGGTACACACTTCCGGAATCAAAAGTTCTCGGCACTATTGAGAAAATACGGGGTCAAACACAACATTGGTACCCCGTACCACCCGCAAACTCAAGGACAAGTGGAGGTCTCCAATCGAGAGATTAAGAAGATCTTGGAGCGTATTGTGGCTTCCACGAGGAAGAATTGGAGTGCCTTACTACCGTAGGCGTTGTGGGCATACAGGACGTCATACAAGACACCTATAGGCACCACACCTTTTAGGTTGGCTTATGGTCGGGCCTGTCATTTACCGGTGGAATTAGAGCATAAAGCACATTGGGCGCTGAGGAAGTTAAACCTGAGTTATGATGAAGCGGGAAAGAAGAGGTTACTTGAACTAAATGAACTTGACGAGCTGCAAATGAATGCTTATGAAAACTCTCGGATCTACAAGGAGCGCACAAAGTTGATTCACGATCGCCACATTCAGATGCGCATTTTCAAGAAAGGAGAATGTGTCCTATTGTTCAACTCTAGGCTGAAGATGCACCCCGGGAAGTTGAAATCTCGATGGAGTGGACCATTCACAGTAGAGGAGGTCAAACCATATGGCGCGATCCTGGTGCATGATGGCGAGACCACATTCCTGGTCAATGGACAAAGGTTGAAATTGTATTTTGGTGAAGATTACACGAGGAAAGTGAATGAGGTCAAACTCATTGCACTTCCGGATGCATGATGAGCTTCAAGTCATCTAGCCTAAGACGTTAAATAAGGGCGCTTGTTGGGGGCAACCCAGTCATCAATACTTTGGTTTAGTTTCTTGCACATTTGTAGTTTGGTTTTTTTTGACGTTGTTTTTAGTGTAAAAAAGATACCGTGATCGTTTTCTTATTGTGCAGGACTGAGGCATAGTCGATACCATCGACCACTATGTCGATGGTATCGACCGGGGTACAGGTTGGCGACTGCAGAAATCACACTACGTCGATACCATCGACGGCCTCATCGATAGTATCGACACACCACCAGGTAGATCGCACAGTCAAAGTCGATAGTATCGACATGCCAGTCGATACCATCAAGATCTCTGGAGATATTCAGAAGAAATCATCTCAGTGAAATCGATACCATCGACGGGTCTGTCTATGGTATCGGCACAGTTACAGGCAGAAGGCGGCGGCTGGGCCTCGCGAGGGTGTTGCCCTAAACGGAAGTTGATACTATCAACTTGCGTCGATAGTATCGACGCGCCACGTCACCGATCCACGAGAGGAGATCAACGGAGATCGCTGCAACCAGAAAGTCGATCCGTGGGATGGGTCGATACCATCGACACATGTCAATAGTATCGAAACGTCAACGATCAGGGCCCCGCGAATCCATCCATCGACGACCGTCGATACCAGCGGCAATACGGATTGTGCTACGCGTGTCGATACCATCGACCCACATCGATGGTATCGACGGGCACGCAGCAGCACCGACGTCAGTTATATAAGGAGGGGTTTGTCATCATATGACGTCACACCTTCAACAAGTTCTTCCTCTACTTGTGCCGTGCGTCCTCAAGAGCAATCCTAGCCCGACGACAAGCATCCAGGAGCACGTTCTTCATAGAGCGGAGATTTCCTTCTCCGATCTTCACTGAGCTCTTTCTCTACTCCTCCTTCTTCCGCAACCATGGTGCATGTTGCTGGTGCATCGTCTTCGCGTGCCAACCCGATGGACATCCCGGAGTTCGTGCCGCCACCGACTGCATCAATTCCACACCCAGGGAGTGTCCATCCGTCCGCGGAGGTCAACAAGATCTACGAGGAGATCATGAAGAGGAAAATTGAGCTGACCCACTATGTTGACCGGGAGGTGATCCGCAACTTGGGGTTCGACGCTAATCTCACCTACATCTTGAAAGGGCAGGCGAGACACACGAGCAAGATGCCCAATGAGATGGAATACCATGCCGATGGCCAACCGTTCTTCGGTGACTAGCCGACATACAAGGAGCTGGTGGCGGAATTCATGGCGTCGTTGGACATCTACGTCGTACCCAATGATATCATCGCCACAGACCACGAGTGGATCGAGGGTCGTGTGTCTTTCTAGATGTACAACAATGATTATAATCTCACCCTCAAGTAGTTCAACAAGATCTACAACTGGAACCATGGGTGAAATGACTACCGGCGGCCAGACAAAAGAACAGATTATGATGCTATCTTCGCCGAGCTCGTGACGGTGCCGCCGGGAAAATCTGTAAGCTACCACAATGCGGCGGTAGAGGATTTCGAGCATCCGTTTGTGCGGGTTCTTCACCGCATGATCTGTACCACCCTATTCGGTCGTGGTGATCTGTCTCTCAGCAAGTTCCAAGAGACGGACTTGTTTTTCTTGCATAAATTACTGAAGTGCCAAGAGTGCAACTAGGGAGCATTCTTTCTACAGTGGGTGTTGGTTGTAAAGCGGAGTATGCGGAAGGCTCCAATTCACATTGGAGGACTCATTACACAGCTGGCCTCCTACCTTGGGTTGAATTTCCAAAAGCTTCCTCCTCTCTCTAGCAGAAGCAAGGTTAATTTGCAGCGTCTTCACCGATCCAATCTTATCTTGCTTCGATATGGTTTACCATATGCTCATTGCCATGTAAACCACGCATATCAAGAATGCTCGCTTCCCGATCTTGTCTTCCATATCGAGGGTGCGCAACATTTCTGATGGCCAATCATAGCCATTGCTGACTCCGATGAAGATGGCGGCAACGACGACAACAACAACAATGATGACGATGAGGTTGAAGAGCTAGAGGAGACCTACACTCCTCTTCGGGCACGAGTGGCACCTAGGAAGCGTCCTTGCATGCATCCGGGTGCATCTTCGTCTTCGCAGCCTCCACCACCACCACCGCCCTCGCAGCCAAGTGAGGATGTCTATTCTATGCAGGGAATGTATGCTATGCTGCAGGACATACAACAGACGTAGAAGCATCACACTACAGTGTATACCGGTATTCAGTATACTACGAACTAGTTACTTGACAATCAGTGGGCGATCTTCGAGAACGAGCGCCTCCTCCTTGGAAACCAACAATAGATTCATGACCGATTGCATAGGATGGAGATGCAGCAGCAGCCCTTTTATGATCACTACTGGATCCAGAACTACTTCGGGGGGTATCCACAACCTCCACCTATGCCCCAGTTTGATCCGAGCTTTCAGGGAGAGTACCCATCCTAGGACCCTATGGCTCCACAGTACCCGCCTCCTCCAGAAGAGTAAATTGGTATCTCTGTTCCAACCTTTAAGATTGTTTTTGACTATGAGGCCATAGTCGAATTCAAGATTAGGGGAGGTAGTTGGAACAGATCTATCTTTTATTTTCTCAGTTTTTAGTTTTATTTTGTTTGTTCTTGTCATTTATTTCTTGCAATCTTAGTTTGTTTGTAGGATCCACATGCTATCTAGTGTAATTGTGGATGTCTTAAGTCATGTGTCATCTCACTTTCTTGTACATGGGAATTAAGGGAAAATAAAAAAAAATTGAGTGTTCGCAAGCTTGAGTGTTGGTCAACTTTGAGCACATAACTTAAGAAAATGATTGGTTTTGTCAACTCTAGAACAGAATATCACAACTGTACATTCCTAATGGTTCATGAAAAGTGGACGAAATTGGTTATTTGAGCCTAAACTGACCAAATGATAATGAGACTCTAATTTGAAGTAAGAGAGAAAAACCTCTTAACTACTACATAGGTCAGTAAGGAGGGACACATAATACTTTTCAAAGGTTCAGTCAATTAATCTTGTGATCTTTCCACCTAATTGTTTTCACAATCCACCATAAGAATTGGAAGTACTTTACAGTTTTAATCTTTTTGATTGCATCTCATATAGATAGTTTTTGCATTGCAACCACTTTCACATGAAAATAAAAAAAAATTAGAATAGTTATACATGCACATTATCCTTAGGTGCGTGTCATTTAGTTGCATTCATAATTCTTATGCATAGAGTATATCATGTACCTCATTTCTTCTATAATGGTGAATTAAATTGTTCCATACCTTCTAAATAGTTCAAATCTTTGAGTTATGCAGAAAAAGCAAGCCCAATAAATTATTCATTGTTATTTGTGGATATAAGGGCCTGAAAAAAAAATTAAAAAAAATGAAAAAGAAAAAGAAAGTTATTAAGAAGCAAGTAGAATAAGAGGGAGAAAGGAACATAATATCACCTGCATCTTAAGATGAGTAAGTACATGGTGTAGCTCAGTTAGATATTCCATCTCATTTTGAGACGGGATGTTAGTGCATGCATCATTCCACCCAATCTTAGGCATTAGGGCATGTTCATGTGCAAATTCATCATTTAGGGTATTTTTGGTTTATGCATGTTGAAACCGTATAATGCTTCCATTTCTTCCATTAGCCACCCATTCCATCCACTCGTTGCTCGAATTGGTAGGCCACCGTGATTTTATCCTCATTTGTGAATATCAGGAGAGCGACTTCCTTGTAGATGGTAGTTAGGGCGAGCAACGTAGTACAGGAGATCACAAGATGCACCGAGTCTAAACCGGCGAGTTTTATTATGTTAACTGCCTTATGTGATAGTGTTCATCAGTTTTGAGGTAGATATCTTTTATGGATAATTACTTTCGCCTTTAGGGTAATTATCATTCTGTGGTTAGCGAGGGTCGGAATGTGAATGTCCGATGGGGATCATATGGGATGTCTGTTGTGATGATTTGTTCTTTAGTTGACTCTGGCAATTCTATTCTAAGGTTTAGTTGCTCGAGGGTGAGCACTGTTCAAGCTTAGGGGAGTTTAATGCGATGATTTTGAGTCGCATTTATAGACTTGTTTTATATGTGTTTTATGCATTTATTAGTCATTTTTGTGGTTAATGTTGCATAATTCATCTACTTTGGTTTATGATCATTCTCTATGTCAAATCTCCCTTATTTCAGTATTTTGAGCATAAATTATCACAAGAATATGTTTTGTTTCGGCTTAGTTGGTTTCATGTTGAAATTTCAGGAAAAACAAGTATCTGCTGCTGTTGATACCATCGACAGTGGTCGATACCATCAACCGGACCACAGGCAGCCAGCCGCAAGGAGCAGCAAAATCTCAATACTATCGACAGGAGAGTCGATGGTATCGAGATACCATCAGGTTGCTTCAGAAAAGAGAGTCGATACTATTGACACAAATCTTGATACCATCGACTAGTGGAGCTACAGTGACTGTAAAAGGACAAAACCGACACCTATGAATGTCGATACCATCGACCCGGGTCGATGGTATCGAGTTAGCTTCAGTCACGAAAAAGAAAAGAAAAGAAAATCAGCCGATACAGTGCAAGGTTGATACTATCGACCCGCGTTGATGGTATCGACACCGTCAGATACAAGTTAGTATCAGATTGATCTAAATCCGACGGTTGTTATATTTTGGCGACCTAACTCGGTGATTATACCTAATGACGGCGGCCGAGAGCAATCCATAACGTCATTATCCACTACACACGTCTCGAGAAGGTGTGGAGAGAAGAACGGAGCCCAAAAGCATGCCCCAGCCATTCCGGACGTCCAAGAAGACAATTTCCACCACCGAAAGGCGGGAGAACGCGTATTCTACGCCAAGGAGCGATTGGATCTTCTTCGTTCAGGGGTTTCACCACTCAATCACATTTTTCTCCATGTTTCCCCTTTTCTCTACCATGTTTTGCTATGAGATGAACATGCGGGGCTAATCCCCTTTATCTTTAGGATCGGGAGTAGCCCGGGAATTCATTGTATGACAATTTTATCATAGTAATTCATATTTTATCTCTTAAATCCGTGGTATAATTTTATTTTCTCAATTATATTGTTATGCTTGATCCCCATAATAATAATCTAATGTCCTTATTACTTTGAAAGAAGAATTAATGGTTGAAAAGAGATGAAATTTACATTAATTGACAAATCCCTTGAACAAGGTGGTGTAAGGTTAATGGTGGACATCGAGAGATCATTTTTAATGCACCTAGTTTAGGGTATAGGTTACTACAACGGTGGAACAGACCTAAACATAGGTAGTGAATTGTACCACGACAGTGGACAATTCTGATTTCAGCCCACTACCCGGATAGAGAGATAAATTTGAATGACTGAATAGAATTTAATACAATGAAAACCCGCGGTGAAACCAAAATCCTAAAGATCTCATCTTGAATTGATTAAACCAAACATTTAATCGATTGCTTTTTTTGTTTTCTTTCATTTTCTTTTAATTTTAACAACAACTTCCAACTCTTTAATCGGTCTAGCTGATTGTGAGTAGTTAGTAGTAGTCTCCGACAATTAACATATCCATGAGTTTGACTCGGGCCTCACAAAGGCCTATATTACATTGATGCGTACACTTGCGTTTCTACGCATGTAAAAAGTAGGATGACCTTGTTCATTCTAGAGATGATCTTTCTAGATTGTCTTCTACTATTATATCTCTCACTGATGACAATCATAGACTTAGAGTCTCTCTGCTGAAATTTCTCAAAGGGAAAAACTCCCAAAATGAAATCCTTGACCATTCTACCAAATAAAGTGGTACCAGTGGTTTGGGGTTTGTAGGGGGAGCACCGAAAGGCAATAGTAAGGCCAAAGGTAAGAAAAAGAGTAAGGAAACTTCCTTTTTCACTAGAGATTCTTCTGGCTCTAAGAACCCTATGATTTGCTCTCGTTGAAAAAGTGATGATCATTATTCTACTTATTGTCCTTACAAGCCTAAGGGGACCAACCCAAAGATGAAACGGGTCCCCAAGCTAACTCCGGATCCCAAAGTTTGAGTTGGGAACGGACGCTCTCCTTTATTGCAGAAAAAGGTAAATAGATTATTTATAGTGGCTGTACAAAACACATGACATGTCATTTAAGCCATTTTCAAAATTTCACAAAGAATAAAGGAGGTTTGGTTACTTTCAAGGACAACAAGAAATGTAAGGTAAAAGGTGAGGGTGATGTAGGTGAATCCTTGTGTATCAAAAGTGTTCTCCATGTGAACAACCTACATCATAAGTGTTAGACAAATATGTGATAGTGGTTACCTTGTTCTATTTGCTTCTTTTGAATGCTTGCTTCTAGATTCCCTCACTTACAATGTCATATATAAGGGAACTAGAAATGGTAACACTACTACAGAAATGGCTTATAAAGTCACTTTTCCAGGTGTCGGTTGTATACATAAACGGACACCTAAACTCTACAGTGTCGGTTTATAACATAAACCAACATACAATCTGTGAAGGTCGACCAGACACGGGTACTGCTTTTATTAAGTGTCGGTTAATTCATAAACAACCGACACCTAAAATCAACCGCCAAAACCAAAATTCCAGCAAAAAAATTACCTCCAAAATTTCACATATGGCGTCGGTTTATAAATGAATAACCGACGACCAAAGATTATTCGTGAGACAGGAATAGTTGTCGGTTGTCTTTTAGTTGAAAACTGACGACTATAATCAAGTATAGGCGTCGGTTGTTGGAAAGGAACCGCCACTGTTGGTTTAGTTGTCGGTTATTTTGAATAACCGACGCCTATTGTCAACTAAATATCTCACCAGCGCGAGCGACTCTTCCCCCTTTCCCAGTTTCATTCCCGATTTCAGTTAGGTCCGGCGATTTCTTGCTCGCCCCCGCCGATCGTTGCTCCTCCGCCGCCGCTGCCGTGCTCGTGCTCCTACCCTCGCCATTGCTCCGTGCTCACCGGCGGCCGTGCTCCTGCTCCCACCCTCTGTGCTCACCGGCGGACGTCCGTGCTCCTTCTCCGTGCCCTCGCCGCTGCTCCGTGCCCTCGCCGCCACTGCTCCGTGTCCTCGCCGGATCTTCTCCTCTCTTTGTCGCTGCCTCCGCCGGTGGTTGCTGTGCTCCAGCCGCTGCTCTCGTCTTCCCTCAAGGTATGTCCGCCCGCCCTGCCTTCTTCCTTCTTCCTCTGCTCCGGCGGCTGCTTGGGCGGAGCCAAGGCACGCCCAAGCAGCTGTTGGGCATTTTTTTATTTTTTTTTTAAGTTATTTACTTATTTGTGTTTAGGGTTTAGGTACTGATTTTGTGCTTCTACTGAGTTGAATCCTCTATTGTCTATACAATACATGTAATTTTGATCAAGTGATGATATGTAAATGTGGAAATAAGTTAGTAAGGTATCAATGATAAGTCTGCTGTAATGTGATGCAAAATAGTTATTGTATCATGCATATCTTAATACTTTTTTGTTTTATAATTGTATAGGGTGTTTTATGTGTGACAAGTCTATTGTTTTATAGTTGTGCATACCTGCGAGTTATCAGGAACACCTAAATGAATGTCTAACACCTAAATGAATATCTAGTTGTGTATTTTCCTAGTATCGTGAAAGATTCTCAATCATGTGTATCACATGGGATTCTTATCTCAACACAATGGACTGCAATATATGCATCTAATGCCTTAAATAGAAGACTCGAATGTTATAAAATCCCATCAAAGTAGGTAGAAACAACTTATATATATTCAGATCTTAATAATTCCATGAAGTGCACATTATCTTACTCAGGAAAAGTATGTGTATAATGTAGGATTAGTTCCATATAATGGTTCTATTTTAGTAAGCACCTAGAAACCCGTCCAAGATTTACTCATTAGGAGCATTTCCTCATTTGTTCTCTAAGTACATTTGTAGACTTCTTTTCAAGCTATCATGTCTACCACAATAAAGTTGGTTATGACAAGCAATAAAAGGTTAACTGATGTTATACAACTTTTTCTGAAAATATATAACATCGTTATATGTACTTACACTTTGTTAATACTAATATTGTGCAGTCTCTGTCCACCCATAACAGTCACTATGAATTGGGCCTCTATGTCAATGTTAACGTTCCCTATTGAAGAACAATTGGACATCATCCTAGATGATCGTTCCTTAAACCAATTGGTCATACCCAAACATTGGCATTTTCTAAAAGGAAGACACTACATGCCTGGTAAAGTGACCCTAACTTTTGGTAATTATTCACATGTTATCGAGGTTGAGTATGATTTGGCGGGAAATCTTGTATCAAAATCTGGTTGGCGTGATTGGATTGGAGAGCTGCATGTGGTCCGTTGGAACAGGCTTTTTCTCCGTCCAGTTGGCGATAATTCCATCAAAATTTGGATAACCAACAGCAACTGCGAGACCCCCGATCATCTTCTGCGGTATGAGCGCACGGCGTCGCATATCAGCTCGGAAAAATCTGAATCTGAGGCCCCTGTCAGTTCAGATTCGTCTAAATACAGTGAGGAGCTTCGTGACACAGCTTCATCATCAAAAAGAAGTTACTGATGCATGCGGGACCATGTTGGTGTAGTATTTAGTTGTCTATCGATCTAGACTTGTCTATCCATCTACTGATGCATGCAGGACCATGTTGGTGTAGTATTTAGTTATTGTTATAACTGAAGTGTGTGTTCCCATGAATGGAACTGAAAGTTGCTACATGAATGCTTATAACTGAAGTGTGTGTTCCCATGAATGTTCCCATTTGCATGATTACACTACTATTTTCTCATATTGTTTAGTCTATTTTAATATGACATACTTGCTTATATCTTTCTTAATGATGAACTGTAATGCACACATGTGACATGCTTGGAATGTAAATGATGAACTTTTCCCTAAATTGCCAATCATGCTTTTAAAGACATCAATAATCACCCTAAATTGAAGAACTAGGATTTTAGGTATAACAATGACAATACATAATTTGTTGGCCTAGAAACCCGTCCAAGATTTACTCATTAGGAGTAAATCTTGGATAGTCCCCGGTTTGAGACTGTTCTTGAACACCTAATCTCGCTTAGGATGTAAGTGTATAATGTGTATAGGGTTTTCAAGAAAATTTTGGCAGCATTTCCCCGTTTGTTCTCTAAGTACATATGTACTTGGAAAACAGCGGGGAAATGCTGCCGAAATTTTCTTGAAAACCCAATACACATTATACACTTACTAGTGAGATTAGGTGTTCAAGAATGGATAGGTGGTACACATTTATTATATATAATAATGACATCACATGTATTTGTTAACCCTAGACCCTAATCTTGTCCTAATATATACTTGTTTTCTCTTTGATCATAGAATGGATAGATCATGGATGTCCATTCGCAATCGCTGCACCCCAGAGTTTATTTCTGGTCTTCACCAGTTCATTAAATTTGTCGAGGAACATAGGAAACAACCTGGAGATAGGTTCTACTGTCCATGTAGACATTGCGGTAACAACTTGAAAGTCAACACTGGTGACGAAATCATGACTCATGTCATGTGCAACGGGATTATACAAGGCTATACAGAATGGAACTGGCATGGAGAGATTTCAAACCCGAAACCAGTGGATGTCGATAGCAGTTCTTGTATGGAAGAAGAAATTGCCTATGATGACGTAGATGTGAATGAACCAGTTCCAATAGACATTGTTGATGCGATGCTGGATAGTTGTGGGGTAGAGCACACCGATCCACCTCCCATTTATAGAAACATTGTGCATGATGTTGAGATGCCGTTATACACAGGTTGTACTAAGTTTATGAAGCTTAATGCTGTGTTGAGATTGTATAAGTTGAAAGCTAACAATAGATGGAGCGACAAAAGCTTCACGTCATTGCTGTCTTTGTTGAAAGAAATGCTTCCTGAAGGAAACGAGCTGCCAATCTCAACATACCAGGTAAAGAAATTGTTGTGCCCAATGGGAATGGATGCCAAGAAGATACACGCATGCCCTAATGATTGTGTATTATTTCAAAAGGACTATGCAGATTTGAAAGATTGTCCAAAATGTGGTGCGTCACGGTATAAATTGACGACTTCGGGGGAGTCCAAAACTGGTTCTCCTGCCAAGGTGATGTGGTATCTACCTATAATATCACGGTTTCAATGCTTGTTTGCCAATCTGATAGATGCAAAGAATTTGAGGTGGCATGCAGATGTTAAGAAAATTAATGATGGGATCCTACGACATGTGTCTGATTCCCCACAGTGGAAGAAGATTGATGTATTGTACCCTAAATTTGGTGAAGAAGTCAGGAATCTAAGACTTGGGCTTTGTACAGACGGGATGAATCCGTACGGGACATTGAGCAGCCAACATAGCACTTGGCCATTCATGCTTGTTATATACAATCTTCCTCCCTGGTTGTGTATGAAAAATAAGTACGTAATGTTGTCGTTGTTGATATCGGGCCCTAAACAACCTGGAAATGACATCAATGTTTATCTTGAACCTCTGATTGATGACTTAAAGAAACTCTGGGGTGAAGGTGTGATGACCTATGATGCTTCACGAAGAGAGACATTTTGTTTGCATGCTATGTTGTTTTGCACTATTAATGACTTTCCAGCATATGGGAATTTGTCTGGATATAGTGTCAAAGGAGCTAAAGCGTGTCCTATATGTGAAGAGAACACTGATTCAACAAGACTAAAACATGGCGGTAAGAATGTATATCTCGGTCATCGAAGGTTTCTTCCAAAATTCCATCCGTATCGTAGGAAGCGCAAAGAATTCAATGGATTGAATGAGGAATGCAGTGCACCTAAACCTATACCAGGGGAGGTTGTTTATGAAAGAATAAAAGACTTTGTCAATGAATTTGGTAAGAGATCACAAGGTACTACACGGAGTGACAATTCTTCATTCAAGAAGAAGTCAATATTTTGGGATCTTCCTTATTGGAGTTCTTTGACAGTCAGACATTGTATCGATGTAATGCACGTTGAGAAAAATGTCTGTGATAGCATCATTGGTACTCTGTTAAATATACCAGGTAAGACTAAAGATGGGATAAAATCCAGACTGGACCTACGTGAAATGGGAATATGGTCAGAATTAACAGAAATACGTGAAATGGGTAGTAAAAGAACATACTTACCTCCCGCATGTTACACGTTGTCTAGAAAAGAGAAGAAAGCTTTTTGTGAATGCTTGATAAATGTTAAGGTGCCAAATGGTTACTCATCCAACATCCGTAGATTGGTATCAATGAAAGATCTGAAGTTGATGGGACTTTAATCTCATGATTGTCACACTCTAATGCAACAAATATTGCCCGTGGCAATTCGATCTATATTGCCGAAGCATGTAAGGTTTGCAATCACCAGACTTTGTTTCTTTTTCAACAGTCTCTGCAGCAAAGTTATTGACCCTGAGACTCTCGATAATTTGCAAAGAGAAGTGGTTGTTACCCTATGTCATCTTGAGATGTATTTCCCTCCTTCGTTCTTTGATATCATGGTACATCTTGTTGTCCACTTGACTAGGGAAGTGAAAATCTTGGGCCCGGTTTTCTTGCATTGGATGTATCCCTTTGAACGATACATGAGCGTTTTTAAAGGTGATGTTCGAAACTGTTATCGGCCTGAAGGGAGTATTATTGAAGGTTATGTGGCGAGAGAGGTTATGGATTTCTGCAATGACTTTCTCAGTGGTAATGACACTCCTGATAATGACAAGAATATTGACGAGCTATTTGGCAAAGGAATTTTGGGATCACGTGTGAAAGTAATCAACCGTGAGCAGTTGGAACAAGGTCATTTGTATATTTTACACAACATGGATGAAGTGAACGTTTATATCGAGGAACATACCAATTTCATCAAAAGACAATATCCTCGAGCCAATACAATGTGGCTTGCTAGAGAGCATAACAAGACTTTTATTAAGTGGTTTGAAGATAAAGTCTTACATCAACTATCTCAAACACCAGATGATATTACTGAAACTATCAAATGCCTCGCCTTTAAACCAAAGTTGACTGTTATGTCTTATGAAGGGTATGACATTAATGGATTCACATATTACACAAAGTGTTAAGATGATAAGAGTGTCGTCCAAAACAGTGGGGTCACCCTTCAAGCATAGACTATGTTTTTTTGCAAGTGCAAAGGATAAGAGTCCATGTGAAGCTAAAATGTCATATTACGGTGTCATTGAAGAGATATGGGAATTTGACTACATAGATTTCAGAATTCCTCTCTTCAAATGTAATTGGGTTGATAACACCAAAGGAGTTATAGTGGATGAATTGGGTTTCACTTTAGTGAACTTTGAAAAGATTGGCGAGAAGGCTGAACCATTCATATTGGCATCACAGGCGAAACAAGTATTTTATATCGATGATCCTGCAAATGATAAATGGTCGGTTGTTCTTCATGGTAAAAGACAGTTCATTGAAGATCCTATAGATGAAGAAGAGTACTATGATAAATATGATGACTCCAGTCCATTCTCAGTTGGGTTGCCAACTCTAAAAAATATTGAAGCTAATGATGACTTATATGTGCGCGGAGATCACAATGAAGGATTGTTAATTGATAAAAGATCACAATTTTAGAGGCATGCATGTTTATATTTTTTTATTGAAGCTAAATGTTTACTTTTTTAATATCAATATCATTTTCTGATTTGATGTTTCATTATCTTCTAGTTAATACAAATGCTTAACATTGTGGGAGGGTGCTAAAGAACTATAGGACCAATCTCACCCGAGATTACATACGCGATGCTGAGAGTAGGTTCTTGATCTATTCCAATTCTAGACATTGATCAGTATTTCACTAACTCTACACTAATAATTTTTGTTTGTATTCTCTTTGAAAAATAAATATAGGAAGAAGGCTATACAGGACGGACATGACATAGCTATGCAGGATATGCAGGAAGAAGCCCCAATGAAGAGAAGCAGGATACAGATACAATACATAAAGTGCAGCACACACAAGTGGTTCAGATTCATATAACAACATGACAGACTAACACATATATAGTGCATAACAACAGCAGCTCCGAATTTACATACAACACTAACTTAGTACATATATAGTGGACTAAGGTGACGATACCACCTGCTAAAATAGGTTACTGACTACATGTTACGACTGGGAGGTCGTGATTCAGCAACGCATGCATTAGCAGGAGGACAAACAGATCACCATATGAGGACAAACATATGGTGATCTGTTTGTCCTCCTGCTAATGCATACTGTTGCTGAATCACGACCTCCCAGTTGTAACATGTAGTTGTCGGTAACCTGTTTTACCAGGTGGGATCGTCACCTTATAAGTCCCACTATATATGTACTAAGCTAGTGTTGTATGTAAATTCGACGCTGCTCTTGTTATGTACTATATATGTGTTAGTCTGTCATGTTGTATGGACATCGATTGTATTGCTCAGGTATTATATAGTCTCATTAGATAATATGAAATATATCAATCTTATTTATAGCTCATTAATTATATATATACATCATTCTCTTTACAGGTGTTTAAAGTTGACCCCACTACAGGAACGGACTTACCAGATGTACATGCTCCCTATATGATGGGAGAATTAAATGAAGTAAGAGAAGAATGGGCAACAACCATACAAATAGTGGGGATTTTGTAAATGAATTTCTGAATTATAATATGTGTGAATGTTTCTACATGTCTAGATGTTTCTACATGTGTCTGAGTGAAAATGAATGAAAGTGTTGGTTACTATATGAATGTTTCTACATGTGTGAATGTGAATGAATGGAACTACAGATTGCTAGCTACATGAATGTTTCAAAATATGTGAAAATAAAATGGAACTGCAGGTTGTATTGCTAAATGCATGTGTGAATAATTTTGTTGTTAAATTTGCAGGTTTGTGGCCTGTTGTTGGCTGATATCAATGGATGTCGTAAAACCTGCAGTTTAGTTAACTGAACTGCAGGTTTCTCATCCTGCGACCAGCCACAGCAGGTCTGCAAGTCTGTAAAAAAAAAACCAATAGGCGTCGGTTATTTAGATATAATCGGCGCCTATTTCCTGTGGCGCGAACATATATGGTGTCGGTTTATTAATACAAACTGACACTGATAGTGCCCAAGCTGGCGCCAATAACAGGTGTCGGTTATTGTAAACAACCGACACATAACTTTACAGTGTCGGTTATTTAAATGTAACCGACACATATTCTTTTGGCGCGAAGACATATTTCGTCAGTTGTTGGCTTATAACCGACACTGATAGCGCCCAATATGGCGCCCTTTCTGTGGCGCGAAGGGTTTGGGCGTCAGTTTCTTATCTAATAACCGACGCCTATAGTCCCCTGATGGCGCAGTTTCGGTCGCGCACGAAGAGTTTGGGTGTCGGTTCTGGAACCGACGCGTAATGGGTGACCTTTTAGTGTCACCCACATAGGCGTCGCTCGGAAACCGACACTAAAGGCCATAAATAACCGACACTAAAGGTAGGTTCTGTAGTAGTGTAATCTTTATGTAATTGTTCTTGACTCTTAGAATAGCCTATTTGATAGACTGGTAAATATAACGATGAGGGTGGCCCAAAATGGGGCACCCATACAAGGAGGCCCCAAGGTGTAAGAAACACCAGGCCAGAGGGCTCATGGGAACTTCAGAAGTAAAACACATGTGAGCAGGACACTCCACACACCTGATAAGTCAAGGTGTGGGTGCGTCCATCCACCCCTATATAACTACAAAAAAGGGTGTGTCTGGGGGGGGGGGTAACTCTACAAAAACCCCGAAGAAGCCCGTGGGCTCTATACAAGAGACTAAGGACTAAAGGAAATCCCCCACATCCTACTGATGTGGGCCGGGATGGTGGAGCTCCACCCGCGTGTTTCGGCAAGCTGGCGCATGACCTTGACAACCAAGTCCCGACACTCCATAGAGGTGAGGCTTTGCTGATTGTGTCACCTCTCATTACGCTATTTCCAGATGAAGTATGTTGTGCACGTCCACGCCGTAAGGACAAGCCACTTCCACCCCTTCCAACCCCTTGTTTTGTCTTTTGTAAGGGTGGTTGTTTCAGGGTGGGTAGCAGTCGTGGGTATCACCAGCCCATAGAGGTTCATGACGTGTATAAAGATGTGTTTGGAGAAATGACAATGGAAGAAGAGGTGTTGAACGTCCTCCCTCTGATGACAGAAGGTGCATCTATCGCTGGAGTCGCCATTCCACTCATGAACACAGTCCGCAGTGGCTAGGGCCCCTTGGAAGGCCCTAAAGATCGTGAAGCTCCATCGATGGATAAGGGTTCCACCCCATATGGTCTTTCCGATGATACAGGGGGCCTGTTGGGGCTGGATCACCCTCCATAGTTTAGTGTTTGGGTTGATAAGCTTGATGTGTCCGTGGGTGGATTGTTTGAAGAGGTGGTTGTGCTCCATCCAGGCACGGCCCATGTTCTTCCAGGAGTTGGACACCCCCTGTCGCAGAGTTGTTGGGTCGGGCAAGGAGAACATGTACCGTCTACGTAGCCACTGGGTCCATGGCGACTCAGGGCATGTATGGAACCGGACCAGCCTTCACAGCAAGGCCCAAAGGTTCATGTCGTGGACCCTCTTAAGCCCCATACCCCCTTCCTTGGTAGGTTTAGCCAGGCGTTCATAGCGCGTGTAATGGTGGTTGGACCCCCAAACAAAGTCCGCCAGCATCATTTCCATACAGTCACAAGTACTCTCCGGGATATGGCCTTGCAAGGCCCAATAAGTGACAAGGCCTTGGAGGTTTGATTTGGTGAGAAGGAAGTGTCCCGCCGTAGTGATTCTGTCCGGCGACCATTTGGAGATCATTTTCTTCATTTGATCAAGGCATGGGTTGAAGAAGGCAGCCGTATGGTTTTTAGCAGCAAGGGGAAACCCAAGATAACGCGTGGGCAGGGTGTCTAGAGGGCAACCCACCACACCGCAGAGGAGGTTGGCATTTTCCGCCACTGCTTTTGAGAGGAAGAGTTTGGACTTGGTTGGGTTGACGCGAACCCCAACCGTGTCGCTGAACTCATCCATGATCCTTATGACCCCACGAAGGTTTTTCCTAGTAGCTTCCACAAAGATGAGCACGTCGTCAGCAAAGGTTAGGTGATACATGACAGCAGTGTGTTTGACTTTATAGGTGCGGAAGTGGCATTGACGTTCTCCCTCAGACATGAGTATGGTGAGATACTCCATGATGAGCATGAAGAGGAGGGGTGATAGCGGGCACCCCTGCCTGAGACCGCGCGAGCTGTTAAACAGACCCACTGGCAGCCCATTGACGAGGACCAAAAAGGAGCAGGTGGAGACGCATTGCCTGATCCAATCCGTCCAGGTAGGGGGAAAGCCCATTCTTTCCATAATTGTGTTGGTACATGTATGCCCGTAGAGCCATCCCAAGTGATTGCATGGAGTCAGATATTAATTAATCAATTAATGTGATTATTTGGTTAATTAATGAATTCCGGAATATTCTAATTAATCCACGAGCATTTTAATTAACGCAACGTTTATGTTTACCGATGGGTTTAGGAAACCCTATTTCCCTTCGTATCCTATTTATAGGAGGATTGACGGTCGATATCTATATAAGATAGAGAGAGGTTTTTCCATTTACACTCATGCACGTAAACCCTAGTTGTCATCATCCTTAGGAGAGAAAGGAGAGAAACACACCACTAGCATGCCGCCGCAGAGACACGACTCCTTCCCGCCAGCTTGGGAAGCGCGACGTGGAGTTCCATCCATCCGTGTGGATGAAGTAGAGACGCAGATGCCTTGACGCCTGTGTTCGGAGGACGTCGACGACCACATGTACGTTCCACGAGCAGCGTACATCACTTCCGCAAAGGAGCCCCTCCGGATCAACCTGCGACAGCGAACAGGAGAGAAGTTTCATCCGTGTAGATCAGCAGCGTTGCACCGTCGTGCAGCGGGACATCGCCGGACTTGCTCCGCGATAAGGTATATCCCGCAAACTTGTTTCAGAATATGTTGTTGTCGACGAGATCCTGTTTCGGGTTGCGTGGATTTTATTGCTTCCGCCGCGCATGTTTTCTCCACAAAACCCAACAATGGTATCAGAGCAGCGTCGATCTACGGCGTATTTGGATTAGTTTCGATATGATCGAATCGTTGTATATTGTTTTTCTGTTGCATACGATGCAAATTAAACCTGCTAATGTGAAAATCTAAACCTAATTCCACATACGCTGCAGGGTTCTATTTTTGACGTTTTGGACGGGGTCGACTATGGAAAATATTGATTTTCCTAAGTGCACGGAAGTGAAATTCCGTAGACCTTTCAGGGGCTCTGCCCCTGTGTACCCCGCATTGTCTGCGTGGGAGTCAATTATTTTTTTAATGGGGAATGTCCCACATTACAAGTACTGCAATTTTAATATGTATATATGTATATGTAGTTATACCTATGATACCATACACGTCGCCTTTAAAATCTATTTTATGTGGTGAGTGCATGCACAGTTATGGCCTAGTATCCCCATTTGTGAATCTTGTGAATGAATGTGGATGTCAATCTTGTGGATATGTTTGTTTGTGAATTCTATGGATGTATAATGGTTACATATGGATCCTTTGTATAAAGTATTCGGCTTGCATGTCGAGCCTCATCTCTTATTTCAAAGTGTAATTAATTGTTCCTTTTATATTTGTACTGACATGATGTAATAGAGATAGGATTAGTTTTAGTTTTTGTGAACTTGATGTAAGGAGGCCACTTGAAGATCCAACTCCAAGGAGTGTCCATGGAGAAGCACCATGAAGATCTAATTCCAAGAAGCAACCTGAAGATCCAACTCCAAGGAGCGTCCATGGAGAAGTAACAAGAAGATCCAATTCCAAGAAGAAACTTGAAGTTCCAACCTCACGAAGCATCCATGAAGTTGTTCATTGTAATGTTGATCATTACAGTCTTATAGGTTGATTCACAGGTGTTGCATGAGATGCATAAGACCATAGGTGGACCGTAATCCTTTGTTGCTCCAAAGGATTACAATGGTATGGCAATAACCGATGTATTTGTGTTTGTGATTGCATGTCTATCGTTTGTGGTTGTGGATATAGTAGTATATGATACGTACTATAAGTATGTGGTGTTTGGATATGTATATGTATTAATAAAACCCCTCAATTAATAATATTAAGTTTTAGTTGCCTTCCATAAAGCAACACCCATGAAAAGCTTGATCGACTATGTGTGGGCACCCCTCCGCATGGTACACTGCCTATCTCGTGGAAGTGTGATGGTGGGTGTGTGGGTCTGCCTCCGCAGGGTGCACACTCATCGTGTTGTCTTATGGGTTGGACTTAACTAGGGAACCTTGATAGGATCAAGTACCTAGAGGCACACAGATGCATCATGGCAAGGAGTTGTGCATGATCATCTATCCAAGAGTTGCATATGATGCAATTGGTAAAAGTTGCCTACCTTAGTATTTGGTCTTTGATGTCGGCGTTGGCTGGGCATTGATCTAATTATTTTGGGTCTTGGCTCACTAGAAGGTTGTGCGTTTCAATCTTACGAGTTGATAGTGAGGGCTATCAATTTGAATAAAATAGTGGGAGTGTAATTAATTAAAGGCCTAATTAATCTCGTTTATCAAATCTTTACAAGTCAAAATATTTTGGACTAAATGATAATTTTTCTTTTGTAGCAATCAAATGGCAACCAACACTCACACTTTCTCGTTGCAATCGGTCCTTGAGAAGGACAAACTTACCGGAACCAACTTTCAAAACTGGTTTAGGATGCTGAGAATTGTTCTCACACATGAGCGTAAGCTCTATGTCCTTGAAACACCAGAGCCAGAGGAGCCCGCCGTAAATGCACCCAAGGCTGAAAAGGATGCTTACAAGAAGCACCTTGATGATGTCATGGATGTCAAGTGCCTGATGTTGTGCTCAATGAACTATGAGTTGCAAGAGCAACATGAGAACATGAATTTCATGGAGATGGTAACACATCTCAAGAACATGTATCAACATTAAGCAAGACATGAGACATATGATGTCTCAAAGGCTTTGTTCAAAACCAAGATGAAAGAGGGAGAGTCAGTTGCCACCCATATACTCACCTTGATTGGGTATGTGGAAAGCCTATCCAAGATGGGATTTCCCCTAGGTCAAGAGTTGGCCACTGATGTGATTCTACAATCGTTGCCAGAATCATATAATCATTTTGTCATGAACTACAACATGAACAATTTTGACAAGCCATTGTCAGAATTGTTAGGCATGTTGAGGTCAGTTGAAGCACAGATGAAGAAAGACAAGCCCAAGTCTGTGATGGTGATCAGCAAGGCAAAGGGAAAGTCAAAAGGCAAAGGCAAGGCTAAGAAAAGTTCTAAAGCCGGGCAGAAGCCAAAGTCATCTGCGCTCCAATCTAAAGGTGGTATATCCAAAGAAGGCAGTTGTCACCATTGTCACCAGCCTGGACATTGGAAAAGAAACTGTCCTCTCTACCTGGAGGAACTGAGGAAGAAGAAGCAGGGGATAGAGATCTCCACTTCAGGTATATACGTTATTGAGATAAACTTAAATACTTCTTCATCATGGGTACTAGATACTGGATGTGGATCTCACATATGTTCTAATATGCAGGATCTGATAAGAAGTAAGCCTTTACGAAAGGGCCAAGTCAAGCTGCGGGTTGCTAATGGAGCAAGAGTTGCTGCCACTGCAGTTGGAGTTATTAGTTTATCTTTGCCTATGGGCCTTGTAATAGAATTAGAGAATTGCTATTATGTACCTGCCATTAATAGAAATATTATTTCTGTATCTTGTATGGACAAGAGTGGATTTGAATTTCACATTAAGAATGGAATTATTTCTATATCTAAAGATGAGATCTTTTATGGCAATGCTCCTATGTCTTATGGTATCTACTTGTTAGAACTTGAGACTAGCATATATAACGTAAATACTAAAAGGTTAAAACTTGACAACTCAAATAAAACATTCGTATGCCATTGTCGTCTTGGGCACATAAACGAGAAGCGCATATCTAGACTCCATAAGGATGGTTATCTAGACTCTTTTGATTTTGAATCATTAGAGACATGTGAGGCATGTTTATTAGGGAAGATGACCAAAACTCCTTTCACTGGACACAGTGAGAGAGCCAGTGATCTGCTAGGGCTCATACATACTGATGTATGTGGACCTTTTAGATCAAATGCTAGAGGAGGCTATCAATACTTCATTACCTTCACTGATGACCTCAGTAGGTATGTCTAGGTATATCTTATGAAACACAAGTCAGAAACTCTTGAAATGTTCAAGACTTTCATGAATGAAGTAGAGAAGCAACTTGGTAAGAGTATTAAAGCACTCCGTTCAGATCGAGGTGGCGAATACTTAAGCCAAGAGTTTGAGGACCTTTTGAGAGACCGTGGTATTGTATCACAATGGACTCCACCTGGTACACCACAACATAATGGTGTGTCAGAAAGAAGGAATCGTACATTATTAGACATGGTATGATCAATGATGAGTTCAGCCGAACTTCCAATATCGTTCTGGGGATATGCTCTTGAAACTGCAGCGTTTACACTTAACCATGTACCTTCCAAATCGGTTCAAAAGACACCATATGAGATATGGAATGGGAATCGTCCCAATTTGTCTATGTTAAAGATTTGGGGATGTGAAGCTTATGTTAGGAAACGATTTCCTGAAAATTTGGACCCAAATCGGAAAAATGTTATTTTGTTGGATACCCCAAAGAAACTCAGGGATACTACTACACACCAACTGACAACAAAGTGTTTGTTGCTAGGGCTGTTGTGTTTCTTGAAAAGGAATTTATTTCCAAAGGAATTAGTGGGAGGAATGTAGAGCTCAAAGACGTTCGAGACCAACAAGAAAGCAGAGAACCTGAGGAGGTACATAAGGAACATGAAGACTCATAAGTTGTTGTGGAATTTCAAGTTCAAAATGTAACACAGGAACCTCGTAGGTCTAGTAGGACACGACTTGAGCCTGAGAGATTTGGATTTCTCATGACTCAAGACAGTGACGAATTGGGCATAGCAAATGAGCCAACTTCCTATATAGAAGCTACTAAGGGACCAGAATTTGAGAAATGGCTCGAAGCCATGAGATCTGAGATGGAATCCATGTACACCAACAAGGTATGGACCTTGGTGGATTCACCCGAAGGGGTAAGACCCATAGGGTGCAAGTGGGTCTTCAAGAAGAAGACTGACATGGATGGAAATGTTCAAACCTATAAAGGTAGATTGGCTACGAAAGGATTCCATCAAATTCAAGGTGTTGATTATGACGAGACCTTCTCACCAGTTGCCATGGTTAAATCCATCAGGATCATGCTTTCCATTGCAACTTATCATGACTATGAGATTTGGCAGATGGATGTCAAAACATCATTCCTTAATGGGAATTTACTCGAGGATGTGTACATGACACAACCTGAGGGTTTTATTGATCCAAAGGAAGCCAATAAAGTATGTAAGCTACAAAGGTCAATCTATGGATTGAAGCAAGCATCTCAGAACTGGAATCTACGTTTTGATGAAGTAGTCAAAAAGTTTGGCTTTAGTCAAAATGAAGATGAACCTTGTGTTTACAAAAGGGTTAGTGGGAGCACAGTCATATTTCTCATATTGTATGTGGATGACATACTATTGATGGGAAATGACATCCCTACTCTTCAGACAGTAAAAGGTTGGCTAGGGAAGACTTTCTCTATGAAGGATTTAGGCAAAGCATCCTATATACTTGGGATCAATATCAATAGAGATAGATCTAGAAGGCTTCTAGGCCTAAGCCAGAGCACATACATTGACAAGGTGCTAAAGAGGTTTAGCATGGAGGGTTCTATGAGAGGTAACTTGCCCATGTCCCATGGGGTTACGATCTCTAAATCCCAATGTCCTAGTTCATGTGATGAACGGGCACGCATGAGTAAGATTACATATGCATCAGCAATTGGATCTATCATGTATGTGATGTTATGTACTCGTCCTGATGTGTCATATGCTTTGAGCATGATGAGCCAGTATCAATCAGATCCAGGTGAATGTCACTGGACAGCCGTAAAGAACATCCTAAAGTACTTGAGAAGGACTAAGGATCAATTCTTGGTATACGGTGGTAAGGAAGAGCTCGTGGTAAAGGGTTACACCGATGCTAGCTTCCAAACTGACAAAGATGACTACAGATCGCAATCTGGATTTGTGTTTTTCCTGAACAACGGAGCTGTGAGCTGGAAGAGTTCTAAGCAAGAGAAAGTTGTGGATTCTACAACAGAGGTTGAATATATTTCCACATCTAATGCTACGAAGGATGTTGTGTGGATCAAGAAGTTCATTTCTGAACTTGGAGTGGTTCCAAGCGCTGGTGATGCAATTGAGTTGTTTTGCGACAACAATGGAGCAATTGCACAAGCTAAAGAACCAAGATCGCACCAACGTTCCAAACATATTATACAGCAGTTCCATCTCATACGAGAGATCGTACAACGAGGAGATGTGAAGATTTCCAGAGTACCTACAGAAAGGAATGTGGCTGACCCGCTCACAAAAGCACTTTCACAGCGGAAACATGACGGACATGTTCAATCACTTGGATTGAGATTCATGAGTGATTGGGTATAAGTGCAAGTGAGAATCTGTAGGTATGTACGCCTATAGAGACTATCATTCGATGATTGTAATGGGATACTATGTAAATGATTTGTAATACTACATTGATCATATCAATAAAGGCAAGTTTCCAATCTATATGTTTGTGTTTTATATTGTGAGATGACCATAAAACTTATAGATGTCTATATAATGATATACTCAATGACATATGTCTTCGGGTTGATGACCTTAACAGTGAGATCATATGTATGCTAAGAGTATGTATTCTTGTTTTGTCCCTAATCGGTTGTTATTGTGAAAATATCCATAGACATCAATAACACATAAGATTAGAATGTATGTTGGTTGATGGAAGAATCTCATTATCCATGATATGGAGATATCAAACCAAATACATAGATACTTGTTAGAGAACAGTGTATCAGATAGACCCACCTTGAGAGTGACACATGGATACCATGATTGGTAGTTAGAGTCACATCTCATAATGATGATGATGATTGTGGTTCTTAGACATGAAGTCACTACACTTATCACATGTTGTTTGGTGTACTTTGACATCATCCACCGTGGTCCTGAATAAGGATTGCCATAAAGATGGTGCTTGGGTGCACTGTGACACATGGGGATGACTGTGAATGATGTAGATGGAATTTGTCCTTCCTACGAGAGTTTGATATTTCGGCCACTTGATAAGCGAGACTGAGAAATGCATGGCCATGCTGATGTGAGTCAATATATGATATTGAGCTTACATATATCTCAGACAGTCTGCTCTAGTTCAAGGAACATGGATTGAACATTGAAAAGTATAACAATATTATGACTCGAGTTCAATCTGAATATCAGCGACAAAGGAACGTACAATCACTGTAACACCAGTCATGAATGATAGGTTAAGTTGTTCTCTAACTTCTCCAATTACTTGGGTAGCAATGAAGTCTTTCTAGATACCAATCATTGCTTGTGAAATCATAATATGATTATGGATATCACTGCCAACGTAATTTGGAGCCTACCGGGTCACACGCATAGGATGTGTTGGAATAGGAGTATAATTGTGGATTTGATTGGAATTTCTCTAAGTCACATTGATTACTAAAATGTTTATGTAATGGATTAGAATAATATTGGAGTGACTGGCTCTAAGTGAAAGTGGGAATCTGTTGGTATATGTATGCCCGTAGAGCCATCTCAAGTGATTGCATGGAGTCAGATATTAATTAATCAATTAATGTGATTATTTGGTTAATTAATGAATTCTAGAATATTCTAATTAATCCACGAGCGTTTTAATTAACACAACGTTTCTATTTATCGATGGGTTTAAGAAACCCTATTTCCCTTCGTATCCTGTTTAAAGGAGGATTGACGGCCGATATCTATATAAGATAGAGAGAGGTTTTTCCGTTTACACTCACGCATGTAAACCCTAGCCATCATCGTCCTTAGGAGAGAAAGGAGAGAAACACGCCGCTAGCACGCCGCTGCAGAGACACGACTCCTTCCCACCAGCTTGGGAAGCACGACGTGGAGTTCCGTCCATCCATGTGGACGAAGTAGAGACGCAAACCCCTTGACGCCTGCATTCGGAGGACGTCGATGATCACCTGTATGTGCCACGAGCGGCGTACATCACTGCCGCAAAGGAGCCCCGCCGGATCAAACTGTGACAGTGAACGGGAGAGAAGTTCCATCCGTGTAGATCAGCAACGTTGCACCGTCGTGCAGCAGGACATCGTCGGACTTGCTCCGCGATAAGGTATATCCCACAAACCTATTTCCGAATACGTTGTTGTCGACGAGATCCTATTTCGGGTTGCGTGGATTTTATTGCTTCCGCCGCACATATTTTCTCCACAAAACCCAACAGATTGTCCATAGGGCCTCCCATTCGACGTGGTCGTATGCTTTGGATAAGTCTGTCTTTAAGCATGCCTTTGGGCCTGTGCGTTTGAGGTCGAAGCCATAAAGTAACTCCGCTACAAGTACGGAGCAGTCCAATATGCTTCTGTTTGGAATGAACGCGCCTTGGTTGTGAAAGACTAGCCCCCTGATAACCTCCTTTAGCCTCTCAGCCAACACTTTGGTGAAGATTTTGTAGAGCACGCTACTGCAGGAAATCGGCGTGAAGTCGCGGAGAGAGGTGGCGCCATCCATCTTCGGTATCAGCGTGAATAAGGAGTGGTTGACTTCCCGCACCATCCCCCCCTCTCTCATAAGCCAAAGGATGGCTTTGGTCACGTCCTCACCAATGAAACTCCAGCAGCTTCTAAAGAAGATGGCGTTAAACCCATCAGGGCCTGGGGCTTTGTCTTGCCAAATAGACCACACCACGTCCCTCACCTCCTCACTCGTGCAGGGCCTACAGAGTTGTTGCCCTTCGGTCGTTGTTAGTTTCTTGGTTGGTCGGAGCTGTATATGATGGGTAGGACCACCGTTGTGGTTGTAGAGGTCGTTGTAGAAGGCCACCGCCTCCCTCTCCAACTCCTCCTAGTTGTTGATTTGTACGCCATCTTCGTCGATGAGGTAGTGGATGGTGTCCCTCATCTCCTTCCTCTTGACCGCCTATTGGTAGAAGGCAGTATTGCGCTCCCCTTCCTGGATCCACTTGACTCAGCTGCGTTGGTAGAAGAACAGCTCCTCGGCAGCGTCGAGTTGATCCAGATGTTCCCTAACCTCCTTCTCCCTCCGAGTCAGGTTAGGGCAACAAGGTAGGCATTGGAGACCCGCCTAGATGGTGGCATATACTTTCTCCGTCTTCTTCTTCTCAGATCTGACATCGCCATGGCTCGCGACCCAAGCCCTAAGCCTATCCTTGAATACCTTGAGCTTCATGGCGATGATGAAGAGTGGGTTCCCTATCACTGTAGAGCACCACGCACCCCTCACCACATCCAGGAACTCGTCCCACATAGGCCACGCATTGAGGCTCCTGAAAGGCCTTACCCGATGCCTGGTTGAGGCAGCAAAGGGTGAAGTGACCATCAGGCCGTGGTCACTGAGGTGGGAAAAGGAGAGGCATGTGTGAGTTGCTGGGAAGAGAGCCTCCCACCTGTCGTTGACCAACACTTGGTCTAGATGACAACAGACCGCATCCCCTGCCTCCCTCCTATTCGACCAGGTGAGGATGCCCCCATACGTCTGGAGAACCACCAAGCTTGATCGGTCCACCGCGACGTTGAACTCTCACATAGCCTTCCTGGACACCTCACCCCCTACCACCTTCTCACTGTCATGGTGAATGGCGTTGAAGTCACCCGCCACCAACCAGGGGACCATCGCCAGCAGCTTGGCCGCCTCCATCTCCTCCCAGAGAGATTGCCTCCGTTGGGGTTGGTTATGGGTGTACACTACTGACATGAGAACACGTGTGCCGCCCTTGTTGGTGCACCATGCAGTAATCATCTGGGCAGAGGTGGTTGTAACCACGACGGACCACACACGGGGGTCCCAGCCCCAGCACACCCTAGCCTTCCCGGTGGCGTCGATGTTGGAGATGCAGTTCCAACCCCCCGGAAACATCTCATTGATCACCCGTTCACCACCCGCATCCTTCCTCAGCTTGGTTTCCACCAGCAGACCCACATAGGTGCCTTGTTGTCGTAGGAGGAGGGCCACCACTCTCCTTTTTGTCGGCTCGTAGACGCCGCACACATTCGATGTCACTACTGACATTAGGAATGGTTGGGGTTTGGGTAGGATCCTCACTGGCTCGGAAGCTTCCGCTTGGATCCAGGGACAGCATCAGCGGAAGGTAGAGCTTCCTCCACTGCTTCTACTTCATCTTCACAGCCAACCTCATCACCTTCCATCGAGAAGCACGAGGTAGTGAGGGCTACCACCCCCTTTTGATTTTTGGGTGGTGGGGGAACGTGCCTGTTGGTGAGGGCACACCTCGAAATCTTGGTTCCCGTCACCTCTGGCCTCGGAGGTGCGTGCTTGACCTTCCTAGCTGGCGCTTTTATTGGTGAGGCCTGGCAGGTGGTAGAGGGTGGGTTGTCCTCGGGCGATGATGGCCGATCAGAGTTGGTGGAATTGCCTCCTCCCAGAGGACTTGTCTCATCTGGCACAACACCTAACCCGGTCACGCAAGGGCACGTTGCCTCGTGGTCATCCACCCCAGCCATCATGGTGTCCACACCATCGCCCGCTGTCGCCTCAAGGTTGCAGGGGTGGCATCTGACACACTAGGAGTGGGAGCAGTAGTTGCACACGCCTCCATATCGCAGGATGTGCTAGGATGGTTGGCGTCAACATCACCCTCACCACATTGTCCATCCGTCGTCGGGTCGCCACTAGCCGCCGCCGCAACCTTGCCATTAGTCGGCCTGTCATTTTGTTTGTATGTCTTTTTGGTTCTACTCCTGCCCCGGAGCGACACACCTTAGCCACCAGTGCCATAGCCGCCGCGTGGCCTGTTGGAGGGGTAGTTACCACCAAGTTCCTATCTCCTCTAGGCATCGGACCGGGTCTTGTCTGAGATGAATGGGAATCTATGGAGGCCATGGCCAAACGCCTCGTAGGATGTACATCGTGACGGAACAAACCCATACTGGACTGGCACCTTCTCAACATCACCACCCGGGAAGAGAACCCACATTTCAACAGGGGGATCGTAGCTGGTAGGGAGGTCCACAAGGGCCTTGGCCTGCGCAGAGCCTGAAGCAGTAGACACCCAAGCCCCCGCATGCGAAGGCTTCCCGACGCAGCCCGCCACTCGCACCAAGATGTCCAGCGAGCGGAGGTGGCCGAGGGTGGGGAAGGTGACCCAACAGGGAAGGGATGCAAGCAGGTCCCATGCCAGCTTGGTGGAGGGAGTCCATTTGCGGCAAATGACTAACCACCCGTCGAAGAACCATGGCCCTCCCTCCATGAAGAGATCCAGGTCTGCCTTGAGGTCGCACCTGAGCTCGAAGAAGCCACCATCACGCCAGGAGAGCTCAAACTTGCCCTGGGGCCTCCAGACCCTCCGGAGCCATCCCTTGATGACTGTCTCATGCGGTGATGTGTCGATGATGTAGAAGATGGCAGTGTTGGTGCATGCATCCGCGTAGGACTTCATCACCTCAGGCGGGATGTCAGCGATGAACCCCCGATCAGGATCCAGGGTGGGCTCGATGAAGTTGAGTGCCATGTCGCTTGGGATGGATGTCGTAGGAGATTGCCTCCCCGCCAGCTCCGTCCAGTCTGCCATGGCAACACTCATGGGCCAGACCATCGCGGCCTGCCCAGACAAAGCTTCTTGAGCGTAGGTCTTCTCGCTCGACCCGCGGTTGCTCAGGGACGGCGGACGGGATGGACATCTCTGACTCTGACTCGGGGTGGCCCGCGCCTTGGACCCGACATGGACACTGCGAGGTCGGCTCTATCCACGCCATTCGGAGGGGGCAAGTGCCTGGGAGGGGCGTCGTCGACTCACAACTGCACCGCCGTCAACATCACCAGGTACCTCGACACCCACAACGTCCTTGCTCCCACTGGTTGAGCCCCCATCACGGCCAGGGGTGCGATGCCTTGAGGCCGGTCGGTGGTGTTGAGCAGGAGGGGGGGCGAGCCACCGGAGGACAGCTTGCTTTTCCCCCTCTCACGAGCGCGCGCTGCCTGCGCTGCTCTCCCTCCCTTACCACGCTCCTTCGCTACCTTGCGTTGGACAAAGGAAGTGTAGAATGATCTCTTCTTGGTCTTCCCTTTAGCCATGGGCCAGTGAGGTGGGGCTAGGGCACGTGGAGGCAAAGGAGAGGGTGTTAGGTTAGTGCTTGCTGACAGAGAAATATCATACCACCGAGAGAGGAGGAGTTCTTGGGAAGCAAGCACGTCTACGCCAAGGGGCTCAGTGGAGAGTGACGTTACTAGGATGACACCAGACCTCACTAGAGCAAGCGGGGTCGAGAGGGAGGGTTGTTGCGTGCTAACGCCAGAAGGCACTACCAAACCGTGAGGAGGGATGGAGCCTTCCAGAAGTAAGCTAGTGGAGGGTGATGACACGGAAATGACGTCGGACCGCACTGCGGCCCGTGTCTCTCACAGTCGAGGGGGTGAAGCTTCAAGCGTACCGTTGCAGGCACCTTCAGCAGGAAGGACTATCCCGACAAGGGACCCGGTCTGAGCCGCACCCAACCAGGCAGCTTGGAGCCCGGTTCAGAGGGTTAGCGCCTCAGCTGGAGGGTCCGAGAAGCTTCTAGAGTTGTTGCAAGCACTCCAGTCATTGCAAGCACTCTATTAAGCCTATTGTTGGCAGATGTGTTGTAGTCAACGCAAATGATATTTCTCTTTGGAATCACCGGCTTGGTCATGTAAATATGCATCAATTGAAGAAGTTGAGCAAAAATGACTTGATCAAGAGACTTCCTAAATTGGATTTTGAAAAGGTTGAGGAATGCCAACCTTGTACCCATGGAAAGTAAACCAAGTCCTCCTTCAATTTCAAAAGAGCTTTTAGTACCAAGAAATCTCTTGAACTTAACCATATTGATCTATTTGGACCTATGAGAACTCAATCGCTTAGTGGCTTCAAGTATTGTCTTGTTTTTGTCGATGATTTCTCTTGATATACTTGGAGCTTCTTTGTCATTTCTAAGAGTGATATGCTTGATGTTTTCTCTAGATTTTGCAAATGAGTTGAAAATGAAGCTTCTTGTTGGATTGTTTCCATCCATAGAGATCATGGGGGGAAATTTGAAAATTATTTTTTCTAACATTTTTGTGAAGAGTTTGGATATGCACATAATTTTTCTTCATCTCAAATACCTGAACAAAATGGGTTTTTAGAGAGGAAGAACAAGTATCTATAGGAAATTTCTAGCACCATGCTTTTAGACTATGACACTTTAAAGAAGTTTTGGGACAAAGTTGTTAGTACTTCATATTTTGTGCAAAATCGAGTTTTCACACATCCTTCTAAGAAGAAAACCCCTTATGAGCTATGGAGAGTTAGGAAGCCTTCCATTGAGTATTTTTCACATTTTCAGGTGTCCTTGTTTTGTTTTGAACACAAAAGATTCTCTTGACAAGTTTTATTTGAAATTTTACAAGGGTTTCTTTCTTGGCTATACCACTACTAGTAAGGCTTATAGAGTATACAATTTTGATCTATCTAAAGTAGAAGAATCTATTAATGTAAAATTTATTGAGACTAACCCCTATGTTCTCAAGGATATTGCTAATGATGATGTTGCATAAGAAGTAATCCTATCTTGAAAGAACTCAACATCACCCAAAAGGGAAAAGAGGTGGCCACTCAAGAAGAACAGACGATGAAAAAAATAAGGATCATGGTCCCCTCTTTGCAAATAACCATCCAAAAGAGCTAATCATAGGTGATCCCTTTGAAAGAGTGAAGACGCAATCTTCCCACAACAAGGAACAATAAAAATGCCTTCATCTCACAACTCAAGCCAAAGAATGTCAAAGAAGCTCTTGGGGATGATGAATGGATCCTAGCCATGCAGGATGAACTGAAGCAATTAGATAAGAGCAAAGTGTGGACTTTAGTGCCAAGACCAAGTGATAGAAAGATCATTGGCACCAAGTGGGTCTACCGCAATAAGGTAGATGAAAGCAGTAAGATGTTAATAAACAAAGCAAGGGTAGTGGATAAAGGTTATAATCAACAGGAAGGTATAGATTTTAATGAAACATATGCACATGTAGTTAGACTTGAGTCCATTCGTATGTTGCTTGCTTTTTCTAGTTATATGAATTTCCTTCTATATCAAATGGATGTTAAAAGTGTATGTTGAATGGTACAATTGAGGAGGAAGTTTATGTTCCACAACCTTTGGTATTTGAACATGATAAGTTACCTAACCATGTTTATCAATTGCAAAAAGCTCTCTGTGGCCTCAAACAAGCACCTCGAGCTTGGTATGAGAAACTAAAGAACTTTTTGTTAGATCAGGGGCATATTATGGGCAAAGTAGGTTCTACATTGTTTCTCAAACACACTTCTAACACTTTTCTTATCATTCAAATTTCTGTTGATGATATCATTTTTGGCAGAACTATTCTTGATCTTTGCAAGGAGTTTAATGACCTTATGCAGAGTGATTTCGAGATGAGCATCATGTATGAGATTACATTCTTCCTCAGCTTTCAAATCAAGCAAACTAAAGATGGAAACTTCATCAACCAAGGCAAATACACAAGTGATCTACTCAAGCACTTTGGGATGGAGAACACCAAGACATTGGACACCCCCATGTCAAACACCGCCAAACTTGATACAAATGAAGAAGGTGAGAAAGTGGATGAGAATTTCTATAGAGGTATGATTGGAAGTTTACTTTATTTAACTGCCTCTATACCTCATATAATGTTTAGTGTTGGCTTGTGTGCTCACTTTCAATCAAATTCCAAAAAATCACATCTTATAGTTGTCAAGAGGATTTTAAGATACTTAGCCAAAACCCACATTTTTTTTAGTATGGTATCCCAAGTCAAGGGACTTTACTCTTACTTCTTATAGTGATGTTGATTACACAAGATGTTTAATTGATAGAAAATGCACAAGTGGCACTTGCTTCTTCCAAGGACCATGCTTGGTGTCTTAGTTTTCTAAGAAATGGAGTACAATGGCTCTATCAACTACCGAGGTTGAATACATTACAAATGGGAGTTATTGTGCCAGGTTTGTGGATGAAGGAAATGCTCCAAGACTTTATCATTTATTTCGATGCTTATCCTATCTTTTCTGATAGTACTAGTGCAATCAATTTATCTTACGATCCTATATTGCATAGTAGAGCCAAGAACATAGAGGTTTTCCATAATTTTATTTGTGATCACATTGCCAAAAAGGATATTTATATCACGCCCATGGACACGGAAAATAATTTGGCGGACATTTTCACTAAACCTCTAGCTAGAGAGAAATTTCATTTTATTAGATCTAAACTGCTCATAACTTCTTTGGATGAACCTGATATGCTCTCTAGTTAGTTTTTATCTATCCTATATGCTTTTCTCATGTATTGCTCACCCTTTCTTGCTAATGTGCTAAAATGTTCATGTTATTATGCCTTTTTTTCTTGTTTCGGGTATATTTCACAAACACTTATTTTATTGTTAAATAGTATCTAGTGATGAGTTATATGTGCCTAAGTATGTTTAAAATGCAAAATGGACCAGAAAAACATATTTGATTAGCACTCAAATGGCTAGAATCTAAGATTGCTAATGATGGATCAGGTTAACCATCGATCGAGTTGCCAACTCGACCGACCTATGGTCGAGGGCTTTTGTAAAAGCCATTCAGTCGAGTTTCCATCCCATAGAACTCGATCGATGGTTGGTCTATAGAAAATCTTAAGTAGAGTTCACCCAACTTTTATCCCTCTCGACTAGATAAAATTGGATGACTCCTCATCCAACTCTCTCAAGATCTCAATCCTAGCCTCGATCGTCTGTTTCCTAGCCCTAGCCAGCCCTCATTTGACCTTCCTAGATATGTTGCCTAGCATCCCTAGGTGTTTGGACGACCCTTGGAGGTGCTTCTTTGTTTTTGACCTCTCAATCTTCTTCTTCCTACCTCTATGGCTTCAAATAGGAGAAAGAGAGTGGTCCCTTCTGGAGCACCATCCTCTTCATCCAACTATCACGTCATTTTGTTCGATGATACCTTATTTGTCTCAGACGAAGCTCTAAATAGGTACAAGGAGCTCCTTCCTAGGAATCCCATCCCCTTCCGTGCCTTGTTTGAGCCTCGTTCGCTTAGAAAAAAGGTCATAGATTAGGCAGTCGAGTTGTTGTATGATCACCACCAAGCTGTCCTAAGAGTCGAATGCCAGTGTTATAACAACTTCATCACAACCACTAAGGCATTTCACAAATTCTATGCCAATTTGTCATGGAATTATGACACTCTTTTATCCCCCTCTAATACTCAAGTAATTCCTACTTCCATGATTGCCGGTAAGAAATTCATAATCTCATAAAATACCTTGAATGACTTTTTCATTAGTACTGAGATAAATGACACATGGAGGAAAGATTTGTTGGTATGTATGCCATGAGAGCCAATCATGGGATGATTGTTGGGATACATTAAGATTGATTTTATAAACATCAAAGGAAAGCTTCCAATTCTTTCTGGTTCAGTCATATGAGATAGTGATAGAACATATTGAATGTCTAGAGAATGACAATACTCAATGACGTATGCTTTCATGTTAAGGACCTGAACGATGAGATCATACTGATGCTAAGAGTTTGTACATTCTTGTTATGTCCCTAGTCAGATGTCATTGTGGAAGGTAGATAGCAGCAATGACACATAAGACTAGATTGTGGTGTTGGTTGATGACAGAATCTCATTAGTCATGATATAGAGATATCAAACCAAACACATAGGTACTTGTTAGAGAACAAGTGTATCAGACAGACCCACCGTGAGTTTGACACATGGAACCATGACATGGTAGTCACAGTCAGTACTCACAGTGATGATGGTGAGTGTGATTCTTTGACTTGAAATCACTACACTCAATACATGTCATTGGGCACACTTTGACATCATCAAACGCAATCCTGAAACGTGGGTTGTTATAAAGGTGATGATTGGGTGGCTTTGACACATGGGGCTTTTGAGGGGTGAGTGATAGATATGAGATTTGTCCCTCCTGAGGGAGTTTGATATCCATGGCCACTTGATGATTAGGATTGAGAAAGGCGTGCATGCATGTGTGAATCAGTATGTGATATTGATGTCATACATATCTCTTCCAATCTACTCTGAGATCAAGAAAGTGAATGAACGTTGACAGGATGACTGTTCCATGCCTGGAGTTCATTCGGGATATTAGTGACAAAGGAATTATACATTCACTGTAACACCATTCACGGATTGTAGGATTGAAAGTTGTTCTCCAACTTTCTATTGCACTTGGGTAGCATTGATGTGTGACTAGGCACCGCTCTTTTCTTGTGAAGTCATAAGTGTTATGGACTTTCACTGCCAACGTGAAATGGACCTGCAGGGTCACACACATAGGATTTAACCTGGAAAAGGAGTTTTGTCCACAAACAATGTTTAGATTGATTACTAAAGGAGTTTAGTAGTTCAATTAAACACTCAATTAATTGATAGCTCAATGTCATAATGTTCAAGGTGTTGGACACATTGATTGGAGTATCGGATTGATTGAAACTGTATTTGACTGATTCTGCACAATCTGCACTCCCAACCGATCGGCTCATGTGATGAACCGATCGGCTCAGCTTGGTGAACCGATCGGCTCAGGTTGTAATTCGATTGGCTCATGGACAAGGTGAAACGATTGCTTCAAGTGTTGAAACGATCGGTTCAACTGGTTCAACCGAGCAAGTTGGGAAAGTAGGATTGGTGAGAAATTTCTTTTCGTTTCACTTTCCCAATTTGATTGGAATAAGGATTGGTATTTGATACCAATTAGAAACAAAAGAAGGAAAGTCAATTGGGAACTTATCAGGACCACGAACTGACCAGTTCAGAAATGAACTGACTGTTTCATGGGTCCCAACCGATCGGTTGAGGTGTCAACCGAACGGCTCAGGTCCCCAACCAACCATTTCAGAAATGAAATGATCGGTTCAGGTTATGAGTTGGTTGTTTTTGTGGAAAATCTTGAGCCCTTCTACTCCTGCTTTAGTCCCATATTTCTCGGGATAGAGAACCATGTCCCATGACCCTCCTATATATAGGGGTATTGGGGGCTTCTCAAAGTACAACTCACTGCAACCAGTTGCTATGCAAAGTTGCCGTTCTCTCTATTTTTGGTAATCTAGAGAGCCCGAGCAAGTGCTACCCGATAAGGGAGGCACAACAAGGGAAAGACAACTGCAGATGGCAGGAGAGTGTTTGAGTGACTAGTACGCTGACAGGAGGGTGCGACTCCTTCCAATTCCTTGTGGGACAAGGAGATTGGAGTTCCAGGTGGTCCGTGTGGAATACTTCAAAGGCGGGAGGTTTCTGCCGCTCGGAGGATAGTTGTCAATCCCGACAGTCCCGGTGAGACCAGGAGTCGTCAGTCCCGGTGCGACCAGGAGCTGCACAGACACCGTCCAAGACCGGAGGTGAAGACCACGCAAGCCGCGAGGTATTTTCGCCGAGCAAGCCTCGGGAGAAGGTATGATTCCACAAACCATCCTTTCCTATTGTATAGACATTGACACGTTTCCTTGTTCTGGGTTTGGGGAGGAGAAAATTTTTGTTTCCGCTGCCTTCTCTGCCTCCCCTAAAACCCAACAAGATTACTCTGAGTATTTTGACTTGTTAGACCCTGAGGCCTTCTACAAGAAATATGACATCACTCTCCATGACATTCATAAGTTCTAGAAGAAGTGTCAATTTCTATACAAGAGGAAGTCCACCCTACCTTCATCTACTTTGGACCTTAAAAACTGCATTCTCTCTCTAGTAGTAAAATGCAATATTCATCCCAAAAAGAAATAAACTGAAATTGCATAGAATACCACAATGATTATGTTTTTCCTTATGAAAAACATCAGAGTCAAGTGGTCTAGATACATTCTTCACCATATGACTTGCTTTGACTCTGGGAAGAACACTCAAGGTACCCACCCAACCTTGATTTGTGGTATTTTCTAATCTACCACTATGAAGTCTATTTTTCATGTCTTCTCCAATAAGAGTTTGTATCACTGAGACCACAATCAAGAAAACCTTGCCAACATCTTCTTCTACAACACCTAAAGCCTCTACCTCCACCTCCACCCCCATCCCGACCTGCCTACGCCTCATTCAATGTATCAAATGAAACCCTTATGGGATATATGATGTATCAACAGGTGCATAATCTTTAGGTCCAGGAGCATATACATCAGGATCTCTATTCTATCTTATCTTCCATGAACCTATATTGTTCCCACCCCTACCATGCCTACCAGCCCTACCCAGGTGGTGATTATGGTTCCTATGCATATAATCACTTCTACCCGAACCCTCTACATGTTGCTTTTGTTGTTACATCCTCTGTTGTTGGTGGATCTACCTATGCACCTACCTCTAGAGTGCTACCTCTCCCTACTGGCCCCATAGATACCTTGCTAGTAGGACTTGGCACCTCTACTCCCATTTCCCCCAAGCTTAGGAGTTGAATGACCTTGGTATGAATTGGGCTGAGCAGAATGCCATGTGCCCCGGTGGTAGTTTCTATCCTTCTGCTGACACAGATATGCCTGACCAGGCTACTAAGGAGGCTAATGATGATGAGGAGGCTACCGAGGATGATGGCTCTGGGGATGGCTCTGATGGTTATGAATATGATACCTTCGCTAGTGCTTCTGGTGATGAATTTATTGTCACTGTTGCCCTTTTTGACAGTGATGAGGACTACGAGCCTGAGGATGTTGCTACTGAGGATGATGACCCCTTAGAAATAGATGTCCTAGATGTTTAGATGTTTTCATTTTAGATCTTAGTTGCTGATCATATATATCTTTCTAGGTTATTTTTGTACTTAAAACATCTGGGTACATTATTTGAGATGTACAATTTCCATCAACATGTTTGTTTTCATTATTTTGGCTTGTAGTTGCTTTGATAATATGCTCATGTGTTGTAACCTTAATCTTCTATATCATGACTCCATGTATATTATATCATGTGAGTTAGTGGTATTATCTCCATATTATGATTATGACATAGGTGGCTTGTTTCTCTCTCGTCTCTGTTTGTTGTGTGTTATGTGGTTGTATGTTTTATGTTGAGGTTATATGTTTTGGTTGTTCTTGGAGAAGACCCATTTTTATGATCTTCTACCATGCTTCCTTTTGATAATGACAAAAGGCGTAGACAAGTTCAATGTTTTGAATCTCAACCATATTGGTTTTACTGCCAATGTGATCCTTTTCTTATCTAATTTATGTTTTATCATGTTATTTGATAAAGAACAATGTAGCATATTGATGTGGCCCTATTTTACGGCTCCATCTTGTGCCATTTTGCACTTTTTTTTTTTTGGAAAACCCCGGGGATAATCTTATTCATCATGTTCCCCCAGACTTGGTACCCGCAACTCCTTACAAGCCTTGTGGCTCAATGTAGCTTCCTCTCTAACTATATCAGTGAGGAAACTCGGGCATTGAGGCCACCTACTACTAACAGACTTCTGCTTCATACACCACTTGGCTGCAGAATCCGCCACCTTATTACAATCACGATTGTTATATGTAAAAACGATAACCTCTAACTCCCTACATAACCTACTTATGTGACGACACCTTGACCTGTACTTCGCTGGTATGGCCATTGTTTTGTTCAGCATCTTCACCGCAGTGGCGCTGTCTGATTCTAACAGCACTGTCTTGAACTGCAGTCGACATTCCTGTATACCCAACTCGATAGCTCTCAGCTCAGCTTCCAAGATATCCAATGTAGAACCCTTGTCACAGCCTCCCATTATCCATATACCTTCATGGTCTCTGACAACGAACCCGGTAGCCATCTCCTTCTTTTTCTTATTTACGGCAGCATCGACATTGATTTTGAACTGATTCCTTGGTGGAGCTGTCCAAGCTCTCTTGTTCCGGCCTCCTTCTCGTCCTGCTTCTGCCACAAATGCCATCTTACACAAAGTGACCTCCTATTGTATACTTGTGAACATACCAATTACATTGGGACTAGGCTCCTGGAAGGAAACGCTGCAACAAAATCCCCATAGCTTCCAAACGGCCATCGCAATCCATATGTTCCAGTCTTGCTGTTCTCTCCTTTTCCGTAGGTTTGCCTTGAGCCAATTCTCCATCATTTGTTCATGGCTCAGAGATAAACCCGTGGTGTGCTTAATGTGCTCCCACACCTCACGGACCTCGGAGCATTCAACAAGCACATGCAACGTAGACTCAGTAGCCTTGCGGCACCGTGGGCACCATGCATCTTCAGTGAAACCTCGCACAGCTCATTTTTCATTTGTCATGAGACTGCCATGTTGTGTAAGCCACAATGTTGTTTTGACTCTGTGGGGCACCTTGAGTTGCCACAGCTGCTTTCACCTTCCTGGCGAGCTCCTAGTATGCTCCCTCTACAAAAGTCGATAAGCTCGTTTGACGAAGAAATGTCCCTCTTTGTCATGCAGATAGATAATAGCATCCTCTCCTGCCGTTGGGTCCGGCGGCGGCAGTTCCAGTATCTGGCTTATGGAATCCTTTCCAAATCAGAGATTTAGGAAATCAATGTCCCAGCCTCCGTTCATATATACCATGGAATTAACTGTGAGTCCTCTTAGTTCTTCTGGCACTTGGAGTGAGTCCCTGAGCAACGGTGGTGATCCTCCCACCCACTTTTCGAACCAGACAGAAGTATTTTCGCCCGACGCAACTGCCTTACCGACGACAGGAACTAGCTTTGTTTTAAGTTTAATGATCACTCTCCATAACTGTGATGCTCCCGCAACCCCCTGGTTCGCCCTATGATGGTACTTATCCTTCATAATAGTCTTCCATGGAATCTGACGTTGTGACATGTAGTCCCAACAGGTTTTTTGAAGCAATGCCTCATTCTGTAATCTTGCAGACTTGATATCAAGCCCTCCTTCGTACCTGCTAGCACATATCTTGTCCCAAGCTACGACATGTATGCCCTTCTGCCCCGTAGCTCCCTTCCAGATAAAGGTCCTAATCACCTGATCAATGTTATCACAGACCGTGATAGGAAGGTTTTTGGACTGCATGGTGTATATAGGGATGGTGTTTAGGACAGATTTAGCCAAAGTAATCCTCCCGGCGAATGACAATGAAGTATTGAACCACGATGAGATCCTTGTTTCAATTTTGTTGATTAGGTCTAGGTACATAGCTTTAGAAGTTCGTTCATGGATAATAGGCACACCCAGATGCTACCCTAGATCCAAAGTCTGCTTTATTCCGGTGATCCTGGTCACCACCCTTCTAACTTGAGGCGTTGTGTTCTTTGAATAGAATATGGCAGATTTCTCCTTCACCAAGATCTGTCCAGAGGCTCGTTCAAATCTTCTCATAACCTTCATCATGATCTTCGCCTGCTTCATGGAAGCTTCACCAAACAATATCAGATCGTCGGCAAAGCAAACATGCGAGATACCAATCCCGTGTCTTGTAGCTTGTAACGGGATCCAATTACCTTGTAGTTCCTCCATTGCAATGTCCTGACTTAGTCTGTCGAGGCAGAGAACAAATATGTAAGGGGACAAGGGGTCCCCTTGTCTCACCTCTCTAGATGCTTTGAACGGTGCTAAGGTAGAGCCATTCCAAACTAAGGAGATATTCCCTGCCGTAATGATATTCATGATCACCTCCGTTAGATGTTGGGGTATGGCCGTCCTCTTCAGCGTGTCATGGATGAATCCCCAATCCATTCTGTCGTACGCCTTCGAAAGATCCACCTTCATTGCCATTGTTGCAGTCTTCCCCATTCTGATCTTCATCGAATGGACGAGTTCTTGCACTAGAATGATGTTGTCGGTGATATGTCTTCTCGGCACGAAGCTTCTCTGTGCTGGTGCAATCCAGTCTGGAAGGAAAGGTTTGATTCTTTCCACGATGATTTTTGATAGGAGCTTCAACCCAACGTTGTTAAGAGCAATAGGGCGTAGGTTATTGCATCTCTCCGACGTCTTTGTTTTGGGAATCAAGATAAGTGTTGAATTCGCCATCTCGTCATTGATCGGAGCACCTGCAAAACACTGAGATATCATTAGTGAAATTGAATTGCCCAAGAGATCCCAATTCCTATGTAGAAAACCCGCATCTACTCCATCAGGCCACGGCACCTTAATGGGATTCATCTTCAACATCACTTCCCTCACTTCCTCCTTACAGGGTACCCGTCCTATCTTTGCCCTATCTATCTCCCCCAACGTAGGAAAATGCCCCACATACTCCATCACAGCGTTAAGGTTCCTTCTTCTTGTCCCTCCCGTGAACAGATCAAAGAAGTACTCCCTCACTGTAACCTTCAACTCGTCCTCCTCCACCCAAACTCCTTGGTTGTTCCTGAGCTTGGTAATTAGATTCTTCTGCCTTTTAGCTTTAACTAGTGCCTGAAAATACTTGGTGTTTGCGTCTCCCTTCCTCATCCAGTCGCAGCGTGCCTTTTGTCTCCACTCCTCCGCTTCTGCTTGAATCACCTCATTGTACTCCACCTGCAACTCGCCCAATCTACTGTCATCACATCCCTGCAGAGCAAGGATATCAGACTCCTGCAAGCACCCAATCTCGGACAAGAGCTCATGCTTCCTGAACGTAGCCTTCGTCCTCTCCTCCTTATCCCAACGCACTGATTTCTCCATCAGGATGTTGATTGCTTCGTGGAAAGGAAGCATGTTATTCTAGTTCTTCTGTAGAAACTCCGGAAAATAGGCCCTAGTATTCCACCAGACACTCGTCATCGGTCTGTGACTTGTATGCTGCTGTCTTCTCCGAGTTGTTACTAACACCGGCGCATGATCGGAGTTTAAGCGAGGTAAATTGGTGACAATCGTGGCCGGATATGTATCAATCCAAGCCTGATTAGTGACCGCTCTATCCAATCTCTCTGTAAGCCATCCCCTTCTAAACGTCATTTTGGGACCCGACGCACCCAGATCTTCAAGCGCAGCATTCCGTAGACCCTCCGCGAACTCCCTGCAGCTACTCAGTATAATAGGTTCCCCACCAACTTTCTCATCCCCACTCAAGACTGCGTTGAAATCGCCCAACACCAACCATGGTGAATCGGACGCAGTGGCCAAAGTGTGAAGATGACTCCATAGTAATCTCCTCCTCGTTTGCTCTGTGCTTGCATATACGAAGGTCACCCTGTACTCCTTGTTCACACGAAAGTGTATGAATTGTTTGTGGCTCGCAATAATTTCCACATCTCCTATTCTACCTCTCCACAACACCCAAATGCCTCCCGAGAAACCCGTAGCTTCAACTCGATACGACTGATCAAAACCCAGCGATCAGACAATCTTGTTTGCTTTGGGGCCACTGGTCCTTGTCTCTAGAACACCTAGCATATCGATTGTGTATAGCTGAGCTATGTCTCTAATGGTGTTTTGGGTATCTCCTCCGCAGATCCCCTGGACATTCCATGCGGCTAAGATCATTGGGTAACCATGTCGGAGGAGCTCGGGTCAGCACTGCCCGGTGGAGTATCCTCTTCAGGACCGCGGCGCCTCGTTTTCTTCCTTGGGTCGTTCTTAGTTAAGTCTTTTAAGTTCAAAATCTTCCTATTTCTGAGATGGACTCCTAATGATGCCCCGAATCTTATTGATTTGGTTGGAGACAGCTCCATGGCCTTTGGGTTTGACGATCCTCCAATTCTGAAACGCAGGCCCTCCTGGTCTCCCTCTGCATCTACTGGTATTACTACTGTATCCTCCCCTTCGATCATTACAGCTTGGTGATTCTGTGTTTTCTTCGTTGAAGCCGACGCGTCCCCTTTGGGTCACCATTCCCGTGTCTGTGGGGGGTGCTGCTCTTCCACTGGCCTCTTCTTCTTGTTCGCTGTTTTCCACTGCCTCCATTCGAATCCCGGCTTTGGTCCAGCAGCCTCCACCGTAGCCGTACATGCATTGCTTTCCTCCGGGGCATCGATGTTGCCATATTTGTTATGTGTTGGGACGCCGCCCTTCTTTTCGTTTCGATCGTCCTTCCTCGGTCTCCGAACAAATGCCTTCGCGTATAGGTTCTCCGTGAATTTCCCCATAGGATGCAGTGTGAACTCCTCCCCTTCCTTCTATTTACCTGCCTTCGCCTGGGCTTCAATGGCCCTCTTCTTTTCCACACATGTGTCATCTCCATGTCCAATCCTTCCACATAGCATACATATGCTCGTCAAGTTCTCATACTCCACCCTATACATCTCTCCTTGGATGATGATCTCAGGAACCAGTGGCTTGTTTGTGTCTAACCTCACCGCAATGCGGGCGAATTTCCCCCTTCTCTTCTGGTCTGTATTGGTGTCAACCCTGATCGTAGTACCGATCGCATCTCCGACTTCCTCCAGAAAACGAGAGTGATACAAGAATATCGACAGTCGTGGTATGCGTATCCATACCACCATGTACTTTGGATTCACCTCGGATGGTGAAAAGGACCTGTCCCATGGCTGGACACTGAGGTACGACCCCATCACCGGCCAAGGGCCGCCTGTCAATGTTGTAAGATAATCATCCTCCCTGGTTAACTGCACTATGAAGTAGTTCTCTTCCAAATCAATGAGGCAGAATGCGCCAACAGGCTTCCACATCGCCCGGATTCTATCTTGTAGGGTTAAGAAACCTATATTCCTCGCGATCACCTTCACAACCACCGCAAACGTCCATGGTTTGGCCAGTTCCTCATATCTATCTCCTGCGATCTGGAACTTTTGTGTGCCATCCACCATACTCATGGTGATGTCTTTCTTATCAAGCTTGATGTTTGGGTCGTCGAACCCCAAGAAATGAAGCCTATGGACCACGTCCCCGTCCCCCACGACATCCTTGTACGTTACTATCTTCCTTAGTTCCGGCCCCAGTAGGGATTGTCCCGTCGTCTTGGACTGCAGTACAGGAAAGTCTGCATGTCCTGGCAGCATGGTTGAGCTTTCTGTTCGTTCCGTAGGTGGCGTGTTTCCTTTCCCTGGTACGGCACCTCTATTGCGGAAGTTTAACATTATACCCAGTTTCTTCAAGATTTCTTGTTGCGCCTGTCTTTTGTTGGCCTTCTCCGCTATGAATATCGGGTTGTCAGAAAGCACCTCCACTTCCGGCGTCCCTCCCTCCGACGTAACGATTCCAGTCGCCTCTCCTTGGCATTCCAACACTGTCTGCGTCTGGACACCCTGCGCCGCAGTCTCCGCGATGGTGTCTCCTTCCTTCGTTAGTGTTGTTCCAGTTTGCGTTGTATCTCCTCCGCCTCCCTCCAGTCCTTCCATGTCTATGTACACAGAGCCTTCGACTCCCTCGTCTGCCTCCGGCGGCCTTGATCCGCCGAAACTTCCACATCCCCCCCAGCCTCCACGGCCTCCATGCGTGCCATTTTGCACTTTAATCACATATAAACATGTTATATTGTAAATTAATTCCTCCAATTTGTTTCTTACCATCAAATGCGCTTATGGACATTCTTTGCACTATTTTTTAGGTATTTGGACCATGCTTTGGATGGATGAGAGAGAAGGAAGGAGTTCTAGGATTCCTCCACTCATGGAGGGATCCAAAGAAGGCCCCAAAGCTCCCTCAACCTACCCCCAATGGCCAAGATTCGTCATGAAGCAAAGAAATCCATGCATGATGAAAGATGAAGTTCAATTTCCTACTGTAGACCCCAATACGGCCGTGGGTATACCCCCATGGTCGTGTCTTTTATGGATAAGAATCGACAAAATCAACCGGGACTTGAACCCAACTTACCACAGCTGTGGCCCATTGAAGATACCACGGTCGTGGCCACCAACACAGTCATGGCCAGCAGAGGAGAAGACGGTCGTGGCCCCCCACAACAGTCGTGGGAATTTCGCGCAAGGACCCCCATAATCCATGGGGAGTTTCACTTGAATGCCTACGACCGTGGCCATCCACCACGGCCGTGGCCTTGGAAGATCAACTTTCCCGTGCTACTACCCCACGATCAAAGTCCCCTCCTCCAAAACGGTTGTGTTACTCACCACGGCCGTGGTGCTACTCACCCAACACGACTGTGGCACTCCGCCACAAACGTGGCCACCTCCTACTTAGCATCTTCACCACCCTTTCCACACTATGCCCATGTCCACTCCCCAGGACTATCCCATACCACCCCCACCATGACCCTGGCCCATCAACACAGTTGTGGTGACCAACCAACCCTATCTATTTTTTTACACTATTTTTCCTATTCTACCCCCCACTTACCCTAGTGCTTCACCACCACGTATATATACATAGGTGGCAGATGGGGCACAAAGGTTAGCTCCTCCTAGCCACCATTACTCCACTCCATCCACTTCTTGAGCATTTAGTGCACTCCCCCTCGCATTTATGCTCTCCACCCACCATTGCCATCTCCATTTCACCTTGGAAACCTAGTTTTATAGGTTTTCCTCCATAATCCTCCATATATTCATGCCCATCTGCACTTTTGCAGGAGAGAGGACGTCCCCAAGCATCTAGGAGGTGAAGAAGGAGGCTTCTTCCATGAGCTCCATGGAGTTTCTTCCTCTTCTTCCCCATTCTTTTGCCATTTCATTGATCATGTGTAGCTAAGCCCCTCTTGGTGGGCTGTTTGGGGGTAAAATGTGACTTTGATATTGTTGGTATGAATGCCCATAGAGCAAGTCATGTGATGATTGTAATGGTATACTTTGTAAATTATTTGAATAATAAAGGCAATTTCCGATCTATATGTTTTAACTGTTTCTGAGATGATAGTGTAACATGATAGATGTCTAAACAATTGTTTTACTCAATGATGTATGCTTTTAGGTTAAGGACCTAAATGATGAGATCATACAAATGTTAAGAGTATACATTCTTGTTTCGTCCCTAGTCAGTTGTTATTGTGGAAATAACCATAGACATCAATAACACTAAAAGACTAGATTGTGTTTTGGTTGATGGCAGAATCTCATTAGTCATGATATAGTGATATCAAACCAAGCACATAGGTACTTGTTAGAGAACAAGTGTAGCGGACAGACCCATTGTGAGAGTGACACATGGAACCATGATTTGGTAGTCACAGTCATCTCTCACAGTGATGGTGGTGAGTGTGATTCTTCGACCTGAGATAACTACACTCAACACATGTCATTGGGTACACTTTGACACCATCAAACGCAGTCCTAAAACATGGGTTGTTATAAAGGTGATGATTAGGTGGCTTTGACACATGGGGCTTTTAAGAGGTGAGTGATAGATATGGGATTTGTCCCTCCTAAGGGAGTTTGATGTCCATGGACACTTGATGAGTAGGATTGAGAAAGGCATGTGCATGCATGTGTGAATCAATATGTGATATTGATGTCACACACATCTCACCCAGTCTGCTCTGAGATCAAGGAAATGGATGGACGTTGAAAGGATGATTGTACCATGCCTTGAGTTCATTCAGGACATTAGTGACAAAGGAATTATACATTCATTGTAACACCTTTCATGGATTGTAGGATCGAAAGTTGTTCTCCAACTTTCTATTTCACTTGGGTAGCACTAATGTACGACTAGGCACCGCTCTTTGCTTGTGAAGTCATAAGTGTTATGGACTTTCACTGCCAATGTGAAATGGACCTGTAGGGTCACACACATAGGATTTAACCTAGAAGAGGATTTATCCATAAACAATGTTTAGATTGATTACTAAAGGAGTTTAGTAGTTCAACTAAACACTCAATCAATTGATAGCTCAATATCATAGTGTTCAAGGTGTTGGACTGATTGATTAGAGTATCAGATTGATTGAAACTATAATTGACTAATTTTTTGCACAGTCTACACTCCAAACCGATCGTCTCATGTGATGAACCGATCGGCTCAGGACAGGCTGAACTGACCGGTTCAAGGGTTGAACAGATCAACTCAACTGGTCTGACTGAGCGAGTTGGGAAAGTCGGGTCGGCAAGAAATTTCTCTTCATTTCACTTGTTCAATTCGATTGGAACAAGGATTGGTATTTGGATCAATTCGAAACAAAAGAGGAAAAGTCAATCGAGAACTAGTTAGGGAAGTGAACTGATCATTTCAGAAGTGAACCGATTGGCTCAGGTGCCCCAACCGATCGGCTCAGGTCCCCAACCGATTGGTTCATGCTTAAAACGATCGGTTCAGCTAGCGCAGTTGGTTGTTTTTGTAGAAAATCTCAAACCCTTCTACTCATGCTTTAATCCCGCATTGCCTGGGGTGGAGAACCCTATCCCATGACCCTCCTATATATAGGGGTATTGGGGGCTTCTCAAAGTAAAAATCAGAACACCAGTTGCTCTACAAAAGTTGTCATTCTCTCTGGTTGTGGCAACCGAGAGATCCCGATCAAGTGCTACCCAATAAGGGAATCACAACAAGGGAGAGACAACTATACAAAAGTGACTGGTTGCAGGAGAGTGTGTCGGTGACTAGTACGGTGATAGGAGGGTACGACTCGTTTCGATTCCTTGTGGGACAAGGAGATCGGAGTTCCAAGTGGTCTGTGTGGACTACTACAGAGGCGGGAGATTTCTGCCGCTCAGAGGACAGTTGCCAATCCCGACAGTCCTGGTGAGACCAGGAGCTACACAGACACCGTCCAAGACCAGAGGTGAAGACCGTGAAAGCCGCGAGGTAACTTCACCGAGAAAGCCTCGGGACAAGGTATGCCTTTACAAACCATCCTTCTGATTGTATAGATGTTGATGTGATTCCTTTATTCTGGGTTTGGGAGGAGAAATTTTTATGTTTTCACTTCCTTCTTTGTCTCCCCTTAAACCCAACAGATACCATGTTGGGGAAATTTTGGCTTGTAATTGTAACATCCCTGACCTGGGTTATGCTTTAACCCTAGGTGTTTTGCTTAAGAAAGATAATTATATGCTTGATATTATCTTTTGAAACGTAATTAAGTCTCAAGAGGAACTTATATTTCATTTTAGTCCTTTTTGAATAATGTTGAAAATAACGTTTTGTTTGTTATGGACTAAAGTGCAATTTACTCAAGTTGAGGGGTTAATTTGCAAATTTTACATGATAATATGTTCCTCATGTGTTGAAGCATAATGGGAATGAAGATGATGTAGAGGTATGGCTAGTGAGAGCCTGAGTACCAAGAAAGAGCTGATAAAGCAATGTTTGTGCATTAAAACCTAGTTTTGATGTAATGTGCAATTTACCCAAAACATAGGGTTCAATATGCAATTTACCACTTCAATAAGGTCCTTAATTTTATTGGCATCTTGTAGAGGCAAGAAAATGAGAGGGGCATCTCATTTGAGCTACTTTGAAGGAGAGAGAATCTTGATATTTAAAATAATCAACATTTAAGCATAATTGAAATAATGCAAAAATAATTATATTAAATAGATTGCTCTTCAACCAAAGTTATGTTGGTGGAAATCCACATAAATGGAAGTCCTTGTGCCTTGCAAAGGAAAAGGAAATATCTATGTGAGTGGAGAACCCACTCACATTAAGAAACTAAAAAGAATTATCCACTCACTTATGGATAATGATATTATCAGAGTTAAGGTGCTTAATTTCTTTTCCCTTAATTCATGGATAATGGAAGGGAGTTCGGTGGAGATAAAGATACCCTTGCATGCAAGGAACCAAGGGGGAAGAGGTGGCAACAATTTCAGAATTAAAGGATTGAGATGAGGCATTTTCTCTCTCATTGATTTTCTTATAAAAGCACCCTTCACCACTCGAACCAAGGACTTTTTCGAATCCACTTCTTTCCTTTTCTTGCAAAAATGATCAAGGGAGCTAGGGACATCAGGAAAACTACCCCCAACCTGTTGGTAAGCTTCTTGACCTTCGTTCATCTTGATCTCATGGTGGAAATCACAAATCAATGCATGATTTCTTCGTATCTTGATCCCATCTTGACTTCTAACCATTCCTTTTCACTCAAAAGCTTGAGGAACGATCCTTGTGGTTAGAGAAATCTTCTTCCACCATTTTTTACGTGAATCTCCAAGCTTTTAAGCTCAATTGAAGGCGGGTTATATAACTTGAACCCCTATTCATTGATATTGATTTCAATTTCTCATTCAACTATGTTCAATTTCTCTTCTTTCAATTTCTTTGATTAGTTGATGAAATTACCATGATAATGGCAGTAGTTTTTTATGGTCTAAGGCTTGATGATAATAACATCATCTTAGTCTCTCTTTCCAATAGATTTGAGTTGCAAACGGTTTTAAGGTTTTGGTCCAAACAGTTTCACCAAACTGTTTGGAGACCAAATGGTTTCCAAACCGTTTGGAGGCTTGGACCCCAAACCATTTAGAGGAGTTGACCGTTTGGATGGATTGACTATTTGAGGTCATAACCCTAGAACATGTCGGATGATGATCCATTTTATCCAATTGATTAAATCAATCTATGGACAATTATCCAATTAGAAACCCTAATTGGTTAAGTGTTGAAATTCCAATTGTTTAATTTAAAAGTTTGGGTTGATTTTCCCAAACAGTCTCAAGACCGTTTGGAGGTCAACCAAGACTGTTTGGAGGTCTAGGGTTGAGTAGGGTTGAGTATTTGAAGACCTAAAGATATCAAATTGAAGTGCAATCAATAACTATATTGATGATCGATCCAATGACCTAAACCCTAATTGGATTTCACAAATTTTAATGAAAGATGAGGCAAATGGTCTCAAGACTATTTGGAGGTCATCCAAATGACCTCAAGACCGTTTGGAGGTCATCCACATGACCTCAAGACCGTTTTAGGTCAGTTCATATCATAAATTAATGGTGGTTCATTGATTTCAATTGGATTAGTTCCACAATGATAACCATTGATGGTTCCTCGATTCCAAAACCCTAATTGAAGGAGTCTTGATTATAAATCCTAGTTCAATTGGGTTTAAAACCCTAATTGATGGTCAAATTGAGGGGTGATTCTATGGTTCAATTGATGAATGAATCAAGTATTCAATTGATAGTCAGTTCATGGATTGAAACCTTGAAATGTTGAAGTGTTGAAAGACCTTTTTGGTCCATTCGGTTTTGAGAGGGTTTGGACCAAACGGTCTTAAGACCGTTTGAGTCTAAACGGTCTCAAACCATTTGGGTCAAAATGGTCTCAAACCGTTTGGAGACCCAAGCTCATTCGGTTTCAATACAATGCTTGCTTGAACGGTTTCAAGGACAATGTGCCCAAACGGTTTCAAACCGTTTGAACTTTGAAAATCCAAGACCGTTTAAGGTCTAAGTAAGCAAGACCGTTTGAGGTTCAAAATGGTTAATCCATTTGGATATATAATGGAATTGAAGATTCAATTGGTTAATTCATTTAGATACCTCATGTAATTGAAGGTTCAATTGATCAATTCTTCTGGACACCTAATGTACTTAGGTGAGTGGTACCCTTAGTGGGATTAATCATTGATGCATGAGGATGCAATAATTCAAAACATCATGTTAACCTTAAATGCATGTATTTGGAATAAGTTTGATATACAATTAGGTTATGATCCTTGGTAAAGAGATCATGAAACTCTAATTGAGTTAATTGATGAACTCAAACCCTAAATTAGGGCAATTCTGAGTGAAACCCTAATCTAGGAAGATAATGTGATATGGATTTAGGGTAATGATACGAGTAAACCTAATTCATAGTATTTGATGTAAACCCCTAATTTGGATGAATAGTAAATCCTAATTGTGGGTTATTGAATATAAACCGTAATCTAGGGTGATGTGATGTGAATAGTAAACCCTAATTCGAAATAGGGTGAAATTGTATGAAACTCTAATCTTGGACAATGAAATGATGAATCATTGGTTCCAATTGAATAAAGGGGGATGAGTAACCATGATTGCTATAAAAAGGGAAACCCTAACCATGGTATGGGAATAGTGGTGTTACCCTAGGATAGTATGAAACTGGAATATGATTGATATATATGTTATCATCTGTACTAACCATGCAAGTATCCTGAGATGATGAACATAGCCAGGTATGAGCTATGATGTTTTATTACTAAAATTTTTATTGGTCCATGTGTGCCATAATATGCCTTGTTTCTTAGTAAGAGGTAACAAGAGAATTGATGGGCCTCAAGTGCCAGATAAGATGATTGTGAAGCAAGTTTCATGTGTACCTTGGTCAGATGACCTGAAGGTGATGGTTACCTAAAAAAGTGGTAACAATGCTCAGTAATGAGTTAAGGGTTTGAATACCCATAACTATATGGTTATGGCATTGAGTTTGAAATGAGGGACTGAGATCCCAATGTCTGATAAAGACTGAGAAGTAACTGATGAAAACAGTACATGTTTCTTTATAGCATTCGTCCTAACAAGTTGTGTTTGAAAACTTGGAATGATGCTAAAAGAATATGATAATATACTTAATTAATCAAGTGAAAGCTATTCATGTACTACTCTGACCATAGATCCATCATAGTCAGTAGCTGGTGATGGTGAAACAGGTTTTCTTACGAGATCTCTTGGAGTTCGCATATTCTTGAATATGTGGGGGTCGATGGGAGAAAATATCCTTACGTCCTAACGAGGGAATTAATGGAAGGTAAAAATTAAACCTCTCAATCCTTCATTGTATGTTCTGGGATGGATGTATCACTAATCTCCTGATAATGTTAATGTTGGATTGATGTAGGTAAACATGAAATCTCTCGATCGCGAAGAGAGTGCAGCCGCCACTATAGCTCTATAGCGAGTTGCCACTATACCCTGGAAAGCTATGTAAGTAGAGACACAAGATATCCTGCATGTAATCTCACACTGACCGAGATGTGGGAAGTCATGGAAGTAGGCTCTTCCATTGAATTTGTATGGTACTAATTTCGACTTCACAGTGATCGGTTGGAGTATGAGCGGTATACCTCATCTCCTCAGAGCTTAAGTATGTTTGTAAAATGTAATCAACCATGTAGCGTATTTGCATAAGATTGAAATACGAGAACCACTGGTTCATGTCAACTTGCTTAGCATGTCCATGGTACATAAATATTACTTATGTTCTTCAATTCCATATTTAATAAGAGACATGCTGCCTTGTCAAGTTATAACTGAAATACTTGAATAGGATTGTTGCTCTAACTTGCATAGACAGTAATTTATTCGCTATTGAAATGTATTATCCCACTGCTCAATTTATTTCTATTAAACTGCAATAACAATGTTACGGTGGAGAGTTATATCTCTCACTGGGGCAATTTTATAATTGTCTCACCCCCGTGGGATTCAACGTTTTTAGGTAGACGCAGACAAAGAGGCAGAACCTCTGTAGCAGGGGAAGAGCAGTAGCAACAACAAGGACAACAGTGATATCCCAGGTGGGGATGCTGACTGTCAGACTCATACATATGTCAATAGAGTCATATGTGTCATCTCTGTACTCTCAGGTCCTAGGAGTCAGTAGATAGTGTTTTTATATATCGATATGAGATTTTGGTTTGATGCTTTGAGGGTTTTGTTACTTGTGCTATTTAGCAAAGTAATGATGCATATATATTCCTCAAGAAAAGATGGTACATGGAATGTACAATGTGGACCAGTATGTAAATATAATATTGTGGTTATGGTTTAAAGAGTTTTCCTAAGAATGGATCTCGGTGTAAAAGTTTTTAATTTTTAGTGAATTTCAGTAATCCGCTGCTAACATTACGCTTCCGCTTAGTTAATAACATTTTATTCGAACGATGCATCATAATTTAGTGGTATCAGAGCTCTAGGTTTGCTGAGTCTACAGAGACATAGGATTAAGGTTGTTGAGTCTGTTCTAGTGTCTTCCAGTTTATCTGATAGTGTCTTCTGCTCATACAGGAGGGGAAGAACTTGAAGATGTCTGGATCACATGATGAACATGTTGTTGAGAGCAGCGTTGCTGCACTAGGAGGAGGTGCAAGAGACCAAGATAGGGAGGAGCATGTACTTGAACAACCCCAGTTTAATCAAGCTGATATGGGGAACCCAGCCTTCCAAGCTATGTTTGGGCAGTTTATGGTAGCTATGACTCACATGACAGATAGGATGCCACTACCTGCACCAAGGGCACCAGCCCACAATGAAAGACACAGAGCTGGAAAGACCTTTAAAAGGCTTCAGAGGGTAGGAGCCACGGAGTATGCGGGCACAGCTGACCCAAAAGATGATGATTTATGGTTAACTGAGCTGGAGAAGTCTTTCAGAATCCTTATGATTCCTGAAGATGAGAAGGTGAGACATGTTGTCTACCTACTGAAGGGGAGTGATGGTCATTGGTGGACCATTGAAGAAGGTAAAAGGCCGGGAGTTGAAGTCAGATGGGATGAGTTTCGGCGTGAATTTGTTGCTAGATACTTTCCCAAGACATATCTAGATAAGAAAATCTCTCAATTTGAGGGGTTGAGGCAAGGATAGATGAACATTAGCGAATATGAAGCTAGGTTCATGGAGTTGTTGTGGTTCTATCCGCACATGGCGGCTACTGATGAGGAAATGATTCGGCAATTTGAGAAAGGGTTGAACGCTGAATTGACCACTCCGGTGTCTACTTTAGAGAACGGGGAGAGGTTTGCTACTTTTGTGGAGTCCGTGAGGCAGATAGAGAGGTATGTGATTGAGAAGCGATAGACAAGTAATAAAAAAGTGTATCCTCAGTTTCAAGGACCCTTGTCCGAGAGTTTCAAAAGACCGAGATTCTCTGCACCACCACCACCAAAGTTTAATGCCCTAACGTAGTGGACGTCAAGTAGGGGTAGGGGTCATACTTTTTTCCAAGTAGAGCCCCCAGTACAGCATCAACATCAGTGATAGGACCACCCAGGCAGAGTTTGGGAAGCTACAACTTCTACCAGTGTGGGAGGTCAGGACACTTGAAGAGAGATTGTCCTGAGAAAGTCAAAATTGTGACTCAACCCCAGAGGTAGAGTCAGCAAGGCTCATAGAGGTGATAGTTCAATAATAATGCTAGAGGATGCAGACAAGCATCCCAAGTTGGATCGTCATCACCAAACAACCAAGCACAGGGTCAACAGCAGCCACAGGCTAGATTCTATGCCATGAATCAGCCTGAAGCAGTAGTCAACCCTTGGGTTGTGATAGGTCAGATGGAACTATTTTATTCTGATATGTCTTCATCATGCTTCGTATTTGTGTTAATTGATCCAGGTGCTATGAATTCCTTTATCACTCGAGAAGTGATTTTTGACTGCAACATGATTGTTAGTCATAGAGCAGACAATTTGATGCTAGAAACCCCTTTGTTGGGATCTATAGTGTTGCGAGAGGTGTGTTCTCCCTACAATCTTTTCTTTTCTGAACATCGCATTCAAGTGGATATTATACCACTTGAGATGCAGGGTTTTGATATAATCCTTGGAATGGAAACCTTAGATAAGTATAAGGTTGTCTTGGATTGCAGTTCCAAACAGGCTGTGTTCACAAACAATGGTGACACATGGATCCTTCAGGGAGATAGAAAGATTCTTCCAACTTGTCTTGTGTCAGCTATGGTAGCTGAGAAGTTGATGAGACAAGAATGCTTTGCATTCTTAGCCCATGTGGTTGATACCAAAATGGAGAGCCCTCATCCTTCTGAAGTTTTGATTGTCAGGGAATTTGAAGATGTATTTCCTGAAGAACTTCCAGGTGTTCCACCGCCCCGAGAGATTGATTTTGAGATTAATCTAATCTCGGGCATGCAACCAATAGCACAAATGTCGTATAGAATGGCACCTACTGAGATGGCAGAGCTCAAGAAACAACTACAAGAGTTGCTTGAGAAGGGTTTTATCTGACCGAGCACTTCACCCTGGGGTGCTCCGGTTCTTTTTCTTAAAAAGAAAGATGGGTCGATGCGGTTATGCATCGACTATAGGCAATTGAATAAAGTAACTATAAGGAACAAGTATCCTCTGCCAAGGATAGATGACATGTTTGATCAGTTTCTAAGATAGATCTGAGGTCGGGATACCATCAGTTGCGTATCAAGGAGGGTGACATATCTAAGTCTGCCTTTAGGAGAAGATATGGTCACTATGAGTTCACAATTATGTCATTTGGACTAACTAATGTGCCAGCTGCATTCATGGAACTCATGAATAGAATCTTCAAACCTTTCCTTGATCAGTGTGTAGTTGTCTTTATAGATGATATCTTAATATACAGTAGAGATGCTCAACAACATGAGCATCAACTTCATCAAGCTTTGAATTTCCTAAGAAAGCATAAGTTGTATGCAAAGTTTAGCAAATGTGAGTTCTGGCTACCAGAAGTTTCTTTTCTAGGACACATTATATCTGCTTCAGGTATTCATGTTGATCCTAAGAAGGTAGAATCTGTCCTACAATGGGAACAGCCGAAGACACCAACGGAGATACGTAGTTTCCTAGGACTGGAAGGCTATTACAGGAGGTTCATTAAGAACTTTAGTTCAATAGCTTTACCCCTAACCAAGTTGACCAAGAAGGAGATTCCTTTTGTCAGGAATGCCAAGTGTCAACAATCTTTCTAGTTGCTGAAGGAAAGGTTAACAAGTGCACCTGTGTTAGTGCTACCTGAGCAAGGGAAGGGGTATATAGTCTTTTGTGATGCATCTAAGAATAGCTTAGGATGTGTGTTGATGCAGGATAAGCAAGTGATTTCTTTTTCTTCTCGACAGCTTAAGAAACATGAGGAGAATTATCCGACCCACGATCTAGAGCTAGCTGTTGTGGTCCTTGCCTTGAAGATCTGGAGACATTATATCTATGGAGAAACATTCCAGATTTTCACAGACCATAAGAACCTAAAATATATCTTCTCACAACATGAGCTGAACATGAGACAACGTCGCTGGATGGAATTAATCAAGGACTACGATTGTACAATTGATTATCATCCAGGGAAGTCTAATGTGGTAGCTGATGCACTAAGTAGGAAATCAGCAACACCAGCCCTAGATAAAGCACAGTTAAACTCCTTAGTGTGCTCTAAAATAGATATGCTTATCTCCTTAAGGCAAGATAATGTACAACTTAAGGTATCATTGTTAGTCGGGTTGTTAGCTGAGATGAAAGTGAAACCTACTCTGAGACAGTAGATTAAAGAAGCACAGCAAGTTGATACTGTGATTCAGTATATCAGGTCTGAGTATGGAAGTGAGAAACGAGATGGATTCCATGATTCAGATGATTAGGTAGTCTATTACCATAGTAGGATGGTAGTACCTAATGTTGATAACTTAAGAAAGTTAGTTTTGGAAGAAGCTCATTCTTCAATGTATGTTATGCATCCAGGGAACACCAAGATGTATCATAACTTAAAAGATATGTATTGGTGGCCTGGATTGAAGAAAGATGTTGAGTTTGTTATGTGGTGTTTGGTGTGTCAGTAGGTTAAAGCTGAACATTAGAAGCCCGCAGGAACAATGCAACCTCTACCTATACTGTAGTGGAAATGGGATCATGTAACCATGGACTTTGTGGTTGGTTTTCCTAGAACAGCCAAAAATCATGATTCCATTTGGGTGACAGTTGATAGGTTGACTAAGACAGCACATTTCTTACCTATCAAAACAACCTACATTGTTGAGAAGCTTGCACAGATATACATAGATGAGATAGTGCGGTTGCACGGGGTTCCAGCTACTATCATCTCTAATAGAGGTCCCCAATTTACGAGTCATTTTTGGGAGAGACTCCATAAAGCTTTGGGTACGCAATTAAGGTTTAGTACAACCTTTCCCCCCCATACAGACGGACAGTCTGAAAGGACCATACAAACCTTGGAGGACTTGCTTAGGGCATGTGTCCTTCAGTTTGTAGGAAGTTGGGATCTACACCTGAGCTTGATAGAATTTGCTTATAATAATAGCTATCAGCACAGTATTGATATGGCACCATATGAGGCATTATATGGTAGACGTTGTAGATCTCTCTTATGTTGGTATGAAACCGTAGAATGTCAACTTTTGGGTCCTGAGCTAGTACAACAAACAAATGAGAAGATTAAAGTCATACAACAATAGTTGAAAGCTTCCCAGGATAGACAAAAATCTTATGCTGACAAACGTCGTAGACCCTTAGAATTCCAAGTTGGAGACAGAGTATACCTCAAGGTTTCACCTAGGAAAGGTATTCTGAGATTTGGAAAGAAGGGAAAGTTAGCTCCTAGATTTATGGGGCCTTATCTGATCATTGAAAGGATGGGAAAGGTAGCCTATAAGCTGGAGTTACCACCTGAGTTGCATAGATAGCACCCAGTGTTTCATATCTCTATGCTGAGGAAGTGTCATCCTGACACAGAGTTAGTTTTGAAACCTGTGGAGGTAGAACTAAATGATGATATATCTTATTGTGAAAGACCTGTGTTGGTTCTTGACAGGAGAATTAAAAAGCTAAAAAAGAAAGACATTAGTCTTGTAAAAGTTCTCTGGCATCACCGTGGCATTGAAGAAGCTACGTGGGAGCTAGAGGAAGAGATGAGGAGGAAATATCCTACTCTTTTCTCTTGATGTTTTTATTGATTTCGGGGACGAAATCCTTGTAAGGGGTTGATAACTTGTAACATCCCTGACCTAGATTATGCTTTAACCCTAGGTGTTTTTCTTAAGAAAGATAATTATATGCTTGATATTATCTTTTGAAAAGTAATTAAGGCTCAAGAGGAACTTATATTTAATTTTAGTCCTTTTTTAATAATGTTGAAAATAATGTTTTGTTTGTTATGGACTAAAGTGCAATTTACCCAAGTTGAGGGGTTAATTTGCAAATGTTACATGATAATATGGTCCTCATGTGTTGAAGCATCATGGGAATGAAGATGATGCATAAGTATGGCTAGTGAGAGCCTGAGTACCAAGAAAGAGTTGATAAAGCAATGTTTGTGCATTAAAACCTAATTTTGGTGTAATGTGCAATTTACCCAAAACATAGGGTTCAATATGAAATTTACCACTTCAATAAGGTCCTTAATCTTATTGGCATCTTGTAGAGGCAAGAAAATGAGAGGGGAATCTCATTTGAGCGACTTTGAAGGAGAGATAATATTGATATTTAAAATAATCAAGATTTAAGCATAATTGAAATAATGCAAAAATAATTATATTAAATAGATTGCTCTTCAACCAAAATTATGTTGGTTGAAATCCACATAAATGAACGTCCTTGTGCCTTGCAAAGGAAAAGGAAAGATCTATGTGAGTGGAGAACCCACTCACATTAAGAAACTAAAAAGAATTATCCATTCACTTATGCATAATGATATTATAAGGGTTAAGGTGTTTAATTTCTTTTCCCTTAATTCATGGATAATGGAAGGGATTTCGGTGGAGATAAAGATACCCTTTCATGCAAGGAACCAAGGGGGAAGAGGTGGCAACAATTTTGGAATTAAAGGATTGAGATGAGGCATTTTCTCTCTCATTGATTTTCTTATAAAAGCACCCTTTACCACTCAAACCAAGGACTTTTTTTAATCCTGATGCGATGATTTTGAGTCGCATTTATAGACTTGTTTTACTTGCGTTTTATGTGTTTATTGGTCACTTTGGTGGTTAATATTGCATAATTCACTTACTTTAGTCTATGATCCTTCTCAGTGTCAAATCTCCCTTATTTTATCATTTTAAAAATAAATGATTATAATTATAGGTTTTATCTCGGTTGATTTGGTTTTGTTGTGCAATTTCAGGAAAAACACATATCTATAGTTGTCGATACCATCGACATCAGTCGATACTATCGACACAGCCACAGGCAGGTATCTGCAAGGAGCAGCACAGAGTCGATACCATCGACTGCGAAGTCGATGGTAGCGAGTTACCATCAGGTTGCCAGCGACCAGCCAGTCGGTACTATCGACACCAAAGTCGATACTATCAACACTTATAGCTTCATTGATGGAAAAGGGATAAAACCGACGCCTAAGGGTGTTGATACCATCGACCCGCGTCGATAGTATCGAGTCAGCATCAGGTGGGACGACAGAAAAGAAAGAAGGCTTGCCGATATCGTGAGGGGTCGATACCATCGACCCGCGTCGATGGTATCGACACTGTCAGATCAGAGTTTACTTTAGATCGACCCAAATTCAATGGTTGTGATATTTTGGCGACCTAACTCGGTGGTAATACCTAATGACGGCGTCCAGGAGTGATCCATCATGTCATTAGCTGCTGCACACATCCCGAGAAGGTGTGGAGAGAAGGACGGAGCCCAGAAGCATGCCCCAACCGTTCTGGAAGCCAAAGAAGACGTTTTCCACCGCCGAAAGTCTTTAGATCGCGCACTCTAGGTTGAGGAATGATTGGATCTTCTCCGTTCAGGGGTTTCATCACTTTATCCACGTTTTTATCCATGTTTCTCCTATATTCAATCATGTCTTGCTCTGAGATGAACATGTGGGGCTTATCCCCTTTATCTTTAGGACCGGGAGTAGCCCGGGGAAGCATTGTATGAAATTTTTATCATAGTAATTCACAATTTGTCTCTTACATCCGTGGTATGATTTCATTTTCTCCATTATATTATTATGCTTGATCACCATAATGATATACTAATGCCGTTAATTACTTTGAAAGAAGAATTAACGGTTGAAAAGAGACAAAATTCACATTAATTAACAAATCCCTTGAACAAGGTGATGTACGGCTAATGGTGGAAACCCTGAGGTTGATTCTAATGCACCTAGTTTAGGGTATAGGTTACTACGACGGTGGAACCGACCTAGACTTAGGTAGTGAATTGTATCATGACAGTGAACAATTCTGACTACAGGCCACTACCCGGATTGAGAGATGAATCTGATTAACTATGTGGAAATTCATACAATGAAAACCCGCGGTGAAACCGCAATCCTAAATATCTCCATTTGAATTGATTAAACTAAACACTTAATCGATTGCTCTGTTTTATTTTATTTTCTTTTATTTTGCAAAACTTCTCATAACCTTTTAATTGGTCTAGCTGATTGCGAGTAGTTAGTAGTAGTCTACCGATAATTTAGTGTCCCTGAGTTCCACTTGGGCCTCACAAGGGCCTATACTACATTGACGCGTGCACTTGCGTTATACGCACGGTAAAATTTGTTTCAAGTTTCGGCGCCGTTGCCAGGGACACAGCAATTGTCAGCACTACGAGTGCTGCAAGCGGCCATTCTATGCCACTTTTTATCTTATTATTTGTTTTTATCATTTTTGAAATTTATAGTTTATATTTCATATTTAGTAATCGTCTAGCACGGTACTGAACCTAAATTATTATTTTGCAGGTACTAGTGTATGGTGAGGACGCGTAGCACACACTACGCGCATCTATCACCAGAGGTTCCACTGTTGGGACCAGACGACAAGGAGAACTACATTTAAGACCAACCAGAAGAAATAGACTCCGACTCCAAACCAGAAGCCATGGCAGAAGAACAGACAATATGGGAGAAGATAAAGGCTTCTTTCTCATCCGCATCAAAGGGGCCAATCAAGAAGCTGGCAGTTAACATTCTGACATATTAGATTGATCCAGCATTAATAAATTTGGTCAAATCAAATGCATTTCACGGGCTGAAGAATGAGGACCCGGTCGCACACATCAACACATTTGTGGATAACTACGGTATGATCAAGATTGATAGGTTTCCACAGTAGACGCTTTACCTGAAGCTATTCCCCAGCTCTCTGGCAGGTAATGCGTGTGAATGGTTGCATAATCTGGATGATGAGACAATGGAAACATGGGACCAGATGATCGAGGTTTTCTTCGAGAGGTTCTTTCCTTCTGAGAAGACCAACGATCTGGTACGGAAGATCCATAACTTCAGTCAGAAAGCCGGGGAGACTTATTCTGAGACGTGGGAACGTTTCCAAATCATGCTGAGGAGGTGCCCACATCATGGGCTTGATAGGGAGAAGCAAATTAAGATTTTCTATTTTTCTCTTTCTGAGCATGATAGAAGTAACCTGGATTCAGCAGGTTCAGGGTTCTTCTTAAACAACACAGGCACAAGGTGTTGGGAAATTTTCAAGAACATGACCAAAAAGAAATCTTGGGGCGACAGAGACACAGTAGAGCATGTTCATGCTGTGGGTGAGTCAAAGGCCATCAAAGAGATAAATGAGAAGATGGACCTTCTAGCCAAGAAACTACTTGCAAAAGAAGACGCAGAATCTGATGATGAAGTTCAAGTGAAATTTATGTGCCAACAGCAGGGGTACAGAAACAATGACTACTCGTGGAGGAAAGACAAGAAATTATCCTCGAAGGACCCGAACAATTTCTTGCAGGACCCTGACGTAAAACCCCAACCGTCACTAGAGGATAAGAGCAATGAATTGCTCAACCAAGTAATCAAGTAGAATCAAGAACTCATGAGCACGTTTGGCCAGCAGATTAAGCAACAAGGAGAATTTATGAATCAATTTGGGCAGACCTTACAAAGTCACGGGGCTCAGATGAGGACTATAGAGACATCTTTGGCGCAGATGGCAGCTGAAATAGCAAATTTGAACAAGCCAGCGCAGCAAGGTTTTCTGGGAAATACAAACATTCCAGGAGGAAACCAACAGGCTAAGGCAATTTTGCTACAGAGTGGCAAGTAGATTTTAAATTCCAGGGCCGATGAACCGAGCACACCCCAGCTAGAAACCACAGGTGAGGCCGCAAAGGAGGTTCCGATTCCAATCACAGAGCCGATACAGGATGTGGTAGAGGATATCTCTATAGAACCTGTCATTAATGAGGAGGAGACATTGAAGAAGACACCATATGTGTCGCCACATCAAAGGGCACAGACTTTACCAGTTCCTTATCCAAACAGCTTGAAAGCAAAGAAAGTGGATGCTCAGTTCAAGAAGTTCCTATGTAGCTTTAGGAAGCTTTCTGTCAACATTCCACTGTTAGAAGAAATTGAGTAGATACCTTCTTACGGCAAGTTTCTGAAAGACATAATCATGAAGAAGAGGAAGATTCTTGATATGGAGGTCGTGGTTCTTAAGGAGCAGGTGAGTGCTTTCATCATGGGCACATTGCCACCTAAAAGGCAAGATCTGGGCTGCTTCAACATTTCCTATTACATTGGTAAAGTTAAATTCGGCGAAGCACTGTGTGATTTGGGGGCAAGTATAAATTTGATGCCTCTCTCTACGTTCAAGAAGCTGGGACTGAAAGAATCGAGACACAGTAATATGACGATTCAATTGGCGGACAATTTTGTGGTGAAGCCATACGGTATTTGCGAGGACATTTTGGTTAAAGTAGATCGGTTTGTATTTCCAGCAGAATTTGTGGTAATGGAAATGCAGGATGAACAAGGAAATGAGTTACTCCTTGGAAGACCCTTCCAAGCTACTGCAGATATGATACTTGAGATGGGAAGAGGTCGTTTGACCTTGGGTGTCGCTAATGATCGGTTTGAAATGGTTACGCCCTCAAGCACAACAGAATCAAAAGCGAAGGAGCAATGCCGTATGGTGAAGCACTTTGATCAGAATATTTCTCTCTATCTAGGGAAGCCGTTTCTAGATATGGATCATGTAATGACTAAGGTGGAGAAGGGGATACTGGCTGTAGACATTATGGAGCAGACCAGAGTTGTTTCTCTTAGCAAGGCTGTGGGTTTTCTAAATGATGAAGAGGAGGACATCCCTCCTTCTACTGAAGATGATGCCATAGCAAGTTCTGTTCTCAATGCATATCCAGAACTGCCTCTTGAAGCTTGCCTGGTCAATATAACACATGATTAGATGAGAAGCAAGTCACTACAAGAATGCGTCAAGATGCTTCAAGTGCTGCCGTGTTTTTATGCTAGGTACTATGAAGATCTTGGGGAACTCCCACCACCGCTTCAGTCATCCTTGATCAATCCGCCAGAGTTAGACTTGAAGCCAGTGTCGCCTCACTTGAAATATACATTACTAGCCGAGGGTGAAAAGCTAACAATGATTATTTCGGCATATATGAGTGTCGAGGAGGAGGATCAACTGATGATTGTGCTGAAGAACCACCGATGTGCATTCGGGTGGTCGGTCGCGGACATCAAGGGGATCTCCCCTACATTGTGCCAGCACAAGATCCGACTCGAGGAAGGAGACAAACCTATAATCCAGCCACAACACAGACTAAATCCAAGCATGATGAAGGTTGTCAAGAAGGAGGTGATCAAGCTCCTCTATGCAGGCATCATTTACGCTATCTCCGACTCGACGTGGGTAAGCCCCACTCAGGTAGTCCCTAAAAAGGGGGGAATTATTGTTACGCATAATCTATTAAATGAGTCGGTCACGACCCTTCTAGTAACCGGGTGGTGTGTGTGTATCGATTATCGTAGATTGAATGCTGCTACGTTGAAGGATCATTTTCCTCTTCCATTCATTGATCAGATTTTAGAGCGATTAGCAGGTCGATCTCACTTTTGTTTTCTAGACGGTTATTCAGGCTATAATCAGATTTTTGTTGATCCTAAGGACAAAGAGAAGTCCACCTTCACTTGTCCTTACGGAACATTTGCATATCGTCGTATGCCCTTTGGTTTGTGTAATGCACCAGCAACCTTTCAGCATTGCATGCTTGCCATTTTCTCTGATATGGTTGAACGCTATTTGGAGGTCTTCATGGACGATTTTTCCGTCCATGGTGCGTCTTTCGATGAATGTTTATATAACTTGGATAAAGTTTTACAACGATGTGAGGACATGCATTTGGTTCTCAACTGGGAAAAATGTCATATGATTGTTAGTGAAGGGATTGTGCTTGGACATAAAGTGTCTATCAAGGGGTTGGAAGTAGATTCAGTTAAAATTGAGGTTAATTCCAAATTACCCCCACCAAACTCGGTTAAAGGGGTACAGAGTTTGCTCGGTCACGCAGGATTTTACCGCCGCTTTATAAAAGATTTCTCAAAAATCGCTAAACCATTAACTGAGTTGTTGGAGAAAGATGCGGTGTTTGATTTTAATGAGAAGTGTTTGCATGCTTTTAATGTTCTTAAAGAGAAATTAATTTCTGCACCGGTTGTGCAAACACCGGATTGGACAAAGCCGTTTGAATTAATGTGTGATGCGTCAGATTTCACAGTAGGGGCTATTTTAGGACAACATGTGGATAACAAACCCGTTGTGATTTTCTATGCGTCCAAAACTTTAAATGAAGCACAACTTAATTACACTACAATGGAAAAAGAGCTTCTCACCGTCATTTTCGCATTTGAACATTTTTGACAATATCTTGTAGGGTCAAAAGTCGTGGTATGGACGGACCACGCCACCATAAAATATTTGATGGAAAAGAAATATGCCAAACCTAGATTGATTAGGTGGATCTTACTGATACAAGAATTTGATATTGAAATTAAAGATAAGGCGGGAATAGAAAATGTGGTTGCAGACCATTTGTCTAGGTTGGAATGGGTAGATGAGAAGGACATTCATATACCCATTACCGAGACGTTTCCTGATGAACAACTTCTTTCTATAAAATCTAAAGATCCATGGTTTTCTTATATTGTTAATTATATTGCCTGCAAAATTAACCCAGATGATTGGACATATCAAGAGAAAAAGAAAATTTTCCATTCTTTGAGATATTATTTCTGGGATGACCCCATTTTATTGAAGCAATGTAGGGATGGCGTGTTGCGTAGGTGTGTACCGGAGGTTGAATATGAAAGTGTCCTTCGTCATTGTCATACTCTACCAACGGGTGGCCACCATGCTAGTTCCAGAACGGAGGCCAAGGTACTTGAGAGAGGCCTTTACTGGCCTACATTATTTCGGGATGCATATGACTATGTGCGACGCTGCGATTCCTGACAACGGGTAGGTAATATTTCAAAGCGACAGGAGATGTCCCTCAACGTATTTCAAGAGGTTGAGGTGTTTGATCTGTGGGGTATTGACTTCATGGGACCCTTTGTCTCCTCAAACTCTAATTTATACATTCTATTGGTTGTTGACTATGTATCGAAGTAGGTAGAGGCAATACCCACTAGGACTAATGATGCTATAGTAGTGTGCAGGTTCGTAAAAGACTATATTTTCTGTAGATTTGGCATACCGAGGTTGATTATCAGTGATGGAGGTACCCAATTCAGAAATCAAAAGTTCGCTGCATTGTTGAGGAAGTATGGGGTAAAGCACAACATTGGTATCCCGTACCACCCGCAGACACAGGGGCAAGTTGAAGTCTCCAATAGAGAAATTAAGAAAATCCTGGAGCGCACAGTGGCTTTGACACGAAAGAACTAGAGTACCTTGCTACCGGACACTTTATGAGCGTATAGGACGGCGTTTAAGACACCTATAGGCACTACGCCTTTTAGTTTGGCTTATGGGCGGGCCTGCCATTTGCCGGTAGAGTTTGAGCATAAGGCGCACTGGGCGCTAAGGAAGCTGAACTTGAATTATGATGAAGCAGGAAAGAAACGCTTACTAGAGCTGAATGAACTCGACGAGCTATGGATGAATGCATATTAAAGCTCATGGATCTACAAAGAGTGAACAAAGCTGATTCACGATTGACACATTCAACTGCGTGTCTTCAAGAAGGGAGATCGTGTGCTCTTGTTCAACTCAAGGTTGAAGATGCATCCCGGGAAATTGAAATCCCAGTGGAGTGGACCTTTCATTGTAGAGGAGATCCGGCCACATGGAGCGATCATTGTGCGTGATGGAGAGACAACATTTCTAGTTAATGGAAAAAGGTTGAAGTTGTACTTCGGTGAGGATTACACGAGGAAAGTGCATGAGGTCAAACTCATTGCACTCAAGGATGTCTGATATGCTTGATTTTGTCTAGCCTATGACGTTAAATAAGGGTGCTTGTTGGGAGGCAACCCAACCATTGGTAGTTTCATCTATTTTTGTTTGCATGTACAAGTTAGTTTGGTTTAATTTTGATTTTAGTGTAAAAATGATACCTTGATCGTTTGTTCAGTGTACAGGCATGAGGCAGGGTCGATACCATCGACCATTGTGTCGATGGTATCGACATGGGCACAGTTAGGCGGCTACAAAAATTTCTCTGAGTCGATACTATCGACGGACTCGTCGATGGTATCGACCTACCATCAGTGAATCGCCAGAACGGTGTCGATAGTATCAACATGGGTGTCGATAATCGTGAGATCCCTGAAGATTTTCAGACAAAATTGGTCTCAGTGAAGTCGATACCATCGACGGGCCTGTCGATGGTATCGACACGGTTATAGGTAGAAAGCGGTGGTCGGGCCTCGCGAGGGTGTTTTCCCTATCTGTCGATGGTATCGACGCGCCATGTCACCGATCCATGAGAGGAAATCAACGACGATCGCTACATCAAGGAAGTCGATCCGTGGGATGGGTCGATACCGTCGACACCCATCGATGGTATCGACACGTCATCGATCCGGGCCCCCACACTAGGCTATCGACAGCCGTGGATACTCGTGAAGACCGGATTGTACTACAGGTGTTGATACCATCGGCCCGCGTAGATGGTATTGACGGGTCCACAACAGCGACGGCCGCAGGTATAAAAGAGAGGGGTGCTTGTCAATTCTATTCACACTTTCAGAGCTTTCTTCCTCTACTTGTGCACTGAGCATTGCTATGCGGCCGGAGGCCTGTTATGAGAGTCCAAGGATCGCAATTTTCACCGAGTCTTCACCAAGCTCCATCTTCTATTCCCTTTTCTCTGTGACAATGGTGTGGACAGATAGAGAATCTTCTTCGCGTGTGGCCCCTATGGAGAACCCTGAGTTCATTCCTCTGCCACCTACATCGATTCCTCGTTCGAGGATTGTCCATCCTTCCACGGAGATCCGGAAGGTGTACGAGGAGTTGCTGAAATGGAAGATTGAGCCCACCCGCTATGTCGATCGGGACATGGTTCATTACCTTGGGTTTGAGCCCAATCTTGCCTACATTCTCAAGGGGCAGGCGAGGCACACGGGCAGGATGCCCGACGAGTTGGAGTACCACGTTGACGGCTAGCCATTCTTCGGTGAATGGCCGACTTACAAGGAGCTTGTGGTAGAGTTCATGGCATCATTGGACATCAATGTCGTGCCCAATGACTTGATCGCCACCGATAGAGAGTGGAAGAAGAGGCGTGTGTCGTTCAGACTCTACAACAACAACTACACTCTCACTCTCGCCCAGTTCAATTCGGTGTATAACTGGTATCATGACCCTTACCAGCACCGGAGGCCAGACAACCGGATGGACTATGACGATATCTTCACCCAGTTGGTGACTGTGCCTCCCAGCAAATCCGTTAGCTACCACAACACTGCAGGTGCCGACTTCGAGCATCCGTTTGTGCAGATTATGCACTGCATGCTCTGTACCACACTTTTTGCTCGCGACGACCTATCTCTTAGCAAATTCCAGGAGACGGATTTGTTCTTTCTGCATAAAATGTTGAAGCGCGAGGAGTGCAACTGGGGTGCATTCTTCTTGACGTGCGTGTTGGATGTGAGGAGGAGTACGCGGAAGGCTCCTATTCACTTTGGAGGGCTCATCAAACCGCTGGCCCTCTACCTTGGGTTAGATTTCTCCCAGCTTACTCCACTTTCCAACAGGAACAAGGTCAACCTCAATCATCTGCACCGTTCCAACCTCCTCCTGCTCCGTGATGGCTTGGCTTATGCACATTGCCACATCAATCAAAAATATCAAGAATGTGTGCTTCCCGACCCCGTCTTCAACATTGAGGGAGCTCAGCATTTCCGGTGGCCTATCATCACCATCGATGACTCTGATGAAGACGGCGGTAATGACGACAATGATAATGATGGCGATGAGCATGAAGAGGAAGAGGAGGCTTTCACTCCTCTTCAGGCACGAGTAGCACCCCGGAAGCGTCCCCGTTTCCACCTGGGTGAATCATCATCTTCACAGACTCCGCCACCTTAGCCCTCTCATCAAGGAGAGGATGTCTATTCAATGCAAGGAATGTACTCGATGCTGCAGGAGATTCATCAGACCCAGCAGCAGCATACATCATCCTACGCCGGTATTCAGGATACCACGAACCGACTGTTAGAGAACCAGAGGGAAATTTTCGAGAATGAGCGCCTCCTCCTCGAGAACCAACAAAACATCCATGACAAGTTGCATAGGATGGAGATGCAACAACAACCCTTTTACGACAATTACTATAGCCAGAATTATTTTGGGGGGTATCCACAACCTCTGTCGATGCCCCAGTAGGATCCGAGTTTCCAGGGGCAGTACCCATCATGGGACCCCACAGCCCCGCAGTACCCGCCTCCACTTGCAGAATGATCAATATCACTGTTCCACCTTTTAAGGTTGTTTTTGACTATGAGGCCATAGTCGAATTCAAGCTTAGGGGGGAGTTGGAACAGCTTCTATCCTTTATTTTTCCTAGTTTTTAGTTTTTAGTGCTTTGTCTTTTGTTATTTATTTCTCTTAGTTATTAGTTTGTTTTTAGGATCCACACTCTATCTAGTGTAATTGTGGATGTCTAATGTCATATGTCATCTCGTTGTTTGTACATGGGAATCAGGGGTAAATTTGAAAAAAATTTAGTGCTTTTGCAAGCTTGTGTTGTTCAACTTTGAGCACGACTTAAGAAAATAATTGGGTTTGTCAACTCTAAAATAGGAAACCACAACTGTACGTTCCTATGATTCATGAAGAGTGGACGGAATTGGTTGTTTGAGCCTAAACTGGCCAAATGATAATGAGACCTTAATTTGAAATAAGAGAGAGAAACCTCTTAATTACTACACAGGTCAGTAAGGAGGGACACATAATATTTTCCAAAGGTTCAGTCAATTAATCTTGTGATCTATCCACCCCATTGTTATCATACTCCACCATACGAACCGGAAGCACATTGCGGTTTTCATCTCTTTGATTGCATCCCATGTAGATAGGTCTTGCATTGCAACTATTTTCACATATTTGTGTATGAAAATGAGCAAAAGATAGAATAGTTATACATGCACATTATCCTTAGGTGCGTGTCATTTAGTTGCATAACTATCATTTTGTAGTTGCATTCACATTTTTTGTGCATATAGTACATCATGCATCTTATGTCTTCTGAAACATTAAAGGTGATGAACTTGTTCCATACCTTCTGAATGCTTCAAATGTATAAGTTATGTATCAATAAGTTATCCCGACAAATAATTCATTGTCAGCTATGAAAATAAGGGCTTGAAAAAAAAAGTTGAAAATTGAAAAAAGTTTTGAAAAAAAAAAGAAAAAGAAAAGAGAATTGAGAAGTAAGTAGGAATGAGAGGGAGAAAGGAACTTGTTCTCACTTGCATACTAAGAGGAATAAGCACATGGTGTAGTTTCTTAGATATTCCATCTCACCTTGAGATGGAATGATTGTGCATGCATCATTCCACCCAAATGTAGGCAATAGGGCATTTTTATTTGCATGTGCATCATTTAGATCATTTTTGTCTTTATGCATGTTAAAACTGTATAATGCTTCCATTTGATCCATAGCCACCCATTCCATCCACTCGTTGCTCGAATTGTTAGGCCACCGTGATTTTCTCCTCATTCATTAATACCAGGAGAGCTGCTTCCATCTAGATGGTAGTTAGGATGAGCAACGTAGATAGAAGATCACAAGATGCACCGAGTCTGGACCGGATGATTTTGATTATGTTAACTGCCTTACATGATAGTGTTCATCAATTTTGAGGTAGATATCTTTTATGGACGATTATTGTCACCTTTAGGGTAAGTATCATTCAGTGGTTAGTGAGGGCCGGAATGTGAATGTCTGGCGGGGATCATATGGCGCAGTTTGTTGTGATAATCTGTTCTTTAGTTGACCCTCGCAATTCTATTCTAGATTTTTGTTGCTCGAGGACGAGCAATGTTCAAGCTTAGGGGAGTTTTATGCGATGATTTTGAGTCGCATTTATAGACTTGTTTTACTTGCGTTTTATGTGTTTATTGGTCACTTTGGTGGTTAATATTGCATAATTCACTTACCTTAGTCTATGATCCTTCTCAGTGTCAAATCTCTCTTATTTTATCATTTTGAACATAAATGATTATAATTATAGGTTTTATCTTGGCTGATTTGGTTTTGTTGTGCAATTTTAGGAAAAACACATATATGCAGCTGTCGATACCATCGACATCAGTCGATACTATCGACACAGCCACAAGTAGGCAGCCGCAAGGAGCAGCACAGAGTCGATACCATCGACTGGGAAGTCGATGGTAGCGAGTTACCATCAGGTTGCCAGTGACCAGCTAGTCGATACTATTGACACCAAAGTCGATAATAAAACTGACGCCTAAGGGTGTCGATACCATCGACCCACGTCGATGGTATCAAGTTAGCATTAGGCGGGATGACAGAAAAGAAAGAAGGCTTGCCGATATCACGAGGGGTCGATACCATCGACCCGCATCGATGGTATCGACACCATCAGATCAGAGCTTGCTTCAGATCGACCCAAATCTAATGGCTGTGATATTTTGGCGACCTAACTCGGTGTTAATACCTAATGACGGCGGCCAAGAGTGATCCATCACATCATTAGCCACTACACACATCCTGAGAAGGTATGGAGAGAAGGATAGAGCCCAGAAGCACGCCCCGACCATTCCGGAAGCTGAAGAAGACATTTTCCACTGCCAAAAGGCTGTAGATCGCGCACTCTACGCCGAGGAACGATTGGATCTTCTCTGTTCAGGGGTTTCATCACTTTATCCATGTTTTTATCCATGTTTCTCCTTTCTTCAATCATGTCTTGCTCTGAGATGAACATGTGGGGCTAATCCCCTTTATCTTTAGGACCGGGAGTAGCCCGGGGAAGCATTATATGACGTTTTTATCATAGTAATTCACAATTTGTCTCTTAAATCCGTGGTATGATTTCGTTTTCTCCATTATATTATTATGCTTGATCACCATAATGATAAACTAATGCCCTTAATTACTTTGAAAGAAGAATTAACGGTTGAAAAGAGACGAAATTCACATTAATTAACAAATCCCTTGAACAAGGTGATGTACGGTTAATGGTGGAAACCCAGAGGTCGATTCTAATGCATCTAGTTTAGGGTATAGGTTACTACGACGGTGGAACCGACCTAGACTTAGGTAGTGAATTGTATCACGACAGTGAACAATTCTGACTACAGGCCACTACCTGGATTGAGAGATGAATCTGATGAACTATGTGGAAATTCATACAATGAAAACCCACGGTGAAACCGCAATCCTAAAGATCTCCATTTGAATTGATTAAACTAAACACTTAATCGATTGCTCTGTTTTTTTTATTTTCTTTTATTTTACAACACTTCTCATAACCTTTTAATTGGTCTAGCTGATTGTGAGTAGTTAGTAGTAGTCTACCGATAATTTAGTGTCCCTGAGTTCGACTCGGGCCTCACAAGGGCCTATACTACATTGACGCGTGCACTTGAGTTATACGCACGGTAAAATTTGCATCAAATCCACTTCTTTCCTTTGCTTGAAAAAACAATCAAGGGAGCTAGGGACATCAGGAAAATGACCCCCAACCTATTGGTAAGCTTCTTGACCTTCGTTCATCTTGATTTCATGGTGAAAATCACAAATCAATGCATGATTTCTTCATATCTCGATCCCATCTTCACTTCTAACCATTCCTTTTCACTCAAAAGCTTGAGGAATGATCTTTGTGGTTAGAGAAACCTTCTTCTACCATTGTTGATGTGAAGCTCCAAGCTTTGAAGCTCAATTGAAGGCGGGTTATATAACTTGAACCCCTATTCACTGATATTGATTTCAATTTCTCATTCAACTATGTTCAATTGCTCTTCTTTCAATTTCTTTGATTAGTTGATGTAATTACCATGATAATAGCAGTAGTTTTCGATGGTATAAGGCTTGATGATGATAACATCATCTTAGGCTCACTTTCCAACAAATTTGAGTTGCAAATGGTTTTAAGGTTTTGGTCCAAACGGATTCACCAAACCGTTTGGAGGCTTGGACCCCAAACCATTTGGAGGCTTGGACCCCAAACCATTTAGAGGAGTTGACCGTTTGGATGGGTTGACCGTTTGAGGTCAGAAACCTAGAACATGTTGGATGATGATCCATTTGATCCAATTGATTAAATCAATCTATGGACAATTATCCAATTAGAAACCCTAATCGGTTAAGTGTTGAAATTGCAATTGTTTAATTTAAAAGTTTGGGTTGATTTGCCCAAACGGTCTCAAGACCGTTTGGAGGTCACTCCAAATGGTCTCCAGACCGTTTGGAGGTCAACCAAGACCGTTTAGAGGTCTAGGGTTGAGTAGGGTTGAGTATTTGAAGACCCAAAGATATCAAATTGAAGTGTTATCAATAACAATATTGATGATCAATCCAATGACCTAAACCCTAATTGGATTTCACAAATTTTAATGAAAGATGAGGCAAACGGTCTCAAGACTATTTGGAGGTCATCCAAATGACCTCAAGACCATTTGTAGGTCATCCACACGACCTCAAGACCGTTTGAGGTTAGGTCATGTCATAAATTAATGGCGGTTCATTGATTTGAATTGGATTAGTTCCACAATGATAACCATTGATGGTTCCTCGATTCCAAAACCCTAATTGAAGGAGTCTTGATTATAAATCCTAGTTCAATTGGGTTTAAAACCCTAATTGATGGTCAAATTGAGGGGTGATTCTATGGTTCAATTGATGAATGAATCAAGTATTCAATTGATAGTCGGTTCATGGATTGAAACCTTAAAATGATGAAGTGTTGAAAGACGTTTTTGGTCCATTCCGTTTTGAGAGGGTTTGGACCAGACGGTCTTAAGACTGTTTGGGTCCAAACGGTCTCAAACCATTTGGAGACCCAAGCTCATTCGGTTTCAATACAATGCTTGCTTAAACGGTTTCAAGGACAATGTGCCCAAACGGTTTCAAACCGTTTGAACTTTGAAAATCCAAGACCGTTTAAGGTCTACGTAAGCAAGACTGTTTGAGGTTCAAAATGGTTAATCCATTTGGATATATAATGTAATTGAAGATTCAATTGGTCAATTCATTTAGATACCTGATGTAATTGAAGGTTCAATGGATCAAATCTTCTGGACACCTAATGTACTTAGGTCAGCGGTACCCTTAGTGGGATTAATCATTGATGCATGAGGATGCAATAATTCAAAACACCATGTTAACCTTAAATGCATGTATTTGGAATAAGTTTGATATACAATTAGGGTATGATCCTTGGTAAAGAGATCATGAAACCCTAATTGAGTTAATTGATGAACTCAAACCCTAAATTAGGGCAATTATGAGTGAAACCCTAATCTAGGAAGATAATGTGATATGGATTCAGGGTAATGATATGAGTAACCCTAATTCAGGGTATCTTATGTAAAACCCTAATTTGGATGAATAGTAAACCCTAATTGTGGGTTATTGAATATAAACCCTAATCTAGGGTGATGTGATGTGAATAGTAAACACTAATTCTAAATAAGGTGAAGTTGTATGAAACTCTAATATTGGACAATGAAATGATGAATCATTGGTCCCAATTGAATAAAGGGGGGTGAGTAACCATGATTTCTATAAAAAGGGAAGCCCTAACCCTCGTATGGGAATAGTGGTGTTACCTTGGGATAGTATGAAACTGGAATATGATTGATATATCTGTTATCTTTTGTACTAACCATGCAGGTATCCTGAGATGATGAACATTGCTAGGTATGAGCTATGATGTTTTATTATTAAAATTGTTATTGGGCCTTGTGTGCCATAATATGCCTCGTTACTTAGTAAGAGGTAACAAGAGAATTGATGGGCCTCAAGTGCCAGATAAGATGCTTGTGAAGCAAGTGTCATGTGTACTTTGGTCAGATGACCTGAAGGTGATGGTTACCTAAAAAAGTGGTAATAGTGCTCAGTAATGAGCTAAGGGTTTGAATACACAAAACTATATGGTTATGGCATTGAGTTTGAAATGAGGGACTGAGATCCCAATGTCTGATAAAGATTGAGAAGTAACTAATGAAAACAATACATGTTTCTTTATAGCATTCGTCCTAATAAGTTGTGTTTGAAAACTTGGCATGATGCTAAAATAATATGATAATATACTTAATTAATCAAGTGAAAGCTATTCATGTAGTGCTCTGACCATAGATCCATCATCGTCAGTAGCTGGTGATGGTGAAACAGGTTTTGTTATGAGATCTCCTAGAGTTCGCATATTCTTGAATATGTGGGGTCGATGGGCGAAAATATCCTTACGTCCTAATGAAAGAATCGATGGAAGATAAACATTAAACCTCTCAATCCTTCATTGTATGTTCTGGGATGGATGTATCACTAATCTCCCGATGATGTTAATGCTGGATCGATAGAGGTAAACATGAAATCTCTCGATCGCAAAGAGAGTGCAGCTGCCATTGTAGCTCTATAGAGAGTTGCCACTATACCCTGGCAAGCTATGTAAGCAGAGACACAAGATGTCCTGCATGTAATCTCGCACTGACCGAGATGTGGGAAGTCATGGAAGTCGGCTCTTCCATTGACTTTGTATGGTACCGATTTTGACTTCACAGTGATCGGTTGGAGTATGAGCGGTATACCTCATCTCCTCAGAGCTTAAGTATGTTTGTAAAACGTAATCAGCCGTGTAGCGTATTTGCATAAGATTGAAATATGAGAACCACTGGTTGATGTTAACTTGCTTAGCATGTCCATGGTACATAAATGTTACTTATGTTCTTCAATTCCATATTGAATAAGAGACATGCTGCCTTGTCAAGTTATAACTGAAATACTTGAATAGGATTGTTGCTCTAACCTGCATAGACAGTAATTTATCTGCTATTGAAATGTATTATCCCACTGCTCAGTTTATTTCTATTAAACTTCAATAACAATGTTACGGCGGAGAGTTATATCTCTCGCTGGGGAAATTTTATAATTGTCTCACCCCCGTGGGATTTAACATTTTTAGGTAGATGCAGACAAAGAGGCAAAACCTCTGTAGCAGGGGAAGAGCAGCAGCAACAACAAGGACAACAGTGATATCCCAGGTGGGGATGCTAACTGTCAGACTCGTGCATATGTCAATAGAGTCCTATGTGTCATCTCTGTACTCTCAGGTCCTAGGAGTCAGTAGATAGTGTTTTTATATATTGATATGAGATTTTGGTTTGATGCTTTGAGGGTTTTGTTACTTGTGTTGTTTAGCAAAGTAATGATGCATATATATTCCTCAAGAAAAGATGGTACATGGAATGTACAATGTGGACCAGTATGTAAATATAATAGTGTGGTTCTTGTTTAAAGAGTTTTCCTGAGAATGGATATATGTGTAAAAGTTTTTAATTTTTAGTGATTTGTAGTAATCCGGTGCTAACATTACGCTTCCGCTTAGTTAATAATGTTTTATTCAAACGATGCATCACAGTAATGAACTTATTTTTATCTATGATGATTAATCCATTATTTTGTCTCTTATCCCATTGACATGCTTGTGATTTATGCTTTTTACTATGAATTTCTTGTTTGATACTGCTTGATGATACCATGTTTCTGGGAGAATTGGAATGCATGGGGCAATTTTAGGTATGACTCCTAGGTCCCAATAGGGGATCCCTAGCTGGTCCCCTTTGTTTCTACATGCCTAACCTCTCTCCTACTACTTGGTATGAGACCTAAGTTACTAGTATAAATGGGATTGATGTGATTGCCTAGGTTTTTCTGAAGGTTAGAATGGCTGGTGGCATGAGGTCAAATACCCTCATCTCTACTCCCATCTCTACTCTTGGCCCTCAATTTCTCAATACCACTTATCCTAGAAACCTACATTTGGGTAATCCTATTAGAATTACACCTAACCCTAGTATTCCACTAGTAGTATAGGGTACATTTAATAGAATTTTCCTTATTGTTTGGTTTGGTAATCTAGATGAAAGATGAGAACCATGCTTGTCCAATAACCTCCCCCAACTAATATTAAATTTACATCCCAAAATAGCCCACCTACTGTAATCATCTTGTTTAAAACTCAACTTTTTCTATTTGCTTGCTTATGCTAGTATAGTCTAGTTGTTCTTGCTTAACCTAGTCAATCGCTGAGTCTTGATAGTTAGGGTTAATTTAGATCTTTTTTTCTTTAGTGGTTAACTTTGTTTCTAAATTGCTTCTTGATCTTCTTGTGTGGTGTAACTTACCTTTTCTCTTACTTAGTTAGTTGGTTAACCTAGATTGTTAAACTTGCTTGTTTAAGATAACTTAGGTTCAATTATGTCCTTTCTTGCTCGTTCGCTTAGATTAATCACAAAACAAACCCATTTTAAACCCTTCAACCCTGATCTCCACAATAGGAACATAGCCAACACTGACCTAGATCTTATACCCCCTCTATCCCAAAGGATCGACCCCTACTCTTACCAACCACATATACTACAATAGTACCTCGTGCACTTGCGGGTGACCTATTTGGTATTGTAATCGACTTGGTTAGGGATAATATAAATTTTAAAAGATCCACACGTGTGTCCTCTCTTAGGGTTGCATCTAGCCACCTCTAATTGGCTAGTGTGTAGCCTTGGTGGGAAACATGTCAAGCTTTCTGGCATCATTGTCGGGGATAGAGGCGCTTGGCCTAGCTATTTAGTGTAGCTTAGCCTTTCCTTTTGCCCTCATCATTGCTATTCATTATTCTTTGTTCACTTTTGCATATTGCCATTCTAACTTGGTTTCTGGTTGCTTGTTTGTGTATTGTGCATGTAATAGTTGTGCATGCACCACACGCATTCCACTTGTACCGACTTAGTGTTGTACGACCCCAAGATAGGTAGAAGGAGATGCCAAAGTAATCACAACCAACACCGAGAAGTCAAGATGGTAGACAACAACCGTCATGCAAATGCACCACCACCTCCACCGTAGCCCAACCGCCCACTCCATGAGTATTTCACCCCGGGGAACTACAATTCACCCATTGCCACCCTAGTTGACTAAATGTCGGGTCAAGAATTATCCATTCCACCTGCACTCCTTAGACTCCTCCCCATTTACTATGGGATGGAGAAAGAGAATCCCTACCATCACAGCGATGCATTCCTTGAGACGTGCTCCATTTTCCGTACCGCGGCCGCCACTGACGACTCCATCCGGAGAACCCTCTTTCTATTCTCCCTAAAAGAAAGAGAATCCCTACCATCACATCGATGCATTCCTTGAGACGTGCTCCACTTTCCGTACCCCCTCCGCCACTGACGACTCCATCCGGAGAACCCTCTTTCTATTCTCCCTAAAAGAAAAAGTGCTAAAGAGTGGTATGTTTCGAAGCCAGAGATGGTAACCTGGAATGAATTCAAGAGTGAATATCTCAAAAAGTGCTTCCCGATTGCTAAGATAACCTATATGAGAATATGCATCACTTCCTTTGCCCAAACAGAGAATGAACCCTTCCACGAGGCATGGGAGAGGTTCCAAAAACTTCTCTGTGACTACCCTCACCATGAAGTGCCATTGTGGCAACTAGTTCAACCCTTCTACACTGGGCTTGAAGAATAAAGCCAAAACAACATTGACTCCTCATGTGGATGCACTTTCATGGCAAAGCCAGCTGAGGAATCATGGCCTTTATTCAAGCATCTGGATGAAAACTCCCGCCATCGGGTTTCTACAAAAGGGGAGCATTGTGGCTGAAGCTACATCCGTCCACCTTCGAATGTAACTCCAGCCCACAATGTTGTCGACCCCGATATGATGAGGATGATGGCAGATATAATAAAGATGATGAAGAACCAAGCTGGTGGTTCTCCTAGCCAACCCACCATGGAGGTCGATTATGTTGATGAAGAAGTGCATGCATTGCACTCTTTTGGCAGTCGAAACAATCAAGGCCCCATGTCCAACACTTATACTCCCGAGTGGAGGAACCATCCAAATTTCTCTTGGAAGCAACAAAATGAGGATGGGAAAGGATAAGGGCAGCTGAGGCCACACTATAGTTGAAAGTTCAAAGAGGAGGTGCTTGGAAGATTAATAAGTTTGGATGAGGTGAAGAAGGATGTGACCTCACATGGGTCATCCATCAACCGCCTTGAGAAAAGACTGGATGAGATCTCTCTCTCTTGCTAGGAGGGAAGAAGGAAGACCTTTGTCTCAACTGATGCCCAACCCAAACAATGATGATACTTTCCTAGGGAACACTCAAAGTTCATATGCTCTGCCATCATACCAAGCACCGCTGAATCCCTATGCTCTACCACCTCCTCAGGCACCTCTTAACTACCAATATGCTCCATCTTCACCTCATTCATACCAGTAGCCACCCCCACAATACCACCCCCATCCAAAACAACAACAACTACCACAACAACCACAACCGCAATTCATCCTCTAAAACCCAAATTCACCTCACCAAAGGCCACCACCACCCCAACCGCCACAACCACCTCCACAAGCCTCTTCTTCCACTACACATGAGAATGTGAAGGCAGTGACTATTCTAAAGAGTGGTCAGATACTGGAGCACCCCCATGATACTGTTGTTGTTGACAGAGGTGATATTGAGATTGGACAAGTTGATACTGTGATTCCGTTAATTCCAGTTGACGATATTGTTGATCCAAACCATGTGGGATCCCAACTCCCCCCATTTCCTAATAATCTTAAGGAGCCTTCTGTTGAGAGGAGAAGAAAGAAGCATATTGAATACATCCTTGAGACCTTCAAACAGGTGCAAAACAACATTTCTTTACTTGATGCAGTCAAGCAAATCCCTTCTTATGCTAAGTTCTTGAAAGATCAATGCATCTTCAAGAGAAAGACAATAGGGAGAACCATAAAGAAAGTCAAGCTCACTGAGCAAGTGAGCTCAATTTTGCAGCACACCATGCCAAGGAAGAGAAAAGATCTTGGTGCTCCCATCATCTCATGCTACATTGGGCACATCGCATAGACCAAGCCCTCCTAGACTTGGGTTCTAGCATTAACTTAATGTCGTATGATGTGTTTTCCGAGCTCCAAATGGGGCAATTGAGTTCGGCTCATTGTACTTTACAGTTGGCTGACCGATTAGTAAGGACATGTAAGGACCCTGACCTGCGTTTAGGGTTTACCCTATTTGTTTTGCTTAACCTTGGTGGTTTGATGCTTGCTAATCACCTCTAAGTGGTGATTAGGGTTTTTGTTGTGCTTTGTTGAGAGTTCGAGGGGATGCTTGCAAATAACCCAAGTCTAGGGTTTTGTGTGCAAGTTTGCCATCTTGTGAGATGTTATCCCCTCTTTGCTTCCTCTAGGGTTGAGAGGAAGGCTTGGGCTTGTTGTTTGAGTTTCTTGGGCCTTGCTTGACCTTGTTTGGGCCTTGAGGTGCTTTGTTTGGGCTTGCTTGAGCCTTGTGTCGTTCAAGTGAAGCTTGTGTCGCCCTACATGGTGGTGTGTCACCCAGGAGCCTTGGTGTGTCGCCCAGCAGAGCTGATGCATGTGTCTCCCATGTTGCTTGGTCTTGGTTGGCAGACACTTGGTGTATATCTTGGACAAGTGTCTCTTGGCTTGCTAGTGTGTTGGCTTGAACCCTAGGACAAGTGTCCCTTGGGTGGATGACACTTACCATAGGTCTACCTGGTTTTCTCCTCCCTTTCCTTCTATATATGTGGTTCTTTTCCCTCGCCTTAGCTTCCTTTGCTCTTTTGGTCTCTCCTCCACCTTGAGTGCACGACACTCCTCCCTCTCTTTCTTGTGTCGGACGAGACACTCCCTTGGAGTTGCAGTGGTGGCTGATACCCTCTCTTGGATCAGCCTTTGTGGACGACATCCCTTGGAGCTTGAAGTGCATCTTCTTCCTTGGAGCTTGGAGCTTAAGGCGGGTTGCGTAGCTTCTAACCCTAACTCCTTTACCTCTAGCTATGTTCGTGTTGCATGTTAGTAGCTTAGCTTAGTTCCTTGCTTTTATACCTTGCTTGTGTACCTTTGGTGGCCGATCCCCCTCTAGGGTTTAGGGTTCCTTTGTGCACCTTGCTTTCTAGGGTTTGAGTATCCTTAAGTTGGAGGTTGAGGGTGACCCTTGTTGGGCGACATGGTGAGTGCTCCTAGAGTTGGGCGATACCCTCTCTCTTGGTTGAGTGTGTTGGGCAACATGGTCCTTGTGCTAAGTAACACCTTTGTTCTTGTGATGGGCGACATAGTGGTGTTCTTTGTGTTGGCCGATATGGTAACCATGTTGGGCGATATGGTTCCTATGATAAGCAACACCCTTGTTCTTGTATTGGGCGAAACCCTCTCTTGTCTTGGTGTTGGGCGAGATGGGTGCCTTGTGATGGGTGACATGATGAGTGCTCTTATGTTGGGCGATAGGTCAAGCTAGTGAGGAGTTGGCCGATATGGTTGAGTTGGCCGATATGGTTGAGTTGGCCGTTGGATGTTGTTGGGCGATACATCTTGAGGAGTTGTACGATATAGCCTGGTCAAGCTTGACGGCTGTTGGTGTCGGACGACATGGCCATGTGTGGCTTGTTTCCTTGTCTTGAACGATAGACCATGCATGTTGGCCGATAGCCATGTTGACCGATAGGCCATGCATGCCATGGTGCTGGTTGATAGCTATGTTGGCCGACACCCATGATGGTCGATAGCCATGGTGGGCTACAACCTAGGGTTGGGTATGTGTGTCGGCCGACAGGTCTTGATAGGTTTTAGTGAGGGCGGTGATGAGTTATGGTGAGAGTATTGTAATCATATAGTAACGGTCCTTTGTGATGTGGAAGTGATTAGCTATGTACCAATAAACGATGGTGGTGTCTTGTTAGTAATAACAACAATGAGTATGATGTCTTGCAATAATAACAGTACTAATACTAGTAATGATGCCAATACTAATAATGGGGGTAATGATGATAATGGCAGTAGTGATGATAATGAGGAAGGTAATGGTAATAAGATGCATGATGTGATCCTTATGCTTATTTGTTAATAATAAAGAAGATGATCGTAATAATGTTGATCATAATAATGATGGCAATAATGATAGAAATGATATGCATGAAGTAATCCGCGGGTGATAGTTACACTAGTAGCTTACATAATGATAATAATGATGATAGTGACATAATAGTACTTGTTCTGTATGTTTGGACACCTTGATCACTTGTATAATCTTGAGATAAGAGTAAGCATGTATATGGCTTGTTAAAAATGTGACTTGATTACCAAATAGGGTAAGAATGATAAGTAGAGTATCTTGAATGGCATTTCATGATGGTCGCATATTCCTTATGATTGAATCTACGATTATTGTGTACTCTAACCCTGCAGGTAATGATTAGCCTTGAAAAGGGCTATGAGACACATGTGATGAGTAACATCACTTGGTAATTACTCTGCTTAATGAGATGATATGTATAATGTGCTAAGTTCCATGATGATGATGTGAGCCTTGAGAGGCATTGACAGTACGTGATAAGGGATTGAGATCCCATGGTATGTGATGATCCTCGAGATGGATCTGGATGGTTGGCAAGAGGCCAAGTGGTAACATGTGATGTTGGATCCTTGTGATGGATCAGGTTGATGTGATTAAATGATAATATAATGTTGTTTACTTTCCGTTATATCTTGCATGTTATACAACTTGGTTGAATCCTGCAATCCATCTAAAAAGATACTAATTAATCACAGTGAAATATATCATGTAGTTTGCCCTGGCCATAGATCCATCATCGTCACGACTTGGTGATGGTGAAACTGGTTCTCCTACGGGTTAACCTGGAAGCGCATATTGTTGAATATGTGTAGGTTTCTCCTAGCCTAAAATTGAGGAGGTAAGAGTGTAACTTCGGTTGCAGACTCAGATACGTGTAAAGAGCATGGTGAACAGGCCCATGGCTCAGGATATGTGATGTGAGGAGCATGAATGCGTTCATGGCTCAGAGCACGGTGAACAGGCCCGTGGCTCAGTTTTACTAGCGCCGAGACCTGTACCAAGGCGGGCTAGAGTGAGGGTAGCCTATGGAGCTGACCTTGTGGCTTAGACCACCTCAGCATGTGACTGCGGTCCTGCTTGTGTTGTACTCGTGTACTGACCACGAGGTGGGAGGTCGTGGAGTCTGGCTCTTCCATTGACCTTGTATGGCACCGGCTTGGGTTTCATAACCGAAGGTTGGATCTAAACGGTACGGTTCAAATCCTCAGGGCATAATAATACGTAACACAGCCGTTTAGTATGTATTGCTTAGGATAAACACGAAACATTGGTTGAGGCCTTGTTTGTGTAATATCTTTGTTATATTTTGCATGTTATGTGACAATATGGCTTATCTTGATAAGTAGGTTATGTGACATTATATCTTGTTCTGATAATCATGACGTATAGTGATACATCTTATCTTGGTAATCATATTCCTTGAGATATATCTGATTATATACTTTTGTATAGCGGGTAAGCTTGTCGGTAAGAATAATTTGTTTTATATAGACCGCCCTTGTTATATCTGTTATTAGATATCTGCTGTTATAGTCTATCTTGCTGAGGTTCTGTAGTTGCAGTGGGGAGCTATGTTTCCCACTGGGATAATTGTTCAATTGTCTCACTCCGCTGGTTTACACCCTTTTTAGGTGGTCGAGATAGACGTGGTCGTGGTTGTGGTGTTGCGGCCGAGCAACTTGAGGAGCAGTAGAAGGCAAGCACTGGACATGCTGCTGTTTTGGATGTTTTGTAGTAGAGTCTAGAGTCATCCCTGTACTCTTAGGTCCTTGGCAGTGTTTTGACATTGTTTCACGATGATCGATCGATGATGTCCGTATATCCTACTGTTGGCCGGATGTGGGCCTTTTCTGTATAAGAACAGGTGGTGAACTCATGTGATGGATGAACAGTTGTTCTTGAGCTATGGACACGTATCAGATCTCGTGTAAGTGTATATATATGACATGTCTCTGTGCAGGATGAGGACCAAAAAGTAATAGTTTCACAGTTTATGTAAAGAGTGGGACCCGATAGTGGGCCCACTCAATGGTAAAAACACGAGCCATGAAATATTTAAGCAGCGGAAAACATAACTATTTACAAAGTTACAAATATTCCCATGTACATAACTTTCTCACCCAAACGGTGGTACATAAAAAGGAAATACTATAACTATGTTTCATAGGAGCCCCAGATGCAGAGGGCAACCTAACTACTCCAAGCTATCCTTAAGCCAACTTCAGGTGTATGACCTTCATGTGTTCACATCCTTCAAAGCACCTATACCTGGGTAGTTTTGGGAACACCCAGAAAAAAAATAGGAAAACAAGATATAAATCAGCAAAAGCTGAGTATGCACATTAGAGAATTAACTAGGACATTAAAAAGTATAGTAAGATGTTCCCATCAAGAGAGGGGCTATTAAAGTTAGGTAAGTTACAATGAGAAATAACAAGAGAAGGAATTTCCAAAAGAATGAGGCATATAAATAAACAAGTGAAATAACACATCTTGCCATTAACCATTCACAATATTACAACAATCATAATAATTTCGCATGTAGATATATTTGACTAAAGTCACTATAGTAGGACCATGACACCACTGAGTCATTGGCCTAAGTAAAATGGGTGGAAAAGCACACCCTAGGCGGAAAAGCACACCTCTGTATATATAAGGGTAGAAAAGCATACCCTGGGTAGAAAAGCATACCCTAATGGTTACGCATAAGCGTCTACAATAGTTAAACTAGTCGAACTATCTAACATGCATAAATAGAGTGGCAAGATATACCTTTCACAAACATGTGGCATGATTTAAGAACGATAGCAGATGGGGTCATCAACCCAATTCGACATGATAGTAATTTCAAAAGAATAATAATAAATCCAACTGAAAGTATATGAATTGTCCAACAAATGGAATAAGAGCAAGTATTTCAAAAGATGCCACATTATGGGAAGATTTAGTCATATAAATGCCCAGTTATAAATAGGGAGTACATACCTTAATTCCTGTCTAAGTCAAATAAACGATCACCTAAGTCTGAGCCATGTTTTATATCACCACCTAAGCATAAAATTATACTTTGTGTTAATATTGTTCTTTTTAACCCAATAAAACAATGCCCATGTAAACTCGTTATTGGGCTCAGAGGCCTATACTAAATGTCCGGAAAATCTTCTGAACTGAAGCACCTACTTACATCATATATATATCTCATTCATAGTTGATCAAACGTTGTCTTACTAGTCTAGTTATCTATTGGATTACGAATTAAATGAATCAAAGCAACCAGCGATTTCAATTATTTAATTTCCAAAGCATCAAAATACTCAGGCGGTTCTGATGATTCAAATTACAAAGGAACAAGGTACCTAAATATACATTAATCTATGAATCAGTAGGATCCCAACTAGGATTTGCGTTGGGTCCTAACACGAAGCACGACGGATCACCAGGTACTGCAAATCACCGGAGGTTTTAATCAGCTGCCACAAGCAAACAGCGACTTCGCTTTCTAGATATCCAAACACCAAACATTGCGAATAAAATATGAAGGCATTCACTGCTGACTAGTAGACACAAATAATTAACTTCATAAGCGCATACAGCACTGGCACCTCTGTCTGGTTCATTCATCAATATACCAAGCAGAACAGGACTATCCTCAAGAATCTCAGGTGTCGATACAAAAGAGAACACAGCAGAGTCGATTATCAGGAACGAATCGACCAAGAGTTCTAATCAACCTTTATTGTGACTGCTTTGTTCATGGCGTTAGTATTTATTGTGACTGCTTTGTTCTCCCTAAACCAACACCAGCAACATCGCGGCAATTAAGGCCCTGAGATTGTGCGACCAGATAATTGAGTTCCAGTAACGATGTAACGCCCGCGCATTCTCTATTCATCAGGACGAAGATGAAGGGCCGTCTCTATTAGGTTGCGTTATCAAAAGGCTAATAACCGGCTAGCAACTATATCCTGCCAGCGTGATACTCAAGTGCAAAATGTCAAGTTTAAATATTCCCTTTAATGCAATATAATTATGTCTTGATCCTCCTACAATTGACACTGGAAAGACCACGAGCAATTATGGCTCGGCGTGAGAGAAATTGACAAAGGAACCGTACATAGGGTAACGCCCGCTTCTGACAGTTGAAGACGACGCTTAATGTCTCTGGCGTTTTGGGTCTGTCGGAAAGAATATCACAACCATCCCTCAGCGCTAGCGTTATCTAAAATGACCAGTATGCGGCATCCACTATAAGAGCAGCGTGACATAACTTAATTTGCAATGATAAAGGCCAACTAATTATATTGTCTCTCCAAAATAAACCAACATGCATTAAACATCCTTTAGCCCCCAAATATCATAGATTGGCGCAAAAGTCATATTTCTGTCTTCAAACCTCATTTTAAATACAAAATATGTTAATACTAATCAATGGTTGTTAAATAGCCTAATAAAAGAATAATTTATTTTCTGTATAATTAAAATGAATTCTGGATATTTTCTCCACATTAAATCTCTACTCAAGGAAAAAGGGCATATTACATTAGAACTGGCCCCATACTCACTGTTATGTATGATTATCCCAAAATATGCATATTAAATTTCCAAAATTTCTCAATGTCACATCCACGAATGATTATGTGAATGGGTGGTGATACAAAGTCAAAACTACCCCAAGATTATTATCAGGGTCGAAAATTACTACTCAACAAAGTTTAAGAGAAATAAAATTTAAGCTCTTTAGGAAAAAGGAAAAATATAGGTGATACCTAGATTTGAGTTCGTTACAGAACACCACCCCTTAAAGAGGATTTCATCCCCGAAATCCACCAAGCTACAACTCAAAACACTATACTGAAATTTTCTGACCAATTATAAATTTCTAATTCACTAGACAAAGCTAATATATGAGTCCTAGCATAACATAGTCACATAACAATTGTATGCAGAACCCGATGTGAATTTACATTACTTTATCCATCACGTCTTATTATCTTCTCAAATCGCGAATTGGTCTAGGAAATTTATACTATGATTGAGGATGATATCATCAAAATTTCTCTTTTTTTTCCTACATAATAGCCATTGATTACAACTATTCATCCAATAATATTACAGACCGAAGTGTACAAGGCTCCACCCCTTGAAGGACATATCTCATCATACAAAGAATCAAGAGGGCAACCGACTAGATCATAACTATTATATATTTTTTTCCTACATCACACTTATGCCTAGGCTCGGAGGGTTGAATCATGAAAATCAAAGGTTTCTCGTGCTACTACAATTTCCTTCTTGTGGTGACTTGGTTCAAAAATCATCAATGAAATCTGAAAAAGATTTTTTTTGTAAATATAATATAATAATGAAAATATGTTTGCCAATGAAAACCTAGCGATTAGAATCCAAAATGGCACCAAAATCAATCCGAGAACCAAGTCAACCACTTTTACCATGCACCACATATGCTATCACCCAAACATCACTTGATCTTCACAAAATATTCTTCTCTACACACCTCATCAAAAATTACAACATGCATAGGCCAATTCTAAATGAGGGGATACATGTTACTTCTATCATGCAGTGAACCTCTAGTAGGTCCAATTAGACACGACCTTCATTATTTCACCATTCTCTTAATCATGATCTATGCCATCACATCCCAAAACATCATTTATTTATAATACCATGGATAACCATAATAAGAAGAGTTTAGGGACTCTACTACCTTAGTTGGCTATCCTCCATGGTGTCAAGACAAGCGCAGGTGCACTGGATCGTCAAACTACTCTATATCTCATACATCAGGTAAACTAATTACACGACGTCAATGAGAGAGTGGTTAACTCTTTTAAGGATCAACCCTAGATGCACCTACCTCACATGACCTCATTGTCGGCGCACATATGAAGTTTTAAGTAATACAATATCAATTGCAGATTCCAAATATAACTGTGTCTCCACATGTCCTCGGGGAAAACCAACATGGCACAAAGTTTTATTATGTGATTCAAATATGTGATCACTCCATTATAAGACAAGGAAGATCAGCATCATTCCCACCTTACAGGTATGTGTGGGATAAAATCTAAGGGATCATTTCTTTAAACATATATCTTCCTTCAACAAACCCTCATTTATGAGATATCACAAGTTCAGCTAGGATAGTATCTAACTCTTGGGTGGCAAGTGTTAAGCAAAATTATGTCGAGATAACTCCACGTTGCAGGAAAGACTAGACCAACCTAAATGATCTATTTCATACCATCATGTACTTATCATTTAACATATCAAAATCTAAAATCCATGCCAGTGTTCTAAGTTTCTATCCATGCATGCTCAGTTCACATAATGTGTATATGAGAGAGATGCTAGAAAAAAAAACAATAGGATTAATGACTTGAACTAGGGTTACACACAATTATGGGAGTTCAAGTCAACCTCCTCTCTATAGTAGATGAAGCATCCTTGCCTAAGGAAAGAGGTTAGATTCTACGTCCTAGGTGGGTCAACCTTTACGTATAGAAATATATACATATAAAGAGAGTGTAGGATTGATAAGCGTTTATCAAAAACTAGGTCATCCTCATACTTAGTTTGGGATATATATACAACCAAATTGGATAGGTGTGTATCCCCAATTGGTAACAAAATGAGTAAGGTTTAGGTATGACAACTACATCGAAATGGTCATCTACCTGCTAGGAATAATCTAGGATAACTTGAAATAGTCTAGTTACCGACTGCTCAGGCTCTGATACCATTTTGTAAAGAGTGGGACCCGATAGTGGGCCCACTCAATGGTAAAAACACAAGCCATGAAATATTTAAGCAGCAGAAAACATAACTATTTACAATGTTACAAATATTCCCATGTACATAACTTTCTCACCCAAACGGTGGTACATAAAAAGGAAGTACTATAACTACGTTTCATAGGAGCCCCAGATGCAGAGGGAAACCTGACTACTCCAAGCTATCCTTAAGCCAACTTCAGGTGTATGACCTTCATGTGTTCACATCCTTCAAAGCACCTATACCTGGGTAGTTTTGGGAACACCCAGAAAAAAATAGGAAAACAAGATATAAATCAGCAAAAGCTGAGTATGCACATTAGAGAATTAACTAGGACATTAAAAAGTAAAGTAAGATGTTCCCATCAAGAGAGGGGCTATTAAAGTTAGGTAAGTTTCAATGAGAAATAACAAGAGAAGGAATTTCCAAAAGAATGAGGCATATAAATAAACAAGTGAAATAACACATCTTGCCATTAACCATTCACAATATTACAACAATCATAATAATTTCGCATGTAGATATATTTGACTAAAGTAACTATAGTAGGACCATGACACCACTGAGTCATTGGCCTAAGTAAAATGGGTGGAAAAGCACACCCTAGGCGGAAAAGCACACCTCTGTATATATAAGGGTAGAAAAGCATACCCTAATGGTTACGCATAAGCGTCTACAATAGTTAAACTAGTCGAACTATCTAACATGCATAAATAGAGTGGCAAGATATACCTTTCACAAACATGTGGCATGATTTAAGAACGATAGCAGATGGGTTCATCAACCCAATTCGACATGATAGTAATTTCAAAAGAATAATAATAAATCCAATTGAAAGTATATGAATTGTCCAACAAATGGAATAAGAGCAAGTATTTCAAAAGATGCCACATTATGGGAAGATTTAGTCATATAAATGCCCAGTTATAAATAGGGAGGAGTACATACCTTAATTCCTATCTAAGTCAAATAAACAATCACCTAAGTCTGAGCCATGTTTAATATCACCACCTAAGCATAAAATTATACTTTGTGTTAATATTGTTCTTTTTAACCCAATAAAACACTGCCCATGTAAACTCGTTATTGGGCTCAGAGGCCTATACTAAATGTCCGGAAAATCTTCTGAACTGAAGCACCTACTTACATCATATATATATCTCATTCATAGTTGATCAAACGTTGTCTTACTAGTCTAGTTATCTACTAGATTACTAATTAAATTAATAAAAGCAACCAGTGATTTCATTCTTTAATTTCCAAAGCATCAAAATACTCAGGCGGTTCTGATGATTCAAACTATAAAGGCACAAGGTACCTAAATATACATTAATCCGTGAATCAGTAGGATCCCAACCAGGATTTGCGTTGGGTCCTAACACGAAGCACGACGGATGACCAGGTACTGCAAATCAGCAGAGGTTTTAATCAGCTGCCACAAGCAAACAGCGACTTCGCTTTCTAGATTTCCAAACACCAAACATTGCGAATAAAATATGAAGGCATTCACTGCTGACTAGTAGACACAGATAATTAACTTCATAAGCGCAAACGGCACTGGCACCTCTGTCTGGTTCGGTCATCAATATACCAAGCAGAACAGGACTATCCTCAAGAATCTCAGGTGTCGATACAAAAGAGAACACAGCAGAGTTGATTATCAGGAACGAATCGACCAAGAGTTCTAATCCATCCTTACAAATCCGCGAGCAACTGAATATCATCTCCAGGTCACAAAATCAGTATCTAGCCTAGCGGCGACTAAACCAGCACAGGTTGAGCAAGGTGCTACCAAAATCACAAGAACAAAAACGTGAGTGGAAGATAGATACTGCAAGCAATGTCGAATTCAAAACCCATTACGATATGCAGCGTTGTGCCCAAAAGCTTCTAGGCGAGAACCTGAACCTCCTTTATACATTTGTCGGCGAGGTCCTCAATAGAAGAAAATAGGGTATTTCGTCGACCGAGCAACTTAGGTGGAACCAACTCAAACTGAAAGGAGTAAGAGGAAGCACGTGGGTCGGAAATGGTGCTTTTACCTTCATTTGACTGGCGAGCAACCACAGCAACACAGCAGCCTGCTCCTCGCCAGAGCCGACGGTTGCGCTGGTGCGAAGAGGCAGCTGTGCACAGTGGAAATTGGTTGAAGAAGCTGAGAAGGGAAATCGTTCCTCGTTTGTGAATATTCACCGGTGGCTGAAACAAAAAGGACTCGAGGCATCGATGTTTTAGGGGGAAAACCCGCAGTGCCGGTTGAGTTGCTTTTGGGCATTCGACGCTCAAGGCACCATAAGCATGGCGTTAGTATTTATTGTGACCGCTTTGTTCTCCCGAAACCAACACCAGCAACATCGCGGCAATTAAGGCCCTGAGATTGTGCGATTGGATAATTGAGTTCCAGTAACGCTGTAACGCCCGCGCGTTCTCTATTCATCAGGACGAAGATGAAGGGTCGCCTCTGTTAGGTTGCGTTATCAAAAGGCTAATAACCGGATAGCAACTATATCCTGCCAGCATGACACTCAAGTGCAAAATGTCAAGTTTAAATATTCCCTTTAATGCAATATAATTATGTCTTGATCCTCCTACAATTGACACTGGCAAGACCACGAGCAATTATGGCTCGGCGTGAGAGAAATTGGCGAAGGAACCGTACACAGGGTAACGCCCGCTTCGGACGGTTGAAGACGACGCTTAGCGTCTCTGGCGTTTTGGGTCTGTCAGAAAGAATATCACAACCATCCCTCAGCGCTAGCGTTATCTAAAATGACCAGTATGCGGCATCCACTGTAAGAGCAGCGTGACATAACTTAATTTGCAATGATAAAGGCCAACTAATTATATTGTCTCTCCAAAATAAACCAGCATGCATTAAACATCCTTTAGCCCCCAAATATCATAGATTGGTGCAAAGGGCATATTTCTGTCTTCAAACCTCATTTTAAATACAAAAGATGTTAATACTAATCAATGGATGTTAAATAGCCTAATAAAAGAATAATTTATTTTTTGTATAATTAAAATGAATTCTGGATATTTTCTCCACATTAAACTCTACTCAAGGAAAAAGGGGATATTACATTAGAACTGGCCCCATACTCACTGTTATGTATGATTATCCCAAAATATGCATATTAAATTTCCAAAATTTCTCAATGTCACACCCACGAATGATTATGTGAATGGGTGGTGATACAAAGTCAAAACTACCCCAAGATTATTATCAGGGTCGAAAAGTACTACTCAACAAAGTTTAAGAGAAATAAAATTTAAGCTCTTTAAGAAAAAGGAAAAATATAGGTGATACCTAGATTTGAGTTCGTTACACTTTATCTGTTTTCCACAATTGGTTTTAATTAACCCGTGTTTTCATAATCTGTAGTTATGGTGATTTCCGCACGTTTTCGCGTAACACCTCGTTATTTGTATGATAATGGGATGTGTTGCCACAAGTTTTGGTATCAGAGGTTTAGGTCCGCTGAGTCTACAGGGATTTAGGACTAGGTTGAGTTGTTCTTATGAGTGTCCAGGTTTTCTTACAATATCTTCTGCCCTCAGCGGAAGAAAAGTCAAGATGTCTATAAACCATGAAGAACACTCTGCTGAGTACAGTGATGTTGCATCGGTTGATGGAGCAGATAGACAGGCACATGAAGATCGGGTGCCTGAGGTTCCCCAATTTAACCCAGCCATACTTGAACATCCTGCTTACCAACAACTTATGGGGCAGTTAATGGCTATGATGAATCTCATGGTTGAGCGATTACCAGTGCCTCCTCCACGAGCACAGGTTCCTCATGGAGAAGCATCGGGTATTGGGAAGACCTTCGAGCGGCTTCGCCGAGTTGGAGCTTCGGATTATGCTGGAACGACTGATTCAGCGGATGCAGATCTGTGGCTGACAAGTCTCGAGAAGGCTTTCCGGATCCTTGACATCCCCGAAGTAGACAAGGTAAAGCATGATGTCTACCTTCTGAAGGGTAGTGTTGGTCACTGGTGGACCATCGACGAAGAGAAGCGGCCTGGTGAGGTGATCTGTTGGGAAGTGTTTTGACGCGAGTTCGTCACTAGATATTTTTCAAAGACGTACCTGGATGAGAAGATCAGTCAGTTTGAGAAGTTGCAACAAGGAACGATGAACATCACCGAGTATGAAGCCAAGTTTATGGATCTGTTGAGGTTCTGTCCTCACATGGCGGCAACCGATGAGGAACGGATCAGACATTTCGAGAAGGGTTTGAGTGCTGAGTTGACAACCCCTGTGTCTGCGTTAGAGAATCGCGAATGGTTTTCTGTGTTTGTGGAATCAGTTTGACAGATCGAGAGGATGGTATAGGAAAAAAGAGAGTCTATGTCTCTCAAAAGACATGCTCAGTTTCAAGGACGGAGGTTTGATGGCTTTAAGAAGCGTAGGTTTTCAGCACCGTCAGCAATAAGAAGTTCTGGTGTACCATCTTAGTGGTCTTCGAGTAGGGGGAGAGGTTATGTTTCTTCACCGTCTAAGGTGCACAGTTCAGCATCTGTGGCAGTGACAGGGCCAGCTAGGCCACAGTTTGAGGACAAGTCATGTCATCTTTGTGGACAAGTCGGGCATTTCAGGCTTAATTGCCCGAATAGAGATGTCGAAGTGACACAGCAGCCGAGACAGAGTTTTCAGATGTCAGAGAGACCACCGGCTAGTGGTAGTAGAGGACGAGGATGCGGTCAAACATCTCAGGATGGATCGTCTGCTCAAGGGAGCAGAGGTCGTGGACAGCAAGCAACGGCTCGATTCTATGTCATGAGTCAGCCGGAGGCGATAGTCAACCCGTGAGTGGTGACAGGTCAGATGGAGTTACTTCATTCTGATATGTCTTCTTCTTACTTTATATCTGTTCTGGTTGACTCGAGTGCTACACACTCTTTTATCACTTATAGTATGCTTGAAACCTGTCGTTTACCTGTTAGCTGTAAGAAGGATAGCTTGTTGTTAGAAACCCCTCTTGATGGTTCCTCTTTGTTTCGAGAAGAGTGTCCATCTTGTGTTTTGTCTTTTTCGGGACATCATATCCAAGTGGATCTTATACCACTTGATATGCATGGTTTTGATGTTATCCTTGGGATGGATACCTTAGAGAGGTATAAGGTTGTCTTGGACTGTGGTTCCAAGCAGGCAGTGTTTGATGTCGCTGGAGAGAAGTGGACCTTCCAGGGAGATAGGAAGATTCTTCTGACGTGTTTGGTATCAGCTATGGTGGCAGATAAGTTGTTACGACAAGGATGTGAGGCGTTCTTAGGTCACGTGGTGGATATCGTTGTGGTTACCAAGGCGAAAGGTCCTAGTCTTGATGAGGTGTTCGTGGTTCGAGAGTTTGCAGACGTGTTTCCTAAGGAGTTTCCTGGTGCTCCTCCACCCCGAGAGATTGATTTCGAGATCAATCTGGTTCCAGGGACACAGCCAGTTGCATAGTCAGCGTATAGGATGGCTCCAACAGAGATGGCAGAGTTGAAGAAGCAGTTGCAAGAGTTGTTGGAGAAAGGTTTTATCTGACCAAGTACGTCGTCGTGGGGTGCTCCTGTGTTGTTCGTTAAGAAGAAAGATGGTTCGATGCGGTTGTGTATAGATTACCGGCAGTTGAACAAGTACACGATCAAGAATAAGTACCCGTTGCCGAGGATAGATGATATGTTTGATCAATTGCGTGGTGCTACAGTGTTCTCGAAGATCGATCTACGGTCTGGATATCATCAGTTGAGGATAAAGGCGGATGACATACCAAAGTCAGCTTTCAGGACGAGGTATGGTCATTTCAAGTTCGTGGTTATGCCGTTTGGGTTAACCAATGCACCTGCAGCTTTCATGGAACTGATGAACAGGGTGTTCCGTCCGTTCTTAGATCAGTTTGTTGTAGTCTTTATAGATGACATCTTGATCTATAGTCGGGACAGACTAGAGCATGAACAACATCTTCGTCGAGCGTTGACTCTTCTTCGTCAACATCAGTTGTATGCCAAGTTCAGTAAGTGTGAGTTTTGGTTGGATGAAGTGACTTTCTTGGGTTACGTGATATCTGCTGTAGGAGTCAAAGTGGATCCAAAGAAGGTGGAATCCGTTGCGGATTGGGAACAATCGAAGACGCCGACAGAAGTTCGTAGTTTCCTTGGTTTGGCTGGATACTACCGGAGGTTTATCAAGGACTTGAGTGCGATCACGTTGCCAATGACGAAGTTGACCAGGAAGGATGTACCTTTTGTTTGGGATGATCGATGTCAGCAAGCTTTCCAGAGTTTGAAGGAGAAGCTGACCAGTGCTCCAGTGTTGATCTTGCCAGAGCCTGGGAAAGGCTATGTTGTTTTCTGTGATGCTTCCAAGAAAGGTTTAGGTTGCGTGTTGATGCAGGAATATCATGTGGTTTCTTTTTCCTCGCGACAACTCAAGAAGCATGACGAGAACTATCCGACTCATGACATGGAGTTGGCAGCAGTGGTTCATGTGTTAAAGATTTGGAGACACTATCTGTATGGGGAAGTGTGTCAGATTTTTAGGGATCATAAGAATCTGAAGTATATCTTTACACTGCAAGAGTTGAACATGCGATAGCGGCGATGGATGGAGTTGATCAATGATTACGACTGCACTATTGAGTATCATCCTGGTAAGGCGAATGTGGTAGCTAATGCGCTTAGTAGAATGTCTTCTTCTCTTTCTTCAAGGAAGGCACAGTTGAGTTCTCTGGTATGCCATAGGCGCGATATGTTTGTTTCTCTGAGACATATGAATGTGCAGATGGAAGTTTCTTTGTTGTCTGGTCTTTTTCGCGCAGATGCAAATTAAGCCTATGTTGAGACAGCAGATCAAGAATGCACAATAGACAGATGATGCGGTACAATTGATCAGATCAGAGTTCGGCAGGGACAAGCGTGATGGGTTTCATGAGTCCGAGGATGGACTAGTTTGCTATCGTGATAGGATGGTGGTTCCAGATGTTGATGATCTGAGGAAGTTGGTACTTGAGGAAGCACATACGTCGATGTATGCGATGCATCCAGGTGTCACCAAGATGTATCATAGTCTGAAGGACTTATATTGGTGGCTCGGATTGAAAAAGGATGTAGCTGAGTTCGTGGCGAGATGTGTGGTGTGTCAGCAAGTGAAGGCTGAACATCAGAAGTCGGCAGGTACGTTGCAACCATTGTTGATACCGCAGTGGAAATGGGATCACATAACCATGGATTTCGTAGTTGGTCTACCCCGGACAACTAGGAATCATGATTCCATTTGGGTGGTAGTGGACAGATTGACTAAGTCTGTCCATTTTCTACCAGTGAAGACGACGTATACAGCTGAGAAATTAGCTCGAGTATATGTGGATGAGATAGTACGTTTGCATGGAGTGCCAACAACGATAGTTTCTGACAGAGGTCCTCAGTTTACGAGTCGTTTTTGGGAACAGTTGCATCGAGCGTTGGGAACGCAGTTGAGGTTCAGTACAGCTTTTCACCCGCAGACAGATGGACAGTCTGAGAGGACTATTCAAATTTTGTAAGATCTTCTTCGAGCTTGTGTTTTGCAGTTTCTAGGCAACTGGGATGTACATCTGAGTTCGATAGAGTTTGCCTACAATAAAAGTTATCAGCGGAGCATCGACATGGCTCCTTATGAGGCTTTGTATGGAAGGAAGTGCAGATCTCCTTTGTGTTGGTATGAATCAGGTGAGTATCAGCTTTTGGGTCCTGAGTTAGTTCAGCAGATGACAGATAAGATCAAAGTGATACAGCAACAGTTGAAAGTGGCACAGGACAGATAAAAGTCGTATGCAGACAATCGCCGATGACCTTTGGAATTCCAGGTAGGAGACAAAGTGTATCTTAAAGTCTCACCGTGGAAAGGTGTGCTAAGGTTTGACCTTTAGAATTCCAGGTAGGAGACAAAGTGTATCTTAAAGAAATTGGACCGTTAGATTAATAGACCATGATGGTCTTCTCAAGATCCAAGGGTGGTGAAGATCCATGCCCATTTACCCTAGATAGGTTGAGCAGATGGGCCGTGAGCAAAAGGGACCAATAAGCTCAAATCCAAATAAAATTGATCAATACATGTGTAAATTGAGCTAATTTCAAATTATCATATCTTGGGCTAGGAACCTTCGATTGAGGTGATTTTTACACTGTTGGACTCATAATAGAAAGCTCTACATCATGATATATATATTAGGAAGAAAGGCAATAACATGTAAGGGATTTCATTTTAGTTTACATGAGGGTGATTCTTGAAGTAAGAAACTTAGATCAATCGAGTTAATTAGTGTCACCTATTATGATATTAGTCATGAATGTGATTAAATTGGAGTCTCAAACTATGGAATTGACATTGAATTGAATAAGAGGACACTTGATGAGAGATAAAGAATACAATATAGGAGAGATAAAAATCTGGGTTGTCACATCCTTCCCTCCATAAAAGAAATTTCGTCCTCGAAATTGTCCAAGATCATAAACAAGAGTCAAAGTCAAAATTCATCGAGTCTAGGTATCCAACAATGGTTGTCAACTCATTCTCCATAATGGGATGCACACTAAGTTGTCTTCATCAAGGGTGTACTCGTCCCACTTACTGTTCCTTTATAATGTGGCATCATCATGGCACTAGGGTTTTACCATTTCTTAGTATCATTTCTCTAACGTATGTGTTCATTATCATGACTTACAATTGAGACCAACATTAAATGTATATGTTTCATCATTATACTAGGTTTCATGCATCCTTTAATTTTCCCCACTATGCTCGTCATTTCTGATTTTGGATTTCTGAAATTAAGCAATTTGTTCATCATGTTTATTCGAGCTATGACTCCAAGATCATTGGCATATGGAGTTAATCATTTTTTTAGGGTATGAGATTAGGCATGTTACCCCGACTATTCTAGCTAAGATCTCTAGGCATCATCGTATCGAGTTCATGATTTCGAAACTACATCTTCATGTATGGTTTGATTTCATACGAGGTCTAGCTTATGAGAGTGGCTTATTGTGCATATTCAAGTTTTTAAACCTAAGTGAGATATTTCATGTACAAGCATCATTCTAAGAACACCATTATCATCAACGTCACAATTTTCAAATTCTCTCACTTATATCTAGAAAGAGCTCCACAAGTTCATGCCACTCAAGCTAAGATATATGTGTCCAACAAGACATGTCAACCACAACCATCTACCCATAACAAAATTTCTACCCATCTTTCGAGAAACAAGGATAACCACTAGATTCCTTTATGTACAACTACTAACCCGAGTATGAGGCTCATCATGGATATCACACATCATATACATCATCTTAGGTCTTGGGACGTCGCCCTCACCTATATATATCAAGCATCAAATCTTCAATTTCCTCTTTCTCTAGGGTTAGCTATTTTCATAGGAAATCTAGGGTTCAACATTTTCAAGGGAACCATACGTTAGGTCACTCAACTCATATACTTAGAAGTATTCTAGCTAGGGACTCATCATCAAGTATTTCATCATTCCTATTTTTCAATATTTCAAATATCTTGGAGTTTAGGTACTCTAACCTTCTCCCGATATAGATCAAATCATATCAATAGGTCACTCTATTCATATGTCCCATGCTAGATGTCCTCCTTTGTAAAGAGATTGAGGCCCGTGTTGGTCTCAAACTATTTGTCACATGTCATATCTCAGCATGTACAAAACTAGGTACAAGCAAGCATGTCCACCCTCTAGCTATGTTTAGCACATCAACCAAGTGGTATGTATCTTACAAGGTGCTAGGTTTAGCTAGGGTTGCACGGTCAAACTCATCTCATATCGTCAAACATACTTAACCCTCCTCAAACATCTTGGGTCCTATAAAACATCAACATCATCATCAATATCATAATCATCATCTTAGGTTTCTAGGTTGTTCACTTGTCTAACCTATATCATGGCTCTAAACAACTCTAGAGATTATCACTATCATCTAAACTCTCTTATCTAGACTTGATGTTACATCTCTTTCTCCTAGGTTGCATGGAAACTCACTGCCTTTCTGTGTGTATTAACATTTTTTATATGTACATATAATAATACTTGAAATATGTTTTCTCCAATGTTTAAACAGGCGATCAAAACCACCATACTCCATTTGAATAAAACTAAAACCAAAATGAGTTACCACACTCATTAGGCAGTCTAGTATCATGACACCTTGAGAACTAACAAGAACATGGTGCACATTTGTGTAGACATCCTAAGCACATGTCGCGAGTCATGTCTAGGGAGGTAACTTACACAAGTCTACACCTAGTTCTAGAACATCTAGGTTCTAACCTAGAGGCTAAGTCAACCTAATCCACAAGGATATTTCATTAAGTTTCTAGGGTTGCGATGTAAAGTGAGTTTAGTTTGTGTTTCATGTGAGCAATGTTTGGTGTAGTTATTGTTCATGCTCTGATACCATCTGTCACGGAACCAGAATCCCAGTCCCATGAACCAAACGTATACCAAAGGTGAAATGCGGAAGCGTAAAGCTTATCACACATGAACAAATAACAAGATACAAGCACCAACATAATCTCAACATTCAACAAGATATACTAAGGAACATCATTATATTACATGATTTGAATTACATATTCAAGAGTCACTTTGTACAAGTCTGCTCATGTATACTATATCTGGATCTTACAACAAGTACACCTAGCATAGCTCACCAATCCCATCAACCTTCTAGCCATCTCTGAACCTAAAAACAACATACGAGAAATGGGTCAACACACGAGGTGTTGAGTATGGGGCCGAAAGATACACATATATATAAACTTTGCATAATTTTGAAAAGATTTTAAGACTAAACGAACAAGAATAAACAAGTTAATTGTTTAAAAAATGCGAAACCATATTTTATGTCATTTCACTCCATTATACCAACAATATCAATATCAAACATGTTTAAGGCCTTTGACCATCTTCCCGTCGGAAGGGTCCGTAAGGGTGCTCAAGCTTAGCTACCCTTTTATACGAGAGGGACCTCAAGGTCGTAACCAAGAGCCCTTTATCAACAATATTATAATGGAGTTCCATATATATATGTGTTCAAGTTATAAAACAGATGAAGCAAACATCGAGTATGACATATCAATACTACATGGCAATATTTGAGAAAATAGACAAACAAGCATACAATATATGTCTTTTCAAGCAAGAAATCGATAGTCATATAACTAGATAAGGCCCATACTTGATTCAGAGATTTCACAACCTAACATATCCTTCACCATCTAGCCATATGCCAAACCTGATTAACAACAAGATTTCATATCTGCATTAGATTTTCATCATTAACCATAATTAGATGCATTTTAGGGTTTTGTCTAAGGTGGGTCCCAAGTTGCTTATTGGGTTATTATATGATATTATACTGATCTAGAGGTCATCATTATGGTGTGATTTAAGTTTCATATGCTTATGGCGTTCCATGCTCTTTCTACAATCATAACAAGGTTTAAGGCATTTACATGCATTCTAGGGTCAAACGACTCACAATGGAGTAATCAAGGTCAAAGATCATCAAGGTAGTAGGACCCATCATCAAACATGGTTTAGATCAGAAACATTAGGTCATAAGAAACATATTCTAAAATAGGTGTATGTCCATTAGAAGCAAGATTAGCAATCTAGGCAAAGTTCAACATTGTAGTCCCAAGTAGGTACATATGTACAATTGAGGTCATTTATGAGAAAGAAAGAGATAGAAGGACCTTCATTAGGGCTACAAAGAAAATAGTGTTACTGATTTGATGATTACAGATGGAAGAGCACATAAAATATTTCAACTTTATCATGGATGTGCATGTAACATGGTCAAAGAAGTCAAAGATCACATATATAGCATTATCAGAGGTTTAGAAGAAGATTCAAGGTCTGAAACCATTCTCATGTTGTAGATCTTTTCGATTTGATCAATTTGATATATAATTTTGCTATGTTTGGCCTTAAGATGAGGGAGTTATCATTTTTCTAAGATTTGTATTCAAACTATATGGTTTGACATAGGGTGTTACCTTTGATTTATATCATGATCTGGTCCGTGGATCACAGATCCGGCGGTACACATGGCAGCCAGTTGTTTGTCGATCTCCCTCATGGCGGGCCTCTGTCTCCCTTATGCAGCCCAACGAATGTCGATCGGCCCACTTTGGGTGTTTTCCTCACCCGACCCCGTCGATGCGCAGCACCCCTATTTCCGCGGAGAAACAGAGCCGGTACAGGGGCTGTCGTCCGGCTCCCTCAGCCGTGCTTCCACCGGCGATCACCAAAAAAAAAGGGGAAAGAAGAACAAAAGTGGTCTAGAAGGCCTCTATCCCATCCGTAGCAGCAACCGTCTAACGGAAGAAGGTGCGAAGGAGGTTGGAGGGGTCTATTCCCAGTGCCGCCTGGTCTTGCTCCTTCGGCAGGGGAAGACACACGGCTGGAAGAGAAACTAGAAGAGAACGGGGCGGAGAAAGGAGAAGGGTGTGAGGGGAAAGGATGAGTTGCGGCCAGGAAGCAATAGGGAGGCTTAAAAATGGCAAAGGGGCTAGGGTTTTGGGGCTCTCTTCAATCCAGTTGCCTGATCCGGCTTGAAATTGGAGATCTTCACCAGCCGCAGACTGGTTTCCTGAATGGAAAAGGGAAAGAGCGGACAAAGCAATTGGACCGTTAGATTAATAGACCATGATGGTATTCTCAAGATCCAAGGGTGGTGAAGATCCATGCCCATTTACCCCAGATAGGTTGGGCAGATGGGCCGTGAGCAAAAGGGACCAATAAGCTCAAATCCAAATAAAATTGATCAATACATGTGTAAATTGAGCTAATTTCAAATTATCATATCTTGGGCTAGGAACCTTCTATTGAGGTGATTTTTACACTGTTGGACTCATAATAGAAAGTTCTACATCATGATATATATTAGGAAGAAAGGCAATAACATGTAAGGGATTTCATTTTAGTTTACATGAGGGTGATTCTCGAAGTATGAAACTTAGATCAATCGAGTTAATTAGTGTCACCTATTATGACATTAGTCATGAATGTGATTAAATTGGAGTCTCAAACTATGGAATTGACATTTAATTGAATAAGAGGACACTTGATGAGAGATAAAGGATACAATATAGGAGAGATAAAAATCTGGGTTGTCACATCCTTCCCTCCATAAAAGAAATTTTGTCCTCGAAATTGTCCAAGATCATAAACAAGAGTCAAAGTCAAAATTCATCGAGTCTAGGTATCCAACCATGGTTGTCAACTCATTCTCCATAATGGGATGCACACTAAGTTGTCTTCATCAAGGGTGTACTCGTCCCACTTACTGTTCCTTTATAATGTGGCATCATCATGGCACTAGGGTTTTCCCATTTCTTAGTATCATTTCTCTAACGTATGTGTTCATTATCATGACTTACAATTGAGACCAACATTAAATGTATATGTTTCATCATTATACTAGGTTTCATGCATCCTTTAATTTTCCCCACTACGCTCGTCATTTCTGATTTTGGATTTCTGAAATTAAGCAATTTGTTCATCATGTTTATTCGAGTTATGACTCCAAGATCATTGGCATATGGAGTTAATCATTTTTTTAGGGTATGAGATTAGGCATGTTACCCCGACTATTCTAGCTAAGATATCTAGGCATCATCGTATCGAGTTCATGATTTCGAAACTACATCTTCATGTATGGTTTGATTTCATACGAGGTCTAGCTTATGAGAGTGGCTTATTGTGCATATTCAAGTTTTTAAACCTAAGTGAGATATTTCATGTACAAGCATCATTCTAAGAACACCATTATCATCAACGTCACAATTTTCAAATTCTCTCACTTATATCTAGAAAGAGCTCCACAAGTTCATGCCACTCAAGCTAAGATATATGTGTCCAACAAGACATGTCAACCACAACCATCTACCCATAACAAAATTTCTACCCATCTTTCGAGAAACAAGGATAACCACTAGATTCCTTTATGTACAACTACTAACCCGAGTATGAGGCTCATCATGGATATCACACATCATATACATCATCTTAGGTCTTGGGACATCACCCTCACCTATATATATCAAGCATCAAATCTTCAATTTCCTCTTTATCTAGGGTTAGCTATTTTCATAGGAAATCTAGGGTTCAACATTTTCAAGGGAACCATACGTTAGGTCACTCAACTCATATACTTAGAAGTATTCTAGCTAGGGACTCATCATCAAGTATTTCATCATTCCTATTTTTCAATATTTCAAATATCTTGGAGTTTAGGTACTCTAACCTTCTCCCGATACAGATCAAATCATATCAATAGGTCACTCTATTCATATGTCCCATGCTAGATGTCCTCCTTTGTAAAGAGATTGAGGCCCGTGTTGGTCTCGAACTATTTGTCACATGTCATATCTCAGCATGTACAAAACTAGGTACAAGCAAGCATGTCCACCCTCTAGCTATGTTTAGCACATCAACCAAGTGGTATGTATCTTACAAGGTGCTAGGTTTAGCTAGGGTTGCACGGTCAAACTCATCTCATATCGTCAAACATACTTAACCCTCCTCAAACATCTTGGGTCCTATAAAACATCAACATCATCATCAATATCATAATCATCATCTTAGGTTTCTAGGTTGTTCACTTGTCTAACCTATATCATGGCTCTAGACAACTCTAGAGATTATCACTATCATCTAAACTCTCTTATCTAGACTTGATGTTACATCTCTTTCTCCTAGGTTGCATGGAAACTCACTGCCTTTCTGTGTGTGGTAACATTTTTTATATGTACATATAATAATACTTGAAATATGTTTTCTCCAACGTTTAAACAGGCGATGAAAACCACCATACTCCATTCAAATAAAACTAAAACCAAAACGAGTTACCACACTCATTAGGCATTCTAGTATCATGACACCTTGAGAACTAACAAGAACATGGTGCACACTTGTGTAGACATCCTAAGCACATGTCGCGAGTCATGTCTAGGGAGGTAACTTACACAAGTCTACACCTAGTTCTAGAACATCTAGGTTCTAACCTAGAGGCTAAGTCAACCTAATCCACAAGGATATTTCATTAAGTTTCTAGGGTTGAGATGTAAAGTGAGTTTAGTTTGTGTTTCATGTGAGCAATGTTTGGTGTAGTTATTGTTCATGCTCTGATACCATCTGTCACGGAACCGGAATCCCAGTCCCATGAACCAAACGTATACCAAAGGTGAAATGCGGAAGCGTAAAGCTTATCACACATGAACAAATAACAAGATACAAGCACCAACATAATCTCAACATTCAACAAGATATACTAAGGAACATCATTATATTACATGATTTGAATTACATATTCAAGAGTCACTTTGTACAAGTCTGCTCATGTATACTATATCTGGATCTTACAACAAGTACACCTAGCATAGCTCACCAATCCCATCAACCTTCTAGCCATCTCTGAACCTAAAAACAACATACGAGAAATGGGTCAACACACGAGGTGTTGAGTATGGGGCCGAAAGATACACATATATATAATCTTTGCATAATTTTGAAAAGATTTTAAGACTAAACGAACAAGAATAAACAAGTTAATTGTTTAAAAAATGCGAAACCATATTTTATGTCATTTCACTTCATTATACCAACAATATCAATATCAAACATGTTTAAGGCCTTTGACCATCTTCCCGTCGGAAGGGTCTGTAAGGGTGCTCAAGCTTAGCTACCCTTTTATACGAGAGGGACCTCAAGGTCGTAACCAAGAGCCCTTTATCAACAATATTATAATGGAGTTCCATATATATATGTGTTCAAGTTATAAAACAGACGAACCAAACATCGAGTATGACATATCAATACTACATGGCAATATTTGAGAAAATAGACAAACAAGCATACAATATATGTCTTTTCAAGCAAGAAATCGATAGTCATATAACTAGATAAGGCCCATACATGATTCAGAGATTTCACAACCTAACATATCCTTCACCATCTAGCCATATGCCAAACCTGATTAACAACAACATTTCATATCTGCATTAGATTTTCATCATTAACCATAATTAGATGCATTTTAGGGTTTTGTCCAAGGTGGGTCCCAAGTTGCTTATTGGGTTATTATATGATATTATACTGATCTAGAGGTCATCATGATGGTGTGATTCAAGTTTCACATGCTTATGGCGTTCCATGCTCTTTCTACAATCATAACAAGGTTTAAGGCATTTACATGCATTCTAGGGTCAAACGACTCACAATGGAGTAATCAAGGTCAAAGATCATCAAGGTAGTAGGACCCATCATAAAACATGGTTTAGATCAGCAACATTAGGTCATAAGAAACATATTCTAAAATAGGTGTATGTCCATTAGAAGCAAGATTAGCAATCTAGGCAAAGTTCAACATTGTAGTCCCAAGTAGGTACATATGTACAATTGAGGTCATTTATGAGAAAGAAAGAGATAGAAGGACACTCATTAGGGCTACAAAGAAAATAGTGTTACTGATTTGATGATTACAGATGGAAGAGCACATAAAATATTTCAACTTTATCATGGATGTGCATGTAACATGGTCAAAGAAGTCAAAGATCACATATATAGCATTATCAGAGGTTTAGAAGAAGATTCAAGGTCTGAAACCATTCTCATGTTGTAGATCTTTTCGAGTTGATCAATTTGATATATAATTTTGCTATGTTTGGCCTTAAGATGAGGGAGTTATCATTTTTCTAAGATTTGTATTCAAACTATATGGTTTGACATAGGGTGTCACCTTTGATTTATATCATGATCTGGTCCGTGGATCACAGATCCAGCGGTCCACATGGCAGCCAATTGTTTGTCGATCTCCCTCATGGCGGGCCTCTGGCTCCCTTATGCAGCCCAACGGATGTCGATCGGCCCACTTTGGGTGTTTTCCTCACCCGAACCCGTCGATGCGCAGCACCCCTGTTTCCGCGGAGAAACAGAGCCGGTACAGGGGCTGTCGTCCGACTCCCTCAGCCGTGCTTCCACCGGCGATCACCAAAAAAAAAGGGGAAAGAAGAACAAAAGTGGTCGAGAAGGCCTCTATCCCAGCCGTAGCAACAACCGTCTAACGGAAGAAGGTGCGAAGGAGGTTGGAGGGGTCTATTCCCAGTGCCGCCTGGTCTTGCTCCTTCGGCAGGGGAAGACACACGTCTGGAAGAGAAACTAGAAGAGAACGGGGTGGAGAAAGGAGAAGGGCGTGAGGGGAAAGGATGAGTTGCGGCCAGGAAGCAATAGGGAGGCTTAAAAACGGCAAAGGGGCTAGGGTTTTAGGGCTCTCTTCAATCCAGTTGCCTGATCCGGCTTGAAATTGGAGATCTTCACCAACCGCAGACTGGTTTCCTGAACGGAAAAGGGAAAGAGCGGACAAAGCAATTGGACTGTTAGATTAATAGACCATGATGGTCTTCTCAAGATCCAAGGGTGGTGAAGATCCATGCCCATTTACCCCAGATAGGTTGGGCAGATGGGCCGTGAGCAAAAGGGACCAATAAGCTCAAATCCAAATAAAATTGATCAATACATGTGTAAATTGAGCTAATTTCAAATTATCATATCTTGGGCTAGGAACCTTCGATTGAGGTGATTTTTACACTGTTGGACTCATAATAGAAAGCTCTACATCATGATATATATTAGGAAGAAAGGCAATAACATGTAAGGGATTTCATTTTAGTTTACATGAGGGTGATTCTCGAAGTAAGAAACTTAGATCAATCGAGTTAATTAATGTCACCTATTATGACATTAGTCATGAATGTGATTAAATTGGAGTCTCAAACTATGGAATTGACATTGAATTGAATAAGAGGACACTTGATGAGAGATAAAGGATACAATATAGGAGAGATAAAAATCTGGGTTGTCACAGGATCTGGTTCTTGTGAATGTTCTTTGGCAGCGTCGTGGCGTTGAGGAAGCCACGTGGGAGCTTGATGAAGAGATGAGGAGGAAGTATCCCTCGCTTTTTCTCTTCGGATTTTGGGGCTGAAATCCCTTAAAGGGGGGTTAGATTGTAAGGACCCTGACCTGCATTTAGGGTTTACCCTGTTTGTTTTGCTTAACCTTGGTGGTTTGATTCTTGCTAATCACCTCTAAGTGGTGATTAGGGTTTTTTTCGTGCTTTGTTGAGAGTTCGAGGGGCTGCTTGCAAATAACCCAAGTCTAGGGTTTTGTGTGCAAGTTTGCCATCTTGTGAGATGTTTTCCCCTCTTTGCTTCCTCTAGGGTTGAGAGGAAGGCTTGGGCTTGTTGTTTGAGATTCTTGGGCCTTTGTTGAGCTTGTTTGGGCCTTGAGGTGCTTTGTTTGGGCTTGCTTGAGCCTTGTGTCGTTCAAGTGAAGCTTGTGTTGCCCAACATGGTGGTGTGTCGCCCAGTAGAGCTGATGCATGTGTCTCCCATGTTGCTTGGTCTTGGTTGGCGGACACTTGGTGTATATCTTGGACAAGTGTCTCTTGGCTTGCTAGTGTGTTGGCTTGAACCCTAGGACAAGTGTCCCTTGGGTGGACGACACTTAGCATAGGTCTACCTTGTTTTCTCCTCCCTTTCCTTCTATATATGTGGTTCTTTTCCCTTGCCTTAGCTTCCTTTACTCTTTTGGTCTCTCCTCCACCTTGAGTGCACGACACTCCTCCCTCTCTTGCTTGTGTCAGCTGAGACACTCCCTTGGAGTTGCAGTGGTGGTCGATACCCTCTCTTGGATCAGCTTTGGTGGACGACATCCCTTGGAGCTTGAAGTGCATCTTCTTCCTTGGAGCTTGGAGCTTAAGGTGGGTTGCATAGCTTCTAACCCTAACTCCTTTACCTCTAGCTATGTTCTTGTTTCATGTTAGTAGCTTAGCTTAGTTCCTTGCTTTTATACCTTGCTTGTGTACCTTTGGTGGCCGATCCCCCTCTAGGGTTTAGGGTTCCTTTGTGCACCTTGCTTTCTAGGGTTTGAGTATCCTTAAGTTGGAGGTTGAGGGTGACCCTTGTTGGGCGACATGGTGAGTGCTCCTGAAGTTGGGTGATACTGTCTCTCTTGGTTGAGTGTGTTGGGCGACATGGTCCTTGTGCTAAGTAACACCTTTGTTCTTGTGATGGGCGACATAGTGGTGTTCTTTGTGTTGGCCGATATGGTAACCATGTTGGGCGATATGGTTCCTATGATAAGCAACACCCTTGTTCTTGTGTTGGGTGAGACCCACTCTTGTCTTGGTGTTGGGCGAGATGGGTGCCTTGTAATGGGCGACATGATGAGTTCTCTTGTGTTGGGCGATAGGTCAAGCTAGTGAGGAGTTGGCCGATATGGTTGAGTTGGTTGATATGGTTGAGTTGGCCGTTGGATGTTGTTGGGTGATACATCTTGAGGAGTTGGCCGATATAGCCTGGTCAAGCTTGACGGCTGTTGGTGTCGGACGACATGGCCATGTGTGGCTTGTTTCCTTGTCTTGAACGATAGACCATGCATGTTGGCCGATAGCCATGTTGACCGATAGGCCATGCATGCCATGGTGCTGGCCGATAGCTATGCTGGCCGACACCCATGATGGCCGATAGCCATGGTGGGCGACAGCCTATGGTTGGGTATGTGTGTCGGCCGACAGGTCTTGATAGGTTTTAGTGAGGGCGGTGATGAGTTATGGTGAGAGTCTTGTAATCATATAGTAATGGTCCTTTGTGATGTGGAAGTGATTAGCTATGTACCAATAAACGATGGTGGTGTCTTGTTAGTAATAACAACAATGAGTATGATGTCTTGCAATAATAACAGTACTAATACTAGTAATGATGCCAATACTAATAATGGGGGTAATGATGATAATGGCAGTAGTGATGATAATGAGGAAGGTAATGGTAATAAGATGCATGATGTGATCCTTATGCTTATTTGTTAATAATAAAGAAGATGATCGTAATAATGTTGATCATTATAATGATGGCAATAATGATAACAATGATATGCATGAAGTAATCCTCGTACTTAATTGTTAAATGAGAATGGTGATAGTTACACTAGTAGCTTGCATAATGATAATAATGATAATAATGATGATAGTGACATAATAGTACTTTTTCTGTATGTTTGGACACCTTGATCACTTGTATAATCTTGAGATAAGAGTAAGCATGTATATGGCTTGTTAAAAATGTGACTTGATTACCAAATAGGGTAAGAATGATAAGTAGAGTATCTTGAATGGCATTTCATGATGGTAGCTTATTCCTTATGATTGAATCTACGATTATTGTGTACTCTAACCCTGCATGTAATGATTAGCCTTGAAAAGGGCTATGAGACACATGTGATGAGTAACATCACTTGGTAATTACTCTGGTTAATGAGATGATATGTATAATGTGCTAAGTTCCATGATGATGATGTGAGCCTTGAGAGGCATTGACAGTACGTGATAAGGGATTGAGATCCCATGGTATGTGATGATCCTCGAGATGGATCTATATGGTTGGCAAGAGGCCAAGTGGTAACATGTGATGTTGGATCCTTGTGATGGATCAAGTTGATGTGATTAAATGATAATATAATGTTGTTTACTTTCTGTTATATCTTGCATGTTATACAACTTGGTTGAATCCTGCAATCCATCTAAAAAGATACTAATTAATCACAGTGAAATATATCATGTAGTTTGCCCTGGCCATAGATCCATCATCGTCAGGACTTGGTGATGGTGAAACTGGTTCTCCTACGGGTTAACCTGGAATCGCATATTGTTGAATATGTGTAGGTTGCTCCTAGCCTGAAAATGAGGAGGTAAGAGTGTAACTTCGGTTGCAGACTCAGATACGTGTAAAGAGCATGGTGAACAAGCCCATGGCTCAGGATATGTGATGTGAGGAGCATGAATGCGTTCATGTCTCAGAGCACGGTGAATAGGCCCGTGGCTCAGTTTTACTAGCGCCGAGACCTGTACCAAGGTGGGCTAGAGTGAGGGTAGACTATGGAGCTGACCCTGTGGTTTAGACCACCTCAGCATGTGACTACGGTCCTGCTTGTGTTGTACTCGTGTACTGACCACGAGGTGGGAGGTCGTGGAGTCTGGCTCTTCCATTGACCTTGTATGGCACCGGCTTGGGTTTCGTAACCAAAGGTTGGATCTGAACGGTACGGTTCAAATCCTCAGGGCATAATAATACGTAACACATTCGTTTAGTATGTATTGCTTAGGATAAACACGAAACATTGGTTGAGGCCTTGTTTGTGTAATATCTTTGTTATATTTTGCAGGTTATGTGACAATATGGCTTATCTTAATAAGCAGGTTATGTGACATTATATCTTGTTCTGATAATCATGATGTATAGTGATACATCTTATCTTGGTAATCATATTCCTTAAGATATATCTGGTTATATGCTTTTGTATAGCGGGTAAGCTTGTCGGTATGAATAATCTATTTTATATAGACCGCTCTTGTTATATCTGTTATTAGATATCTGCTGTTATAGTCTATCTTGCTGAGGTTCTATAGTTGTGGTGGGGAGCTATGTTTTCCGCTGGGACAATTGTTCAATTGTCTCACTCTGCTGGTTTACACCCTTTTTAGGTGGTCGAGGTAGACGTGGTCATGGTCGTGGTGTTGCGGCCGAGCAGCTTGAGGAGCAGTAGAAGGCAAGCGCTGGACATGATGCTATTTTGGATGTTTTGTAGTAGAGTTTAGAGTCATCCTTGTACTCTCAGGTCCTTGGCAGTGTTTTGACGTTGTTTCACGATGACCGATCGATGATGTTTGTATATCCTGCTGTTGGCCGGATGTGGGCCTTTTCTGTATAAGAACAGGTGGTGAACTCATGTGATGGATGAACAGCTATTCTTGAGCTGTGGACACGTATCAGATCTCGTGTAAGTGTATATATATGACATGTCTCTGTGCAGGATGAGGACCGAAAAGTAATAGTTTCACAGTTTATCTGTTTTCCGCAATCAGTTTTAATTAACCCGTGTTTTCATATTCTGTAGTTATGGTGATTTCCGCACGTTTTCACGTAACACCTCGTTATCTGTATGATAATGGGATGTGTTGCCATAGGACACCTAGAGGGTGTGTTGATGATGTGTTTGTGAGGCTTGATGATGAGACGTCTGGTTTCTTCCCTGACGACTACATTGTCTTAGGCATGGAAAAAGACACAAGGAGGGTGCCTATCATCTTGGGAAGGTCATTCCTAGCCACAACGGATGAAATAATTCATGTGAGGACTGGCACTATGTATGTGACATTCATGCACATGAAGATTCAGTTGAACATCTTTAAATCTTCAGCCACAGCTGAGGTAATAGGGGCTACTCAAGAAGATTTCTATCTCATTGAGTGCCTAGATGAAATTGTGGAGGAATGCCTACCTACATGGATTCAAACTACCACTCAAGGTAGAGGTCTAGAGCCAATAGTTGAGTTCCCAGATGATGATGATGAAGTTGATGAAGAGAATGAGCTAGCCTTGGTGGCTGTGAGTGAAGACCTTCCTTCTATTTTGAACCATTAAAGAACTCCCTTTAAGAACCTCCCACTCCTGAGTTGAAGTCACTTCTAGAAGGATTGAAGTATTTTTTTCTAGGGGAAAATGACACCCTCCCGGTGATCATTTCCTCCATTCTCTCACCAGAATAAGAGGAGGCATTGATGGAAGTCTTTAAGAAGAACATCCAAGCCATTAGATGGTCTATAGATGATTTGAGGGGTATTGACCCCTCCATCTATGTGCACAGGATCTATTTACAAGATGATGCAAGGCCGACCCGCCAAATGCAAAGGCGGTTGAATCCAAAGCTAAAAGAAGTTGTTACTCAATAGGTTGTAAAGTTACTAGATTTTGGAATTATCTATCCCATTTCTGATAGTACATGGGTGAGCCCCATCCAGGTTGTGCTTAAAAAAGGTGGGATCACTATAGCGGAAAATGTGGATGGTGAGCTTATGCCGGTAAGAGAACAATCAAAGTGGAGAATGTGTGTTGACTACCGGAAGCTCAATAAAAAGACCAAAAAGGACCACTACCCTCTCCTATTTCTTGACCAGATTCTAGAGGGGCTAGCGGGGCAAAGCTTCTATGGCTTTCTTGATGGGTACTCTAGATACTTCCTGTTATGACTGTATCCGAGCTTAATTTGTAAACTAGGGTTTACCTAGACGATTATATGCTTAATTGGATTGATCATTTCCAAAATCTAATTAATTATGATAATTCAATTATGATTTTTTTAACCTAATAAGATTTTTAAATGTTCTATTGTTTGAGAAATTAGGGTTTGAGAAATATAAACCCTAGTTGGCTGAAATTAGGGTTTTGATGGTATATGTGGTAAATGAATTTTCATATTTTCTAAAAAAAAATATTTAATTTAATTTTGGATATGATATGTATAACTCAACCATGCATATTGGAGAAAATTTTCAGAATATTTCAGTGTTCTTTGAATGTGGTTCTCCGTCCAACTATACTTTGACCAAAATGTTGACAGAGTGCTTTTTATCAGTGTAGTGTTCTATTTTTATTTATTTATTGGTAACTCCAAATGATCTGAAATTTTAATTGGAAATCTTAAACTCAATCATAAACAACATGAAAATTTTTCATAATTTTGGGATGCGTTCAGACCTTATTAGTGGATGAATTACAGTAATACTTTTATGGCAGAAAATTCAGCTGAAATAAGAGAAAGTATAGTGAGGGGTCAATGTGCAATTGACCCAAGAAGCTCAATTTATCTATATGGTCAACCTAACACACAAGGATCTCTCATAATTCATGATTCAATCTAGATAAATGAATTCCTAGAGAGAGAGGGAGAGTTAGGGTTTGAGAGGAAAAAATGATGGAGATGCTGACCTAGGGTTTTGCGGTCCGAGGAATGATGAAATCATGTAAGTTTAGTTTCTTTGGATATAGTTTCATGGTGAATCTTCTGTCACATGTCAAGATTTTTTCCCTCCTTTGATTTGATCCAAAATTGTGTCAAAACATTCCCTTTTATCACTCTTTCTTCATAATCCCTCATTTCGAGGGTTTCCGAGTTGAAAGGAAGAAGAATCGGGTAAATTGTTAGGGATTTGATATGAGATCAAGATTTTCATGGATGAGCTGCGTGTTTAAGGTGTTTTCACACCTTAGGGTGAGTGGTAACTTCCTTTAAACAGTATATTGCATGAAAATTGGTTAAATCATCCATAATCTTTAATTGCTTAGTATGCGACTACAAACCCTGAATTGTCTGTTTGATCTAAGTTGTTGCAAAATGATATGAAATGGATTCTTCCTCTATTTGTTTGAATTTCAGATGATAAATTCATATTAGAAATGTATACAATACATCCTAATGAGAATTCCCTAAGTATTCACAAAGTTTATAAGAGTAAACTGAAATATAGGGAATTTGTCTATGACTGAAATTGTTGTATAATTAAATAGAGAAATTTGTTTATCTGGATCCCCTTGGTTATGAATGATTGTTTATCTGAATGCATAGTACATATATGTCAGATACTATTTTGGATTTCATGTGATGTGAATAGTGTTTTCTTGATATCTTTGTAAAGAGGGTGGAGCCCTATATGAGTGGAAAGTTGGAAATTTGTGAATAAATATGGTGAAATCCATTTGAAGTGTTTTTCTTGGAATTATAGACTCTATCAATGCAATGTTATTCTTGATTCATAATATATCAATGAATGGGATGGAAAACCCTAATTTAGCTCAATTCGAGGATTTCATACATATGTTGATTGTATATGACTTGTTTAAAGAAATTTGTATTTAGTGGATGTTTATGACATATTAAATCCTTATGAGAGCCATGTTATAAGTGATTGACGTAAATGAAACCTTACGGATAGGGTGTTCAATGAATTAAGCATTTTGATTACCATGTTCTCAGTATGAGATGCACAACCCAGGGTTTTGGTCGATGTGCACATTTTCCAAGAAAGTGCAAATAATTTATGGGTGCAAATGACGATTACTCGTATGCCAAGTAATTAGCTCTCATCAGTATATTAAGATGTTTAATTGCATGATTCTAGTGTATAAGTGCCAAATGGACATGCATTATGTTTATTTAAGTATTTCAGTATGCCTGCATGTATAGTATTTTGATTTCTCAATATATTACAGTGTTTGAATATACTGCTCTGCCAAGTTAAGGATGATATACATGTTGTGTTATAAACTTCAATTAAATAGACGCGGTACCATAGAGATATCAGAGTCAAGTATAAGTAAGAGAAAGGTACAATGTAGAAAGAGCTTTGCAAGAATAATAAAATTATAGACATAGGTGCCCTGAACACCATTGATTCCCTATGGATGTCTGCACTGTAGGGAGGAAACGATCCACCCTGGCAGTGACCAGTATACGGGGATCGGATCGCACCCACAGAGCGTGCGGGGAGACAAAGACCTTGAGGAAGTCTCCTAAGAGAAGATAGGTTACCCAACATAAATCGTAGATCACGGTGGTAACCCAGAGGTACCCATAGTGAGTACCAAGATGAGGCCCACAGAGCGTCTCAGACCCTCCACCTATGTACTCAGCTTAGAAGGAGAGGTCAAGTTAAAGGTCAGCTACCCGAGTTTTAAGCTAAGTCTTGTACGGTGAGATCATAGTTCGCTACGAGTCTTCATATGTAGAGTACACTACATATGATCAGGGCATAAGCGAAAATATGTTCATATAGATTTAAAGAGTTTCTTACAAGTAAGAAAGTCTAAGAAAGATTAGAGTACAGTTTCCCAGCAATTATTCTTTGTATGTATCTGAACTATTAGTTCTCGTTGAAATTAATCAAACATGCTCATATATTGATTTACTCTTGTTGATATCTAGAGTATCCTACCATATTTATGATTGTCAATGATCAATCTCTTTAAAGCTTATTGTTGTTATAATTGATATCAGTTGCCCAAAAGTATATCTATAATTATATCAGTGCTTTAGACTGTTTCTTTGAAGTACTCATTCACTGAGCAAGTAGGCTCACCCCTCTACTCACAATTTTTAGGGAAACCACGTCGACTTAAAGAAAGTCAAAGCATCGGAGTAGATCTACCACATGAGTTAAGTATGAGATTAATTAAGTTCAGTCGGTCCCTTTCACTCTAGGTCCTAGTATAGATGTGAGAGTGTTGTAAGTATTGTTTGTATCTTTATTTCCTTAATAAGAGAGAATGTGTCTAATTATCATGTCATATGTACCTGAGAATGAATGTATGGATGTGTATTGTTTATGTTGAGATCATATTAAAGAAATCAATGTTTAGATTCCCTTGTAAAGTTAGTTTATGTGGTTCAATGCGAGAAAACAAAGAGTTTGTAAAACAAGAAAAGGTAAATGGTGATCTTTGTATTACATTAAATCCTCAATTTATGCCCTAATCTCATGATTAATGGTAATTGTGAGATTGGGGTGTAACAACTTGGTATTAGAGCTTAGGCTGAGTCACCAGGGACCATTAGTATAGAAAGTCAAAGTTATAAGTGTGGCAGATAGGTAGTGATGTGTCTTTAGCTCTGGGAAGTCAGGGTATTTGGATACCCTGGCCCGGTATATGGATACTTAGATTGACTAGTATCAAGCTACTATGTCTATTCTTCTCTGGATGCCCTGGACAGGTATGTAGAGGAAGGATGGAATACAGAGAAACCCTAGAAATTTTAGGGTTAGGAGACCAAAAAGTAATGAAGGAGTAAGAGATTAAACATATAATGTGATATAACTCTTTCTTTATACTACTTCTTTGATTGGATATCAATAGAAATGCTCTCATATGTATGAATTTAGATTATCAATTTGTAGAATATATATGGTTCTTTTATATTGTTGTGTATCATGAAGTGATTCAGTTATTATTTATATTCTTTGTATCAAGTAGACCAGAAGTTATGTTTGAATGATTTTTCCCTAAGTGGATATTCTTTCCACATGTTTGAGATTAATAGGAGTTAGTTAATCCTGAGTAGCTCTGGGCTTCAGGACTGTAGGTTCGGCCTGGTCCGACTAGTAGGATGTGTTACTGGGATCTAATGTCTCCAATTAACAATATAATAAGAGTATACTATGGACAAATTAGACACACATCATAGTGAGAATGTACATATACTAAGATGTTGAAACATATGGGAAAGATCAGAATAACGAAGAATCAATTGGAACTAATATCTGAAATCCAACTTTGGGGCCTCATATGAGAAATCCTTAATTAGAAATAAAGGAACGCAACATAAGATTCAGATTAAGTTTAATTATTAGTATTATATGAACTCTAAATATGAAATATGGAAAAGATATGAGAAAAGTATGTAAGGGGCCCAGATAGTAAGAATCAATCATGAGGAATCAATCATATAATCGAGTTCAATGTTGTTATGTACTCCAAAGAAAAGGGAAAATAGAAGAAAAGAGTTAAGTATATGATAAGTACATAGAAGTGAAGAGTCTTTAGAAGAGTTAAAGTGAAGAGAACTAGATGAGCATGTAAATCATAAAACTAGGATAAGAAACTTAGTTGAAACAAAGAGAAATGTTGGAAATAATGAGCTTGATTAAGGAATGAGGGTTATGATATAATTGAGAGCATGGAATGTATACCTTTAATAATAAGTTTAATACATTCATCCTTACTACCTTTGGATTCTAAGTCTCTATAGAACAACAAACTAGTTTCTAAAAGAAGAACAAAAGTGTAGCTAAATAAATGAATAAGTCATACAAAGGTAGACTATATTTAGAAAGGAAAAATTTGATTGAAAGAGAAACTAAGTTTGACCCATGCATGAGTCGTTTGATTTAAAATGAAGGATATGTAATGTACTAAACATGAGGTGAAACTAGTAGAGAAATTATTGATTTAGAATTTCAACTTCACATTAGTAGAAAGATAAAAAAAAAATATGCAACATGGTATACATGATCATACACATAAAAGAAGCTACATGATCATAAGAGAAAACTAGAAGTTAAAGATGACATGTGGAATAGTAATATATGGTAAGGGGATTATGGAAAGTAATGAAAAGGTTTGAAACATGGTGGAGTAATATAGATTATAAATGAAAGAGGTTGTGAGATTCAAGATTGCTAATTAGTCAAGTATCCTTGTTAATAATTAATTAAACCTACATATGAGAAATGTATTAATGAATGTTTGAAGATAAGAATTCTAAGTCTCAAAATCATCTTCTCTTTCATATCTTCCTTAATTAGAGCAATGTGGGAATGAAGTGATAAGAAAATGAATCATATATGATGCATAACCACCATGGTAGAGGCATCTAGTGAATGTAATAATGACATACAATATGATGATGAAACCCTAGCAGGGTAAATTGAGAATGTAATCTATCTGAATGGCCAAGTAAGAGAAAGGAAATTCAATTGATAAGATAAGGAAGACTTTAGTAAAACTTGTGAGATCCAAATTTTGACTTTCAAATTAAGGGAGCAAAGTTACACACAACAACGGCATGCTACTGATAAGGACCAAACTCTAAAATGTTTAGAGTTGTAGTAGTTCAAGGGTTATCACTAGTGATTTGACCTTGAATACTAGCATCTCTATAAAACAAGATCATGAGATTTGCACTATGAGAAGTAAACTAGCACTGATACTAATCCTAGCTAATCTGAAAGGTTGATGAACAATATGAAAATGATTCGGAGCAAAGAGTAAGATATAAATTTGAAATGTAACAAGTGTGTTTTGAAAAAAAGGAGAAATACAATGTGAGTGAAGTGCGATATGAAATAAATTCTTGCAGTGATAGCAAGAATGATGAATAATCTATTTGTACCTTGTATGTTTCAATTTTAGGAATGTTTAATCTACATGATTAAAATGAGAAGAATAAGTAGAAAAAAGTAAGTAGTAGTGAATGAGGAGAGAGATAAGAGAAAACAATGGCTTTTAGGAATATGTAAATTTGTTTTTAGAAGTATAATTTGTTGAAGGTATATTAAGGGATGTAAATTGGTTCTACGTATGATTTCAGTGAACATGTGCAAGCAATATGTTAATTAAAGGTTTCTGATAGTTGTAGTCATTCATACCAGTAATCCGTCTTAGTATTGTACAATTGTGGTATGGTGATATGGGTTGAATAATGATGGAACAAATGAAGGGTTATCCTGAATAAGGTAGTCTTACCTATTCACTCATATGAATTGAAGTGATGACAACCATATTGTATTGATATGTAACCCTAATGAAGCATATCTTGTTATACCCAACTTTAATATAACTAAGTGATGGTAATTGGGTATGAATAGTCCTTGAATGACTAATAGAATCATGGAGTACTTTGTTACAGTTGTTGAAACCCTAGTATGCTATAACCTGATGGTTACACCTTGAATTATGTGTGGGTTCATACTTGAGAATAATATGGAATGTGATGGTAATGCTTCACCTTATGCATCCATGATCCCATGGGGATGTCGTGAGTAGTATTGTACAATTGTTGTTGAATACAATCTTCCAACTCAAGACTATTTTTCTATTTGAGTAGCACAATAGTAAAATTCAAAAGAACATGGTGAACTATCTTTCGTGATTTAGAGGTAATACATAAAAATAGTACATATTGAGCCATATGAATTGAGATGGTTGGATTAGATTATCAATGTTGAGGTAAAACCTCAAGAGTATGAAAATATTGAAATATTTGTTTCTCTCTCTGCTATGATTGATTATGGCAGAGAGAGTTTATTTGTTATCATTGAGCAGTCATGATTTAACATGTAGTGATTAGAAAAGAAATAAATGACTTAATGTTGAAAACTGCATTCAAGTATGAAATACAAGAATATAATGGCATGTAAGATTTCAGAAGCTTAAAATAAACCTTGAAAGTACTTTTCTTTCATGTTTATGTTTCGGGGATGAAACCTTTTAAGGGGGGAAGCATTGTTATGACCGTATTCGAGCTTAGTTGGTAAACTAGGGTTTACCTGGATGATTATATGCTTATTTGGATTGATCATTTCTTAAATGTAATTAATGATGATAATTCAATTATGATGTTTTAAACCTAATAAGATCGCTAAGTTTTCTATTGTTTGAGAAATTAGGGTTTGAGAAATATAAACCCTAGTTGGCTGAAATTAGGGTTTTGATGGTACATGAGTATGGAATTTGATCAGGATAGCAGTGTGGTAAATGATATTTCATATTTTATAAAAAAAAAATATTTAACTTAATTTTGGATATGATATGGATAACTCAATCATGCATATTGGAGAAAAATTTCAGAATATTTGAGTGTTCTTTGAATGTGGTTCTCGGTCAAACTATACTTTGACCAAAATGCTGACAGAGTGCTTTTTAGCAGTGTAGTATTTTATTTTTATTTATTTATTGGTAATAGAAAATGACATGAAATTCTTATTGGGGATATGATACTCAATCTCAAACAACATGTAAAATTTTCATAATTTTTGAATGTGTTTATGCCTTATCAGTAGATGAATTACAATAATACTTTTATGATAGAAAATTCAGCTTAAATAAGAGAAAGTATAGTGAGGGGTCAATGTGAAATTGACCCAAGCAGTTGAATTGATCTATATGTTCAACCTAATGCACAAGGAGCTCTCATAATTCATGATTCAATCCTGAGAAATGAAATCCTAGAGAGGGAGGGAGAGTTAGGGTTTAAGAGGAGAAAGTGATGGAGATGTTGAACTATGGTTTTGCGGTCCGAGGAATGATGAAATCATGTAAGTTTAGTTTCTTTGATATAGTTTCATGGTGAATCTTCTCTCACATGTCAAGATTCCATCCCTCCTCTGATTTGATCCAAAATGGTGTCAAAACTTTCCCTTTTCTCACTCTTTCTTCATAATCCCTCATTTCTAGGGTTTCTGAGTTGAAAGGAAGAAGAATCAGGTGAATTGCTAGGGATTTGATATGAGATCCAGATTTTTAGGGATGATCTGCGTTTTTAAGGTGTTTTCACACCTTAGGGTGAGTGGTAACTTCCTTTAAATAGTATATTGCAAGAAAATTGGTTAAATCATCCCTAATCTTTAATTGCTTAGTATGCGACTACAAACCCTGAATTGTCTGTTTGATCTAAGTTGTTGCAAAATGATATGAAATGGATTCTTCATATGTTTGTTTGAATTTCAGATGATAAATTCATATTAGAAATGTATAAAATACATCCTAATGAGAATTCCCTAAGTATTCACAAAGGTTATAACAGTAAATTGAAATATAGGGAATTTGTCTATGACTGAAATTGTTGTATAATTAAATAGAGAAATTTGTTTATCTGGATCCCCTTGGTTATGAATGATTGTTTATCTGAATGTGTAGTACATACATGTCACATACTATTTTGGATTTCATGTGATGTGAATAGTGTTTTCTTGATATCTTCATAAAGAGGGTGAAGCCCTATATGAGTGGAAAGTTAGAAATTTGTGAATAAATATGGTGAAATCCACTTGAAGTGTTTTTCTTGGCATCATAGACTTTATCAATGCAATGTTATTCTTCATTCTTAATAACTCAATGAATGGCATGGAAAACCCTAATTTAGCTCAATTCGAGGATTTCATACATATGTTGATTGTATATGACTTGTTTAAAGCAATCTGTATTTAGTGGATGTTTATGACATATTCAATCCTTATGAGAGCCATGTGATAAGTGAATGAGGTAAATGAAACCCCAAGGATGGGTGTTCAATGAATTAAACATTTTGATTACCATGTTCTCGATGTGCACGTTTTCCAAGAAAGTGCAAATAATTTATGGGTGCAAATGACGATTACTCGTATGCCAAGTAATTAGCTCTCATCAGTATATTAAGATGTTTAATTGCATGATTCTCGTGTATAAGTGACAAATGGACATGCATTATCTTTATTTAAGGATTTCAGTCTACATGCATGTATAGTATGTTGATTTCTCAGTATATTACAGTGTTTGAATATACTACTCTTCCAAGTTAAGGATGATATACATGTGTTATAAACTTCAATTAAATAGACATGATACCATAGAGATATCAGAGTCAAGAATAAGTAAGAGAAAGGGATAATGTAGAAAGAGCTTTCCAAGAATAATAAAATAATAGGCATAGGTTCCCTGAACACCATAAATTCCCTACAGATGTTTGCAGTGTAGGGAGGAAATGATCCACCCTGACAGCGACCAGTATACAGGGATCAGATCGCACCCACAGAGCGTGTGGGGAGACAAAGCCCTTGAGGAAATCTCCTAAGAGAAGATAGGTTACCCAACATGAATCGGAGATCCCGGTGGTAACCCAGAGGTACCCATAGAATGTACCAAGATGAGGCCCACAGAGCATCTCAGACCCTCTGCCTGTGTACTCAGCCTAGAAGGAGAGGTCATGTTAAAGGCCAGTTGTTTAGCCTCCTTAGTTAGATGTGACGGTTCGAGTCAGGCAAACCGAAATTCAGTTCTAGGCTTACCTTACCGGGTTTTAAGCTAAGTCTTGTACGGTGCGATTGTTGTTCGCTATGAGTCTTCATATGTAGAGTACACTGCATATGATCAGGGCATAAGCTAAAATATGTTCATATAGATTTAAAGAGTTTCTTATAAGTAAGAAAGGATAAGAAAGATTTGAGTATAGTTTCCCAGCAATTATTCTTTGTATGTTTCTAAATTATTAGTTCTCGTTGAAATTAATCAAGCATGGTCATATATTGATTTACTGTTGTTGATATCTAGAGTATCTTGCCATATTTATGATTGTCAATGATTAATCTCTTTAAAGCTTACTTCTGTTATAATTGATATCAGTTGCTCAAAAGTATATCTGTAATTATATCAGTGGTTTAGACTGTTTCTTTGAAGTACTCATTCACTGAGCGAGTAGGCTCACCCCTCTACTCAAAATTTTTAGGAAAACCACGTGGACTTGAAGAAGGTCAAAGCATCAGAGTAGATCTACCACATGAGTTAAGTATGAGATTAGTTAAGTTCAGTCAGTCCCTATCACTCTAGGTCCAAGTATAGATGTGAGAGTGTTGTAAGTAATGTTTTGTATCTTTGTTTCCTTAATAAGAGAGAATGTATCTCATTATAATGTCATATGTACCTAAGAATGAATGTATGGATGTGTATCATTTATGTTGAGATCATATTAAAGAAATCAATATTTAGATTCCCTTGTAAAGTTAGTTTATGTGGTTCAATGCGAGAAAACAAAGATTTTGTAAAAGAAGAAAAGGTCAAGGGTAATCTTTGTATTACATTAAATCCACAATTTATGCCCTAATCTCATTATTAATGATAATTTTAAGATCGGGGAGTAACACTTCCAAATTGCGGTGCATCTTGCGGATCAAGAGAAGACAACATTCAACTACCCGAGTGGTACATTTGCCCACCGGAGAATGCCATTTGGGTTGTGTGATGCCCCTTCTACATTTCAGAGATGTGTGACCTCAATTTTTGCAGATATGCTTGATTCATCATTGGAAGTGTTCATGGACAATTTCTTAGTCTTTGGTAAAACTTTCGATAAATTCTTACTTCATTTGGCTATTGTCCTTGAGAGATGCATAAAGGTTCACCTAGTGATATCTTCATAGAAGAGCCATTTCATGGTGCCCGAAGGCATTGTTCTGGGCCACCAGGTTTCAAAGGATGGAATTGAAGTTGATAGGGCCAAGGTAGGCCTCATTTCTACTCTTACTATTCCTTTTTCCGTAAGACACATTTGGTCTTTCTTGGGACATGTAGGTTTCTACCGCAGATTCATAAAAGACTTTAGCAAGATCTCGAGACCTCTATGCCACTTGCTTGAGAAGGATGTTGAATTTCATTTTGATGACAAGTGTGTTGAAGCCTTCAACCACTTGAACGAAAGACTAGTTTCTGCTTCTATCATGCAGCCCCCAGACTTCTCTTTGCCATTTAAGATTATGAGTGATGCATCCAACATGGCAGTGGGGGCTGTGTTGGGCCAAAGAGTTGGCCGGATTCCACATGCTATCTACTACGCAAGCAAGACTTTAGATGAAGCCCAAAGAAACTACACAATCACTGAGAAACAGTTTCTTGCATTTATCTTCTCTCTTGACAAGTTTAGATTGTATATTCTACAAAACAAGGTGATTGTCTAAACGGACCACGCTACTCGAAAATATCTAATGGCAAAGAAAGATTCCAAGATGAGGTTGATTAGATGGATATTGTTGCTTCAAGAGTTTGACGTTGAGATTGTAGACAAGAAGGGAGTAGAGAATTCTGCCTTCGATCATCTCTCCTAGATTGAAGCACCCTATGATGACATGAATAGAATCAAAGAGACATTACCACATGAGCAGTTATTCCTTCTTTCATCCGCTCAAAGGCCTTAGTACCAACACATAGCTAACTTCTTAGCTAGTGGGAGGGTACCAAACACTTGAACGAGGGAGGAAAGTCAAAGGTTATTTGCGATGGCCAAGGATTATGTTTGGGATGATCCTCACTTGTTTAAGTATTGCTCTGACCAACTAATCTGAAGGTGTGTTCTGGAGATGGAGCAGTAAGAAATCCTCTCTATGTGCCATTTTGGAGTTTGTAGAGGTCACTTTGGTGGAAAACATACTGCCGCCAAGATTCTTCAAAGCGGATTCTATTGGCGTTCATTGTTCAAAGACTCTCATGAATTTTATAAGTGTTTCTTGAGATGCCAAAAAGTGAGGACCATCTCTAAGATGGATATGATGCCTCTATCACCCATTCTTGTGGTGGAGGTATTTGATGTTTGGGGGATTGACTTTGTGGGTCCTTTTCCTCCCTCTTTTGGATATATCTACATTTTGGTTGTTGTTGACTATGTATCAAAGTGGATTGAGGCTATTGCAACAAGTACAAAAGATCACAATGTGGTATGTGACTTCGTGAAATCTAACATCCTTAGCCATTTTGGTATTCCAAGAGCTATGATTCATGATGGCGGAAGTCATTTCATCCACCGTACCTTTGAAGGCTTGCTCAAGAAACACAGGATGAACCATCGTGTAGATACTCCTTACCACCCCCAAACAAGTGTTCAAGTTGAGTTAGCCAATTGGGAGATAAAGCTCATTATAGAGAAGATAGTGAGACCGAACTGCAAGGGTTGGTCGCTTCATCTCAATGAAGCTTTATGGGCATATAGAACTACATACAAAGCTCCAATTAGCACTACACCATTCAAGCTTGTGTATGGGAAAAGCTGCCATTTTCCAGTTGAGATGCAACACAAGGCACTATGGGCATTGAAAGCTATGGACTTTGACGGAGAGAGTGTCGGAATGAAAAGAAAATTTCAACTGAATGAGTTGGAAGAAATGTTCCATGAAGCGTATGAAATGTCTAAGAGTTACAAAGAGAGGACAAAGTTTTTGCATGATAAGTTGATTAAGAAGGACTTCGATCCCAACAAGTGGCTATGGTTGTAAAATTCAAGGATGAAGTTCATTCCCAAAAAACTCCGGTCTAGATGGGAAGGACCTTATCTCATCAAGAAAGTGTATCCATCTGGGTTTGTTGTGATTTGTGAGAAAGAAGGAGTAAAAGAGTTCATCATGAATGGCCAAAGATTGAAGCCAGTTGTGGAAGTAGGCCCAGACAAGGCTAACCAAAGTTTTGACATTGTGATGCTTGTAGAAGAATAACAATCATATGAAGAGATGTGTTTGGATGCGGATGAGAAAGAGATATACTACAAGGATGCTTTGAGAATCCCAAGGAAATGAAAGAAGTCAAGAATCAATTAGCCCAAATGAAGGCATAAAATTTAGCACTAGTGGGAAGCAACCCACCTAGGTTTGGGAGATTTTTCACCCAACCTTCTCTTTTTGATACTTTTGTTTTCTTTCACACAAAAAATACACACACACACTTGTGTTTAATAGTTCTTTTTGAGTTTTGATGACATGGCAGGTGGTAGGTACTAGAGAGAGAAGGATCAAAGTTGAGTCATGGCCATTAAGGCAAATTTGTGGTGAATTACCAAAGAAAAATGAAGTTCTTGATTTTGAGTTGAGAGAGTTGAAGGAATGACCACACCACGGCCGTGGGGCTCGGCCACGGTCGTGACATAAGTGGTCAAACACGGTCGTGGCCAACCACCACGGTCGTGGGTTTTATTTCATCAAAGCTGCAAAGATGTTAGGGTTTTTGGGTGAATATCCACGATTGTGGCCACCTGCCATGGTCGTGTTGAAAATGGATGGCCACGACCGTGGCACCTGACCACGACCATTACAAGGTCAGATGAGAATGCTCTTCATCGACAACATGACTGTGGCACCTCACCACGACCGTTCTACCAAACCATGGCCACGACGGTGGCCACCCACCACGGCCGTGGCCCGACCCAGTTTAGGAAAAAAAATATAGTACTTGAACATATCAAACCGGACCCCTTCTTCATTTCATCTCCTTCTCCCTTGAACGCATGGTCATGGCAATGTACAACAGTGCCATGCCCCTCCAATCTCCACCTCCAAGCCCCCAAATTGCTTCCAAACCACCACCAATCACCCCTAAATCGTCCCCCTACCCTTCCCCTTCCATTTTCACAGCAAACCATCCGTCAATCAGTCCACCTCCACCTTCCTCTCCATTCTGCCCAACAGCCTCCCATCCATAAACCTCCACTTAAACCTCTCATTCTTCACCCAAATCCACAGCAAACCCCACATCTACCATATAAACATCCTTCTCCTTCCATTCTACACCTAAATCCACACCCATATCACCCCCTTTACAAAAATCCGAATTTCACCCTCCATTCCCACATACAACTATGAAAAAAATTAGGAAGGCAATCGCAAAGGGGACCAACATCATCACTGGAGGAAAGCGGCATTCCAAAAATGCCTCCTCCTATGTTTCTATACCCTCACATACCCCATCCCCAACCAACTCCACATCCCAATCCCTCTGTCGCTCACAATCGGTGAGTGCATCCCACTCCCGTTCATCCGATAGCCACCACATCACTGACGCCACATATGAGGGAGATGAAGAAGAAGAGGAGAAATCTAAGTAGGTCAACTTGGATAACATAATTGATGAGGTGAAGCCAGTGGCTGCCAAAAGAAGCCAAATATCAAAAGCAGCACCGTCCTCATCAAAGTGCCTGCCAAAGCCTACTCCAGCATGCCACTCGACATCTCACATAGTGGCGAAGCATAGTGAGCAGCCACAATCTACACAACGATTGTGTCTGGATAAAGAAAAATTTGCGCAGTGGTACAACCTCGATACAAGTTTGGGGTCCCAGTCATACAGATTGGATGAGGAGGAGGAAGATAGCGAGGATGAGGAGATGTAGCTATCAGCTGAGGGAGAGGATATTCTGGCCCAATTGGATGAGGATAGATTGAAGACCTTAGGAAAGGCTCCCATTGGAGTGTCCTATGGTAGAGGACATAGGAAAAGAAAGATTTCTCTCACATACCCAGAGTGCATGACTAGGAGAGTCGTCCCCACTAGATATTTTTGTGAGAAGGTCATTGACAATCTCGGAAGCAAAGTAGAGGTGGAAGGAAGTTTGAAGGAAATAGGGTTGTGGAACGTTCTTTTCACACCCCAAATAACTTACCCCACTTTGACTTCTTTGCCACCCTCGAGAAGAAAAAGGTGAGAGGGAATGAATTTATCAAGTTTTCCATGATGGGAAACATGCACACTCTCACGTCAATGGATTTGAACTATATTTTTGTTGTCAATCTGGAAGAGGCCAAAAAGATGGAAGATGGCCTACTTGAAAAGGAGTATGATTTTAATTATGTACATTTATGGAAGCTCTTGACAGGAAGCGAGGACTACAATGCAGGGAGGTCCAAAAGTACTTCCATAAGCAAACCCCTTTATTGTTATGTGCAAAAGGTCTTAGCCAATATCATTGTGGGGCGATATGACAATCAAGGTTCGATTTCACAAAAAGACATGTTTGTCATGATAGCAATGCATCATAAGAAATATATAGACCTTGGAGTGATGTTAATTGATCATATGAGGTCCATACCCTCCAAGAGTAAAACACCTTTTGTTAGGCTGGGTTTGTAACCTCAATTGCACTTGCTTTGGGGTATGATCTTTCTGGAGTGGAGCACACGGTTGATCCCAATTTTGTTGACCTGAACTATCTTATCCGCTCCCACACTATTAAATTCAAGGACATAAGGATGATTTATTATACAACTAGTGTGCTCAATTTGAAGCTTGAGTTGCCATACTATGTTGTGCCACTTCATTCTGTGTTGGGTATCCTCTATAAATTGGAGGACAAATTGTTGAAGTGGAAACAAGACAACCCAAGAGAAACATACACTAGGGGAGTCACTGTCGCACAAGAAGAGATAGTTGAATCAAACGTGTAAGGGTAGGAACAAGAAAGTGAAGGACACATGAATCCCCAAAAGATAAGAAGGAGGGATGAATGATCATCCCAGCTGCAATAGCCCTCAACAAATGCCTACGACATGTCCACCATCTAGACACAACTTGAGAGCATTTAGAAGACACAGAGTGACATGCAGCTGATCCAACAATACATGTGGTAAGACCAACAACAAATGCACCAACAGGTCAACCACTTGTATCACTACCACCATGCCCAAGAAGCAAGAAACCTCGAATGCGGTGGAGATTTTTGGGGTGGCAAAGCTGGATATCCAGTGACATACCCTCACTTCAGGATGACTCTTGGGACATTACTACCAGCACCCTCCTACAGGCTCAACTCCTCCTCTAGATCCTCCTCACTCATCCGACAAGAAGCCACATCATCCATGACACTTTCCTTATCTACCCTAAGCTATAGTTTCATGTTGAGGACAGCATGATTCTAAAGTTTGGGGTGGGTAGGGTGGTAGGAACCACCCTGTCTCTTCTTTTTGTGATTTTGATCCACCTTTTCCATATAGTTTAGTTTTCCTATTCTTGCTCTTTTTATTGCATTCCTGCATAGCATGTAGTTAATTTCATGCAATTTTTTCCTAATTTTCAAAAAAAATTCTCCTTTTTGCCATGCATTGCATTTCATATAAATTTTTGGTAGTTTTTGCATGTTTTAGCTAGAATTTTCCTATTTTATTGCTTTAAGTTCAATAATGTAGGTTTAAGATGTGATTGAAGGCAGATTGGCACAATTTTGGCCAATTTTGCCCAAGCTTGAATGTTCTTGCCCAGAAAGCATGTTTTGACTTGATCTCCACCGTTTGAAATGAAATTTTTAATCTTTTGACAAATGCATGCTATTTCTTAGATTTTATTGCTATGTGGTATTGTTTATTGACTTTTTACATGTGCACCACTTCTCTCAAGGTTGTGAAAGTTTCGGTTGTTTTGTGAATTGAGCAAGCTACAAACGCTTAAAGCCTATGTAATCACTTAATAGAAATGTGAATGTCATGTTGTTCTACCATGTGGTGTGACATCATTTGGTGAAGTGTTGGACTAGCTTTCATGTAGGGAATCTTATGTTGAAGATTACACGAATGACCCCTTTGATCTGACTATTCTTCCACCATCTTCATACCCCTCTGCCTCACAAAAAGATGCCCTAGTGCACATAATCAGCCTTGGCCACCTCCAAAAGTTTGGGGTAGCCATATCTTTATCTCCTCGCTTCACACTATCCACCATATGCCCTATCTACATCAAGGGAGAAGAAAACAAAGCAAAAAGAAAATAAAAGGATGCTCCTATTTAAGAGAATTCAAATAAAGAAAAGATGAGTGCTCTATGTAATAGCACTCCAAAAACCTTTCCGCAACCCTTTCTTCTACTTTCATACCCATTGAGCTAGAAAACATAAAATCTAGCTCACATTACCCTTTTCCATAGCCATGTGGGTCGTTTAGTGTGGTTCAAGGCATAATATTGAATGCATGAAAGTGAAACAGTACTCCTAGTCATCTTTGATTAACCCCAACATGAAACAGTTTACCCATAATGATATGAAGGACATATGGACAACTTGTTTAATCTATGTTTTATATTTGAAGTTTTTATGCTCAGTGCTCATTTCATGATTGGTATGTGAAATAGGAGAGGAGAGAGGTGGAACACATGCAATTAGTCACTTCTAAGACCATGTAGTCAATAATTTTTTGTTGCTATTCATTTTTCATTCTTGTTTATTGAAGGAAAACTGAAAAGAGAGATTGAGTTGGAGCATACTTGAGGAAAAGTATGTTTTAAGTTTGGGGTGGTGTTGTAGCCCAATTTTAGGGCTCCATATTGTTCCATTTGGCACTTTAATCACATCTAAATAGGTTAGATTGAAAGTTAATTCCACCAATTTGTGTTTTACCATCAAATACGCTTATGGACGTTCTTTGCACTATTTTTCAGGTACTTGGACGATGCTTTGGATGGATGAGAGAGAAGGAAGGAGTTCTAGGATTCCTCCACTCATGTAGGGGTCCAAAGAAGGCCCCCAAGATCCCTCAACCTACCCCAAATGGCCAAGAGTCATCATCAAGCAAAGATATCCATGGATGATGAAAGATGAAGTTCAATTGCCTACTGCAGACCCCAAAATGACCATGGGCATACCCCCACGGTCATGTCTTTTATGGTGAAGAATCGACAGAATCAATAGGGACTTGCACCCAACTTATTCAATGGGCCACGGCCGTGGCCACCAACACGGTCGTGGCCAGTAGAGGAAAAGATAGTCGTGGCCCCCCTCAACGGCTATCAGAATTTCACACAAGGAACCCCAGAATCAACATGGAGTTGCATTCGAACACCCATGACTGTGACCATCCACCATGGCCGTAGCCTTTGAAGATCAACTCGCCCATGTTGCTGCCCCACGATCAAGGTCCCCTCCTCCAAAACGGCTGTGTTACTCACCACGGCTGTGGTGCTACTCACCCAACACGATCGTGGCAATCTGCCACGATCGTGGCAATCTGCCACGACCGTGGCCACCTCCTACTTAGCATCTTCACCACCCTTTCCACAACATGCATGTGTCCACTCCCCATGACCGTCCCATAGCACCCCCACCACGTCCATGGCCCATCAACACGACTGTGGTGACCAACCAACCCTACCTATTATTTACACTATTTTTCCTATTCTACCCCCACTTACCCTAGTGCTTCCCCACCACCTATATATACATAGGTGGCGGCTGGGGCATGAAGGTTAGCTCCTCCTAGCCACCATTACTCCTCTCCACCCACTCCTTGATCATTTAGTGCACTCCCCCTTACATTTATCCTCTCCACCACCCATTTCCATCTCCATTTCACCTTGGAAACCTAGTTTTCTAGGTTTTCCTCCATAATCCCCCATATCTTCATGCCCATCTGCACATTTGGAGGAAAGAGGACGTCCCCAAGCATCTAGGAGAATAAGGAGGCTTCGTCCACGAGCTCCTTGGAGTTTCTTCCCCATTCTTTTGCCATTTCATTGATCATGTGTAGCTAAGCCCCTCTTGGTGGGCTATTTGGGGTTAAAGTGTGACTTTGATACCATGTTGGGGGAATTTTGGCTTATAATGAACTTATTGTTTTATCAATGATGATTGCTCCATGCTTTTGTCTCTTATCCCATTGTCGTGCTTGTGATTTATGCTTTTTGCTATGAATTGCTTGTTTGATAGTGCTTGATGATACCATGTTTCTAGGAGAATTGGGATGCATGTGGAAATTTTAGGTATGACTCCTAGGTCCCCATAGGGGATCCCTAGCTAGTCCCCTTTGTTCTTACATGCTTACCCTCTCTCCTACTACTTGGTATGAGACCTAAGTTACTAGTATAAGTGGGATTGATGTGATTGTCTAGGGTTTTCTAAAGGCTAGAATGGCTAGTGGCATTAGGTCAAATACCCTCATCTCTACTCCCATCTCTACTCTTGGCCCTAAATTGCTCAATACCACTTATCCTAGAAACCTAGATTTGGCAATCCTATTAGAATTACACCTAACATCCACTAGTAGTATAGGGTACATTCTAATAACATTTGCCTTATTGTTTGGTTTGGTAATCTCAATGAAAGATGAGAACCATGATTGTCCAATGACCTCCCCCGACTAATATTAAAGTTACATCCCCAAACGTCCCACCTACCTTAATAATCTTGTTTAAAACAAAACTTGCTTTGTTTGCTTACTTATGCTAGTATAGTATAGTTTTTCTTGCTTAAACTGGTCAATCGCTCAGTCTTGATAGTTAGGGTTAATTTAGATCTTTTCTTACATTAGTAGTTAACTTAGTTTCTAAATTGCTTCTTTCTCTTCTAGTGCAGTGTAACTTACCTTTGCTCTTGCTTAGTTAGTTGGTTAACCTAGATTGTTAAACTTCCTTGTTTAAGATAACTTAGGTTCAATTCTACCCTTTCTTGCTCGTTCTCTTAGATTAATCACAAAACAAACCCCTTTTAAACCCTTCAACCCTGATCTCCACAATAGGAACATAGACAACACTAACCTAGCTCTAGTGTCCCCTCTGTCCCTGAGGATCGACCCCTACTCTTGCCAATCACCTATACTACAATAGTACCCTATGTAGTTTTAGGTGACCTATTTGGTATTTTGATCATCATGGTTAGTGATAATATAAATTTTGAAAGATCCACATGTGTTTCCCCTCTTAGGGTTGTATCTAGCCACCTTTAGTTGGCTAGTGTGTAGCCTTGGTGGGAAATGTGTCATATATCTATTATATAGCTTTGTGTAGTAAGACTAGATATGTAGGTAAGAGTGAGCATAGATTGAGGAGGAGAAATTCACATTGTTAAAATTATGAATCCCTTTGCAATTTACAAGGCTAAGGTATAACTTCACATATCCTTTTCAATATGTTGAGGAATAGTTTGTCATTGTCAAAAAGGGGGAGAATGTTGACTTGATAGTTATACATTGTCCATATTTTTATAGTGACTTAACCATTCCCATATGTATCTAATCTATTTGTTTGAGACTAATTTTAGGTATTAGGTACATGAAAAGGATCAAATTACACAAGCCCTATATTGTCTAAGTTCAAGTCAAAAGCAACGCAAATGTGCAATTTGAGAAATCACTCCAAATCACCTTAGATTACTTTTGTAATCTTTTGTATTGATGATATGACTTGTAACTAACATGAGAAAAAATCAGGGACACTTAATTCCATTGTTTGAAAAAAATTTCACTACAACTATGTCGGCTAAGTTTGAATCTCAATAGATCTGTGATGGGTTTTCTGAAATGATTGCATCAGTCGAGTTGCACACTCATAGAACTCGATCAGCCAACTCACTGACCAAAGTTGATTTTATCTTATTGATGGAGTTACCTCGAGACAAGCTCGACCGATAGTTTGAAAATTAGCTTTATCAGTTAGTGGATCGGTTGAGTTACCTTTATTGAAACTCGACCAAATGTATTATACGGATAACTCAAAAAAAGTGATTATAATCATTGGAAAGTTGCTAGAAACGAAAATAGATCTATTATAAGTTGTAAAATGGATATTTTTTATTCTTAAGTGATCCCACACTCAAAGGAACACCTCCAGCTATAAATAGGACCCCTTAGAGTTCATTCCAAGGTTTCTCACTCATGTTATCCTTGGTCCTTGCTATATTTGAGTGTGCTACAATCCTTTGAGCCCCTTTCTCTCTCTCATTTACAAAGCATTTCCTAATTATGAGTGAGTTAGGCATGTGGTAAGAGAGCTATCTCTATCTTATCTTGTAAAGCTTGAAAACTACTAGAGGGGGGGTGAATAGAGTTTTATAAAGATTTTAATAATAATTTAAACTCAAACAACCACAATGAAAATATTGGACAAGGAGACACAGGGTTTAGAGTGGTTCCAACTATAGCAAATACTATAGCCGTCAGTCCACTACCTGGTTGCTTACCCAACCGGGATTTGAAAAGAAATTTATTTTATTACCTCGAAAGGACTTTACATAAAATACAATTTCTTTTCCCAAACCCTTCAAGCAGCCTTCACCTAGAAGTAATCGCCCAACCTTGAAGCAGCCTTCCCTTGAAGTAGATGCACCAACTCCCGTTGCACCAGCCTTCTGAAGTAGCTTCCCGTGTGATAGCCTTCTTGAAGTAGCTTGAAGTCCCCTTCTCCACCTGAGAAGTCAACCCTCTCCAATCCGCAGCCTCCAACCCTAGGAGTAGCAAGGAGAGTACAAAAGATAACAAGGAACAAGAAAGAAAACAGAAATTACAATACCGTTGTAAGCACAAGGCTTGATTTGCCTATATCAAGCGTATAGATCTCCTAACCAATGTGTATGACAATGTGATTGTAGTGGATAGGAGATACTAGCCTATAGAACACGAAATGGGAGCAATAGGAATGAATGGCAAGTGTAGGAATTGCTCTATTGCTCTAAAACAGATTGCAAGTGTGTATTCAAGCTCAAGTATAGCACAAGTGTAGCTTAGGTGTCTTTTGGTGTCCTAAGGCATGTCCTATTTATAGGAGTGGCCTATGGATACTTAAGGACGTTCTAGACAACTTCTAGGGGCTTCTAAGTGGTTAACTAGCCGTTAGATATAAGTTAGGTGCATTAGTAACGGCTAGTTACTTTATTCTGCAGTTGCTGTCAGAGACCATCTCGGTCGACAATTTGTCGATCGAGATACCTACTCGGTCGAAGTTTTGTCGACCGACAGGCTCTCTGGATCAACGTTCATTTGCAACTGCCAACTACTTTGTCAGCTGTGTCTAACGACTACTTGGGTCATTCTCGGTCGAGAAGTTTGTCGACCGAGAGTGTCTCGGTCGAGGAGTGTGGTCGACCGAGAGTGACCATGTTTTCAATCTTTTAATTAAACCACTAAGTATGTGTATGAGTGTGCATATGTGATCCTATTTGAAGGAGATGACTTATCTAAGTGTGGTGTTTAGCTAGGGAGATCTAACGCTTGATTTACATGAAGTCTAAGTACTTGTACATTATATATTTGTACAAGTTTACAAATGATTACATTGCATGACATTTACAAAGCATTCAAGCGTATGGAGTCCCTAGAACTTTGTCATCACCTTGTTCCTGCACACTAAAGTAGTTCGTTAGATTAATAAGAATGAAATGTTTGTCATCATCGAAACAAAGGGATTTATCATAATATCCAATTTATCCAACAATCTCCCCCTTTTTGAAGATGACAAACATTTTTTAAATATGAAATAAAGAAATATAAAGCATGTGAGTTTCATACCTGAAGATTACCTTTTGAGTGCTGGCCACCAAGATGAAACTCATTTATATTTTAGATTTTATATTCTTTCTCCCCCTTTGTTATTTCAAAAAGATATCCAATTTGAATATTTTATTTTTCTTCTCCCCCTTAATTTTATATTATGCTCCCCCTTAAATAGATATCCTATTAGGAACCTGGATTTTTGTCCAATTTAGCCACAATTTATTTCTCAATCATTTGCAAAGGATGTTAAGCCTTGAAATGATATGAGATCCTGTTAGGTTCATGGCATATGTATATTGATTTCTCACCCATTTTACAAGGGATGTTAAGCCCTGAAAATGATATGAGATTCCCTTAAGCTCATAATACATGTTGATTTCTCATCCATTTGAAAGGGATGTTAAGCCCCCCAAAAAATATGAAATGAGAGTCCTTTTAATCTTTATAATATATGAAGATGTCTCTAACCAAATACAAGGGATGTTAAGCCCTGATTTGTCTAGAGATTTCCTTTAAGAGCAAAATATATTATTTTGATGAAATTCTTTTTCATACAAGTTACTTTTAAGAATACGAAGGTCATAGAAAACTTCAAAATGTTTATGTAAACTTCTTAATCAAATAAACAAATTTGATTTTATAAGCTCCCCCTTAATCTTACAATTTAAGCAATTTTAAGGCTTTTAAGGTCACACATGATTTTAAATTTTGATTTTGACCTTCATCAAAAGTATACTAAGATTAAGTTCAATAAATTGATGTCCAAATAAGCATTTTGTCAAAGCTTATTTTAGGTCGCCCTTGACTACGACCATGGCACCCCTTGGTCAATTTTAATTTTAACCAAGAGGCAAATTCTGCAGATTTCCAAGATAAACATTCATATGTGAAGTATAATTTCTACAGATAGCTATAAATATCAATTTGAAGCACATTGAGATATACCTATTATGAAGACTTAATATGAGCATCATAGTGAAGTCTTTGACCTTGATTTTTCTAGAATGCATGTTTTACATTCATTGTAAATGATGTTTCATATGCTTTGCTATGGGTACAGAAATATCAATTCCATCTCTTCTTATACCCTTATCATAAGATTCTTTTAGAAACATATATTTTGAAAGCAAGATTAATATCTTTAAAGTCAAGATTTTTGCTTTTGATTTCTTAGAACAAGCAAATAGATAAAAACATTAATATTTTGTTCTAAGAGGCACCGTTTGGCTTGTCATAGCAACATCATCATCACAAACTGTGTCCACAATCATTAACTATTATGTCAAGATGCTTTTATGCTAATGATATTTGCAATTATCTGAATCACAATGATCATTCATGGTTTGTATATATGAATCAAAGCTTATTTTAAACCAATGAAACATAATGATCATGATGAAGCATGTTAAATGATACTCAATATGAAAACATTTTCTTAATAATGAAAACATGATTAATGTCTCAAGTCTTTTTACAGATATCAATTTGAGAAATTTTGTAACATTGTGTTCTTTGCAAGCATTTTTAATAGTCATATCACTAATGAATTATTTTGCTTGCTTATCATCAAGAATCATGCATGCAATTATCATTATCTATTTGTGTTAACACAAAATCATGCTTAATGATGAAATAGTGAAAGCATGTCCAATAGAATGATAATTTCATGAAATACAGTGATTGTAATCATTTAAAACTAAATGTCATAACACATGATTTCTATCTAGATAGATGTTTTAAAGAATATCATGTAAATATTATAAAATAGGGATTTTTAAACTTGATTTTCAATTTAGAGAATGATGTCATTTATATTCAAAAAGATCTTCAGTCATTAACAACAAATAGATAGCCACTGATCAATCAATTATTCAGCAATTTTACTGCAGACTGAAATCAGTGATCAGGTCGGTCGACGATTTCTCGACCGACTTACTGCTCGGTCGATGATTTCTCGACCGACAAGGTTTCTGTTTTACCTACAGAACTATTTATTGATTTCAAGTAAATGTAGACTATGTCTAACTCAAATATGCAGTTTAAGAATCAGTTTTAGTTGAGATAAAACATATGAATATCAAAGTAACATTTAGATCAAATCTCAACTAATCATATTCAAAATTTTAAGTTTTGAGGACCTTAATTGAGATAAGTTTTCAAGTTAGAGATTTTGTTACTTGAATCATTTTGTTATCCCTTTATGTTAAGTTGAGATAGACATAAGGATGTGCAATTAAAAAATCTTTGGTCATATCTCAACTTAGTCTAATCAATTCAATTTGGGATTTTCGGAACCCATACTAACTCAACATTCCTTTTCTTGTATGGGCATGAAAAAGAGTAATGTCCAAGACGTGAGCAATAATGGCAACATATAGAATCAACCTCAAGTCTTTTTCTATGGTTTTGTTCTAGGTTGTTCTTTGGTACAAATGTGGCTTGATGTGCTCGTGTCTTTTTCCAACTAGGTTGTTGATAAGATTTCTCTTTGGGCTTATAACCTAGTCCTCTTCTTCCAATTTGATGATAGGAATTATCCAATATTCTATCAAGGATTCCATTGTTGCTTAACCTACTGACTTTTTGTTGCAACTTAACGATCTCATCCATTCTTTTCTTAATGTCTAGTTTTGCTTGATCTAGATTGGATGATAAAGAATTCCTTTCTTTCACTATATTGTCATAATCTACATGGGTGCACAATATAGGTTGTTTTTGAAAGTCATTTAACTTTGCAAGTAATTCAACCTTTTCTTGATATAGAAGATCATAATTTGTTTCTAGAGTAAAAATATTCACTTCACTACTACTTAGAGATGATTTCAAAGTACAGTTTTCAGAAACAATGTCATCTTTTTCAAAACCAAGAGTATTCAATTTAGCATATAAATCATCATTTTCGGATGTAAGAGCAAGAAGTCTAGCATTTAACTCATCGTTTGTTTTATTAGACTTCTTTAATTTCTTCTTGCACTCAATATACTTATTGTGTGTTTCTTCAAGACTAGAAATTAGCTCTTCTTTTGATAAATCAAGAAGGCTTACCTCTTCTTCTTCCTCCTCATTGGTTGTTGCAATGAAACAATTCTTATGGACCTCTTTCTTCTTTTCTTTCCATGGACAGCCGATTGTTGTATGGTTCGTTCCTAAACACCAATTGCAGCTTGTTGAAAGTTGGTCCAAGTTGCTCCTTTGCCTGCGGTTGTAGTCACCTCCACCCTTCATTCTTCAAGACCTGGTTAGGGTTCCTTGAAGCCTGCTCTGATACCAATTGAAAACTACTAGAGGGGGGGTGAATAGAGTTTTATAAAGATTTTAATAATAATTTAAACTCAAACAACCACAATGAAAATATTGGACAAGGAGACACAGGGTTTAGAGTGGTTCCAACTATAGCAAATACTATAGCCGTCAGTCCACTACCTGGTTGCTTACCCAACCGGGATTTGAAAAGAAATTTATTTTATTACCTCGCAAGGACTTTACATAAAATACAATTCCTTTTCCCAAACCCTTCAAGTAGCCTTCACCTAGAAGTAATCGCCCAACCTTGAAGCAACCTTCCCTTGAAGTAGATGCACCAACTCCCGTTGCACCAGCCTTCTGAAGTAGCTTCCCGTGCGATAGCCTTCTTGAAGTAGCTTGAAGTCCCCTTCTCCACCTGAGAAGTCAACCCTCTCCAATCCGCAGCCTCCAACCCTAGGAGTAGCAAGGAGAGTACAAAAGATAACAAGGAACAAGAAAGAAAACAGAAATTACAATACCGTTGTAAGCACAAGGCTTGATTTGCCTATATCAAGCGTATAGATCTCCTAACCAATGTGTATGACAATGTGATTGTAGTGGATAGGAGATACTAGCCTATAGAACACGAAATGGGAGCAATAGGAATGAATGGCAAGTGTAGGAATTGCTCTATTGCTCTAAAACAGATTGCAAGTGTGTATTCAAGCTCAAGTATAGCACAAGTGTAGCTTAGGTGTCTTTTGGTGTCCTAAGGCATGTCCTATTTATAGGAGTGGCCTATGGATACTTAAGGACGTTCTAGACAACTTCTAGGGGCTTCTAAGTGGTTAACTAGCCGTTAGATATAAGTTAGGTGCATTAGTAACGGCTAGTTACTTTATTCTGCAGTTGCTGTCAGAGACCATCTCGGTCGACAATTTGTCGATCGAGATACCTACTCGGTCGAAGTTTTGTCGACCGACAGGCTCTCTGGATCAACGTTCATTTGCAACTGCCAACTACTTTGTCAGCTGTGTCTAACGACTACTTGGGTCATTCTCGGTCGAGAAGTTTGTCGACCGAGAGTGTCTCGGTCGAGGAGTGTGGTCGACCGAGAGTGACCATGTTTTCAATCTTTTAATTAAACCACTAAGTATGTGTATGAGTGTGCATATGTGATCCTATTTGAAGGAGATGACTTATCTAAGTGTGGTGTTTAGCTAGGGAGATCTAACGCTTGATTTACATGAAGTCTAAGTACTTGTACATTATATATTTGTACAAGTTTACAAATGATTACATTGCATGACATTTACAAAGCATTCAAGCGTATGGAGTCCCTAGAACTTTGTCATCACCTTGTTCCTGCACACTAAAGTAGTTCGTTAGATTAATAAGAATGAAATGTTTGTCATCATCGAAACAAAGGGATTTATCATAATATCCAATTTATCCAACAAAGGTCTCCATCTTTCCATCCTCCCAATCCCCTTTCTCAAAGAGCAATCACTTAAGTGATCTTATCTAGTAAAGTAGGAGTTGTTCTTCTTCTTCAAGGTTGAAGAAGGTGTGAAGATATTTTCCAAGTGAAGGAGAAGGACAAGGAGGAAGATTCAAGAAGAATGGGTAATCCCTGTGAGGCCAAAGACTTGATGCAAGTGTGGGTAAGTCCTTGGTGAAGGCTGAATACATCTTGATCAAGTGGGAAAGTCCTTGTGTAGGTGAAAGACTCTTGGCTTGGATAGGTAAGTCTTTGGATGTAAGGTGGTCTTCTTGTATCTCTTATAATTGAATATACATATACATGGGTTGCAAAGTCCTAGAGGTTGATCTCTCTAGGTAGTGGATTGACGGTCTCCTAGTTTGGAGATTGGAACCACTATAAACACCTTGTCCAAGTGTTTGTTTCAATCTCTCACATCCTTGCTATGCTTGCTTAGATAGGAATTCAAATTCAATTTTCACATTTGGTTTCATTTGATATAATTTGAAGGTATAATTATTCTTGTGAGAATTTTGAAGCTCTATTCACCCCGACTCTAGATCCCTAGATCCAATAGTAAGATCTTCATGTTTTCATTAGTGTTTCAATATGCTACAAATGTTAGTGAACTAATACCACCTAGAAAAATTCATAGTAAGTACTTGGTATTTTATATTTCATTTATGTTGTGTTTTGATTATCTATGATTGATTGTGTCATTGCTGGTTGGTGATGACAATTTAACCTTTGGATGTTTTTTCAATCAAATTTCAACATGGAGCTCATATGTATATGGAAAGTACAACATGGACAGATCTAATGACCAGAAAACTCATTTAGGCATTATAGATAAAGAAGTTATAGGTATGTGTGCCATAAAGTTACCTCTTTGACAATAACATTGAGAAGACAACATACAACTTGTGATGACATTGTTCCATTTTAGGATAACAATATAAAAGGCAAAGTTGTAGTGTGGTAGGCTAAAACTCAAGCTCTACTAGTATAGAGAAATTATAGAGGAACATTGTTGTAGTCCAGTATCAGATTATCTACAAGATAAATAAGATTTCATTTAAATTGAATGAACTAGAGTTAATGACACATATTATGTGACCTTATTTTACAACTATGTAATGATTATATATGATATCTGATAATTTACTACAAAAGCACCTAACTATTACAACAACAAAGCCCACGTTTAGCTACAAATCTAGAAAATTACTACATGCCGCATAAAATTTTTGCCACATGCTTATAGTCCAACCCATTAACAAGAAATATCCACAAGATGCAATTGCGAGGACTTCTGAAACATTGAATACTCAAGCGTGTGAAAAACTTTATCACATCCTAGTTTGCGGTATAGTAGCCACACAGCCAAAAGGTTACTCTAGACTAATCTGGATAGAATGAGTCCAACTTCCAGCATACCCCTCTCTCCACACAAACAATCCCCAATGCAAACTAGGGCAATGTGTGTGCCTAGATTTGGGATCAATCATAGAGGAGCTACTCAACCCCATCTAGCCCACTGTCTGTTCAACCTCTCTAATATCCCCTCCTCTCAACCCCTCTGTGTTATGCCCTCATTCCTTTACCTCTTCTCTAGATAGATCCCCTTATCTTCCTCATATTCTACTCCTTTCCCCAATCTTCGTTTGGTATATCCCTCCCCTTTTCTCCCATATTTCAGATTTGTATCTCCCCTTTGCTCCTCTATTTCCTTTATCTTCTTTCCTCTCACTACCCTCATCACAAATTGCCTATAGTTCCCTCTTCATCTCCCTCTCATCCCCTCCACTCCCCCTCAATATTCGGAAAGGATGCCTCACAAAAGAAGCCATATCCCTTATAGAAGATGGAATTTACCATCAACACTAAGTGATACCCTCAACAGAGCATGCTACAAAGCATAGTTTACAACCAGATGGGGTCTATGGCGATCGTGAGAATATCTATTAGAAATTAGAAGCTTCTTGTTATTGTATCCTGGGAACATCTGTTCAAGGTGTGATTTCATTTTCTCATGCATCTTTGAGTTAAGCTTTTATGGAAGGAATCTTACCTACTTTTTTGAGTGTAAATTTCATTTTTCTTGGAACTAATGGTTTGATAGTAGAAATCTTATTTAGTTTGTATTTTAAAATTTTATCTTGGGTGGAAAATACATGTCTAGGGTAAGGCATGAAGGGAGTAATGGTTGATTAATGAATAATGTTCTCTATAAGGACGTGTTAGATCTATATGTTCTTAATTTAGATAAATAAGCTTTTGATGTCCTACTTAGTGTTTCTTCTGATGGTCTGCTTAGTTCCATGTATGTCATTCCTAGATCTGAATGGATGATATAACCCCAATTGCTTACTTTCATGAATAACGTCTTGATCATGAATATTAGGATCAAACCACAATAATGTGTTTAAAGTGTAATTAAATTTATGATTAAGGTTTACCTAAATTGGGAACATATAAACACTTCAACCCATTTTAACCCACCTATGTTTCTGAGGAACATAGATATGTAGCATCTGGGATTTAATTTCTATTTTCTATCCAGTTTATAGTATATGTCTAGCAAATAATAACCTTTGTATATATTGGTTAGGGCTTCTTTTGTGGCTTATCTCCACAATACCTTCAATTCAAAGTATTAGGCTTGTCAATCAAACTATTAAGTAACTTTTGTGGTTCCTATTTATAACTTATCAGAAATGATGTTGCACACATTAGAGCTCAACCATGCTTTTTGATGTTCTAATTTCCCTCTCAAACCCTTCATGCTCTAATTGATTATGGATTTTCTTTTTGCAAGTAGTGTACTAACTTATTTTGATTTTGTCTCATATTCTAGGTTCTAGGTGGTTTTTACCTACACCAATTGCCCCTCCTTTGCAAACTTTCACCAAAAGGCAATTTTTGGGGCCCACAAGGATTTTTGTTTGTATTTTACTACATATAACAAGCTATGGTTACATAAAAATCCATCTATATACATCTTCTTGTATGCATAATTCATTTGTTTCATTGAGGAAGACCAGAACATTTAGGATCAAGTCTAAAGGATGTTTTGTGTTGGATATATAAGATATGACTATATAAAAAGTAATTTATATTTAATAAAGTATGCAAAAAGAAGATTCTTCAAAGTGTAGTTTCAATCTATAATCTCTCTTTTGGGAATCAATATATTGAGGATGCACACTCTTCGAGGCTTGGATCAAGCTTGTCATGTACAATATGAAGTAAAATATCAAAAACCAACTTTAGTAAAGGTTATACATCTTGGGCTCAATTTCATCATATTTTTGTTAAGGCCTACATATACTAAGCATGTTATGCATTGACATAAACTTTGAAGATAGAACTTCTTTGTCCATTGACTAAGATGCCATTACAATAGTTTTTAATCTAGTCCAACTTTGAAGATCTTATAATTATGCTACTAGAGTATTGATGCTAGATTTATTTGTTTCTTGGTGAATGTGTACTTCTTAATTTGCTTTAGTATTCAATTATCTTTCTAGAATTCAGATTGTAAGTAAAGTTCCTATTTATTTAGTTCCTACATAATTGATATATATTCTTAGTATCATTATTTCAAATCCTTGGGATGATGAGAGGCATTCTCTCCCTCTCTCCCATGCCTTTGATAGAGACTAAATGTCTGGGAGGGTGGTAAATCAAGGAGAAAGCTAGGATTCAAACTCGGTTCCCTTTGTTAGGGGACACCGTGCTTGGCCACTTGAGCCACTCCTTGTCAGCTTCTTTTTCAAATCCTTGTCTCTTCATTTCTTTTATAAACACCTGATATTTCTACTTTCTTTACTCCATTGTTTCTATCTTGATGTGTAAATCATGACTGAGGAATTTGTCTAAAAACCATATAATTTTTGCATCAAAAGAGGTAATGCTTCTCGATTTTTTAATACATTCTTCCAATTTTTATGAATATGGTTACATATTACCTTTGAATAACATATAATACCAATTTCTTTCTTATTTTTAAGAAAAATGATTCCATTGACTTGATACGTCAAAGCCTGTTCTCAAGATTGATGTCAAGGATCTCAACTTAAATCATGGAAGTTTTATTTTGAAATATTCATGGTGACCCCTGATTACAATTGAGCCTCATGGGCTGAAGCAATAATTAAAATAACTTTGAAAAGGAGGGAAAAACTTTGGAGTCTTTGAGGTAACTACTAGTAAGGAAGGGGGATAAGAGTCCAGTGAGCATGTTGAGTCCAGTTTCTTTAGACAGTGCTTGGTGAGTAGGTTGTTTAGGTTCCTTCTCATGTAGAGTATTTCTTTGACAAGTTTTTCCTTCCAACGGTCTCTGATGCTCTGCACAAGAAGCTTTTACTTGTTTGGGGCCTTTGAATAGCCATTCACCTAATTGACCACAAAGTGTGAATCACTCAAGATGGTGCCTTTGGGAAAACTATTGTACCGTGTCAAGGTTAGACCTTCTACTATATCATATAGCTCCCCTCTCATGGAGTCAGACCCACACAAAAGGGATGTTGCACCTCTAATCGCCATTTCCTGTTGCTATTTCTCATAATCAAATTGATGGACATGAGATTGTATTTGTAGTTTACTATTTGCTAGCATGCATGACCATCATGTCATGAAGAATATTCATTAGGTTCTCTAGAGCACAGCTCTTTGCAGCTTGTAGATGAGTTGGGTGAAGGAAAGCCATAGAGATGGTTATTTCTTCATCCCAAAAGGAGGTAGCTAGCATTAGGGGAGGCTTTGACAAATTTTTAAAAATGAGGAGTTCCAATTTTTTCAAATAATCCAACAAGACACCGTAAATAGGCCTCACAAGCCCTCCAAATTTTTTCACGACTTCAGATTGTAGCATGTCAATGTTGTGGGTGAGTCAAAGGAAAGCAAAATTGATGCTTCAGGTGGGCTCAACTGTAGCCACACTCTCTTAGCCTCTTCATAGTCTCTAATAGCATGGAGGATTGTTTCGTCAGCCAAGTCGCATCTTACATAGATGTTGGATGTTGGATGTTGTGATCTTCTTCTTGTACATGAGTATGTTTAATGTCCTCAATTTTGGTAAAATTGAATGATATTAATATAAATCATGTTCTGATAAATAATTTTCCTGAACGGTATTACTTATAGAATAATATTGTCTTTGTGAGAAGTTAAAGAAATAAAAGGATTTTTCATTTTCAATAATCTATTTATAATGGTGGACAAGTGAAAGACTGGAAAATCTAATATAAAGGGATTTCTAAAGTAATGAACAATTAATATTATTAAATATGGAATTGTGTGGAACACTTTAGAAAAGAAATATTTTGTGCAGAAATGAAATATCAATGTCTTTATGAATTGTTGAAATAAAAGAATTATGAAATAATTGTCAAGTGTCTAGAGGGAAATAAAATACATGGCATTTTAGATAAATAAAAGAATAACTATCTAGCCAAGAGTGGCAACACAATTGATGCATTAAATAACATTATCTCGATTTAACCTTTGTATACTTGAAAATAATAATGGATAGAAAGAGAGTTCCAGAAATTAAGAATAAAGGGCATTCCAATAATGGTAATTGTTTTAAATAAATTTCTAAAAAGAGCATGTTTTGTATGGGAGTGATATCCCACATATCCCACACATTAAATATAGACTGGAAAGGAGATTAATGAGTTCCTATATTCATTTTGAGGAATATATCAAGTGAGAGAAAAAGAATAAGCACATTATCTCATAAATTGATATGTAATTGTGTGCCTTTCCTTGATTCTTTTGGTGTGCCAACCAAGTAATATGAATATTTGTGTTAGGAAATGTTTTATTAAAACATAAAGGGAGAGAAAGATAGGTTTTTTGTGATCTGAGCCTCGTGGGCATCATGGTATGACCCTCTCCTTAAAAGGAATCAGCAATTTAACCATGTTAATATGGTTTTTACAAGTGCTTATTTCCTACACTAGGAAATGAGGGTTTAATCTTTTGAGAAAGTAAATGATGATTAATTTCCATAAGAGGGTTTAATTGACATGGTTTGTTACCCATCTCCCTCACTTTGGTTTATCTTGGAAATATATGCAACCCAACCCTAGAACCTATAAAAAGGGGTTGCCTCTCCATTAAAATCTTGGTTGCAGATCTACTGGATGTAGGAGAAGCCTTTAGGGTTCCACTACCCCCACCTTTGTGATTTGCCAAGAACCTAGTTTCAATGGAAACCTGTGCCACCTTCGCCACACAGGACGAGAAGCATTTCTCGAGGAATAGGAGGAAGTGCAAATCATCCCTCTCTTAGGAGCAACCATTGTCACATACGAACTCACGACTGAGGACCCTATAACTTCTTCCTTCTGCACCATCTTCTTCCTCTAGTTGTAAACCACTGCCACTCTAATAATTGATTTGCATCAGTTGTCGTCAGGGTGCAGCAAGAGCCATGATGCAAGAGGGCGAGGAGCACTCATTAGGGTGCTTAATTACTCACATGTTGCCTCCAGACAGGGAGCACGACTCGGGCTTAATCATAGGCCTCACTGCAATGGCCTCACTCATGACGAAAGAGATGTGTCATACAGAATGGCAAGTAGGGAGGAGGAGGACACAGTTGGAATCCTCACATCGGGCTCAAAATGAATCGGTGAAGTCGCACAACTCTCTGGCTACAAAATCACTTAGGTAAGAGCTTGATATTCTCCATATGTTCTTTAACATGTTGCAACCTCTGCCTAGTAAGGACCCTTCTTTCCTATATTGCTAACCTCTCCCTAGCCATGAGCAGAACCCACAGTGTCTGGTGAGGTGGATGGAGCTCTTTCGATCTTTGTTGGGCCTTCGCATAGACGGGATGGCGTGGACGACCACAGAATTGCTCTGCATAGGGCTATCATCGGGTGGTCTCACGAGGTAGGGGTGATTCGGTGTCAAATGACCCAAGAACCCCTGGGTCATGTATGTTAAACCCAAGGGCATATTGATACATGAAATAATAAGAAAAGGGAATGTTGCTGACATGTCAGCATGTTATTGGTTGAAAAGGGTTAATCTTGATTTAGTCATAGTGAATTATTGGTAACTCAAATTTAGACAAACTATATATGAAAAATGATCGCCATAATGAGAGGAGTGTAAATAAAATATCATTGAGATCTAATTATTCTTCATCTTCTGAAAGTACATGGATATATGTTTAAGTGGTGAATAGAAACACATAAACCCTAAATTTGTGTATTAAGATGATGGAATATGCTAAAAACATTTACGTTGTCATATTTACTAATATAAGTGCTCCTAATATAATAATATGGTAGATTTCATAACCATGGAAATTATTAATATGAAATAGTATTCTTGAGTCACTAATTCAATAAACATGGGAATTGGAGTACCAAACATAACCCTGATGATAATTGAAAACCAAGGAAACCTTGAATGCTAGATTAGGGCCAAGTAGGGTTTAATGTGACTAATATGTGATGGTGAAACCTTACAATTTATATTCATGTAGACTAAAATGTGGATTACTTGATTTGCTTGATGATTGGATACTATGCTTGAAGTGTATTCTATATGATAACCTGCATGGCTCACCATCAAGGTACATGGTTACGCCTATGATTATTTTATACATTTGGCTGGCATTTTCTGAGTGATTTGTGAGGATTGAACGATTCAAATGTTTGATGTTTATTTAGTTCAGTTCAATTATAATGTCACTATGACTATCACCTAAAGAAAGTTTATGTGGAGAAAAATCATGTTTATATTTGCAAGTATTAGTTGGAATATATGTTGTTATTTACTTGCATATTTTGGATGCACCCCACATACTAGTATGGAAACATACTGATCGCATATTTGTTTCATGCAATTTTAGGTATAAGCTGATATACGTGATATAGGACGTGAAGATAGTGATGGAAATGTCATGAAAGCACTAAATATTTAAAAGGATGATTTAGCTAGTTGTTTCTTATCAAAAGTACAGTTGTAATTCATGTAAGAATTTTGTCAACAAAGTTTGTTAATTAATGAAATTGTTTTCTATTATTTATTATTTGCTAATCTAGATCCTTGGGAATATAGGTAATGGCTCTCAACTTGAAGGTTTTTCCTTAATTGGGGGACACAGAAAGTGAGGTCATTACAATGTTCGCAAGGAGTATATTTTTGTGGTTGCACAAAATATGAGTACTCACCCTATGTGGGATAGGAAGATCCTAGATTGGTAGGTGTAATGGTCCAGAGCCATCGAATCTGTGATGGCACTGAGAACCCTATACACCTAGCTTGCTAAGTAAATGTCATCACTTGCGTGGAGACAAACAAGACTATCCTGACCATAATGGTCATGAGGTTGTGGCATACAAATAATGTTAGTTGTTGTGATGGTCGTGAACCCATGGTTCAGGAAATCTAAATCCCAAGAACCATTGTCTATAACTAGATGTGACATTCAGGTCATTGATGTCATTGGGAATAGAGATGAGGATTAAGGATGGGGTATAGCCTTCCCCGACCCATGCATCCATCCACATAGTTGTATCCCATCTCAATATCACTACTTCCCTGGAGTTATTGAGAAGGGAATTGAACTCTTGATACTTATCCAGAGGTGAGAGCCCAAAGAGTTACAAGAGTCTTGATTTGTATATTTTGCATTGCATTAATTGAATCTGGAGGATAGGTTCTCTTAGGAGAAATTTACACACCAATTTAATTAGTAGTGATATGTTGAAGTCTCATGTCTTCCTGATACCAAGGCCTCCCCGATGAGAAGGTTTTGATGAGGCATTTCCAAGCCACAACATTTAACTTCCTGGTAGGTGATGGACTATTCCAGATGAAGTTATGGATGAGTTGGTTAATTTTCTCATAATAAGAGATGGGCTACAAATTTTCTTGCATGTGGTATCACAATTTGGATAGAAAGATTAACTTTGCAAGGGTGATGTGGCCTACTAAAGAGAGGATCATATTCTGCCATTTATTCATTTGGAGGTGTATCTTCTCAAGGAGATATTAGAAGTGGCCCTTCCCTTTCCTTTTGTGGATAATCAGTATCCCTAGGTGCCTCCCAAGATCAATTTTTTCATTGATGTTAAGCTTTATAGAAACGTGATCCTTTAGCAATATGGGGGTATTGGTAAAGAAGAATATAGCAGATTTTTCATGTGAAAGGAACTGACTAGAGGTTGAACTAAACTTTCTGAGGTAATGTTCAATGGTCTTGGATTGTTGTGTTGTAGCCTCACCAAAGAATGATGTCATCTATGGAACTAACATGTGAGAACTAGAGCTTCTATCTAGTGAATGTCACTAGTCTCCAATTTCATAGATTGATCTCTACTTTAATTAGTTGATTGAATCTCTCCAAACAAATCACAAAGTCATAGGGTAACAGAGGGACCCCTTTTTTTACACCTCAAGATGGTTTGAAAGATCCAATGATTTCTTCGTTCCATACGATGGATGCTTTTTCAGAAGAGGTGATTTGCATAATGATGGATATGACAATTTGTTGGATTGGGGTTCTATGGAGAGTGTCTCCAATGAATGTCCAACTCATCTTGTTGATGCCTACCATGAGGTCAATATTTATGGATAGAAAGTGTTTTGTCGGTGTTTTGATTCCATGGAGTGGACAATTTACTGAATCAGTTCAATATTATTTCCGATGCGATAACAAGGGCCAAAGCTAGACAGGAATGGGGAAACCCAGTCTTTGAGATGAGGTTTTATGTGGGCGGCGATGACCTTAGATAGAAGTTTTGTGCATATGTTTTTAAGAGAGATTGGGCGCAGTTGGGAGCAATCCACTGCCCCATGTTCTAGTGGGGAGTCTTGAAAGGGCCTTGTAACAAAACTTGTGAGTTGATCTTTAAGCACAACTAAATTTTCTAGAAGAAAGTATGTGTCCACTCCATCAGGTCTGGGGGCCTTCAGAGGTGATACTGATTAGAGAGCCCCCCATATTTCTGTTTCATGAGGCATCACAGATAATTGAATGGATTCAGTTGTTGAAAGCAAAGGGAAACCAGCAATCAAATCACTACTATCTAGTTGTCTCCATGTGGTGTCCGGTTCATGATAAACATTTTAGAAGAATGAGAGGACAAGATGTTTCACCTACTGTACGTCCTCCGCCCAGGTCCCTTTCTGGTCCTTGATTCTGACAATCATGTTGTTCCATCTCCTTGTCTTCACCATAAAGTGAAAGTATTTTGTATTGTGGTCTCCCAACTTTACCCAATTGCAATGAGCACATTGTTGCAATTTCTTTTCTTCACTTCTTAGAATAGAATCCAGGGATGTTTGGTGATGAATAGTTTATGTTGTTGGATTAGCGTTGAAGGAAAGGGCTAGATGGACCTAGTTCTACTTGATTTTATTACTAATTCAATGTTTATCATGTCTAGATTCTTTCTTCCTTGATATATCCCATCTGGATGTTTTTTCAAAAAATCAGATGTGTCTTGGTGGAAAGGAACGTCAGAATTATGCCTTTGTGGAAGAAAATTCCCGAAGCCCTTCATACTACTCCAGTCTGTAGAGGTGTGTAAATGAGTGCATATTGTGGTTCTAGGGGAGGGGGTTTAGATCATAAGTGGGGTGTGATCAGACTAGTTGCATTCCAAGACATGGATAGGGTTTGAGAATGTTGAGTTGATCCATAGTTGGTTGCCTAGAGCTCGATCCATACGTTCGTGAAGAAGGCCCCTTCTAAAGGTTGTGCAAGCACCATTTGTGCACAAGTCTTGGAGTTGGCAATTTTTTATTACCTCAATGTACTGTTGGCACTGTTGAAGGATGAACTTCCAAACTTCTTGGAAGGATGCATGATGACATTGAAGTCACCAATGACTATCCAGGGGATGTTGATGGAGGGAGTAAGAAATTGGAGTAGGTTTCACAAGAGTCACCTATTGCTCTTGCTAATACCAACATACGCAAAGGTGTAAAAATAATTGTTGATATTACAGTAGACAAATTGTTTAAGTGAGAGGATGATTATGAGGGTGACATTAGCTTTAATTAACACCCATATACCTCCAGCAAAACCAACAACCTCCACTATGTGGGATTGAGCAAAACCAATGTTCTTGATTGTCTGGAGTGCTTTCTAGCTGCTAAAAGGGAGTTTCAAACAAAGCAATGACCGAGACGTTGTATTTTAGAGTAGGTATTTTGATAGCTAGTTGGGTATCTTCGCCATAGGTACCTTAGAAATTCCAACTTATGAAATTCAGGGATTATCATTTTTTATGGTCAAGGAACCCATCTCCTGCACTTCTACCTCTAGGTTTTGTAGATGAGATTGTTTCCCCCTTTTTTGGTTGATGCTAGTCCCAGGTTTCCAACCTACATCACCTTCCTATTTTGAAGATGTATGCTGACTTTTGACTTGGTGAGGCTCCTATAGGATATGTAGCTAGAACCTCCTATGGCATGACTACAGTGTTTATGAAGGGGTGTACACTTGCTTCCATGCCTAGTAAAATGGCATCTCCAGATTATGTGGTGACAGTCTGTTTTAGGTTGAAAATGGGAGTTGGACTTGTTTTGGCCCTGGGCTTTGGGGTTTTTTTCTAGTTACTGGTATGTTATTGGGTGTCTGTCCTATCTTGCTTTTTTTAGAGTATGGGATGCATTTTCCTTGTGCTCCCTTCAATGCCACCAGTGACTCTATCCACAATGTTGTCAACATAAATCACCGCGGTGTCCTCATTCTCCTCTTGATTAGTAAGAATTTTGGAATATGTTGGATTACTGAGTGTTTTCTTTTGATGGCCTACATTTCTTGGATTCCTTTGCTTACTCTAGATTGGTTGGGCATGGACAGAATATGTAATACCATCTTTCCTCTATATCTTGTTTGGAACTATGGATCCTACCTCAAGGGTGATTTCTCGAGCCCTGTTCTCCTCTTCAATTCTTATACAAAAGTCCTTTTCAAGATTTGTGGAACGATAGTAGTGCATGCATATAAAGGGAATGGTTTCATACTTGACTTTGTAGTGTGAACATGCTCTCATTATCATTGGGATTAGGGGATGTGCCATGTCAAGTTCCATGGCTATAAAGGCAAAGTGTCTCTTCTTTGAAGTCTAGTATTCACATCAACCTTGATCGTCTTCCCTAGACGGTCATTGATAACCAGATGAACCCGCTCACACCGCACCAAAGGATAAAAGGGATGCTTACAAGAAGCATATTGAGGATGCCATTGATGTGAAGTGCTTGATGCTGTGTTCAATGAACTATGAGTTGCAGAGACAACATGAGAACATGGACGTCATTGAGATGGTTCAACACCTCAAGAACATGTATCAAGACCAAGCATGACAAGAGAGATATGATGTCTCCAAGGCATTGTTCAAGTGTGTCATGACAGAAGGAGATCTAATAGGCCCTCACACACTCAAGATGATCGGGTATGTGGAGAACCTAACTGGACTGGGATTCCCTCTGAGCCAAGAGTTGGCTATTGATTGGATACTATAGTCATTGCCAGAATCCTACAATCAGTTTGTGATGAACTACAACACGAACAACTTTTACAAGTCACTATTAGAGTTGTTGGGCATGTTGATGATAGTCGAGGCACATATGAAGAAAGACAACCCAAATATGTGATGATGATCATCAGAAAGAAGGGAAAGTCTAAGGGCAAGGGAAAGGGAAAAGCAAAGAAAGGTTATGATGCTAGCCAGGATTCCAAGTCATCTTCAACTCTCAAAGCCAAGGGAGGGGTGAGCAACGGAGGCAAATGTCAACGTTGTCATGATCCAAGACATTGGAAGAGAAGTTTCCCTCTCTACATAGATGAACTAAAGAAGAAGGAGGGGATGGAAGTCTCCACCTCAGGTATCATGAAATAAACTTAAAATGCTTCTTTATCTTAGGTATATGATATCAAGATATAGATCTGACATATATGATGTGCAAGATTTGAAAATAAGTGATGGCCTTTATGAAAGGACCAAGAAGGAACACTCATCAACATTGGTGCAAGTGTTGCTGCCATAGATACAAGTACTGTTTAGTTTATTTTAGCCCAAAGGGCATGCAATAGAGTTATGAACTTCTATTTCATTTTGCCAATAAGTAGAAACATTTTTATTTCTTCATGACAAGGATGTCTACCAATAAAATTCATGTTTCCATTTCAAATATATGATCTTTTATGGAAATGCCTTATTTATCTTGTGGTACTTGGTATGCATAAAATAAAATAATAATACCTAAAAGTTATTGATGACTCAAATAATAGATTAGCATTATCATCTAAACAAATGAATGAAAAATTCATCTCTAGTTCCATACTTATTGATAAACTAGACTCTCTTAGTTAATGAACCATTAAGAGACATGAATGTCTTGTTTATTGGGCATGATGACAAGTCAATCTTCACAATATGTAGTGAGAGAATGACTATTCTATTAGGAATAATACATATTGATGTATATGCATACCTATTGGAGTAAATGCTAATATTTTAGATATGGTATTTAATGAAATACCAATATGAATATCTTAAAATGTTCAAGAATATCATAAATGAAGAACAGACTTGTAAAAGTATTAATTCTTTGATATGATCAACAAACAACATACTTAAGACAAATGTTTGAAGACCTTATGAGTAACTATGATAGTATATGATAGAGAACTCATGATTAAGTCATAATGATGTCTAAATAAAAGAAGGAATCATACTCTAAATAGTAAGAGCATGATCATCAAACAAATAACTAATCTTCAAGAATTCTTCTAAAGAACATGTTTTACACTAAACAAAGGTATAAAAGGAGATTAAGAATCACAAGTGTTATGGATTCTCAAATTTCTTATGTAAGAGATACACCTCATTTATCTAGTACAAAACACCTTGAGCTTGATGGATAATGATATCTACAAACTCAAAGTGATGAATTGGTCATATGATGATGAGCCAATAGTCTATCTAGATGATGTTGAGGAACTAGATTTTGAGTTATGGCTTGAAAGCTAGCCATAAGATCCAAAATGACTTCCATGTGAACTAAATAAGGTATGACCTTAATGGTAGCACTTATCGGGATAAAACCCATAAGTGAAATTGGGTCTTAAGTGTTAAGACTGACATGGATGATATTTGAAGAGATAATTGGTTGATATGAATTCAAGTGAGTTCAAGGAGTTGAACCTGATGAATTTATTTAACAAATTGTAGTGGCTATATGCCATAAAGGATCATGCTTTCTATTGGAATTTAAAGACTATGAAATTTGGCATATGGATAACATGAGGTTGTGTATGTGACACAACCTGAAGGGTTTTTTTGATAATGCAAATGCAATCTATAAGCTACAAGAGATTAATCAATATGTATGGTTAAATGCAAGCACCTCAGAATTGGAGTCTTTACTTTGATTATATAGTCAAAATGTTTGACTGATATATCAAAATAAAGAAGGGATCTATGATTGCAGAGATTTAGTGGGAGCATATTCATATTCCACATGATGATGAGGAATAAAATGAAATTATTGTGGAAATACCTTCTTTAAAGGAATAAAGAGAAATGTCCTATGTGATAGGATTAAGACCTATAGAGATAGTTCTTGAACTTTTCTTGACCTGATAAAGAGAGAGCATACATTGGCAGTCTATACTGAAGGGTTCAGTATGCAGAGATTCAGTGGGTAAAAACTTGTCCATATTACATGGAGTTAGTCTCTCAAATGTCTAGTGTCCCAAATTCTTAAGAAGAATAGGAACACATAGATAGATGCCTTATGCATTAGCAACTGGATTTATCATGTATATAATCATACCATTGTCTTGTATGTATCAGACATGACAAGAAAATATATATGTATTCATCATCTTGTATGTATTGGACATGCCAATATAATATGCTCATCCAGTTATCTCATATGTAATGGACATGACGAGTGGATGGCTGTCTACTTCTAGTGAGAGTCACTGGAATACCATAAAGAACTTATTTAAGTACTTGTGAAGTATTGAAGGATTAGTTCTACGGTAATAAAAGGAAGCGTTAAGTGTAAATGAGTTACACTGATGAAAGCTTCCAAAATGACAGAAAAATGATCGTAAAATAAAAAATATAAATGTTATATTCAATTGTAAAGTGAACAAGAGTTGATAAATGGAAATTTTCTGAGTAAAATTAAAAGCCATTTAATTCTAAAAGGAATGACAAGTATCTACATGTTATGAACACCATAGGATACTATATGGATCTAGAAGTTTATACATATGAACTTATAGATATTTCGACCATTAATGACAAAGTAGAAATATGAAGTCAAACTATGGAGCTAATTGTTAGGCAAGGAATATCAGATAGCATATTACGGCAACTCCATCTCATATGAAATGTCATACAGTGAGGAGATGTGAAACATGCAATATACTGACTAAAGCAAAATATTGCTAACTCACTAAATTAGCACTAGTGCAACAGAAACATGTGGGACATGTTTAGAGATCACTAAGAATATGATCTGAAGGTGATTGGCTCTAAGTGTAAGTGGGAGTCTATTGGTATGTATGCCCAGAGATCCAATCATATGATGATTGGATTGGCATATGTTTTGATTGATTTCAAAAATATCAAAGGAAAACTTCCAATTTATTCTAGCTCAATTGATTATGAGATAAACGATGGAGCAGAATGAATGTCTAAAAAAATGACAAAACTCAATGACGTATGTCTTCAGGTTGAGGACCTGAACAATGAGATCATATGGATACTAAGAGTATGTACATTCTTGTTATGTCCCTAGTCAGATGTCATTGTGGAAGGTTTATAGACAACAATGACACATCAAGACTAGAGTGTGTGTTGGTTGATGACGGTGTCTCATTAGTCATGATATATGATATCAAACCAAGCACAAAGATACATGTTGGATAAAAGTGTATCAGACATACCCACCATGAGAGTGACACATGGAACCATGACATGGTAGTTAGAATCATCTCTCATAGTGATGGTGGTGAATGTGATTCTCTGACCTAAAATCACTGCACTCGTCGAATGTGATTGGGTACACTTTGACATCATCAAATGCAATCCTAAAACATGGGTTGTTATAACAGTGTTGATTGGGTGGCTTTGACGCATGAGATAGACTGTGAGTGATAGATGTGGGATTCATCCCTCCTAAGAGATTATTATGGCCATGCCACTTGATAAGTGAGACTGAGAAAGGCATGCGCATGCACATGTGAATCAATATATGATATTGATGTCACACATATCTGCGACAGTCTGCTCCAGTTCAAGAAACATGAATGAATGTTGAAAGGATGATGACTCCATGTCTTGAGTTAATTCCGAATATCAAAGACAAAGGAATTACACATTCACTAGAACACCAATCATAGACTGCAGGATTGAAAGGTTCTCCAACTTTCCTTTACACTTGGGTAGCACTGACGTGCAACTAGGTACCGTTCTTTGCTTGTGATGTCATAAGCTAGTTATAGACATTCACTGCCAATGTGAAATGGGACATATAGGGTCACACACATAGGATTAACCTGGAAGAGGATTTTATCCATGAATGATGTTGTGAATTGATTACTAAAGTGTTTAGGTACTCAATCAAACATTCAATCAATAGACTTGACTCTAAATCATCAAGTTCAAGTGTTGAACAAACTGATTAGAGCGTCAGATTGATTGAGAACTGAATTGACTGTGTTCTGCACAATCTGGACCACCAACCAACTGGTTTACTAGGTGAACTGATCGTCTCATGGTCAGTGAGACGACCAGTTCACTCTGGTGAACCGATCGGTTCAACTGGTCCAAATGAGCAGTGTTGGATTTTCCCGATTTGTGAGAAACGTTTTTCATTTCACTTGTTCAATTCGATTGGGACAAGAATGAATCTTTGCATTAATTAGAAATGAATAAGGAAAGTCAATTGTAGGTAAGTTTATGAAGTGAAACAACCGATTCATTGGGTGAACCGATCAACTCACACTCCCAACCGATCAGTTCACTAGTGAACTGATCGACTCAGCTTGCCAAATGATTGTTTCAGTTATGAAACGATCGGTTCGCCTACCATAGTTTGTTCATGGAAATTCCATCCCCTTCTACTCTCGTACAGACTGGGAACCCTAACCCTGCCCTCTACTATAAATAGAGGGGTACATGGGGCTTCTCTAGAGACACAACTCAGAACATCAATTGCTCTGCAAACTGGTTGTGGTAACCGAGAGAGCCCAAGTAAGTTCTACCCGTCCAAGGAGGAACAACAAGGGAAAGACAACTACAAAAAAGTAGTTGGTGGTGGGAGAGTGTGTCGGTGACTAGTACGTTGATAGAAGGGGACAACTCCTTCTATTCTATCCTTCAGGATGACTAGAGTTCCCAGTAGTCTATGTGGACTATCTATAGAGGCGGGAGACTTCTACCACTCAGGAGGACAACAGTCAACCGCGGTCCGGGTCAAGACCAGGAGCTGCACAGATGCCGTCGAAGATTGGTTTTGTTGGTCATACTGATTTGGTGTATAGTTTTTTGTTTGCTACAAGTTTACACATAACTAAAGGTTGCCCTAACTTTGATCTCTGATAGGATGCTTTAGAGGACCTCCTAAAACCTTAGAAATGCACTGTGATAGTGAAGTTGCTTTTAAGGGACATTGGGTTCCTAAACCTAAGAAACATGATTCAGCTACTATGGAAGCCTGTCAACAACTTCAACTTGATTAATGTAGCAAATAACTTCTTCATTGTTCATCTACAAATGTAAGAGGAGTACATCAATGCCTTCACCAAAGAACCTTGGTTGATCTTCGGTTCGTACTTAATGGTACAACATTTGTCCCCTAGAATCTCACTAGATATAGACACACCTCCATGACTAGCTGTATGGGTTAGAATCCCCAATCTACCCATCTACGTGTATCACAAAGTCTATTTAACTTGTCCTTCTCAAGGACCGATTGCAATGAAAAGTGATTGTTTTTGGTAGCCATTTATTCTACAAAAAGGAAATTTGCAATTTTAGTCCAAAACTCATTTGATTTTATTTGATTTGATTTGATTTGATGATGATATTAATTAGATATTTAATTAATTATTGCTCCCACTGTTTTGATCAAATTGTTAACCCTCATGTAGCAATTTCGTAGATTGCGGCGTGCAACCTTCTAGTGAGCAAGATCATGATTTCCTCTAAGTCATGGACCATCTAGGGTTGTCACCCACAACTAGATTCTTTTAGGTAGGAAACCTCTGTCAATTGCATCATATCCAACTCTTGATAGATGTCATGCAAAACTCCTTGCCATGTTCATCTTTATGCCTCAAGGTCCTTGATACGATCAAGGTCACCTTGTTAAGTCCCACCCAAAAGCCAACACAATGAATATGCACCCTGCTAGGGCAGACCCACATATTCACCATCACACTTCCATGAGATAGACAGTGCACCACGCTAGGGCGTGCCCACACTTAGTCAATCAAGATTTTCATGTGTGCTACTTTTGGAAGGCATCTTCAACTTAATATATTTTTTGAGGGGTTTTAATATGCTTATATATGCATATATGTATCCAATCACCATATATATTGTATGTATCATATACATGTTATATCTCACAAATGAAAACATGCAATAACTATAAAGTGGTGATTATGGCCATCTTATTGTAGTTCCTTGGTGCCACAAGGAACTATGGTCATCTAAGGTCTACATCACATGCAACCTATTATTGATGAAGATCTGTGCTTGCCAATCCCGGTTGACTGGTTCAACCTTTGAACCGGTCGACTCACCTCTTGGCCAGTCATTTAGTCTCCTCCAGCCAGTCCTCTGGCTCCTCCATATGGTCAGCTCATCCGGTCGTCTGGGCTTCTCGTCGGTCCACCAACTACTCCACAGTCAGTCATCTCGGTCCATCAATCGGTCATCTTCAGTATCGTCATAACAAGAAATAATGCTAATCCTATTTTACATAATCTTTGTGAAACCTCGAGTTACATTCGAGGGGAGCAAAGGTATAAGATAATCTCAAGTTACATTCAGAATAGAAGAAGAGGGCTCAATGCACAGACTGAGATGCAAACAACCATAACCAATGACACACATGCACAAAAGGTTTATAGGCCATAACCATGTTACACATCCACCATCAAAAAAAATTTAGGGCGACGCATATCGATTGCATATATACCATATCATATATGTATATATATTAGTTTGGAATCATGTGGCATTAATTGGATATTCACATTAGTCATTTAAATATTTGCATCATATGTAATAAATAAAAGATACTAAAACCGAAATCTGATCATATCGATTATACCAAAACATAGAGTATTGACGTGACTCTGATACCAATGTTTGGTTTTACGTGGTCAGAGTAGGCAATGAAAATTTAAAAAAATTACATGAGCATAAACTCATAACCAGTATATCGCATCAATATTTATGTAATGGGAAGGATGGTTTTAGTGAGTTATACCTGGTCCTGTGGCTTGCTTAGTGATTATACCTCACAACAAGTGTGGTCTTCAACCACCTGTCTTTGATAGTGTCTGTGCAGCTCCTGGTCTTGACCGGGACTGCGGTTGACTGTTGTCCTCCTGAGCAGCAGAAGTCTCCCGTCTCTATAGATAGTCCACACAGACTATCGGGAACTCTAGTTGTCTTGAAGGAGAGACTATAAGGATTTATCCCCTTCTAATGACATACTAGTCACTAACACACTCTCCCACCACCAGTTACTTTTTTGCAGTTGTCTTTCCCTCGTTGTCCCTCCCTGGACGGGTAGAACTTGCTTGGGCTCTCTTAGTTACCACAAATAGAGAGGACAACAACTTTATAGAGCAACTAATGTTCTAAGTTGTGTCTCTAGAGATGCCCCCAGTGCCCCTCTATTGATCATAGAGGGAAGGCTCAGGGTTCCCAGTCTGTATGGGAGTAGGAAGGGTCCAAAATTTCCATGAACAATTTGCATCGTGGCAGGAAAACCAGTCATTTCATAACTGAAACGGTCATTTAGCAAGGTGATCTGATCGGTCCACTAGTGAAATGGTTGGTTGGGAGTGTGAGTCGATCGGTTCACCCAATGAACTGGTCATTTCACTTCCCAGACTTTCTTGGAATTGACTTTCCTTATTCATTTCTAATTAACGCAAAGATTTATTCTTGTCCCAATTGAATTGAAACCAAGTGAAATAAAAAAACTTTTCTCACAAATCGGGAAAATCCAACACTGCTCGTTTAGACCAGTTGAACCAATCGGTTCAGCAAGTGAACTGATCATCTCACTAACCATGAGTCAATTGGTTCACCAAGTGAATCGGTCGGTTGGTGGTCCATATTGTGTAGAACACAGTCAATTTAGTTCTCAATCAATCTGACACTCTAATCAATTGGTTTAACACTTGAACTTGATGATTCTGAGTCAATTCTATTGATTGAATGTTTGATTGAGTACCTAAATACTTTAGTAATCCATCCAAACATTATTCATGGATAAACTCCTATTCCAGGTTAATCCTATGTTGTGACCCTATAGGTCCCATTTCATGTTGGTAGTGAATGTCCATAACTAGCTTATGACATCACAAGCAAAGAGCGGTACCTAGTAGCACATCAATGCTACCCAAGTGAAAAGGAAAGTTGGAGAACAACTTTCAATCCTACAGTTAGTGATTGGTGTTCTAGTGAATGTGTAATTCCTTTAACTCTAATATCCTGAATGAACTCAAGGCATGGAGTCGTCATCCTTTCAATGTTCATTCATGTTTCTTGAACTAGAGCAGACTGTCTAAGAAATGTGTGACATCAATATCATAAATTGATTCACATGTGCATGCACATTCCTTTCTCAGTCTCGCTTATCAAGTGGCCTAGACAACATACTCCCTTAAGAGGAAAAAATCCCATATCTATCACTCACAGTCTATCTCATGCGTCAAAGCCACCCAATCATCACCGTTATCTCAACCCATGTTTCAGGACTGTGTTTGATGATGTCAAAGTGTACCCAATCACATTCGACGAGTGCAGTGATTCCAGGTCTATGAATCACAATCTCAATCACCACCATCACTATGAGAGACGATTCTGACTACCATGTCATGGTTCCATGTGTCACTCTCATGGTGGGTCTATCTGATACACTATTCTCCAACATGTATATGTGTGCTTGGTTTGATATCATATATCATGACTAATGAGACATTATCATAAACCAACACACACTCTAGTCTTTATGTGTTATTGTTGTCTATCAACCTTCCACAATGACATCCGACTAGGGACATAAAAAGAATGTACATACTCTTAGCATTTGTATGATCTCATTGTTCAGGTCCTCAACCTGAAGACATATGTCACTGAGTATTGTCATTCTTTAGACATTCATTATGCTCCATCATTTATCTCATAATCTTTTAAGCTAGAATAAATTGGAATCTTGCCTTTGATATTTATCAAATCAATCAGAACATATGCCAATCCAAGCATCACATGATTGGCTCTCTAGGCATACATACCAATAGTAACACGACCAACCTAATCATCCTTTTGTCTTGGTCATATATGTATGTGATGATTGTTAAATACATGCTTTTCTTTCTAATAAAAATACCATTATGCCTCATTCGTGCTAGTTGAGTTTCTATATGTGCTCAAACAAACTACATATATTATATTATGTAGTTTCAGTACCATGTAAAGTAATAAATCTAGATCACACCGAGTAATATAACAAGCTCTCACCAGTAACTGAAACAGTAATCTTGTTGGGGCAAACAAAATATGGTGGGCACAAGGAAGGAATTATTTAGAGAATAAAGATGCAAGAAGTAATTTTTCTTCACTAATGGAATGATTTTTACAAGTGGGAGACTCTCTACAAGGAGAAGGGACTCTTTGGTGGGAGGATTGCTGGGATTTTTCACCTTGAGATGGAGGCTCATTTCCTTGGATTCGATTGCCCATATAGAATGGCTACGTCCCTATTTATAGCATCCATAGGAACCTTCTACATTGTACAACAATGACAGTTTTGCCCCTTGAATATTTTCCAAGATACTTCTAGATATTCTAGACTCTGGATATTTTACATTTACACGTCTTTCAAGAAAGATATTTCTAGAGATGCTCTCCCACACATCCCATACGTTCTAGAATATTGACACATTCTAGAGTTCTCTACGTACTCTAAAAAACTCCACATAGTGTAGAACCTTCTAGAGATTCTAGAATGTTCTAGAGAGTGTATAATGTTCCAAAAATTCAAGAATACTCCATATAGTGTAGAACGTTCCAAAGAACTTAGAAGAGAGTGTAGAACATTCTAGAATATTCTACATATTTCTAGAGTAGACTAGAATTACAAATTACATTTCAACACCCCCTCTCACTTTATAATTCTAAGAGAGTCATTAAAGTAGTTAAACTTCTTGATTGTGACTGGCTTGGTGAACGTATCTGCCAATTGTTGGTTTGTGATGATAAACTCCCAAGTTTATTTCACCTTTTTCAATGTTCCCTGATAAAGTGATGGGGAAGTTCAATATGTTTAGAGCTTGCATAAGAATATTGGATTCTTTGTCAATGCAATATTGGAGATATTGTCACAATATATTGTTGTAACCTTATTAGTTTGTTGCAAAATATCATGTAGAATTCTTCTAAGTCATATTGCTTCACATGCATCACTGGTTGCCACCATATAGTCTGCTTCATCCAAGGATCGGGCAACAATTTCATGCTTTGTAGAAGACCAAGAGATTACCTTAGTGTCCATGCAAAAAAAAATATCCAAAAGTGATTTTTCTATCAATAGTTGAACCAACCCAATCATTGTTAGTGTATCCAACTAGAGAGTTATCTTTTACATAATTATATTTGATGCCATAATTTTTTGTCCCTTGTATGTATTTGAGAATCCGTTTAGTAGTTGTATATAATGATTTTTACTAGGCTCACTCATGAACCTAGAGACAATTCTCACAGAATAAACAATATCTCTCCTTGTATATGTGAGGTAAATAAGAGATCCAACCAAGCTTCTATAAAGTGATGGATCAAACTTTGCAGCTCCTTATCCTTTTTGAATTTTTCATTCAAGTTCACAGGTGTAGAAATTGCTTTACAATTTGACATATGAAATTTCTTTAGAATATCATATGCATATTTCTCTTGAGAAATGAATAATTCTCCTTTTTTCTGCTTTACTTGAATGCCAAGAAATTAGTTCACAAGACCAAGATCTATCATGTCTTATTCTTTCATCATGGTATTTTTTAATTATATTTCCATATTATTTGAGTTTCTCGTATATACCAAATCATCAACATATAGACATACTACAAGGAAACTAGGCATACCTTCTCTCTTAATATAAATTGGTGGCTTGCTTAGACTTTTCTGAAAACCATTGTGATTGAAGTATTTATCAATCTTAGTATTCCATTCTCTTGGTGCTTGCTTAAGGACACATAGAGATTTACGTAGACAATAAACTTTATCTTATTCTCCTTTGATCTTATAGCCTTGAGGTTTCTCAACATAAACTTCTTCCTCTGGTTCTCCATTCAGAAAAGTAGACTTTACATCTAGTTGATACACTTTTAGCTTCATTTGAGCAGCTAATGCTTATTATTCGAATAGTTTCCATACGAGAAACAGGAGAAAATATTTCATTAAAGTCTGTATCTGGTTATTGAGAATATCCTTTAGAAACCAATCGAGCTTTGTATCTTTGAATAGATCCATCTTCTTTGTATTTAATCTTATAGACCCACTTCACATCAATCATGTCTTTGTCTTTGGGTTTGTCAATTAGCTTCCAAGTATGATTTTCATTTATAGTTGATATTTCTTCCGCAATTGCATGAATCCAAACCTTATCCTTAATAGCTTCTTCATATTTATGTCGCTCACATGCATATAAAGCAATATTAGTGGATCCATAGATTTTGTGTAGGGAGTGTACCTTTAATGGAGGACTATCAGAATTAGTGGGAGTTGTCCTTTATCTTGAGGAATCAGATGATTGATGAGAATTAATTTCCTATGTTGTATGAATATCATCAAAAGATCCATTTCCCTGAGGAGGTATGGGGGATGAAGTCAGACTTTCATCCCATTTCCATGATGACATTTCATCATATATAACATCTCTAGAAATTATCAGTTCTTTTGTGTCTGGCCTGAAAGGGTGATAAGCCTTAGACTCTTCACTTTATCCAATGAAGATATATTTATTCCCTTTTCAAAAAACTGTTGCCTCTTTTGAGAAGGGTTATGAGCATAACAAATGCACCCAAAGATTTTGAAGTAGTTAACTCATGGCTTTTTTCTTAACCATAATTCATATGGTGTCTTATTCTTAATAGATTTTGTAGGAGATATATTAAGAATATAAGAAGTAGCACTTACAACTTCAACCTAGAATGAGTTGGGAAGAGCTTTTCCTTTAAGCATGCTTATGGCCATCTAAACAATGCTTATGTTTCTTCTTTCAGCAACTCCATTTTTTTGTAGAGTATATCTTGTTGTTAGCTCCCTTCGAATATCTTTTTCTTTGTAGTAACATAAGAACCCATTTGATACAAACTCTCCACCATGATTTGTTCTTAATGTCTTCAAGTAATGGCCACTTTGTTTTTCGACATAAGCTTTAAATTGAATAAAGATAGAGAAAGCTTCTAATTTTTGTTCAAGGAAGTAAACCCACATCATTCTACTATAATCATCAATAAATAAGAGAAAATACCTCTTATTTCCAAAAGAAGGTGTTTGAGTTGGACCACATATATCTGCATGTACCAACTCAAGAGGACCTTTTGACCTCTAGTTTGATTCAAAGAAGGGTAATCTAAGCATTTTTTTCATAAATGCATCCTTCACATATTTGTCTTTCCTGATTTATTTTAGGGAAGCCAACTACCATGTTCTTGTTTTTTAATAGAGAGTGACACCTAAAATTTAGATGTCCATATATTAGATGCCATGATAATGTGTCTCCTATCTTTTAGATTTTAAGGCAAGATTTCCCTAGGGCATTATCATAGGATATGCTTTATTAGGAGATTTCTTGATTTCAGCAACCACCTTCCTATTAATTTTATCAAATATTATGCAGTAGTCATCATCAAAGGTAACTTTGTATGATCGACCAGTAAGTTGTCCAACACTTAGCAAGTTTTGAGCTAATCCAGAAACACAGAGAACGTCAGGAATGATTTTGGAGTTACCTTTTTTTTGCACCATGATGTCTCCTTTTCCTCCTATGCTTCATAGATTTCTATCTCCAAGCGCTTCACTTTTGATCCTTCTCCTTCATGGAGCTTGATAAATGATTTACCATTTCCAGTCATGTGATTACTGCAACCACTGTCTAGATACCATATGGTATCAGCCTCTTACTGAGTGTTGAAGCATGATAAGAATAGAGAATCAGAAACATCATTATTTGTTGTAAAGTTGGCTTTATCTTTTTGATACCAACAATCTCTTTGAGAATAGTTTGATATCTTGCATTTAGTGTAACAAAATCGACAACTACTAGAATCATGATTATTCTTCTTGCAAATAATGTAGGGGAATTTAGAATTTCCAGTGGAAGCATTCTTGTTCCTGTAGAAAATATTGTATCAACTCCCTTGCCATTTGTAATTATCATATGCTCCTTTCAAATTCTTCTTTTGGTAGTGACTCCTCCCAATTATTTATTTTTCATCATGTTTCTTTTTGTAGATATTGGTTCTAGTTTGAAAAGTTTTCTCCAATGGTTGTGAATTGAACCTTCTCATTCTTTGCTCATGATCTTGCAGAGAACCCATCAAAGCACGTAAAGATAAGATAGATAGATCTTTAGATTCTTCTATAGCAGTAACAATATGATTGAACTTATGTGGCAAGCTTCTCAATGTCTTTTCAACTATCCTTTGATCTTTGATTGAATCTCCATAAATTTTGATATGATTTATGATTTCAAATACCCAAGAGAAGAAGTCTTGAATACATTCACCATCCTTCATAATAAGATTATCAAATTCGTCCATAGAGTTTGGAGTTTAATGGAGATTACCTTTTTTTAGGCTTTGTATTCCTCTTTCAAGATATCTCACGCCTTCTTTGCTTTTGTGCATGCTAAAATATAAGGATATATGGATTTACTTACTCCTTGCAGAATAGATAGAAGAGCCTTTGCATCATTCTTCTTATTTTCCTTGTATCTGCCTGCTTTGTGGAATTCCAAGAGGAGAAAGTCATTGCATCCCTTAGTTCTTCATAGCCTTCTTCCACTAGGTCCCATAGGTCTTGGGAGATGAAGAGAGTCTTCATTTAAGAACTCCAATAGTGATCATTCTCTCTCTCAAATATGGGGATGAGCGTATGGGTATATTGAAAGGTGGTTGGGTTTGTGGTTGATGTCATATATGATTCTATGTGGGGAAGAGCTTGAAGAACTTTGAATCTAATACCAAAATTTGTTGGGGCAAACGAAAGATGGTGGGTACAAGGAAGGAAATATTTAGAGAAGAAAGATGTAAGAACTAACTTTTCTTCACTAATGGAAGTACAAGTGGGAGACTCTTTACAAGGAGAAGGGACTCTTTGGTGGGAGGCTTGTCAGGAGTTGGCACCTGGAGATGGTGGCTCGTTGCCTTGGATTCAATTGCCCATATAGAATGGCTATGTCCTTATTTATAGATTCCATATGAACCTTCTATGTTGTACAACAATGACACTTTTGCCCCTTGTATATTTTTCAAGATACTTCTAAACTTCGTCTAGACTCTAGATATTTTACATCTACACATCTTTCAAGAAAGATATTTCTACAGATGCTCTCCCACACATCCCATACATTCAAGAATATTGACACATTCTAGAGTTCTCTGCATACTCTAGAGAACTCCACACATAGTAGAACCTTCAAGGGATTCTAAAATATTCCAGAGAGTGTATAATGTTCTAGAGCTTCTAGAATACTCTAGATAGTGTAGAACATTCTAAATAACGAGTGTAGAACATTCTAGAATATTCTACATACTTCTAGAGTAGACTAGAATTACAAATTACATTTCAACAAATCCATCTCATTATAGAGCATAACATAATCAGAGTTGACGTATAACAAAATAGATCCACATTTATATTACATCCACATTGATTTATCAATTCATAACGATATCCATGTAAAATCGGACCCGATTGAGACTGCATATAGTGCTATTCACGCTGCAGATTAACAACACAATAAGACTGCAGTCAGACTGAAAGCCATAATTTAGACTACTATCCAAATAGAATAAGACTACATCTAGACATCTAAATTTTGTCTACTAAGCAAATAGAATCAAATCAGGATGCACTTGCCAACTAGCTCAGTTGGTCAAGCCTGCAGCTTATGAAGTGCAGGTTGCGGGTTCGAATCTCAACGAACTCGTTGGGGCACTACATGAAGGGATTATAACCCTCGGTGTAGCTGATGGTGTTCTCTCTCTCCTGCTACTTTGAACATGGGTGAAATTCCCCACTTCAAAAAAAGAATCAAAACAGGATCAAAATGCATCCACACTACTAAGTACTAACCAGATACTATGTGGTTAATCTACATTAGCTAATCTCAATTACCAGACCCAACTCAATCGGTCTTGTTCTAAACGTGGGGCTTAGAAACGTGCGTCCACCCGACAAAAGCTAGCATGTCTATACGATCGCGCAGAAAAAGGAGACTGACATACGATTGCATGAGAAAACCCTTTGCAGTCCTCATGAAAACAGTAAGAAGCATGCTGAACCAGTGAAACTGCACCACAAATACTTACTGTGTCGAAGCATCCAGTTTCACGAAATTGGCCAGGCAAGGGTACAAACACGACTCCAGGTACAACAACCACACTCATGGCGATTGGCGAGGGTCAACGGCCAACGATTGGGGATCCATCTCATCTAGAATGATGGTGATGATGATCTCTGTATGTACTGTACCTTCTTCCCCTAATGATGAGATCCCAACTGCGATGTCTGCCCCTCGTCTTGTCTGTAATCAACCGCCACAAGGGGACGCACTCACTCAGCGGCTGCTGCTTGACGACAACCGCAAGAGGCGGCCCAAGTTGGGTTTGTTGGGTAGTAATGGGAATCGGAATCCATCGGGGTCCCACGAGATGGCATTATTTACCGTTGGTGGCTCCTTTTGGAGATGCAGCGGTTATTGTGTGTCCACGTATGCAACAGGTAGCAGGGGATCCTGGCCACGTGATCGTGGGTCGGCGGGCGGGCAGTGGGCGGGGCACACCCCGTTGAGTATGTGAGGCGGCATGTGCGATCGACTGCGGCGGCTCCCACCGACGAGGCAGGGGCCTTCACTTCCTGGCTCCTGCTGTCACCTGATTGTGGCAGCGTTTTAGTTTATACTAGTGGAGTTTCCTTTTATTAAAACGAGAGTGCAGAATACTAGGGTTGGAACTTGGCGGAAGGTGGATGGCGGGAGTGGCTGGTGGAGCCGCTATGGGTAGGGACAAGGGCCGTCCGCCGTTGCAGTCCCTTGGAGGGGTGTGTGATCTTTTGCCTCCGCAGTAGGGCGTTTGAGGAGTGTAGTGCTATTCGTCGATCCCACTTTTTTTGGTCCCTTTCGTAACGAGGATCCGTCTAATCCAACTTGACAAGTTATGCGGTGTCTCTCGATTCTAAACTCCCACAGTACACACAGGTCCGTAGTTTTCTTGAAAAAGTGTTGTCGTTTTAAATTAGGAAATAACATATAGCCAACAATTAAGGACTAATTAAGGGGACAATGTGATTTCGGTCTTCAATCAAAATCAAGCTCAACTACAATGTGCAACTTAGAAATAAGTATGCAAACGTCCAAGAACCCACCCAAGCAAGACTATAAACAACTCCAAACCAACCAGAACAAGTATTGGGAGGCCCAATCTGCATACATGATATACTTGGTTAACTAGATAACTTTCTTGGATCATATAGATGGCACCCCACCATGTCATAAACTCGTATGGGCATCACCCTCCTCTGAGCTATTCCATGCCACAAACCACCTATGTGCAGCCACACATAGCCATGCATTTGTAAAAATGCTATAAGTGGTTGGGTTTCATAAAATATGAACATAACATACCATAAAACTTAGAATTGTTATAAATGGATCACTAGAGATAAAGTCCTCCCACGATTTCCACTCTGAGTCCTCCGGAGGTGCTGAGGCAACGAAGGAAGTAGTGAGGTGGGAGATCCAAGGTTGGTCGGGCAAGTCTTGTGAGATAGTATGAGTCCTAACCCTATGGCAAAGGACCTATCAAAACATTGTGTCCGGTTAGCCCTAGCGGAGAGTGTGGAACATGTCCTAGTCCTAGAAGAGCATAATGAAAATGAGGTGGAGCAAAAACTGGAACTTGCCCTGGTGGGGTGTTTTTTAACATATCGTCCATATATCTTTATGTCTATGCATCGAGTCTTACAACAGATATAGAAAACCTCAAAAGAGGTCTTCTTCCGCCAGCTTGAAAGGGGATATTTCATCATCTTGTTCGTCCATCAAAGGGATAAGGATAAGGTACTGGAGGGGGCTTCTTGGTCGTTTGAGAACTACTTGCTCATCATTGGAGAAGCTACAAAAGAGACCCAGCCATCCAAGATAAACTTGTCGCACTGCCCATTCTGGGTCAGGTTGTACAATATGCCTTTGGGTTTGCAAATGACCAAGATCATCAGGTCTATCACCGGAAAGCTAGGAGAAGTTCTGGAGGTTGAGGAAGAACAAGTGGGGTGGGAAGTGTCTTCCCAGGCAAGGGTAACCATTGGCATATCAAGACCACTAAAAAGATTCCAATGAGTCCAGGGTAGATCGGGCGAAGTTTATGAGGTGGAAGTGAAGTACAAAAGACTCCCCATGTTATGCTACTTATGCAGGAGATTAGGGCACAATGAGAAATACTGTAACTAGGAAGTGAGGGATTGGATAGAGCAAAGAAGAGGAAAAGCCTGGGAAATAATGAAGCAAAACCAATGGAGGTGGACTCAATGGCAAACACAAAAAGACACAACCTAGTTATCAAGGCCTCTAGAGAACCAAAAGGCTTTGAATTAGTTGTGGCTGGTCTTAACCAGCACCGTGAAGAACAATGAAGATTATGAGTTGGAACTATCAGGGGTTGGGTCACCCCAAGATAGTGGAAATCCTTTGGCACTGGTGTTGGAGGGAGAGACCCTATATGGTCTTCTTAATGGAGACCATGATTGACATGAAGACTCTAGATGCAGTCCAAAGAAACTGTGGTTTCATGCAAGGGATTTGTACCAGCAGTGATGGTAATTTGGGAGGTATGAGGTTGTGGTGGAAGGGGATTGATGTGGATATTGTGTAATATTCCAAACACCACATTGATTGTAAGGTCATAGAGGAGGTAAGTGATACTAATTGGAGTGTTACCGACGTGGTCTATTATCGCACTAACAAACTCACCTAGGGCTAAAATCCTAGAGTTTTACCAAAGCCTTGTGCAATAATACCACCCGCAAGAGGACGAGTCTTATCGCGATATAGTTGAGGATCGAATCCCAAGGGACAACATTTTTAAGAATGTTTTACTAGTCGAATCTAGTTAAATCAAGACTAATATTTAGAACAAAGGTTGGTTTGAGGTTAATTAAAATAAATGTGAGGAAAGTAAAGAGCACGATTAAAAGTTGAAACTAGATTAATGATGAAGATCGTTGGGGTGGTCCCGGGTTTCACCACCTCTACACATGCAAACATATCCAAACACGCACATCCAGGCTAGATATAACCATCCAAATAGAATTGTTGTAAACCCTCTGTTAGGATGTTTAGGTTTGCGTAAGCATCACTTTAGGCATTAGATGTCTTGTCGCCATCTAGATCACACACTTATGGCTATGACGATACAGATATCCAACTGAAGTTGTGGCCCTCTATTAGGATGTTTAGGCACACTGAAGCGTCACCGTGGGATAGATGGATCATCCCCTCACGGATCACACACTTACAACCTTAGGGAATCCCATCTGATTTCTCATCAGGGAGTCAATTGTGTTAATCGACATTCGAAACCTACATATAGAAGTTCTCACAACATAGGAATGAACAAAATAAATGCAAGTAGGTGATCAATCCACAAGCACACATCGACGATTAACAACGAAATTAAAAGTTATATACAAGCCATGGAATGTTTAATGAAAAGGCATATAAGCATGGGCATCAAGGCTAGTCCCCACACCCCATCGAGAAAGGACTACTCGCTCATAGAGAGAGAAATAAGAAAAATAAGAGAGAGAGAGAAGATTCCTCCATGGCCATGGCAGAGAAGATAATTGCAGCTCGGTGGAGAGACGGTCTTCTACACGCCGGTGGAGCAGATCTAGAACGAGGAGGGAAGAACACCATGGAAGACGGGGCAGATCTTCTTTCTCCACCTTCTCTCTCTTCTCGGTCTCCTTGCTCATAGCAAGAGAAGCAGCTTGTGGACGTGTAGGTGGGCGTGGATGAATGGTTCAACGGACCAGATCTGGGTTTTCACCTCAGATATGGGTGGATGGTTGGATGGATGGCAGTGAATGGATGGTAGCCGTCGAATCTAGGTTTCCACCTCAGGTCCTAGGCCAGCGGAGGAGGGTCTTGGCAGCTAAGATCGTGCCAGCACTAGGGGTCGAGCGCGTGGGCGCAGCCTGGCGGGCAGGGGTAGGTGGGGGCGTGGATCTATCTCCCCTAGGGGTCGAGTGCTGATGGGAACAACCTGGATGACGGAGGGAGATGATGCCTTGGAGGGCTGGATCGGTGGGTATTTATAGGAGCAGGGCGGCTAGGGTTGTGGTCCCACCCTGCTACAGACTACAGGCACGGTTCTGTGGGGGCAGAGGTGCAGGTCACGATTGCGAGGGTGGGGCGACACCGCGGGTCACGATCTGTGGTGAGGAGATATAGGTCGCGATGGCGGATGGGCTGGCATTGGGGTTGCAGTTGAGGTGTGGTGCAAGGATGGTTGTGGATCATGAATTGCTTGAAGATGAATGTGGAGGATGCTCACGATCCAGGGAGTGCAGGTGTTGGAGATGAGTGTGATCCAGTGGGTGTAAACATTGGTGCTAATCGTGTGCGTGAGCCTACTGGGAACCGCAGCCTGTGGTTGGGAAGTAAGTGGATGGAGGGAGTAGAGGGGGAGATCGCGAAGGTGAGGGGTGTTGTCGAGTGGGGGTCGCGATTGGTGAAGACGAAGACTGTGACCATGGAAGTGGAAGCACTGATGATCACGATCGGTGGAGGTATGATCGCGGTTGGTGCCTGATCGCGATCAGGCAGGTGGAGATGGTGACATCGTGGGTCGAGATCGCGAACTTGCAAGCGTGGTGAATTGTAGAGGGGGACCGCGGGCAGAAGGGTAGATGGTGGTTGTTGTACATGGTCGCAGTTGTCCTTCTTGGGTCATAGTTTTTGTGTTGTAGGTCATGATTCTTTGATGATGTGGTTGCGGTTGTTGGTGATCGTGGTCCTGAGAGAATAGCAGGTCGTGATTTTGGAGTGTGGTATAGGTCGCAGTTATGGTGGCAAAGGGAAGCGCGGGCAGAAGGAAGGAGCATGTCACAGTCTGTAGCTATGCAGTGTTGGTCACGGTCTATAGGGGATATGACCGCAGTGTGTTGGTGAAGTCGAGGACCTCAGGCACCGTGTAGAAGGGGTCGCGGTCTGGAAGTTGAGGTGATATGGTCGCGATGGTGAGGTACTATGCAATCAAGATCGTTAGGGGGAGGTTGATCGCGGTGTTGTTGGATCACGAGAGGGATCACAATTAGGGCAGGAGCCCGTGGGGGAAAGAAGGGAGCTGTTGATTGCTGCTTGCCCAAGTAGGCTCAAACAGACCAAGGCCCAAAATGGAGTATTGGGCCGAGAAGACAAGGCCCACTTGCCCAAAATGACCTGCACAAAGGTGCAAAAAATTCCATAAAAATAGGGATAATTCCGGTTAAACCAAAACAAGTCAAATGTTAGAAGATATGGTCAATAAACGCGAGAATGTAAGCAAAATTGGACCAGACGAGGTGACTAAACCCTGATGAATATGCATTCATCAAAATACCCCGAACTTCAATGTTGCTCATCCTTGAGTAACACAAAATCTAAAATAGTCGCCAACAAATACTTTCACTCGCGTGATTGCCTCATCTTCACATCACGATTGTTTCTCCTCTACTCTGTATGACTAAGCATCTCAACTTCTTGAGACCACTGAACACATCTTACCATATCTTTGTTCCTGAGTTTGTTTCCCAACATCACTTCCTCCCTACTTTTTCCAACATCAAGCATGTCTAAGAATTTCGTAAGAGTCTAGAGACACCCGTAGAACAACAAGTGTGCACCTGATCTGACATTGGTGTTTTTCAAGATATTGGCAAAGTAGGCATTCATTGTGCTAGTAGGTGGAAAAGGGAGTGAAGGGGGGTATGTAAGGAAGAAATAAATCTCTCCTCTATTCGACTTGAGATTTTTATTATATGGTTGCAGTTTCATTGATTGCAACTCTTATTATTATATTTTTTTGTGTGAATCTCTCCTCTATTCGACTCGAGATTGCATTTTTGTGTGCACATTGGCATCTTTTCTTGGTGGTACGCCCCTATTACATAGAGAGGGGTATGGAAGAAGTGACTAAAGAGGGAGGAGGTGTGCTACCCCAAAATTAGGGTTTGGCACTATTTTGGCTATTTTTGTTTCTTTTTTATGGACGGAGGGGTAAGAAGATGATAGAATAAGTGTAGAAGAGAGTTCAGATCAGAATGTAACTTGATTTACGATTCAATGCATCGAGTTGTTTTCCTTATCATACTCTGCTCAAATAATGACTTGATGTGGATCTTGTGGATATTCCATGCTATTGTTCCACTAATCATTTCGGAAGCACAATGTGTTTGATCCCTCTCAGTTTGATAGATACTTGCCATTTTTGTTGAACATGATGTTAGGATTCATAAGCTTCACACGGTGATTTATAACCATTGGCTAGTTTCAGAATTTGTCCCCCTTGAGGCTTTGCTTCCAATAAGGAGGGTATAATGATTCAAAACTGCATGGAAAAACGTGATAACCGGCTAGGTAATGGCTTTGATTGAAACAAAAAGCGTCAAAACTTCATCAAGTTTCTATACAAACTACTTTGGAAACTTCAAAATTTTGAAATTGTTTGAAAAATTTTGCTCAAAATTGCAACGATGAAATCTTAAGTCTGAAACAAATAGGAATGGGTAGAAAGTAAAGTACGTAGCACCCACCCTCCACCCCAAACTTAGAAATTTTCTCATCCTGAGCAAACTCTAAATTCGAGATGGAGGGGAAAAATTGTGCTGGTTCGTCCACTAGATGTGGTTGCATTCCTTTCCGTGAAATATCCTCCATCTAAAATTTCAAGAATGAAAATAAGATTGCATCTTGTGATGCAATGTCTAAAACTAAAACTCAAAGTAAAAATCTAAGGTAAGGGTCAGGTTGCCTCCTGACATGCGCATTTGTTTTATGTCGTTGGCTTGACTTGATTCCTTCAATTTTATGGTAGATAAGTTAGTTTGGACAGATTTATCGATTCCTCAGTGCATGTGTCAGCTGTGGTGAAATATCTCTTTAAGCGTTGGCCATTTACTACAAAATCCCCTGAATTTTCACTCCATAAAGTGAATGCACCATGTGGATAGATGCTTTTGACAATGTACGGCCCAGACCATCGAGAAATGAGTTTCCCTCGGAATAACTTCAGTCTTGAGTTGAACAATAGAACTTGGTCTCCCACTTGTATGTCTTTCCTTTTCAGATGACCGTCATGCTATAACTTTGTGCGTTCTTTATAGATTTGAGCATTTTTTTAGGTTGTCATTCAAAGTTCTCCCAGCTCCTGAAGTTGCAGAATCCTAGCATGACCAGCTTTCTTCATGTCAAAATTTAGTTGTTTGATTGCCCACCAAGATTTTTGTTTGAGTTCTACAGGAAGGTGACATGACTTCCCATAGATTAATCTAAATGGTGTTGTCCTAAGAGGAGTCTTAAAAGCAGTTCGGAAGGCCTACAAGGCATCATTGATTTTTATTGACCAATCCTTTAGGTTGTGTCCTACTGTCTTTTCTAGGATAGCTTTGAGTTGACGGTTCGAAACCTCTACCTGCCCACTTGTTTCTGGGTGGTAGGGGGGATCTACCTTGTGTGTTACACCATATTTTCTTAACAATGCTTCAAAGCTTCTTTCCAGAAAATGAGAACCTCCGTCAGATATCACAGTGTGTGGGACTACAAAATGGGGAAATATAATGTCTTTGAACATTTTGATGGTAGGTTTTGAATCACTAGTGACTGTTGGTATGGCCTCTACCCATTTAGAGACATAATCCACTACAACTAGAATGTAGCAAAATCCATGCGAGGATGGGAATGGGCCCATGTAGTCCACTCCCCAAACATCAAAAATCTCTACTTCCTGTCATAGCTTAAGTGGCATCTCATCTCTTTTTGTAATGTTACCTGTTCTCTAACACTTGTCACATGTTAGAACAAAGTTGCAGGCATCTGTGGATATGTTTGGCCAAAAGAAACCACATTGCAAAACCTTCAAAGTAGTTTTTTTAGAACTCATATGGCCTCCAACTGGGCATGAGTGGCATTGGTCTAAAACAAGTTGGGCTTCTTCCTCAGCGATACAATGTTTGTAGAGACCATCATCACAGAGCTTGAAGAGGTATGGTTCATCCCAATGATATTTCCTCACATCATGCATGAATTTCTTCAGTGCATTTCTGGTACATTTAGGGTGGATGACACCGGCGGCAAGGTAGTTCACATAGTCTGAGCACCAAGGAGTAGCTTTTGAGACTTTCATGAGCTGGTCATCTGGAAGAGAGTCATTAATTGGGATTTTTTCAGTATCCAGGGTATGGATACAACTCAAGTGGTCAGCCACAACATTCTCTGTACCTTTCTTATCTCTTATCTCCATATCAAATTCTTGTAAGAGGAGAATCCATCTGATCAGCCTGGGTTTCACATCTTTCTTTTTCAGGAGGTAACGGTTAGCATCATGATATGTGTAAACAATGACATTCGAACCAATGAGGTAGGATCTAAACTTGTCAAAGGCATACATGACTGCTAGGAGTTCCTTCTAAGTGGTTGCATAATTCCTTTGAGATTTGTCAAGGGTCTTCGATGCATAGTAGATGACATGATGTTTCCTCTCTATGCACTGGCCTAAGACGGCACCGACTGCGTAATCACTGGCATCACACATTATTTCGAATGGGTGCCCCCAATCTGGAACTCAGATGATAGGTGTTGTTATAAGAGCATGCTTCAGATTGTTGAAACTATGGATGCATTCTTCATCAAAATGGAAATCAGCATCCTTTAGAAACAAATTCGTCATTGGCTTGGTTATCTTGGAGAAATCCTTTATAAATCATCTATAAAATCATGCATGACCAAGGAACGCGCGAACCTCTCTTACATTGGTTGGGATAGAGAGTTTGGAAATCACTTTGATATTCACCTTGTCCAATTTGATTCCTCGACTACTGACCCTATGGCGAAGGACTATGCCTTATTTTACCATAAAGTGACACTTCTACCAATTTAGTACTAAATGAGCTTCTTCACATCGTTTGAGGACTAGGGAAAGGTGTTTCAGGCATGAGTCATATGTATCCCCATATACAGAAAAATCATCCATAAAAACTTCCATAATAGTTTCGATAAGTCCAGCAAATATGGTTGCCATGTAGTTTTGGAAGGTTGCAGGCGCATTGCATAGCCTGAATGGCATCCTTCTAAAGGTCTATGTTCCAAAGGGGTAAGTGAAAGTAGTTTTCTCTTGGTCATCAGGATGTATAGGAATTTGGTAGAATCCAGAGTAACCATTGAGATAGCAGAAATATTCCTGGTGAGCCAGTCGCTCTAGAACTTGGTCTAGAAAAGGCATCGGGAAATGATCCTTACGAGTTTCCTTATTCAGCTTCCTGTAATCGAAACACATCCTCCACCCGATAAATGTTCGAGTGGGGATTAGTTCATTCTCTTCATTCCGTATCATAGTAGTGCCACCTTTCTTTGGGACAACATGTACATGACTCACCCATGGCAAGTCAGATATAGGATAGATGATCCCTATAGTGAGCAATTTAATAACTTTAAGGCGGACTACTTCCTTAATATTTGGATTAAGCTTTCATTGATGTTCAACAGTCGACTTGTGGTCTTCCACTATTGGGATTTTATACATGCAAAGCGCTTGACTGACCCCGGTGAGATCACTCATTTTGTAGCTGATAGCTTTCCTTCTTTCTTTTAATTCTTTCAGGAGTTTATCTTCTTGTTCGGTCGTTAGATCGGAATTTATAATAACTCGGCAGACCTTGAGATCATCCAGAAACACATACTTTAGTCCCTTAGGTAGGGGCTTCATTTCAGGAGCTTCTGGTTTCTCACATAGGTCTTTAGCTGCATTCACATCATTGAGTTCCTCAAATTTAGCTTCAGGATCATCTTCGACAGCATTAAGTTGGAGAACACAATCCTTCACTTGTTTGCTGATGGAGTTGTCAGCAGATGGGTTTGTTAGAGCCACTTCTAAAGGATCATCTTGTTCATAATCCTCTTGTGTAAGGAGTGACATTTTCTATATGTAATCAATCAAGTAGACTTCTTCCTGCATGCTTGGTCTTCACATACTTTCAAAAACCTTGACCTCGAGGGTTTCTTTACATAGTCTGAGGAGCAAGGTTCCTGCTTTAACATCAATCAGAGCTCTCGCAGTGGCAAGGAATGGATGGCCAAATATAAGAGGGTATCTAGAGTCCTCTTTTATGTACATGATGACAAAGTCACATGGGACATAAGAGTCTCTTCCTACCTTGACTGGGACATCCTCGATGATACCCAAAGGGAGAGTCATAGAATTGTCTGCAAGCTATATAGTCATGCCGGTTGGAAGTAGTTCTACAAACCCGAGCCTCTTGCAAAGGCTAAGTGACATGATAGATATGCTAGCACCAAGATTGGTCAATCCCTTCTTACATGAAGAGTCACCGATATGGCACGAAATCCCAAAGGATCTTGGGTCTTTATGCTTCTTGGGCATCTTGCTCTGAATGATATCGGAAGAGGTTGTTGCTAACTTAACTATCTTGTATTATTTGGTTTTATACTTCCTCGTGAGGAGAGACTTTAAGTACTTTGTCCAAGCTGGTATTTCAGCCAGAGCATCAAGAAATGGTATATAAACATGAAGCTTCTTCATAGATTCCTTGAACTTGTTGAATCGAGTATCAAGTTTTGTCTACTTCAACTGAGCTAGGAAAGGAGGACAAGGCTTGTACACTGGCACATCTGGATTAGGTGTTGCTTCAGATTCAGTAACAATAGGTTCTTTTGAACTTGCTTTGTCTGTCTTATCAGTGGTTGGTGGTTCTTTCGGTTGAGATTCACGTACTGTAGAGTCTTGGGCAATCACAAGATCTTCATCGTCCGTAACAACCACATGTGTCTTGACAGGAGGATCAAAATAGTCTTTTCCAGACCTGGTGGTGACAACCTTCAATTGCTCAGGATGTTTCGGATTGTTCTCTGGTCGGCCAGTGAAAGCTCCAGTATGTGGCTTGAGGCTAGCCGGTAGTTGAGCTAGTTGAGATTCAATAGCCTTCTGATGGGCTTGCTGGTTTGCTGTCATAGTCTGTTGCAACTGCAAAATCTTCTCAATGGCTGAGAGTTTGTCATCAGGAGAGATGGGACTAGCTTTCTGTCCTTGTTGTTGTTGTTGATAGGGGACTTGGTTGGGATTCTGGAACTGAGAATTGTTCTTCTAATTATTGTTGTTTCTATTCTGGAAGTTACCTCTAAAGTTCCCTTGATTCCTAAAATTTTGTTGTTGGTTATATTGATATCACGGCGGTCCTTGTTGTTGATTATTTGAACCAAGTTGTCGTGAGTTTTCTGCTCCAGAAGGATTTCCATATTGAAAACCTGGATGGTTCCTACTCTGATTCGGATTATAATACCCTTGACCAGGGATAGCGTTGACAACATTAAGATTTTCCATTTGACCATTATCTCCTTGGGCACAAGTATTACCCAGAACAACATCATAGAGGATATTATAGGCTAGCGTAGAATGATCAGTGTCTTTACATGCTTCACAGAACAGTGAAGCTGACTTGACTTGTTCTTGTTGTTGAGGGGGCGAATGTCTTCTTTCATAGACGGAAAAAGATGATTCAAGTTGGTCTTGCTTGGAAACTAGAAGCTTAAGAGACTCGGTGATAGACTTGTACTCAGGAGTAGCTTCTGCCATAGCTACCTTTAGGACTCCTTTACTTACGGGTCTACCCCAGTTGGCTTGATTTTTAGCTCTAAGGGTGACAACCTTCCATGCACTATAATAAATTTGACGGATGAAGTTTCCCCAACACGAGGAGTCTAAAAACTTCTTGATATCATCATCCACACCTCTATAAAAGATTTCAATGAGTGGATTCTTAGGAATGCCATGGTGTGGACATTTGTGTAGGAGCTCTTTGTATCTTTCCCATGCTTCTATAAGGGTTTCACCAGGGACCTGAGTGAACTGTGTTATTCGGCCCCTAATTTCATAAGTGAGAGAAGGAGGATAGAATTTTTGTAGGAAGACATTTTGAAGTTGCTCCCAGGTGGTGATGGATTCACATTGCAAAGAGTTGTAACAACTCATGGCTCTGTCAGCAAGAGAGTATTTGAAAAGATGGAGTCATATGGCATCATTTGTGACTCCATTTTGATTTGTCATAGCACATAGATCTATAAACCTCAGAAGATGTTCCTAACTATCTTCTCCTTGCTTACCATAGAAAGGGGTATTCTGAAGCAGTGTAACCCAATGTGCCCTAATCTCAAAATTGGCAGCATTGATGGGAGGAGGTTGTACTGGGTGGTGAACATCAATATCTTTAGGGATTGAGAATTCTCGAAGGTCTTTTTGTAACTCAGCTTGTTGAGCTGCAACTTGAGCTGCTTGGATTTCTTCTTGAACTACAGCTCGAGCTTCTTGCATGAGCCTCTCTCTTTGTTCATTAAGGGCTTGAGCTTTCCTTCGGGCAATTTCCTCCTCTTGTGTCATCCTTGCTTGGTTTTCTCTACTATGAAGATGAAAGGTTCTTTTTATCTCAGGGTCAAAGATAGCAACAAGGTCGGAACTGTTTGATCGGTGCATACACTAGTCTTTGGGAGTACATAGGATGGAAAGACCTTCCAGTGGTAAGATGGATGGAGTAGAGTCAAATACAAGTAGATGATTGATTGTTTTAAAAGAAAAAGAAAAATCCTAAATTAACCTTAATAGAACTAGATTTAACTACATGATTATGTTGTCCCTGACAACGGCGCCAGAATTTGGCGTGGTCTATTATCGCACTAACTAACTCACCTAGGGCTGAAATTCATGAGTTTTACCAAAACCTTGTGCAATAATACCACCCGCAAGCGGACAGGTCTTATCGCAATATAGTTGAGGATCGAATTCCAAGGGACAACATTTTTAAGAATATTAGACTAGTCGAATATAGTTGAATAAAGACTAATATTTAGAACAAAGGTTGGTTTGAGGTTAATTAAACTAAATGTGAGGAAAGTAAAGAGCAGGATTAAAAGTGGAAACTAGATTAATGATGAAGATCACTGGGGTGGTCCCAAGTTTCACCATCGCTACACATGCAAACGTATCCAAACACGCACATCCAGGCTAAATATATAACCATCCAAATAGATCTGTTGCAAACCCTCTGTTAGGATGTTTAAGTTTGCATAAGTGTCACTTTAGGCATCAGATGTCTCGTCGCCATCCAGATCACACACTTACGGCTTCGAAGATATAGATATCCAATTGAAGTTGTGGCCCTCTATTAGGATGTTTAGGCACACAGAAGTGTCACCGTGGGCTAGATGGCTCATCCCCTCACAGATCACACACTTACAACCTCAGGGAATCCCATCTGATTTCTCATCAGGGAGTCAACCGCGTTAATCGACATTCGAAACCTACATATAGAAGTTCAAACAACATAGGAATGAAGAAGATAAATGCAAGCAGGTGATCAATCCACAAGCACACATCAATGATTAACAGTGAAATGAAAAGTTATATACAAGCCTTGGAATGTTTAATGAAAAGACATATAAGCATGGGCATCGGGGCTAGTCCCCACACCCCAACGAGAAAGGACTACTCGCTCATGGAGAGAGAAATAAGAAAAACAAGAGAGAGAGAAGATTCCACCATGGCCATGGTGGAGAAGATAATCACAGCTCGATGGAGAGACAGTCTTCTACACACTGGTGGAGCAGATCTGGAACAAGGAGGGAAGAACACCACGACAGACAAGGCAGATCTTCTTTCTCCACCTTCTCTCTCTTCTCTGTCTCCTTGCTCACAGTAGGAGGAGTAGCTTGTGGACGCATAGGCAGGCATGGATGAATGGTTGAACGGACCAGATCTGGGTTTTCACCTCAGATCTGGGTGGATGGTTGGATGGATGGTAGCCGTCAGATCTAGGTTTCCACCTCATGTCCTAGGCCAGCAAAGGAGGGTCTTGGCAACTGAGATTGTGTCACCACTAGGGGTCGAGCGGGTGGGCGTAGCCTGGCAGGAAGCTATAGATGGGGGCGTAGATCTATCTCCCCAGGGGTCGAGTGCTGATGGGCACAGTCTGGATGGCGGTGGGAGATGATGCCATAGAGGTCTGGATCGGTGGGTATTTATAGGAGCAAGGTGGATAGGGTTGCGGTTCCACCCTACTGCAGACCACAGGCGTGGTTCCGTGGGGGTGGAGGTGCAGGTTGCGATTGCGAGGGTGGAGTGACACTGCGGGTCACAGTCTGTGGTGAGGATATATAGGTCATGATGACGGATGGGCTGGTGTTGGTGGTTGTGGTTGAGGTGTGGTGCAAGGATGGTTGCAGATCGTGATCTGCTTGAAGATGAATGTGTAGGATGCTCACGATCTAGGGAGTGCATGTGATGGAGATTAGCACGATCCAGTGGGAGTTGATGTTAGTGCTGATCGCAAGTGTGAGCCTACTGGGAACCGTGGCCCATAGTTGGGAAGCATGTGGATAGAGGGAGTAGAGGGGGAGATCGTAAAGGTGAGGGGGTGCTATCGAGTGGGGGTCGCGATTGGTGAAGATGAAGACTGCGACAATGGAAGTGGAAGTGCTAATGATCACGATCGATGGAGGTATGATCACGGTTGGTGACGATCACGATTAGGCAGGTGGAGATGGTGACATCGCAGGTCAAGGTCGCGATCTTGCAAGCGTGGTGAAATGCAGAGGGGGACCATGGGCAGAAGGGTAGATGGTGGTTGTTACACATGGTCGCAGTTTTTATGCTGGAGGTTACGATTCTCTGACGGCATAGTCACCGTTGTTGGCGATCGTAGTCCTGAGAGAATAGTAGGTCGTGATTGTGGGGTGTGGTGCAGGTCACGGTTATGGTGACAGAGGGACCCGTAGGCAGAAGGAAGGAGCAAGATGCGGTCTGTAGCTATGCAACGCTGGTCACGGTCTGTAGGGGAGACGACCGCGGTGTGCTGGTGAAGCCAAGGACCTCAGGCACACTATAGAAGGGGTTGCAGTATGTAATTCAAGGTGAGATGGTCACGATGGTGAGTTACTATGCAATCGTGATCATGAGGGGGAGGTTGATCATAGTGTTGTTGGATCGCGAGCGGGGTCACGATAAGGGCAGGAGCCCGTGGGGGAAAGAAGGGAGCCACTGACTACTGCTTGCCCAAGCAGGCTCGAACAAACCAAGGCCCAAAATTGAGTATTGGGTCGAGAAGACAAGGCCCATTTGCCTTAAATGACCTGCACAAATGTGCAAAAAAATTCCATAAAAATAGGGATAATTCCGATTAAACCAAAACAAGTCAAATGTTAGAAGATATGGTCAATAAATGTGAGAATGTAAGCAAAATTGGTCCAGACAAGGCAACTAAACCCTGATGAATATGCATTCATCAGTTATGGGGATCTACAGTTGGCCTACACAGTGTAGGAAAATATGGCTACAGAATAGGTAGCGGAAACAAAAAAATTAATTACCATATTCCCCATGAACCAGTGGATCACATCAATAACTATAAGATGGGAAGGATGATTTTGAGGATATACTTGATCCTAGAGCAAGTTCAATGACATCTCCTCATTATTGTATATGTGCAACTATCTTCTAGTTGCACTGGGACTCATGTGACCGTTGTGCCTCCTGGTTTACACCACGGACTAAAGGTTGACATTGTCCTCCTAGAAGAAAACAATAGCCTCCATGCCTCTATGGAAGACCACACCAACCACCTAGAACTCATTTCATCCTACCAGAATGGATAGGAAGGAGTTGTACCTCCCGTTGGTGTACTAGTCATCAACTTGATCCTCCACTATTTTCTCCCTTGCTATCCCTCCCTTTACCAGGTAGGACTTGCTTGGGCTCTCTATTGGTTACCACAACCAGAGAGGACAACAATTGTTATAGATAATTGAGTTGTATTCTGGAGAGCCCCCTATATCCCTCTATTTATAGGAGGGGTTAGGGTCTGGGTTCCCAATCTATGTGGGAGTGGAAGGGACTGGAAGATATTGAATTTTCACAAACTGCAAGCACCAAACCAGTTGACTGGAAGCTGAAACAATCATCCAGAACATGAGTCAATTGTTTCACTCAGTGAGACGGTCATCTTGCAGTTTCCCAATTGCACACGAATTTGGCAATTCGTTTCCAATTAATACTAAACATTAATTGGTTGCATCAATAGAATTGAGCAATCAAAATGGTCAAACTTTCTCATGAATTTAGGAAGTTACTAGAACCTTCCTCCAACCCAACTTGGCCGATCGGTTCACCAGGTGAACTGTTTGTCTCTCTCTACCCGGGCTAATTTGTTCACCCAGTGAGTCGATCGCTTGGTGCATATTTCATGCAGAACTTAAGCCAATTCAGTTCGAATCATCCTGACACTCCAAATAGTCATCTCACTAGGCGAGACAGTCAGTTGGCAATCCAATCTATTGATCTATTGCAAGAATTGAATACTTAAACATGTTAGTAATCAATTAAATTATCATTCAAGATCAAACTCCTCTTCTAGTTCAAGACCAATGTGTGTGACCCTATAGGTCCTATATAATGTTTGCAGTGAATGTCCATAACAACTTATGACATCACAAGAAATGAGCAGTGCCTAGTCGCACATCAATGCTACCCAAGTAAATGGAAAATTAGGGAACAACTTCAACCTACAATATGTGTATGGCATTATAATGTTTTTATAGTTCCTTTGTCACTGATATCCAGATTGAACTTGAGCCATGGAGTAGCCATCTTCTTCAACATTCAATCTTGTTTCTTGAACGAGAGCAGACTGTCTGAGGTGTATGTAAGTTCAATATCACATATTGACTCACTTGTGTCTGGCGATTCATTTATCGGTCTTTCTAGTCAAGAGGCCTAGGATATCATGCTCCCATAGGAGGGACAAATTCCATCTACATCACTCACAATATATCCCCATGTGTCACAGTCACCTAATCATCACCTTTATAATAACCCTTATTTCAGGATTATGTTTGATGATGTCAAAGCACACCAAACGACATGTGATGAGTATAGTGACTTTAGGTGTAAGACTCACAATCACCACCGTCACTATGAGAGATGACTATGACTAACATGGTAATGTCTTCCATGTGTCAGTCTCATGGAGGGTCTGTATGATACACTATTCTCTAACATGTATCTGTGTGCTTTGTTTGATATTGCCATATCATGACTAATGAGATTTTTTCATCAACCAACTCACATTTTGATCTTATGTGTTATTGTTGTCTAACAACCTTCCACAATAACAACTAATCAGGGACATACTGAGAATGTATATGTATACTCTTAGCATTTGTATGATCTCATCGTTCAAGTCTTGTACTTAAAAACATATGTAAGACCCCTGAGCTTGATTTTGGTCTAAATCTATTTATTTTGGCTTGCATAAGTGATTAGAACCTTTCCCTAATCCTTTGATATGTTTTTAGATCTTGTGGAGAGCTTAAGTCTCCAGTTTGAGCTTGTTTGGATGATGGTTGTGCTTTCTATGCTTATTTTGGGTCAAATTGCAACTTACCCAAATATGAGGGTTATCTTGCAATTTTTCACCTCTAGAGTGTTTCTTATATCTCTTGGCTGAATGGGAGAGAGTTTGGTGCTTTGGAGCGCCTTGGTTAAGCCTTGGATGAGTGGTGACACCCTTAGTGGTGATTAGGATTTCTAGGGTTTGCTTCATTTTGGCCATGTGTACCTTGTTGAAGGTGGTGACCCTTGTCTTAACCCATGTGGGTGTGTCTCGACCAAGACACATTCTCTAGGTATTTTTGTCTCAACCATTATGGTTTTTTTTTGTATAAGGTTGATACAATTGTCTTCTAGTGAAGTGTCTCGACCTAGTATATGTGGTGATCCTTTTGTCTCGACTAGGTAATGTTTTGGTGCTTTATTTCGACCATGAGGTGGTCCTTGGTGTGTTTTGAGTGAGAGCATATGTCAGGTGACCTAAGTGGTTGAGACCCAACATAGGTTGTATCACCACCTCATGCATGTGTTTTAATGGTTCCATGTTGGTTTCTTGGGTGGACAAGTGTTCCTTTGGATCCCTATCTTGCTGACACCTCATCTCTCACCCTACTTATCTCCTCCTTTTCTATATAAACCCTCTTCTCCCCATGCAACTAACCCTTTTCTACCTTCCTTCTTCCTCCCTCTATTTTTCTCATCCTTGGTGCTTGGTGGAGAAAGGAGGATTGATCCTTGGAGCCTTCATGATCGGACCCCATGCATGTGGTGACTTGTGGTCATCTTCAACATGGGTAAGTGTATGCCTTTCCTTGATGGTGTTTCTTTTGATCTTCTACCTTCTTCTATTTCTCTTTTCTTGGCCCTAGACCATGGATCCTCCATGGTGGTCGTTCTTGAGAAGTGATCCCTCATCACAAGGGTCATATGCCATGTTTTGACAAGGTGGACCTAACTGTGAGGAAGTTTCCTTATCTCTTTCTCCTCCTTTTTTCATTTGGCATAGATCTTCTTGCCATCTTTTCTTGGATTATCTTTGACCTTTGTGTCTTCTTCTTGAGGTGATCTTGAGGGTGAGAGTGGAGCCTTTGATGGAGCTTCATCATCCTTGGTGATCGTGTGCTTGGAGCTTGTGATCTTTGGAGTGATCTTCCCTAAGGCGGGTTATATAACTCTCTACCCTCTCTACTGCTTGCACCATATTATTATTTTCATGTGGCTATTTCTCTCACTAGATTATAACCGTAACATGCTAGTAGATGATACCATGCTCTAGAACTTGATTAATGGAAGTTAACATGCTTAGTTTGCTTAGAATCTAAAACCCATATTGATGGAACCCAATTTGGGTGCTTGTTGTGTTATGGTGGTGTTTCTCCTACCTGTTGACCTTAGATTTGATCACATGCATAGTGTTCATGTATCTGAATGTTTTGTGGGGTTTAGTTTCTCTTTTGGTGGTGGTAAATGTAGGTTTATCTCTCTTTCATAAGGCCCTCCATGGTGGTTTTTCCATAACACATGTTTAGGGTTTTGATGACCATTTATGTGTAACACTTTCATCCATGATGATGATGGTTTCTTAGGGGATTCATCTTCTATTTTGAATGAGTTCTATCCCTAATCTACGTTTGGTTTTCTATCTCCTAAGAGTGTTTGTTAGATGATCTTCTTGGTGCCTGTTTTAGGTTTTAATGATCTTCGGTCCATGGGTTTGATCTTGATAATAGTTGGTGTCTTGCTGCTTGACCATGTCTTGACCAAGACAGATGTGGTCTTCATGTTTGAGGTTGAGACATAGACCCTCTTATTGTCTTTGGATCGAGACACCCCTATGTCAGGATTTTTTGTGACGTCTACTTTGGCATTTGAGGTGTTGGTAGTAATACCTGCTTGCATTTTGGTTGAGACATTGCTTTGTTGCATGAGTGTTGGACCTGGTGATGCCTGGTTTTCCAGTTGTTTACCTTGTTTCGATCAAGACGTCTTATGTTGGTTTTTCTTTGATCATGATTCCTTGCCTCCTTTAGGTTGTACCCACCCTGTCATGGCTAGTGCTCTATTGCGGGCGAGACACTATGCTAGTTGATCGTCGTGACACTACGATGGTATGTGGGCAGGATGTTATGTTAGTTTTGGTCAAGACATTCTTTCTTCTATGTCAAGACACCCAGTTGTGGTATGTCATAGTCACGACCAGGTGATGGCATATTGCAGTCACAGCCTGGGTAGAGGTACGTCGTGGTTGAGATGCTTTGTGAGGTGTGATGTCAAGTCACTTTGCATGAGGGTGGTTGGGACATATAGGTGATTGTGGGTCATAACCTACATGATATGGATGGTTCATACACATATATGATACATGTTTGTTATCTATGTGCAAAATAGTAAGATGGGGACATGAATAGACATGAAAGTTGTAATACTTAGTGATGTTGAGATAATGATCTAATCATAACCAAGAAATGAGGCACTCCAACTTTATGGGAGGTGAGGAATCTAGGGTTCGATGATTGCATGATGAAATGGAACCCTAATCAATTATAAGTGTGAAATCCTAACCCTAGCTTGGGTCATCTGATATGTTTTGCTTATCATGCTTGGAATGAGTATTATGTTATGATGCTTTCTCTCTCTCCTATTTATGAATCCCTAACCTTGTAGGTCAGTGAACTTAAATGGCATATCCATGTGAATGTTTGGTAAATCCTATATTATAGGGGATGGTGAATGAGCAATGTTGAGGCATAATGTGATGTTGAATATACAAGGATCATGTGTTTGGGTCTGATGACCTGGCAGGTGCTTTGTGCATGATTTGAGGTGATAACCTCTAAAGATGTGATTGAGGGATTGACATCTCACAGTGATGTGACATTTGTGATAGCCTTGTATGGTTGTGTGATAGTGATGATGGCCTTGTGAATGGTAGTACTACCGTGTTGTGTTGATATGACAAGTTCACACCTTATACATATTGTATCTTTTGAAGTTGTACTATGCTCTTATTTCTTGAAGAGTTTTCTTGGGCTTTGTATGTTGTAACTTTATTGATGCTAAAAGATACCTAATTGGCATAATTTATTAAGTGGAACCTTAATCATGTAGTTTTCCATGTGCCATAGATCCATCCCAATGTCATTCTTAGTGTTGGATGATGAAACGGGTTCTCCCATAGTGGAAGCTCAGAGTCCTATACTGTTGAGTATATGCATTCATCGGATTGGCTACAGGTCGTACCCTAGTAGGAGTGTGGATGTGGGTCATAGATCAGTGACGTGACTCAGTATATACTTTAATAGGATTGGCTGCAAGCCATACCCTAGTAGGAGTGCACCTAAGGGTCGTAGCTCAATTTCACTAGTGTTGTACTTATATACCAAGGTAGGCTAGGTTGTTTTGCAGTTATATTTGATATGTCTCTACGGTGTTCTCTTGTGTCGACCGGAAGGTGTGGAGAGGTTGTGGATTCCGACTCTTCCATAGACCTTGTATGGCATTGATTTGACTTATTAGTGGTCAGTTGGAGTATGAGTGGTATCCCTCATCTCCTTAGGGAATAATAAAAGACGTAATATAGCTATATAGTGTATTTGTATAGGGGAAAATGCAGAGAACGTAGGTTGAAGCTTTGCCTTGCTTTTGTATAGTTTTAGTAATAGAAAATATACATTTCTTCATATTCCTTTTTAGAATGTTAATTGTTCTACTACACAGTGGTAACTACCAAATATTGCTTAACCTGCTTTACCTGTTGGATCCATATCATTTACTTGAATTTGCTCAGTTAGTAATTATTTTATCTATCTGCTTCGGTTTATTTGTTCTTTAATAGACATTGGCAGAGAGTTATATTTGTCGTTGGTACGCTTGGTCTCACCTCGTGGGTTTCAACATCTTTTAGGTGACCATGCATAATGAGGTGGAGATCGTGTAGCAGAGGGAGAGCAACAAGAGCAGTAGTTGATAAGGTTGGATGTGTTGCTAGTCTTTTGGTGTTAGATTCCTAGAGTCATCCATGTACATGTAGGTCTTGGGGGTGTCTTCGATGTGTTTTGTAGAGATGTCACTAATACGAGGTTTTTGTCTTGTGTGCCTTTTGTTGTACAAATATGGCATGTGTACATGTATGTATATATGGAACATGAATCTCATGTAACAGGTTGATGATAGGAAAGTTGAAAACAATGATGTAGCACCTTATAATATTTTCTATGTGATCCAAGTGTCCTGATGTGGACTTAATTATGAAAGTTTTCAGCCCATGATACTTTTATGAAATTGGTTACAATTTCCTATGTTTTTCTGGCAATCCGCTTGCTTAGTGTTATTTCCATAGTTTGGTTTTGAGTAATCTCATTTGTGGTGCGTCGGGGCATCACAACATATGTCATTGAGTAAACATCATTCTCTAGACATTCATAATGGAACATCTTAATCTCATAACTGAATTAAATAGAATATATTGGAAGCTTTCCTTTATTTATTAATCAAATCATATACATACTATTCCATTAGAACCATCAGATGATTCGCTCTCTGGGCATACATACCATAGACTCGCACTTGCATTTAGAGATAATCACCCACAAATTGTGTTCCAATTTATCTAACATGTCCATCATGCTTCTGTTGTGAAATTGTCTTTGTTAAGGGGTCATCAATATTGTTCTTATATGGTACTCTAAAAATCTTTACATCTCCTTGCTACACAATCTCTCATATGATATGGAAATGCCGTTGTATATTCTTTGATTGTTTATGTGATCTGGGATCCTTAGCTTGTGTAATATCTCCATTGTTGTCACAATATAGCTTAATTGTGTTGCTGATGCTTGGAATGACCCCAAGTTTTGAAATGAACTTTTTGATCCATACATCCTCCTTTGCTTTATTTGATGCAACAATATACTTGGCCTCTATTGTAGAATCAACAACTGTCTTTTGTTTGGAACTCTTCTAGATTACAACTCCATTGTTTAGGCAAAACATGAATCCTCATTGTGATTTGTAATCATCTTTGTCATTCTGGAAGCTTGCATCGGTGTAACCTCTTACCACCAACTATTCCTCTCTGTTGTAGACCAAGAACTGATCCATAGTTCTTCTCAAGTACTTGAGGGTGTTCTTCATGGTTGTCCAGTGAGCATCATCTAGATCTGACTGATATATGCTTGTCATGCTTAAGGCATAGGATACATCTAACGGATACATAACATTGCATACATGATTGATCCAATCGTAGAGGCATATGGAATCAAAGTCCTGTATTCCCTTTCTTCACAAGAACTGGTACTTTGAACTTTAGAGATAGCAACTCCATGTAACATGGGAAGGTTTCCTCTCTTTGAGTTCTTCATGTTGAACTGCTTCAACACTTCTCAATGTATGTTTTTTGAGTTAGTCCAAGAATCCTCTTAGATCTATGTCCATATATCTTTATCCCTAATATGTAGGATGCTTCTTCCAAATCTTTCAAGAAAATGTATTTCCCAGCCATGTCTTTATCTTTTGTGAAGTAGAGATGTCATTCTCCATCATTAGTATGTCATCGACATACAATATGAGGAACGTCACTATGCTCCCACTAACCTTCTTGTACACTCAAGGTCCATCTTCATCTTAAATAAAGACAAACGCTTTGACTGTCTCATTAAAATGAAGATTCTAGCTCTGAGATGCTTGCTTCAATCCATAGATTGACCTTTATAGCTTACAAACTTTATTTGCATCCTTTAGATTTATAAATCCCTCAAGTTGTGTCATGTACACATTCTCAAGAAGATTCACATCAAGGAATGCAGTTTTAACATCCATCTGTCAAATCTCATAGTCATGATAAGCTGCAATGCAAGCATGATCCTGATGGACTTAACCATGGCCGCGGGATAAAAGGTTTCATCATAGTCAACACCTTGAACTTGTCTAAAACTATTTGCCACCTATCTACCCTTATAGGTTTGTACTTTACCATCCATGTCGGTCTTCTTCTTGAAGACCCACTTGCACCCTATGGGTTTTACCCCTTTAGGAGGATCAACAAAGTCCATACTTTGTTGTAATACAAGGATTCCATCCCAGACCTCATGGCCTCCAGCCATTTCTTAGACTTTGGTCCCCCAATAGCTTCTACATAGGATGTTGGCTCATCATCTATGACCAATTTATTGCCTTCCTGAGTCACAAAATATCCAAATACTTTAGGTTCAAGGAGTGCCCTATTAGATCTATGAGGTACTTGTGTCATTTCAGGAATTTGAGATTCCACAACACCTTGCGATTCTATTTGTTCCTCTTGTTCATCTATTGGTTCAATGTTTTCTTGTTGGTCTTGAACCTCTTCGAGTTCCACTTTTATCCCACTAATTCCTTTTGAAATGAAATCCATCTTAAGGAATACAACATCCCTGGAAACAAACACTTGTTGTCAGATAGGGAATACAAGTAATATCCTCTTGTCTCTTTAGGATATACAACAAAATAACATTTATCAGATTTAGGGCCAAGCTTTTTAGAAAACATTTTCTTAACTTAAGCTTCACATCTCCAATCCTCATATAAGACATATTGGGATACTTCATAGTCCATATCTCATATGGTGTTCTTTGAACCGATTTAGATGGTACTCAGTTTAGTGTAAATGTTGCGGTTTTTAGAGCATACACCCAGAAGGTAGTCAGAATCTCTGCTAAACTCATCATTGATTGCACCATATCCAACAATGTTTGATTCCTTCTTTCTAATACACCATTGTGCTAAGGTGTTCCATGTGAAGTCCACTGGTATATGATCCCATGGGATCTAAGAAGGTCCTCAAACTCTTGGTTTAAGTTTCTCCACCTCGATCAAAATGGTGTGCCATTAGAAACTCTTTGAACATGTCAAGTTGGTTTTGTACTTTATTCACAAACTCTTTGAACATGTCAAGAGTTTCTAACTTGTGTTTCATTAAATAAACATAGCCATACATATCAAAGTCATCAGTAAAGGTAATGAAGTATTGATGCCCACCTATAGCATTTGTTCTAAAAGGTCCACATACATCACTATGATGAGTCCTAGTAGATCACTAGCCCTCTCATTCGTACCAGTGAAAGGGGTCTTAGCCATCTTTCCCAACAAACAAGATTCACATGCCTCTATTGATTCTAGATTAAAAGAGTCTAGATAACCATCTTTATGGAGTCTAGATATGTGATTCTCATTTATGTGCCCTAGACGATAATGCCAAAGGTGTGTTTTGTTTGAGTTGTTGAGTCTTAGTCTTTTTGTATTAACATTATAAACATTTGTCTTAAGATCCAATAATTAAAGACCATAAGACATTGGGGCACTGCCATAAAAGATCCCATCTTTGAAAATAGAACATCGACCATTTTTAATATGGAATTCAAATGCATCCTTGTCCATACAAGATACAGAATTGATGTTTCTATTTATAGAAGGTACATCATAGTAGTTCGTTAACTCTATTACAAGACATGTGGGTAGAGATAAACTATAGGTTCCAACTACGCTGGCTGCAACTCTTTTTCCATTAGCAACTCGTAGTTTCACCTTGACTTTTCCCAAAGGGTTACTTCTTTTCAGATACTGCATATTCTAACATATGTGAGATCCACATCCAGTATCTAGTACCCATGATGAACTAGATATATTTATCTCAATAATATATATACCTAAACTGATGATCACCATCCCTATCTTCTTATTCCTGAATGCCTTCAAGTACAAAGGATGAGTTCCTCTTCTACTTTTCTTTCTCCTCATCTTGAGTGTTCAAAATTTGGATTTGTACTTGACCTCAAAAGTCTTCTCAGCCTTGCTTTGATCCTTGGAATCAGCTCTGCTAATCACTATCATGGAGTTGTCCTTCAATCTTGCTTTGGCATGTGTCAGCATACCAAGAAAATCTGACATCAGGTTGGCCACATTATTCACGTGATAAAATGCAACAAAGTGGCTATAAAATTCTAGGAATGTATGTATAATCATATATGTGGCCAACTCTTGGCTCAAAGTGAATCCCATATCGTCAAGATGATACACATGTCCAATAATTTTGAGCACATATTTTTCAACTAAGGTTCCCTCTGTCAGTTTAGACTCAAGTACATCCTTTATGATATCATCCCTTTCTTGCTTTGCAAGGCCTAGGTTCACTTTCTTAAGATGTGTTACAATCTGAAGATCACCCATCTCCTCACACTGCTCATGCAACTCATAGTTCATGCATCTAATCTTAAGGTATTTTATCTCCATGGCATCATTGGCATGCTTCCAATAAGCATCCACCTTTTCCCTAGGCGCATCAGGTGCAGGTATATCTGGCACTGGTTTGTCAACGACGTAGATCTTGCACTCTTGATTGAGAACCCTTCTAAGTCTGAAACTAGACGTGGAAAATTTTCATATCAGGTTTTTCCTTCCTAAGGACTTATCACAATACATATTTGTTCATCATTTGATTCTATAAGAAAATTTTGCATTTTTCAAAAAAAAATGATTTGATTTGACGATAACAATTGGATCTTTAATTAATTACCGTTCCCACTATTTTATTCAAATTGCTATCCCTCACATATCAATATGGAATATTTCAGCATACAATATTCTAGTGGGCTTAGATCCAAGATAGTTCAACTATGGCCCGACCAACGCCACAATACATAGTCAATTATCAAGGTAGAAAACTCCAATTGTATCATATGCAATTCCCGATAGATGATATGCACAACTCCTTGCCAAAATCATTTGCATAACTTTGGGTCTAGATGTTACAAGAATCACCAGTTAAGCCTGACACAAAAGTTGATATAATAATAATGCATCCCTCTTGGGTGGAACATACATTATTATGATCACACTTCCATGAGATAGACGGCGCACCATGTTTGGGCGTAACCTACACTTGGTAGATCAAGATTTTTATGTGTGCTTCTTTTGGAAAGCATCTAAGGCTTAATATTTTAATTTGAAGGAGTGTGTATTTATAAATACAAATACATTATCCAATCACCACATATATAGTATGTATCATATATATGCTATGTTCCACAACTAAAACATATAAAAAACAAAAAGGGATGGTTATGGCCAGCCCAATGTCATTCTTTGGAGAAACAAGGAATTACAACAACCTAGGGTCCACATCACATGTAGAAACTTATTTTTGATAAAGGTCCTTGCTTTCCAGTCTAGGCTGATCGGTTCAACCCTTAAACCGATCGGCTCACCACTTCACCAGTCGGTCGGTCGGTCATCTGGTCCTTCTTTCCTCCAACTAATTGGCTAGTTCCACCAGCTGATCAGTTCATCTCATCCACCTAGTCCTCCTCAGTCCTCTAGCTGGTCTACTCACCTTAGATATGATCGTCTGGTGTCATCAGAATGACTTTCTTCTTTTTCATAACATGAAAGTAAACTATCCTCCTATTACATGATTATAGAGAAACCTTGAGTTATATTCGAGGGGAGAAGGGTAGGAAAGAATTACTTTACATTGGGAAGATAGGATAGTAGCTCGGTACACGGACTGAGATAAAAGGATTAACCAGCCACACAACCATGCACATATAATAGGGGTTATTGGCCATAACCACGCCACACAACCACAAACAAAACTCTCTTTTAGGGTGACACGTGTAAGCTGCATATATATATATATATATATATATATATATATATATATATATATATATATATATATATATATAGAGAGAGAGAGAGAGAGAGAGAGAGAGAGTCAGGCTAGAATACACTTGAGTGTACATATTGCACCAAGACTATTTTTTGCAAAATGTAAACCATTGATCTTCATCGTCATACTATAACTAGGCTACATATAAATTTTGAGCCCATTTGGATGAGTGTAAGTCACTCATCCAAGGGCAACAAAATCAACTCATGAAACTAATTTGAAATGCATAATTTTTGCGGTCTTTATAGCATGACCTATAAATGTCCAAATGTGCTCAAATTTTGTGTATGAGCTATTCACAAGATGTTTAAGAAGATCAATGGATTAGATTTTAAAAAAAAACATTGCATCATGAAAAACTACTTGAGTGTATTCTAACCTATATATATATATATATATATATATATATATATATATATATATTAGTTTGGTATTTATCATGGTATTTGATTGGATAGAATTATTTGCATCGCATGCAATAATTAAATGATAATACCATAAATCTAATCATATCGACTATCCAAAAATATAGTGGATTGGTGTGGCTTTGATACCGTTGTAGGGAAATATGGCTACAGAATAGGCTGTAGAAAAAAAAAAGTTTAACTACCATATTCTCCATAACCAGTGGATCGCGTCAATAACTATAAGATGGGAATAATGCTTTCGAGGATACATTGTTGGTAAGGTATGTCCATAGAGAAAATCATGTGAAGATTGACGTGGCATATACCATAAATAATTTGATTAATACTCATAACGACAAGCTTCCAATTCATTTGTTTCACTATGTTATGAGATAATGAGGATACAGAGTGAATGACTATAGAGTGATAATACTCAATGATGTATGTCTTCAAGTACGTGACTTGGAGGATGAGATCATACGAATGTTAAGAGTGTGTATTTTCTAATTATGTCCCTTGTCGGTTATTACTATTACACTAGAGTGTGGGTTGGTTGATGACAGAATCTCATTAGTCATGATATGGCAATATCAAACCAAGCACACAGATACATGTTAGAGAATAGTGTATCAGACAAACCCACCTTGAGAGTGACAAATGGAAACCATCTTTGGTGGTCATAGTCATCTCTCATAGTGAAGGTGGTGATTGTGATTCTTAGACCTAAAATCACTGCACGTGTCACATGTCATTGGGTACGCTTTGACATCATTAAACACAGTCCTAAAACATGGGTTGTTATAATGGTGATTATTGTGTGACTTTGACATATGAGGATAGACTATGAGTGATAGATATGGGATTTATCCCTCCTACTGGAGTATGATATCCTGGCCACTTCATAAGAGAGATTGAGAAACACATGTACATGCACATGTGAATCAACATATCATATCAATGTCACATTCTCTCATACAGTCTACCCTTGATTCAAGGAACATGCATTGAACGTTGATAGGGTGACCATCCGTGCCTCGATTTCATCTTGGATTTCAAAGATAAAAGAATTATACAATCACTACAACACCTTACATAGATTGTAGGTTGAAGTTTGTCTCCAACTTTCCATTCACTTGGGTAGCATTGATGTGCGACTAGGCACCACTCTTTGCTTGTGATGTCATAAGTCTATTATGGACATTCACTGCCAACATGACATGGGACCTATAGGGTCAAACACATAGGAACTCATCTAGAAGAGGAGTTCGATCTTGAATGGAAATTGGATTGATTACTAAAGTATTTAGGTATTCCATTCACACAACAAAGTGATGGATTGGCTGATGTCGTTTGGGAAGCTAGACAGGCCTCTCAAGTGTTGAGATGGCCATTTGGATAGTTAGGTAATTAGAGATCAAATTGGCTTAATTCTGCCTGAATTGAGGGGTGAACCGACCAGTTCATGTTGTTGAACCGATCGGCTCAACTCAGGTTCACTAGACGAGCGTCTGGGTGAATGAGATGGGCATCTCACTTTTATGAGATGGCTTGGTTGGTCTGAATAAATGTTATGGATGTTTCCCGAACGTATTAGATTGTACTTTACTTGAGGTACAAGGGAATTCATATGTGATAATAATTGGAATCTAAATTTCCATGCATATCCAATTAGGAAAGTACCAGACGACCATCTGGCAGTGTGATACGACCATCTTGCACACTAGATGAACGTATTGTTGGGTATTAGGGGAGGCAGAGAAGGCAGCGGAAACAAAAAAATTTCTCCCCAAACCCGGAACAAGGAAATGCGTCAACGTCTATATAATAGGAAAGGATGGTTTGTGGAATCATACCTTGTCCCGAGGCTTGCTCGGCGACAATACCTCGCACAATGTGCGGTCTTCAACTCTAGTCTTGGACGGCGTCTGTGCAGCTTCTGGTCGCACCGGGACTGACAACTCCTCCTCCTACCAGATTGTCGGATGACAGTTGTCCTCCTGAGCGGCAGTGTCCTCCCACCTCTTTAGTAGTCCACACGGACCAACTGGAACTCCACACTCCTTGTCCCACAAGGAAGTGGAAGGAGTCGCACCCTCCTATTGACGTACTAGTCGCCAACACACTCTCCTGCCTCCAGTTGCAACTGCAGTTGTCCTTCCCTTGCTGCACCTCCCTTTTTGCGGGAAGCACTTGCTCGGGCTCTCTGTCGGTTACCAAAACCAGAGAGAATGACAACTTTGCAGAGCAACTGGTTGCACGGAGTTGTACTTTGAGAAGCCCCCAATACCCCTATATATATAGGAGGGTCATGGGATAGGGTTCTCCATCCCGGGCAATGCGGAACTAAAAGCAGGAGTGGAAGGGTTCGAGATTTTCCACAAAACAATCAACTCGCAACCTGAACCGATCGGTTCACAAGTGAACCGGTCGGTTGGGGACCTAAACCAGTCGGTTGGAGCACCAACTGATCGGTTGGGACCCATGAGCCGATCGGTTCACTTCTGAACCAGTCGGTTTGTGGTCCTGGTCGGTTCCCGATTGACTTTCCTTCTTTCGTTTCTAATTGGTATCGAATACCAATCCTTGTTCCAATCAAAATGGGCAAGTGAAATGCAAGGAAAATTCTCACCGACCTGACTTTCCCAACTTTCTTGGTTGCACCAGTTGAACCGATCGGTTCAACACTTGAACCGCTCATTTCACTCTGTACATAAGCCGATCGGTTCAACACTTGAGCCGACCGGTTCAACACTTGAGCCGACCGGTTCAGCAACCTCAGCCAATCGGTTCAACACTTGAACCGATCGGTTGGGAATGCAGGTTGTGCAGAATCAGTCAATTATGATTTCAATCAATCTGATACTCCAATCAATGCATCCAACACCTTGAACAATATGATATTGAGCTATCGATTAATTGAGTGTTTAATTGAACTACTAAACTCCTTTAGTAATCAATCTAAACATTGCTTGTGGACAAAACTCCTCTTCCAGGTTAAATCCTATGTGTGTGACCCTGCAGGTCCATTTCACGTTGGCAGTGAAAGTCCATAACACTTATGACTTCACAAGAAAAGAGAGGTGCCTAGTCACACATCATTGCGACCCAAGTGAAAGTAGAAAGTTGGAGAACAACTTTCATCCTACAATCCGTGAATGGTGTTACAGTGAATGTATAATTCCTTTATCACTGATATCCCAAATGAACTCGAGGCATGGAACAGTCATCCTGTCAACGTTCATTCACTTTCTTGATCTCAGAGTAGATTGAACGAGATATGTATGACATCAATATCACATAATGATTCACACATGCGTGCGCACGCCTATCTCAATCCTACTCATCAAGTGGCCTTGGATATCAAACTCCCTCAGGAGGGACAAATCCCATATCTATCACTCACCCCTCAAAAGCCCCATGTGTCAAAGCCACCCAATCATCACCTTTATAACAACCCATGTTTCAGGACTGCGTTTGATGATGTCAAAGTGTGCCCAACGACATGTGTTGAGTGTAGTGATTTCAGGTCTAAGAATCACACTCACCACCATCACTGTGAGTACTGAATGTGACTACCATGTCATGGTTCCATGTGTCAAACTCACGGTGGGTCTGTCTGGTACACTTGTTCTCTAACAAGTACCTATGTGTTTGGTTTGATATCTCTATATCATGAATAATGAGATTCTGTCATCAACCAACACCACAATCTAGTCTTGTGTGTCATTGCTGTCTATCTACCTTCCACAATGACATCCGACTAGGGACATAACAAGAATGTACAAACTCTTAGCATCCGTATGATCTCATCGTTCAGGTCCTCAACCTGAAAGCATACGTCATTGAGTACTATCATTCTCTAGACATTCAATCTGTTCTATCACTATCTCATATGACTGAAGCAGAAAGAATTGGAAGCTTGCCTTTGTTGTTTATCAAATCAATCTTAATGTATCCCACCAATCATCCCATGATTGGCTCTCAGGGCATACACACCAACAGACTCCCACTTGCACTGCGAGCCAATCACCCTTGAATCATATTCATTAGTGATCTTCAAACATGTCCCACATGTTACTGTGCTCTTGTGCCAATTTAGTGAGTTATGGCAACACCTTGCCAAAGTCGGTATTAACTGCATGTCTCACATCTCTTCGTTGTACGTCACACGTATGAGACGGAGTTGTCATAATATGCGATCTAGTATTCCTTTACTAACCTTTAGCCACATTGCATGATCAAGGATTCCATACTTGTCATCAATGACCGGAATATCTATAAGTTCATCTCATAAACTTCCCGATCCATATAGTATCCACTGCTGTTCTCTAACACATAGATACTTGGCATTTCCTTTTAAATGGTTTTATTGGAACATTTCCAATTATCAACAAACTTTTACTTTTATACATCCTATGTATATTTTGCAATTAATTTTCTATCCTTTCGGAAGTTCGCATCAATGTAACTCTTTACATCAAACTCTTCCTTATCTCCATAGAACTAGTACTTCCCAAGTACTTATCAAATTCTCATGGTATTCCAGTAACCCTTACTGGAAGTAGACAGACATCCACTCGTCATGTCCCACATACGAGTTATCAGGATGAGCACATCATATTGTCATGTCATACATACAAAATGATGAATGCATTTTATTCTTTCCATGTCTATACATGCAAGATAATGGGATGATTACATACATGATAGATCCTTATCTATTCTTAGTGTTCCCATTCTTCATAAGAATTGGACACTTAGCCTTGGGATACTAATTCCATGAAACATGGACAAGTTTTCTCCCACTGAATCTGTACATACTGAACCCTTCAGTACAGATTGCCAATGTATGCTTCCTCTTTCTAGGTCAAGAGATTTTTCGAGAACTATCTCCATAGATCTCTATTCCTATCGTATAGTAAACATCTCTATCTTCCTTTAAGATAATTTCCACTTTTGGATTTCCATTTTAGAACATTTCCATTTCACATCAACATGTGGAATGTGAATACGCTCCCACTAAATCACAGATCCCTTCTTTATCTTTGACATATCAGTCAAACCCTTTGACTATATCATCAAAGTAAAGATCCAATTCTGAGTTGCTTGTACTCAATCAATCACATTGATTAGTCCATTGTAACTTATAGACTTCATTTGCATTAGTGGATTCATAAACCTTATATGTTGTGTCACGTACACATCCTTGTTTTATTCCTCATAGGAATGTAGTTTTAGTATCCATATGCCAAATGTCTTAGTCATTAAGTTGCAATCAACAAGCATCATCCTTCTCAAAATGTTATCCATGTGTCTTAACACTTAAGACTCATTTGCACTTATGGATTTTATCCAATGGGTGCTACCATCAAGGTCATACCTTATGGTTCACATGGATGTCATTTAGGATGTAATGGTCATAAACCATGACTCAAAATTTGATTCCTCATATTTATCTAGATAGTTGACTCATTACATGAACAACTCATCACATAGATAATTGAGGTGTATCTGTTAAGGATATAAGAACTCACAACCCTTGTGATTCTTAATTTCTTTTATTAGTGTGGGGTATTCATTTATTAAGAAGAATTCAGTTATTTGATAATCATTCTCTAACTCCTTAGAGTATGATTCCATCTTGATTTAGACATCACCATGCCTTAATCATGAGTTCACTATGATACACTATCATAATCACTCAAAAGGATCTCAAACATTTGGTCCAAGTATTTCATTCATTGATATCATCAAGAATTAACACTTTACCAAATTTGCACTTCATCTATGATAATCTTGAACACTTCAAGATATTCATATTGGTATTTCTCTAAACACCGTTTGAAGTATTAGCATTCGCTCCAATAGGTATGTAAATACATCACATGTATTATACCTAATAGGATAATCATTCTCCCACTACCATTAGTGAATATTGATTAATCATATACAAGAGATTCATGTCTCTTACTGATTCTCTAACCAAAAGAGTCTAGATTTATCCATCACATGGAAACTAGAAAGGAATTTCTCATGATTGATGCTAATTTGATTGTTTGAGTTATCAATAACTTTAGGTATCATTTTATCTTATGCATATCGAATACCACAAGATAAACAAGGCATTGCCACAAAGATCATATCTTTAAGATTGAAAACTCAACTTTATTAATTGCCATCATTGTCATACAATATGCAAAAATAAAGTGTTTCTATCTATTGGAAATATATGAAATAGCAGTTCTCAACTCTATTTCATGCCCTTTAGGCTGAAATAAACTGAAAGATACTCCTATCTATGGCAGCAACACTTGCTCCAATGATGGGTACTTCTTTCTTGGTCCTTTCACAAAGTCCATCACTTCTTTATGGATATTGCATATCATATATGACATATCCATATCTTGGTATCATATACCTCAGATAAAGAAGTGGTTTATTTCATGATACCTTAGGTGGAGATTTCCATCCCCTCCTGCATCTTCTTTTGTTCTTCCAGATATAGAGGTCAATCCCTCATACACCCTTTCCCCATGTGCCTTGAGGCTGAAGACGGCTTGGATTGCTGGCTAGCAACAAAACACTTCTTTGCTTTGCCCTTATCCTTGCCCTTAAGAATTACCTTTTCTTTGATCACATCAAAGATTATGGTTTGTCTTTCTTCATCTTTGCCTCTACTATCCTCAACATGTCCAACAACTCTGTCAACGCTTGTCAAAGTTGTTCATGTTGTAGCTTATCATGAATTGTATGATCCTCGCAACATTTGCAGTATCATACCAATAGCCAACTCTTGGCTCAGAGGGAATCCTTCTTAGTCAGGTTTTCCACATACCCAATCACATTGAGTGTGTGAATACCTTACTGGATCTCTTCTGTCATGACATACTAGGACAGTGTCTTGGAGACATCATATGTCTCATGTTGTCTCTGCAACTCATAGTTCAGAGAACAAAACATCAAGCACTCCTCATCAATGTCATCCTTGGTATGCTTCCATAAACATACTTTCAGTCATTTGATGTGGTGGGATTGAGTTCATCTGGTTTTGGTATAACTAGGACTTAGAGCTTTCGCTCTTTGATTGAGAACACTTCTCAATGTCCTAACCAGTCGTGGAATTATTCCCATTTAATTTGTTGGTCTCAAAGACCGATCGCAAATAAAGTGATTTGTTGATTAACCATTTATTTTAACAAAAGGAAATATATGCAATTTTAGTCCAAAACTCTTTTGACTTGTTTGATTGATTTGAAAAGTTGACGATAAAATTAGGCCTTTAATTAATTATCACTCCCACTATTTTACTTCAAATTGATAGCCCTCACCATCAATTCGGAAGATTGCAGCGTACAACCTTCTAGTGGGCAAGATCCTAAATCCTCTAAGTCATGGACCAGCTTGGGCTGTCACCCACAACATAGATCTCTCAGGTAGGCAACTTTTGCCAATTGCATCATATGCAACTCTTGATAAGATGTCATATGCAACTCCTTGCCATTATCATCTCCATGCCTCAAGGCACTAGATCCTATCTAGGTCACCTTGTTAAGTCCGACCCAAAGCAAACACGATGAATATGCACCCTGCTTGGGCAGACCCACACATTCATCCTTCACGCTTCCACGAGATAGACGGCGCACCATGCTTGGGCGTGCCCACACTTGGTCGATCAAGCTTTTCACATGTGTCGCATTTGGAAGGCATCTAAAACTTAATATTTAATGAGGGATTTGGTTTTTATATACATATACATATCCAATCACCACCATACATAGTACGTATCATATACATGCTATATCCCACATAAAACATGCACAAATGATAAAAAGTGATGATTATGGCCATCCTAATGTGATTCCTCGAGCCAAGAGTAATCACGGTCATCTAGGTCAACATCACATGCAACCTGTACAAGATGAACATTTGTGCCTTGCCATCCGAGTTGATCAACTCATCACATGAATGATCTGTACTCTCCAGCCGGTCGTCTGGGTGCCACCAGCCGATCGGTTGGCTCCTCCAACCGATCAGTTCACCTGGACGTCGTGCATCTCGTCATGTCCACCACCCGGTCGTCTCGCTCCTCGATCAGTCATCAACCGATCGGTTCACTCCTTGAACCGACCATCTGGAACGTCAACCGATCGGTTCACGCCTTGAACCGATCGTTTCAGCTGTTGTCTTGATGTCCTCCGGTCTTTGACATAACAGGAAATAAAATCTATCCTATTATTACATTGCTTAAAAGAAGAAACCCCGAGTTACATTCGGGGGGAGCAAAGGTAGGAAAGAATCTCGAATTATTTCGAGTTACATCAGGAATAAGAGAGGGAAGATCGGTGCGCAGACCGAGATGCAAGCAACCACACACAGATAGGGGTTTATAGGCCATAATAATGCTACACACATCCACCACAAAACTCGTTTAAGGGCGACGCGTATCGAGTGCATTAATAATACATATCATATATGTAATTGGGATTTGTGGATTTAGGATTGGACATGCATAAAGCCAATATTTTTCGCATCGCATGCAATAAATAAAGGCGACAAACCAAAATCGATCATATCGATATTCCCTAAATATAGAGCAGTTGACGTGGCTCTGATACCACTGTTGGGTTTTAGGGGAGGCAGAGAAGGCAGTGGAAACAAAAACATTTCTCCCCAAACCCGTAATAAGGAAACGTGTCAACATCTATATAATAGGAAAGGATGGTTTATGGAATCATACCTTGTCCCGAGGCTTGCTCGGAGACAATACCTCGTGCAATGTGCGGTCTTCAACTCCGGTCTTGGACGGCATCTGTGCAGCTCCTGGTCGCACTGGGACTGACAACTCCTCCTCCTACCGGACTGTCAGATGACAGTTGTCCTCCTGAGCGGCAGTGTCCTCCCGCCTCTGTAGTAGTCCACACGGACCACCTGGAACTCCACACTCCTTGTCCCACAAGGAAGTGGAAGGATTTGCACCCTCCTGTTGACGTACTAGTCGCCAACACACTCTCCTGCCTCCAGTTGTGACTGCAGTTGTCCTTCCCTTGCTGCACCTCCCTTTTTGCGGGAAGCACTTGCTCCAGCTCTCTCTCGGTTACCAAAACTAGAGAGAACGACAACTTTGCAGAGAAACCGGTTGCACTGAGTTGTACTTTGAGAAGCCCCCAATACCCCTATATATATAGGAGGGTCATGGGACAGGGTTCTCCATCCCGGGCAATGCGAGACCAAAAGCAGGAGTAGAAGGGTTCGAGATTTTCCATAAAACAATCAACTCACAACCTGAACCGATCGGTTCATAAGTGAACCGGTCAGTTGGGGACTTGAACCGGTCAGTTGGAGCACCAACCGATCGGTTGGGACCCATGAGCCGATCGGTTCACTTCTGAATCGGTCAGTTCACGGTCCTGGTCGGTTCCCGATTGACTTTCCTTCTTTCGTTTCTAATTGGTATCGAATACCAATCCTTGTTCCAATCAAATTGGGCAAGTGAAACGCAAGGAAAATTCTCACCGACCTGACTTTCCCAACTTGCTTGGTTGCACCAGTTGAACCGATCGGTTCAACACTTGAACCGCTCATTTCACTCTGTACATGAGCCGCTCGGTTCAACACTTGAGTCGACCGGTTCAACAACCTCATCCGATCGGTTCAACACTTGAACCGATCGGTTGGGAATGCAGGTTGTGCAGAATCAGTCAATTGCGATTTCAATCAATCTGATACTCCAATCAATGCGTCCAACACCTTGAACAATATGATATTGAGCTATCGATTAATTGAGTGTTTAATTGAACTACTAAACTCCTTTAATAATCAATCTAAATGTTGCTTGTGGACAAAACTCCTCTTCCAGGTTAAATCCTATGTGTGTGACCCTGCAGGTCCATTTCACATTGGCAGTGAAAGTCCATAACACTTATGACTTCACAAGCAAAGAGCGGTGCCTAGTCACACATCAGTGCTACCCAAGTGAAAGTAGAAAGTTGGAGAACAACTTTCAATCCTACAAACTGTGAATGGTGTTATAGTGAATGTATAATTCCTTTGTCACTGATATTCCGAATGAACTCAAGGCATGGAACAGTCATCCTGTCAACGTTCATTCACTTTCTTGATATCAGAGTAGAGTGGAAGAGATATGTATGACATCAATATCACATACTGATTCGCACATGCGTGCACGCCTTTCTCAATCCTACTCATCAAGTGGCCATGGATATCAAACTCCCTCAGGAGGGACAAATCCCATATCTATCACTCACCCCTCAAAAGCCCCATGTGTCAAAGCCACCCAATCATCACCTTTATAACAACCCATGTTTCAGGACTGCGTTTGATGATGTCAAAGTGTGCCCAACGACATGTGTTGAGTGTAGTGATTTTAGGTCTAAGAATCACACTCACCACCATCACTGTGAGTACTGACTGTGACTACCATGTCATGGTTCCATGTGTCAAACTCACATTGGGTTTGTTTGGTACACTTGTTCTCTAACAAGTACCTATGTGTTTGGTTTGATATCTCTATATCATGACTAATGAGATTCTGTCACCAACCAACACCACAATCTAGTCTTGTGTGTCATTGCTGTCTATCTACCTTCCACAATGACATCCGACTAGGGACATAACAAGAATGTACAAACTCTTAGCATCCGTATGATCTCATCGTTTAGGTCATCAACCTGAAAGCATACGTCATTGAGTACTGTCATTCTCTAGACATTCAATCTGTTCTATCACTATCTCATATGACTGAAGCAGAAAGAATTGGAAGCTTGCCTTTATTGTTTCTCAATCAATCTTAATGTATCCCACCAACCATCCCATGATTGGCTCTCAGGGCATACACACCAACACGTATGGGTGTTCCAGACAAGCATTTGGCATCTCACATGTTGTGATAGTTCAAGTTCTTTTGAACCCTTCCACTCCCACGCAATCATGTATAGATTGGGAACCCCAGCCCAAACCCCTCCTATAAAAGGAGGTGTACTAGGGGCTTGTCAAAACACAACACAGACAGCTAAGAACTAGTTCCTCGGACAAGTGTTGTCATCTCTGGTTGTAGTAACCAAGAGAGCCCAAGAAAGTCCTACCTGACAGGGAGATATGGCTACGGGAGAGAAACAACTGGTAATCGTTGTTGGTGGGAGAGCGGGTTGGTGACTAGTACACCAATGGGAGGGCCAACTTCTTCCTGTCTATTCTTGTTGAACGACATGAATTCTAATTGGTCCATGTGGACTACTCTAGAGACAGGAGTCCTTTGGCTATTTCTAGGAGAAAAACTATAGCCTATAGTCCATGGCGAGACCATAAAGACATTGTAGTAGTTATCATGTTCATTGTTCGTGGTGAAGACTAGGATCTGCATAGACACCGTCTAAGGGCAACTTGTTCATAGTTGCATTGAAGCGAGTTGTTGTCACTAGACTTTCTCTAGGACCACATATAACTCACTAAAACCATCCTTCCCATTGCAAAGTATTTGAAGGGGTCTTGTTTTTATGGAAATATAGATAGATAATTTTTTTGTTTCTACGGCTATACTTTATGCCTTTAATTTCCCAACAATGGTATTAGAGTCACGTCAATTTACTATGTTTTAGGATAATCGATATAATCGAATTTTTGGTTTTACCATTTATTCATTGCATACGATGTGAATATTTAAACTTCTCTCATATGTGTATCTTATCAAAGATCACATAATCCCAAACTAATATATATATATATATGCAATTTACAAGTGTCGCCCTTAAAGCCCTTTTGATGGTGGATATGTGTAAGATCCCTAACCTGGGTTATGCCTTAACCCTAGGTGTTTTGTTTAAGAAAGATAATTATATGCTTGATATTATCTTTTGAAAAGTAATTAAGGCTCAAGATAAACTTGTGTTTCAATTTTGGTCCTTTTTGAACAATGTTGAAATAATGTTTTGTCTATTTTGGACTAAAGTGCAAATTACCCAAGTTAAGGGGTTAAATTGCAAATGTTACATGACAAGATGTTCCTCAAGTGTTGAAGCATCATAAGTATGAAAATGATGCAGTAGTATGGCTTGTAGTAGCCTGAGTACCAAGAAAGAGCTGATAGAGCAATGTTTGTGCATTAAAACCTAGTTTTGGTGTAATGTGCAATTTACCCAAAACCTAGGGTTCAATATGCAAAATATCACTCTTAGAGGGTCCCTAATTATTCTTGGAATCATGTAGAGTCAAGAAAATGAGAGGGACGCCTCATTTGAATCACTTTGGAGGAGAGAGAATCTTGATATTAAAACAATCAAGATATAAGCATAATTGGAACTTTATTTCAATTTAATGCAAAAATAAATATATCAATTGAAGAGCCCTTCAACCAAAAGTTGAGGGATGATTTTGAAAAAGAATGGACGACAATGTTCCTTTCAAAGGCATGAAGATATCCAAAGGAAGTGGATAACTCACTCACATTATTAAAAGAAAAAGAAATATCCACTCACTTATGGATATTATTATAATATGATTTAAGGTGCTTAATTTGCTTTTCTTTAAATCATGGATAATTGAGAGGAATAAGATGCTATGAAGATAGCCTCGTATCTAAGGAAGAGAAGGGGGAAAAGTACAAGGAAATGGAGGAGTTATCCCCTACTTTCTCTCTCTTGAAATGAATTTAATAAAAATGCATATAAGCTCATTTATCCATAGCTTGAAAGGGGAATTTCGAATCCACTTTCACTCTTTGCTTGAAAAACGACCAAGGGGGCTAAGGAGAAACAGGAGGACGAGTTCCAACCTGTAGGTAAGCTTCTTGATCACTTTCAACCATGATTTCATGGTGGAAATCGAAAATAAATGATGGATTTCTTATTTTCTCCATTCAATCTCCAACCCTAGCCTTTCTTTTCACTCAAAGACTTGAGGACGAGCTTGGGGATAGTTGAAGGAGTTGCATCCACCATTAAAGACGTGGATCTTGATGCTTTGAAGCTCCTTTGGAGGTGGGTTTTATAACTTGAACCCTTAATATTGTTATTGCATTCAATTCCTTATCAATTGTTGATCCTTTCTTCATTCTCAGAATTTTATTTGGTTGATTGATGCAATCACCATAAAAATCACAGAAAGTTTCATGGATTTACAGATTGATGATGATGAAATCATCATAAGCACACACCTCCCCAAATATCTATTGCAAACGGTTTCAACAAAATGGTCCAATCGGTTTCATCAAACCGACCAAACAATTTGCAAACCGTTTGGAGGTTTGGATCCCAAACTGTTTGGAGGTTTGGATCCCAAACCATTTAGAAGGGTTGACCATTTGAGGTCAGGACCCTAGTACATGTTGGATGATGATCTAATGGATCCAATTGATTGATTCAATATATAGACAATCCTCCAATTATAAACCCTAATCGGGTTAAGTACTGAAATTTCAATTGATTGGTTTTAGTTTTTGGGTTGACTAACCCAAACAGTCTCAAGACCGTTTGGAGGTCACCCAAATGGTCTCAAGACCGTTTGGAGGTCAACCAAGACCATTTGGAGGTCTGGGTTGAGTATGGTTGAGTATTTGAAGATACAGAGATAACAAATTCAAATGCAATCAATAGCTAATTTGATGGTCAGTTCAATGATGCAAACCCTAATTGATTTTTCACAAATTTCAATAAAGGTTTGAGTCAAATGGTCTCAAGACCGTTTGTAGGTCATCCAAACGACCTCAAGACCATTTGAGGTCAGGTCATGTCATGGTTTGATGATGATCCAATGATTTCAATTGGACTAGTTCCACAATGTCAACCATTGATGGTTCCTCAATTTCAAAACCCTAATTGATGGTTTCTTGATTATGAACCCTAGTTCAAATGGGTTCAAAACCCTAATTGAAGTTCCAGTTGAAGGGTGATTCAATGGTTCAATTGAAGAATAAATCAGTGGTCCAATTGATAGATGGTTTAATGATTGAAATCCTGAATTCATAAAGTGATGAAAGACCTTTTTGGTCCATTCGGTTTTGAGAGAGTTTGGACCAAACAATCTTAAGACTGTTTGAGTCCAAACGGTCTCAAGACCGTTTGGGATCAAATAGTCTCAAGACCGTTTGGGATCAAACGGTCTCAAGACCATTTGGGATCAAATGGTCTCAAGACTGTTTGAGACCAAAAGGTCTCAAACCGTTTGGAGACCCAAGTAGTTTCAAGTGTAAATTGTCCATACGGTTTCATTATTGTTTTACTTAAACGGTTTCAAACCATTTGGAGTATCAATGATCCAGAACGTTTGGGATGTTTCAATGTGATTAAGTCAATTGGAAACCTAAGGTGATGAAAGATAAAATGACCCTATGGTTGTTACTGATTTATCTCAAAGATAATCACTAGGGTTATACCTTTAAGGTACTAAGTAATTGGTAAACCTAGATGAGTTAATTCCTGAAGCTTAAGTAAGCAATATTTCAATACACTATGCCAATCCTATTTGAATGCATTTAATTAAAGGGTTGGTTGACCTAATTTATCCAAGTTTGACATAGTCAACATCCTAGAGAGGATGAGAGAGAGAGAAATCTATACATGTAGGATAATCATGTGATGGATAAGCCTCAAACACTTTCAATATGAATAAACTAAAAGTTTAGGGTATGATCCTTGATGAAGTGATCATGAAACCCTAATTGAGGGTGATGCCATGTGAAACCCTAATTGAGGGTGATGCCATGTGAAACCCTAATTGAGGGTTATCCCATGTGAAACCCTAATTGAAGGTGATGCCATGTGAAACCCTAATTAAGGGTGATGCCATGTGAAACCCTAATTGAGGGTGATGCCATGTGAAACCCTAATTGAGGGTGATCCCATGTGAAACCCTAATTGAAGGTGATGCCATGTGAAACCCTAATTAAGGGTGATGCCATGTGAAACCCTAATTGAGGGTGATTCCATGTGAAAACCCTAATTGAGGGAGATGCCATGTGAAACCCTAATTGAGGGTGATGCCATGTGAAACTCTAATTTAGGGTGATGCCATGTGAAACCCTAATTGAGGGTGATGCCATGTGAAACCCTATGCAATGGTATGATGAGGAGCCCTAATACATGGTGAAGGTATGTGAAACTCTAATTTTGAATTATAATACATGAAGCCCTAATATTGCACAATATGATGACAAACCAGAACCCTAATAATAAAATAGTGGGTAAAGCCTTATCAAGGTGAAATATCTCAAATAGTTGATTATAGGCAACCTTATAGTAAGCAATGCCTTAACCTGAGATGAGTCCTTATCATTGAAGATAGTTGGACCATTGTTGTATGTAACCTATGCACGTCATGGTAAGAGTGATGGGTTAGTGGATGAAAGTATTAATATGGGAAATACCTTAATCCAAGATAAGCTGATAACTCAAGAAAGTTAGAAGTGATGAGGAAAGTGATACATCAAGATATGATAGGTATCACCTTTAGCATTCTAGGGTTGATATACCTTGATGCACCTCAAATCCAATATACTTGGACAAGAAACACATGAAGTGTGTTATGTAAATTGTTGCAATGAAATGTAATGTGAATAGTAAGCCCTAACCCTATTAAGGGAATGGTGGTGTTACTATTGTATTACATGTGGTAATATGTTATTGTTGCCTAGTGATAGGTGACCAGTTGTTTAATGGCCTTGTGAGCCATATGGTTATATGTTTCCTAGTGAGAGGTGACAAGATGCTTTATGGGCCTTATGAGCCATGAGAACATTTATGGCATAGTGAGAGGCACCAAGATGATTATAAAAGTTTACTGTAACAAATGATAATAATAAACCTAATAAAAAGGAATAATTGTATTTAATAAGGAATGTGAACAGTTGTGAAGGCTAACCTCAGGGTTTAAAGCCTAGAGAAGGATGTGATGATTAATGATGGGTCAAAGGAATTTATATTCCATGATCTATGTAATCAGGTTTGGTTAAAGTCCAATACCTGGTAGAGGTATAATGCCTATAATCAGGATTGGTTAAAGTCTAATGCCTAGCGGTGTAATCAGGGTTGGTTAAAGTCCAATGCCTGGTTGAGTAATCAGGTTTGGTTAAAGTCCGATACCTGGAAGAGGCATGAAGCATGTAATCAGGGTTGGTTATAGTCCAATGCCTGGCGGTGTAATCAGGTTTGGTTAAAGTCCAATGTCTGGAAGTGTAATCAGGGTTGTTTAAAGTCCAATGCTTGGCGGTGTAATCAGGGTTGGTTAAAGTCCAATGCCTGGTGGTGTAATCAGGGTTGGTTAAAGTCCAATGTCTGGCGGTGTAATCAGGGTTGGTTAAAGTCCAATGCATGGCGGTGTAATCAGGGTTGGTTAAAGTCCAATGCCTGGTTGTGTAATCAGGTTTGGTTAAAGTCCAATACCTGGAAGAGGTATAATGCCCTTAATCAGGATTGGCTAAAGTCCAATGCCTGGTGGTGTAATCAGGGTTGGTTAAAGTCCAATGCCTTGTTGTGTAATTAGGTTTGGTTAAAGTCCACTACCTGGCAGAGGCATGAAGCCTGTAATCAGGGTTGGTTAAAGTCCAATGCTTGGCGGTGTAATCATTGTTGGTTAAAGTCCAATGCCTGGCGGTGTAATCAGGGTTGGTTAAAGTCCAATGCCTGGCAGTGTAATCAGGGTTGGTTAAAGTCCAATGCCTGGCGGTGTAATCAGGGTTTATTAAAGTTCAATGTCTGGCTGTGTAATCAGGTTTGGTTAAATTCCAATACCTGGAAAAGGCATAAAGCCTGTAATCAGAGTTGGTTAAAGTCCAATGCCTAACTGTGAAATCAGGATTGGTAGTGTCCAATGTCTGGCGGTGTAATCAGGTTTGGAAGAGTCCAATACCTGGAAGAGGCTCAACGCCTGTAATGATGACACAGGATTGGTAATAACCCAATGCTTGTAATGATGACACAGGGTTGGTATTAACCCAATGCCTGTAATGATGACACAGGGTTGGTATAATCCCATATCTGTTTAGCAGATTGGCTAAGGCCAACAGATTGAAACAAGAATGTCTCATGGGTGACATATCAAGAGAATGATTGTCACAAGAGAAGTTTGACATGATGGTATAATATGACAGATAAATGATATACATGTTTTTCCTATTCCTTACTAAGAGAATAGATGATCTATTGTTCTATCATAATTAGTTGCAATGCTTTAAAAGATGAGAATCCTTTAAACTGCTTATCCTCTGCCTAGTTTTATATCATTAAACTGCAATAATAATGGTTTTGGCAGAGAGTTATATCTCCTGCTGGGAAAATTACAATTGTCTCACCCCCCTGGGATCCAACATTTTTAGGTGGACAAGCACGGAGGAGACTGAGAACATCTTGTCGAGGAAGTACATCAGCAACAATAGGGACAGCAGTAATAGCTCAGGTGGAGTGTATTGTCTATCGTGTCTTGTAGATAGAAGTGCTATGTGTCGTCTCTGTACTCTCAGGTCCTCGGAGTTATTAGTTAGTGCTTTTAATGAATCGTATTGAGATTTTGGCTTGATGCCTCCAAGTTCTTATAATGTTTGTGTTTAACTTTTAACAAGGCAGTGGATATTGTAACTCTCGAGAAAAGATGGTACAAGATATGTATTTATGAACCAGGATGTAAATGTAATACATTGGTTCTTGATAAAAGAGATTTCCTGTGTATGGATCTCTTTGTAAAAGGTTTAAATTTTTAGTTATTTTTGGTAATCCGCTGCAAATGATATGCTTCTGCATTAGTTAATCTTGTTTTTTGTGAGTTGGATGCCACAATTTAGTGGTATCAGAGCTCTAAGTTCACTGAGTCTACAGAGACATACGACTAAGGTATCGAGTCCGTTCTAAGTGTACCTCAGTGTATCTTTTAGTGCTTTATACTTATGCAGAAGAAGATACATAACTCCAAGATGTCTGGAGAACACGAAGAATACATTGCTGAGAACAATGTTGTTGCACCAGTAGAAAGTGACAGGGATAAGGCAAGAGAAGAAATAGTATCTGAGAATCCCCATGTTGATGAAGTCATGATGGGAAACCCAACTTTTTCTACACTTTTTAGGCAATTCATGACTACAGTGATGCATATGACAGACCGGATGCCAGCACCGGCACCTAGGGCACTAGCTCCCAATGAGGGATATGGATCTGGAAAGACTTTTGAATGATTACGTCATGTAGGAGCCATAGAATATGCGGGTACATCTGACCCAGCAGATGTGTATCTCTGGCTCACTGAGTTAGAAAAGGCCTTTAAGATCCTTAGTATCCCAGATGTTGACAAAGTTAAACATGTTGTATACCTTTTGAAGGGTAGTGTTGGACATTGGTGGGCTATAGAAGAAATAAAAAGGAATGACGAAGAGGTTAGTTGGGAGGAATTTCGTCGAGAATTCATCAATAAGTGTTTTCCAAGGACGTACTTAGATGAAAAGATCTCACAGTTTGAGAAGATTCGACAGGGAGCCATGTCGATAAGTGAATATGAGGTTAAGTTCATGGAACTTTTATGATTTTGTCCTCAAATGGCTGCTACTGAGGAGGAAAAGATTCAACATTTTAAGAAGGGACTGAATGCCGAAATGTCTATTCCGGCATCTTCCCTAGAAAGTAGAGAGAGGTTTGTCACATTTTTGGAGTCAATTCGAAGGATAGAAGGGTCTATGACAAAGAAACATGAGACAGACCTTAAAATGAAGTCTAAACAGTCACATGAATAAGGAATTAGTGGTACTAAACAATCAAAGATTTTAGTAGTACCGACTCAAGTACAATATAGTGCACCTAAGCAACAGTCACCTAAAATGCTTTGAGCTTGCTATAGATGTGGACAGAGAGGACATCTGAGGTGGCAATGTCCAAATAGAAAGTGATGAGGTGACTCAACAGACAAGACACTAGATAACTTGTAATAAGTAGACAGTAGACATGTCAAGATAGAACTTTCTATTTTGAATTACCTTGCACTCTCTACAATAAGAAGGGTAGTTGTTGTTTAGTTCATATGTATAATCCTTTGAGAATATGAGGAAGAGATAAGTAGGATGAAAACTTGTGTTTAGTTTAATATTCTTTTATATGTTTTGAAATTTCTCTTTCTTCATTAAGGAAGGGAAGAAATGAAAAAGGAACTCAGAGAAAATATGAGATATTAAGTATATCAAATTTAAAGAGATGAAAACATAAAATATAATGAATGCATACTACCCAATTTCAGCTCTTGAATACCCTGGCCAAGTATTCATTTACTGAAGGCAAGGTAAGTATGACATACATAGATTGTTATCTTTCTGATTACTCTGATCAAGTAATCATTCTGAAACAATCCAAAGAAGCTTAATCAAGAAGGAGATGTGGCATGGATATTTCTACCACATTCTAATTGATATACGAAGGAATTTGATTTAATTATAAATCAACTTATAAACAAAAGAAGAATAATGTTCTTTATTTTCTTTCTTTTCAGGGACATGGCAATCAAGTGGGTCTTAGCACACTTGATGTGCACAATTAAAAATGTTTATTTGATGGATACTTAGAAAAAAGTATCAGTTTGTCTTGGACTTGGGTTACAAGAAAAAGATGTGTGTAACAAGTAATGACCTAGGATGAAACAAAGATGAATATGTGATGTGTTTCCAGTACATGTAATGGATACCAAGGTAAGGGATTCTGGTATCAGATAAAGTATGTTGACCACCTAGAGTGGTTAACTGTGAAATTAGATCGGTTATATAATATAGCATGGACATCATATGTTAGGGGTTTATTCCTTGCATAAACATGACATTGAGATGTTATGAGATTTGATGAGATGATATATGAATAATATATGTCTTCCCTTTATCTGGGATTTCGGGGACGAAATACTTGTTAGGGGTTTATGATTTGTAACATCCCTGACCTGGGTTATGCCTTAACCCTAGGTGTTTTGTTTAAGAAATATAATTATATGCTTGATATTATCTTTTAGAAAGTAATTAAGGCTCAAGAGGAACTTATGTTTCAATTTTAGTCCTTTTTGAACAATGTTGAAATAATGTTTTGTCTATTTTGGACTAAAGTGCAAATTACCCAAGTTAAGGGGTTAAATTGCAAATGTTACATGAAAAGATGTTCCTCAAGTGTTTAAGCATCAGAAGGATGAAAATGATGCAGTAGTATGGCTTGTAGTAGCCTGAGAACCAAGAAAGAGCTGATAGAGCAATGTTTGTGCATTAAAACCTAGTTTTGGTGTAATGTGCAATTTACCCAAAACCTAGGGTTCAATATGCAAAATATCACTCTTAGAGGGTCCCTAATTATTCTTGTCATCATGTAGAGGCAAGAAAATGAGAGGGGCGCCTCATTGGAATCACTTTGGAGGAGAGAGAAACATGATATTAAAATAATCAAGATTTAAGCATAATTGGAACTTTATTTCAATTTAATGCAAAAATAAATAAATCCATTGAAGAGCCCTTCAACCAAAAGGTGAGGGATGATTTTGCAAAATAATGGACGACCATTTTCCTTGCAAAGGCACGAAGATATCCAAAGGAAGTGGATAACTCACTCACATTATTAAAACAAACAGAAATATCCACTCACTTATGGATATTGTTATAATATGGTTTAAATTTGCTTTTCTTTAAATCATGGATAATTGAGAGGAATAAGAGGCAAGGAATATAGCCTAGTATCTAAGGAAGAGAAGGAGGCAAATGGCAAGGAAATGGAGGAGTTATTCCCTACTTTCTCTCTCTTCAAATGAATTTAATAAAAATGCATATAAGCTCATTTATCCATAGCTTGAAAGGGCCATTTCGAATCCACTTTCACTCTTTGTTTGAAAAACGACCATGGGGGCTAAGGATCAAAAGGAGGACGAGTTCCAACCTGTAGGTAAGCTTCTTGATCACTTTCAACCATGATTTCATGGTGGAAATCGAAAATAAATGATGGATTTCTTCTTTTCTCCATTCAATCTCCAACCCTAGCCTTTCTTTTCACTCAAAGACTTGAGGATGATCTTGGGGATTGTTGAAGGAGTTGCATCCACCATTAAAGACGTGGATCTTGAAGCTTTGAAGCTCCTTTGGAGGTGGTTTTTATAACTTGAACCCTTAATATTGTTATTGCATTCAATTCCTTATCAATTGTTGATCCTTTCTTCATTCTCGAAATTTTATTTGGTTGATTGATGCAATCACCATGAAAATCACAACAAGTTTCATGGGTTTACAGCTTGATCATGATGACATCATCATAAGCACACAACTCCCCAAATATCTATTGTAAATGGTTTCAACAAAATGGTCCAATCGGTTTCATCAAACCGTTTGGTGACCAATCGGTTTGCAAACCGTTTGGAGGTTTGGATCCCAAACCGTTTAGAAGGGTTGACCATTTGGATAGGTTGACCATTTGAGGTCAGGACCCTAGTACATATTGGATTGTGATCTAATGGATCCAATTGATTGATTCAATATATAGACAATCCTCCAATTAGAAACCCTAATCGGGTTAAGTACTGAAATTTCATTTATTGGTTTAATTTTTTGGGTTGACTAACCCAAATGGTCTCAAGACCGTTTGGAGGTCAAACAAGACCGTTTGATGGCCTAGGGTTGAGTATGGTCGAGTATTTGAAGATCCAGATATATCAAATTGAAATGCAATCAATAACTAATTTGATGGTCGATTCAATGATGCAAACCCTAATTGATTTTTCACAAATTTCATTAAAGGTTTGAGTCAAATGGTCTCAAGACCATTTTGAGGTCATCCAAACGACCTCAAGACCATTTGAGGTCAGGTCATGTCCTAGTTTGATGATGATCCAATGATTTCAATTGGACTAGTTCCATAATGTCAACCATTGATGGTTCCTCGATTTCAAAACCCTAATTGATGGTTTCTTGATTATAAACCCTAGTTCAAATGGGTTCAAAACCCTAATTGAAGGTCCAATTGAAGGGTGATTCAATGGTCCAATTGAAGGATAAATCAGTGGTCCAATTGATAGATGGTTTAATGATTGAAATCCTGAATTGACAAAGTGATGAAAGACCTTTTTGGTCCATTCGGTTTTGAGAGAGTTTGGACCAAACGGTTTTAAGACCGTTTGAGTCCAAACGGTCTCAAAACCGTTTGGGATCAAATGGTCTCAAGAACGTTCGAGACCAAACGGTCTCAAACCGTTTGGAGACCCAAGTGGTTTCAAGTGTAAATTGTTCGTACGGTTTCATTATTGTTTTGCTTAAATGGTTTCAAACCATTTGGAGTATCAATGATCAAGAACATTTGGGATGTTTCAATGTGATTAAGTCAATTGGAAACCTAAGGTGATGAAAGATAAAATGACCCTGTGGTTGGTACTGATTTATCTCAAAGATAATCACTAGTGTTGTACCTTTAATGTACTAAGTAATTGGTAACCCTAGATGAGTTAATCCCTGAAGCTTAAGTAAGCAATATTTCAATACACTATGTCAATCCTATTTGAATGTATTTAATTAAAGGGTTGGTTTACCTAATTTATCCAAGTTTCACATAGTCAACATCCTAGAGAGGATGAGAGAGAGAGAAATACATACATGTAGGATAATAATGTAATGGATAAGCCTCAAACACTTTCAATATGAATAAACTAAAAGTTTAGGGTATGATCCTTGATGAAGTGATCATGAAACCCTAATTGAGGGTGATGCCATGTGAAACCCTAATTGAGGGTGATGCCATGTGAAACCCTAATTGAGGGTGATGCCATGTGAAACCCTAATTGAGTGTGATGCCATGTGAAACCCTAATTGAGGGTGATGCCATGTGAAAACCCTAATCAAGGGTGATGCCATGTGAAACCCTAATTGAGGGTGATGCCATGTGAAACTCTAATTGAGGGTGATGCCATGTGAAACCCTAATTGAGGGTGATGCCATGTGAAACCCTATGCAATGGTATGATGAGGATCCCTAATTCAGGGTGAAGGTATGTGGAACTCTAATTTTGAATTATAATACATGAAGCCCTAATCTTGGGTAATATGATGACAAACCAGAACCCTAATAATAAAATAGTGGGTAAAGCCTTATAAAGGTGAAATATCTCAAATGGTTGATTATAGGCAACCTTATAGTAAGCAATGCCTTAACCTGAGATGAGTCCTTATCATTGAACATAGTTGGACCATTCTTGTGTGTAACCTATGCACGTCATGGTAAGAGTGATGGGTTAGTGGATGAAAGTATTAAGATGGGAAATGCCTTAATCCAAGATAATATGATAACTCAAAAAAGTTGGAAGTGATGAGGAAAGGGATACATCAAGATATGATAGGTATCACCTTTAGCATTCCAGGGTTGATATACCTTGATGCACCTCAAATCCAATATACTTGGATAAGAAACACATTAAGTGTGTTATGTAAATTGTTGCAATGAAATGTAATGTGAATAGTAAGCCCTAACCCTATTAAGGGAATGGTGGTGTTACTATTGTATTACATGTGGTAATATGTTATTATTGCCTAGTGATAGGTGATAAGCTATTTAATGGCCTTGTGATCCATATGGTTAGATGTTGCCTAGTGAGAGGTGACAAGATGCTTTATGGACCTTACGAGCCATGAGAACAATTATGGCATAGTGAGAGGCACCAAGATGATTATAAAAGTTTATTGTAAGAAATGATAATAATAAACCTAATAAAAAGGAACAATTGTATTTAATAAGGAATGTGAACAGCTATGAAGGTTAACCTCAGGGTTCAAAGCCTAGAGAAGGATGTGATGATTAATGATGGGTCAAAGGAATTTATATTCCATCATCTATGTAATCAGGTTTGGTTAAAGTCCAATACCTGGAAGAGGTATAATTCCTGTAAATAGGATTGGTTAAAGTCTAATGTCTGGCGGTGTAATCAGGGTTGGTTAAAGTCCAATGCCTGGTTGTGTAATCAGGTTTGGTTAAAGTCCAATACCTGGCAAAGGCATGAAGCCTGTAATCAGGGTTGGTTAAAGTCCAATGCCTGGCAGTGTAATCAGTTTTGGTTAAACTCCAATGCCTGGCGGTGTAATCAGGGTTGGTTAAAGTCCAATGCTTGGCGGTGTAATCAGGGTTGGTTAAATTCCAATGCCTGGCGGTGTAATCAGGGTTGGTTATAGTCCAATGCCTGGCGGTGTAATCAGGGTTGGTTAAAGTCCAATGTCTGGCGGTGTAATCAGGGTTGGTTAAAGTCCAATTCCTGGCTATGTAATCAGGTTTGGTTAAATCCCAATACCTAGCAGAGGTATAATGCCTGTAATTAGGATTGGTTAAAGTCCAATGCATGGCAGTGTAATCAGGGTTGGTTAAAGTCCAATGCCTGGCTGTGTAATCAAGTTTGGTTAAAATCCAATACCTGGCAGAGGCATGAAGCCTGTAATCATGGTTGGTTAAAATCCAATGTCTGGCGGTGTAATCAGGGTTGGTTAAAGTCCAATTCCTGGCGGTGTAATCAGGGTTGGTTAAAGTCCAATGTCTGGCAGTGTAATCAGGGTTGGTTAAAGTCCAATGCTTGGCGGTGTAATCAGGGTTGGTTAAAGTTCAATGCCTGGTTGTGTAATCAGGTTTGGTTAAAGTCCAATTCCTAGAAGAGGCATGAAGCCTGTAATCATGGTTGGTTAAAGTCCAATGCCTGGTTGTGAAATCAGGATTGGTAGTGTCCAATGCCTGGTGGTCTAATCAAGTTTGGAAGAGTCCAATACCTGGCAGAGGCTCAACACCTGTAATGATGACACATGATTGGTAATAACCCAATGCATGTAATGATGACACAGGGTTGGTAATAACCCAATGCCTGTATTAATGGTATATGAGTACATGGTAGATATAATCCCATATCTGTTTAGAAGACTGGCTAAGGCCAACAGATTGAAACAAGAATGTCTCATGGGTGACATATCAAGAGAATGAGTGTCACAAGAGAAGTTTGACATGATGGTATAATATGACGGATAAATGATATACATGTTCTTCCTATTCCTTACTAAGAGAATAAATGATCTATCATTCTATCATAATTAGTTGCAATGCTTTAAAAGATGAGAATGCTTTAAACTGCTTATCCTCTTCCCAGTTTTATATCATTAAACTGCAATAATAATGTTTTTGGAGAAGAGTTATATCTCCTGCTGGGGCAATTACAATTGTCTCACCCCCGTGAGATCCAACATTTGTAGGTGGACAAGCACGGAGGAGACTGAGAACATCTTGCAGAGGAAGTACATCAGCAACAGTAGGGACAGCAGTAACAGCTCAGGTGGAGTGTATTGTCTATCGTGTCTTGTAGATAGAAGTCATATGTGTCGTCTCTATACTCTCAGGTCCTCAGAGTTGTTATAGTGCTTTTAATGAATCGTATTTAGATTTTGTCTTGATGCCTCGAGGTTCTTATACTGTCCGTGTTTAACTTTTAACAAGGTAGTGGATATTGTAACTCTCGAGAAAAGATGGTACAAGATGTGTATTTATGAACCAGGATGTAAATGTAATACTTTCGTTCTTGATAAAAGAGTTTTCCTGTGTATGGATCTCTTTGCACAAGGTTTAATTTTTTAGTGATTTTCGGTAATCCGCTGCAAATGATACACTTTCTCATTAGTTAATCTTGTTTTTTATGAGTTGGATGCCACAATTTAGTGGTAACAGAGCTCTAGGTTTGATGAGTCTACATAGACAGATGACTAAGGTATCGAGTCGGTTCTAAGTGTATCTTATAGTGCCTTTTGCTTATGCAGAAGAAGATATATAACTCCAAAATGTCTGGAGAACACGAAGAATACGTTGCTGAGAACAATGTTGTTGCACCAATACAAGGTGCCAGGGATCAGGCAAGAGAAGAAATAGTGCCTGAGAATCCCCATGTTGATGAAGTCATTATGGCAAACCCAACGTTTTCTACACTTTTTACGCAATTCATGACTACAGTGATGCATATGACAGACTGGATGCCAACACCGGCACCTAGGGCACCAGCTCCTAATGAGGGATATGGATCTGGAAAGACTTTTGAACGATTACGTCGTGTAGGAGCTATAGAATATGCTGGTACATCTGACCCAACAGATGTTGATCTCTGGCTCACTGAGTTAGAAAAGGCCTTTAAGATCCTTAGTATCCCAGATGTTGACAAAGTTAAACATGTTGTATACCTTTTGAAGGGTAGTGTTGGACATTGGTGGGCTATAGAAGAAATAGAAAGGAATGACGAAGAGGTTAGTTGGGAGGAATTTTGTCGAGAATTCATCAATAAGTATTTTCCAAGGACGTACTTAGATGAAAAGATCTCACAGTTTGAGAAGATTCGACAGGGAGCCATGTCGATAAGTGAATATGAGGTTAAGTTCATGGAACTTTTACGATTTTGTCCTCAAATGGCTGCTACTGAGGAGGAAAAGATTCGACGTTTTGAGAAGGGACTGAATGCCGAAATGTCTATTCCGACATCTTCCCTAGAAAGTAGAGAGAGGTTTGTCACATTTGTGGAGTCAATTCAAAGGATAGAAGGGTCTATGACAAAGAAACATGAGACAGACCTTAAAAGGAAGTCTAAACAGTCACAGGAACAAGGAATTAGTGGTACTAAACAATCAAAGATTTCAGTAGTACCAACTCAAGTACAATATAGTGCACCTAAGCAGTAGTCACCTAAAATGCTTCGAGCTTGCTATAGATGTGGACAGAGAGGACATCTAAGGTGGAAATGTCCAAATAGAAAGTGATGAGGTGACTCAACAGACAAGACACTAGATAACTTGTAATAAGTAGACAGTAGACATGTCAAGATAGAACTTTCTATTTTTAATTACCTTGCACTCTCTACTATAAGAAGGGTAGTTGTTGTTTAGTTCATCTGTATAATCCTTTGAGAATATGAGGAAGAGATAAGTAGGATGAAAACTTGTGTTCAGTTTAATACTCTTTTATATGTTTTGAAATTTCTATTTCTTCATTAAGGAAGAGAAGAAATGAAAAAGGAACTCGGAGAAAATCTGAGATATTAAGTATATCAAATTTAAAGAGATGAAAACATAAAATAAAATGAATGTATACTACCAAATTTCAGCTCTTGAATACCCTAGCTAGGCATTCATTTACTAAAGGCAAGTATGACATACCTAGATTGTTATCTTTCTTATTACTCTGATCAAGTAATCATTCTGAAACAATCCAAAGAAGCCTAATCAAGAAGGAGATGTGGCATGGATATTTCTACCACATTCTAATTGATATACGAAGGAATTTGATTTAATTATAAATCAACTTATAAACAAAAGAAGAATATGATTCTTTGTTTTCTTTCCTTTCAGGGACATGGCAATCAAGTGGGTCTTAGGACACTTGATGTGCACAATTAAAAATGTTTATTTGATGGATACTTAGAAAAAAGTATCAGTTTGTCTTGGACTTGGGTTACAAGAAAAAGATGTGTGTAACAAGTAATGTCCTAGGATGAAACAAAGATGAATATGTGATGTGTTTCCAATACATGTAATGGATACCAAGGTAAGGGATTCTGGTATCAGATAAAGTATGTTGACCACCTAGAGTGGTTAACTGTGAAATTAGATCGGTTATATAATATAGCATGGACATCATATGTTAGGGGTTTATTCCTTGCATAAACATGACATTGAGATGTTATGAGATTTGATGAGATGATATATGAATAATATTTGTCTTCCTTGCATAAACATGACATTGAGATGTTATGAGATTTGATGAGATGATATATGATTTGTAACATCACTGATCTGGACTATGCCTTAACCCTAGGTCTTTTGAAAAGTAATTAAGGCTCAATAGGAACTTATGTTTCAATTTTGGTCCTTTTTTAACAATGTTGAAATAATGTTTTGTCTATTTTGGACTAAAGTACAAATTACCCAAGTTAAGGGGTTAAATTGCAAATGTTACATGACAAGATGTTCCTCAAGTGTTTAAGCATCATAAGGATGAAAATGATGCAGTAGTATGGCTTGTAGTAGCCTGAGTACCAAGAAAGAGCTGATAGAGCAATGTTTGTGCATTAAAACCTAGTTTTGTGTAATGTGCAATTTACCCAAAACCTAGGGTTCAATATACAAAATATCACTCTTAGAGGGTCCCTAATTATTATTGGCATCATTTAGAGGCAATTAAATGAGAGGGACGCCTCATTTGAATCACTTTGGAGGAGAGAGAATCTTGATATTACAATAATCAAGATTTAAGCATAATTGGAACTTTATTTCAATTTAATCCAAAAATAAATAGATTAATTGAAGAGACCTTCAACCAAAAGGTGAGGGATGATTTTTCAAAAGAATGTAAGACCATGTGCCTTGCAAAGGCACGAAGATATCCAAAGGAAGTGGATAACTCACTCACATTATTAAAAGAAAAAGAAATATCCACTCACTTATGGATATTATTATAATATGATTTAAGGTGCTTAATTTGCTTTTCTTTAAATCATGGATAATTGAGAGGAATAATAGGCAAGGAAGATATCCTCGTATCTAAGTAAGAGAAGGAGGCAAATGGAAAGGAAATGGAGGAGTTATCCACTACTTTCTCTCTCTTGAAATGAATTTAATAAAAATGCATATAAGGTCATTTATCCATAGCTTGAAAGGGGAATTTCGAATCCACTTTCACTCTTTGCTTGAAAAACGACCAAGGGGGCCAATAAGAGATAGGATAATGAGTTCCAACCTGTAGGTAAGCTTCTTGATCACTTTCAACCATGATTTCATGGTGGAAATCGAAAATAAATGATGGATTTCTTCTTTTCTCCATTCAATCTCCAACCCTAGCCTTTCTTTTCACTCAAAGACTTGAGGACAAGTTTGGGGATATTTGAAGGAGTTGCATCCACCATTAAATATGTGGAGATTGAAGCTTTGAAGATCCTTTGGAGGCAGGTTTTATAACTTGAACCCTTAATATTGTTATTGCATTCAATTCCTTATCAATTGTTGATCCTTTCTTCATTCTCAAAATTTTATTTGGTTGATTGATGCAATCACCATGAAAATCATAGCAAGTTTCGTGGGTTTATAGCTTGATTATGATGACATCATCATAAGCACACACCTCCCCAAATATCTATTGCAAACTGTTTCAACAAAATGGTCCAATCGGTTTCATCAAACCGTTTGGTGACCAAACGGTTTGCAGACCGTTTGGAGGTTTGGATCCCAAACTGTTTAGAAGGGTTGACCATTTGAGGTCAGGACCCTAGTACATGTTGGATTATGATCTAATGGATCCAATTGATTGATTCAATATATAGACAATCCTCCAATTATACACCCTAATCGGGTTAAGTACTGAAATTTCAATTGATTGGTTTAATTTTTTGGGTTGACTAACCCAAATGGTCTCAAGACCGTTTGGAGGTCACCCAAAAGGTATCAATACCATTTGGAGGTCTAGGGTTGAGTATGGTTGAGTATTTGAAGATCCAGAGATATCAAATTGAAATGCAATCAATAGCTAATTTGGTGGTCGATTCAATGATGCAAACCCTAATTAATTTTTCACAAATTCCCATAGAGTTTTAAGTCAAATGGTCTCAAGATCGTTTGGAGGTCATACAAATGACCTCAAGACCGTTTGAGGTCAGGTCATGTCATGGTTTGATGATGATCCAATGATTTCAATTGGACTAGTTCCACAATGTCAACCATTGATGGTTCCTCGATTTCAAAACCCTAATTGATGGTTTCTTGATTATAAACCCTAGTTAAAATGGGTTCAAAACCCTAATTGAAGGTCCAATTGAAGGGTGATTCAATGGTCCAATTGAAGAATAAATTAGTGGTCCAATTGATAGATGGTTTAATAATTGAAATCCTGAATTGATAAAGTGATGAAAGACCTTTTTGGTCCATTCAGTTTTGAGAGAGTTTGGACCAAACGGTCTTAAGACCGTTTGAGTCCAAATGGTATCAAGACCGTTTGGGATCAAACAGTCTCACTATTTGGGATCAAACGGTCTCAAACCGTTTGGAGACCCAAGTGGTTTCAAGTGTGAATTGTCCATACGGTTTCATTATTATTTTACTTAAATGGTTCAAACCATTTGGAGTATCAATGATCAAGAACGTTTGGGATGTTTCAATGTGATTAAGTAAATTGGAAACCTAAGGTGATGAAAGATAAAATGACCCTATGGTTGTTACTGATTTATCTCAAAGATAATCACTAGGGTTGTACCTTTAAGGTACTAAGTAATTGGTAACCCTAGATGAGTTAATCCCTGAAGCTTAAGTAAGCAATATTTCAATACACTATGTCAATCCTATTTGAATGTATTTAATTAAAGGGTTAGTTGACCTAATTTATCCATGTTTGACATAGTCAACATCCTAGAGAGGATGAGAGAGAGAAAAATCCATACATGTAGGATAATCATGTAATGGATAAGCCTCAAACGCTTTCAATATGAATAAACTAAGAGTTTAGGGTATGATACTTGATGAAGTGATCATGAAACCCTAATTGCGGGTGATGCCATGTGAAACCCTAATTGAGGGTGATGCCATGTGAAACCCTAATTGAGGGTGATGCCATGTGAAACCCTAATTGAGGGTTATGCCATGTGAAACCCTAATTGAGGGTGATGCCATGTGAAAACCCTAATTGAGGGTGATGCCATGTGGAACCCTAATTGAGGGTGATGCCATGTGAAACTCTAATTGAGGGTGTTGTCATGTGAAACCCTAATTGAGGGTGATTCCATGTGAAACCCTATGCAATGGTATGATGAGGAGCCTTAATATAGGGTGAAGGTATGTGAAACTCTAATTTTGAATTATAATACATGAAGCCCTAATCTTGGGCAATATGATGACAAACCAGAACCCTAATAATAAAATAGTGGGTAAAGCCTTATAAAGGTAAAATATCTCAAATGGTTGATTATAGGCAACCTTATAGTAAGCAATTCCTTAACCTGAGATGAGTCCTTATCATTGAAGATAGTTGGACCATTCTTGTGTGTAACCTATGCACGTCATGGTAAGAGTGATGGGTTAGTGGATGAAAGTATTAAGATGGGAAATACCTTAATCCAAGATAAGCTGATAACTCAAGAAAATTGGAAGTGATGAGGAAAGTGATACATCAAGATATGATAGGTATCACCTCTAGCATTCCAGGGTTGATATACCTTGATGCACCTCAAATCCAATATACTTGGACAAGAAACACATGAAGTGTGTTATGTAAATTGTTGCAATACAATGTAATGTGAATAGTAAGCCCTAACCCTATTAAGGGAATGGTGATGTTACTATTGTATTACATGTGGTAATATGTTATTGTTGCCTAGTGATAGGTGACAAGCTGTTTAATGGCCTTGTGATCCATATGGTTAGATGTTGCCTAGTGAGAGGTGACAAGATACTTTATGGGGCTTATGAGCCATTAGAACAATTATGGCATAGTGAGAGGCACCAAGATGATTATAAAAGTTTACTATAAGAAATGATAATAATAAACCTAATAAAAAGGAACAATTGTATTTAATAAGGAATGTGAACTGCTATGAAGGCTAACCTTAGGGTTCAAAACCTAGAGAAGGATGTGATGATTTATGATGGGTCAAAGGAATTTATATTCCATGATCTATGTAATTAGGTTTGGTTAAAGTCCAATACCTGGCAGAGGTATAATGCATGTAATCAGGATTGGTTAAAGTCCATTGCCTGGCAGTGTAATCAGGGTTGGTTAAAGTCCAATGCCTGGCTGTGTAATCAGGTTAGGTTAAAGTCCAATACCTGGCAGAGGCATGAAGCCTGTAATCAGGGTTGGTTAAAGTCCAATGCATGCCGGTGTAATCATGTTTGGTTAAAGTCCATTGACTGGTAGTGTAATCAGGGTTGGTTAAAGTCCAATGCCTGGTAGTGTAATCAAGGTTGGTTAAAGTCCAATGCCTGGTGGTGTAATCAGGTTTGGTTAAAGTCCAATGCCTAGCGGTGTAATCAGGGTTGGTTAAAGTCGAATGCCTGGCGGTGTAATCAGGTTTGGTTAAAGTCCAATGCTTGGTTGTGTAATCAGGTTTGGTTAAAGTCCAATACGTGGCAGAGGTATAATGCCTGTAATCGGGAGTGGTTAAAGTCCAATGCATGGCGGTGTAATCAGGGTTGGTTAAAGTCCAATGCCTGGCTATCTAATCAGGTTTGGTTAAAGTCCAATACCTGGAAAAGGCATGAAGCCTGTAATCAGTGTTGGTTAAAGTCCAATGCCTGGCGGTGTAATCATGGTTGGCTAAAGTCCAATGCCTGGCGGTGTAATCAGGGTTGGTTAAAGTTCAATGCATGGTGGTGTAATCAGGGTTGGTTAAAGTTCAATGCATGGATGTGTAATCAGGTTTGGTTAAAGTCCAATACATGGCAGAGGCATGAAGCCTGTAATTAGGGTTGGTTAAAGTCCAATGCCTGGCTGTGAAATCAGGATTGGTAGTGTCCAATGCCTGTCGGTGTAATCAGGTTTGGAAGAGTTCAATACCTAGCAGAGGTGCAATGCCTGTAATGATGACACAAGATTGTTAATAACCCAATGCCAGTAATGATGACATAGGGTTGGTAATAACCCAATTCTTGTATTAATGATATATGAGTACATGGTAGATATAATCTCATATCTGTTTAGCATATTGGCTAAGGACAACAGATTGAAACAAGAATGTCTCATGGGTGACATATTAAGAGAATGAGTGTTACAAGAGAAGTTTGACATGATGGTATAATATGATGGATAAATGATATACATGTTCTTCCTATTCCTTACTTAGAGAATAGATGATCTATTGTTCTATCATAATTAGTTGCAATGCTTTAAAAGAGGAGAATGCTTTAAACTGCTTATCTTCTGCCTAGTTTTATATCATTTAACTTCAATAATAATGTTTTTGGCGGAGAGTTATATGTCCCGCTGGGGCAATTACAATTGTCTCAACCCCCATGGGATCCAACATTTTTAGGTGGACAAGCACGGAGGAGACTTAGAACATCTTGCAGAGGAAGTACATCAGCAACAGCAGGGACAGCAGTAACAGCTCAGGTGGAGTGTATTGTCTGTCGTGTCTTGTAGATAGAAGTCCTATGCGTCATCTATGTACTCTCAGGTCCTCAGAGTTATTAGTTAGTGCTTTTAATGAATCATATTGAGATTTTGGCTTGATGCCTCGAGGTTCTTATACTATCTGTGTTTAACTTTTAACAAGGCAGTGGATATTGTAACTCTCGAGAAAAGATGGTACAAGATCTGTATTTATGATCCAGGATGTAAATGTAATACATTAGTTCTTGATAAATTTTTAGTGATCTTCCTGTGTATGGATCTCTTTGCAAAAGGTTTAAATTTTTAGTGATTTTCGGTAATCCGCTGCAAATGATACGCTTCCGCATTAGTTAATCTTGTTTTTTGTGAGTTGGATGCCACAATATGTAGCGTGGTTATCGACAAAACCCTAAATCTATGTGTGGTTGGATGGTATGGTTTTATCCTATTTATATCGGTTTGTGTACCAAGCCTCTACCTCCCTCTTCCCAATGTAAGTTAATTCTTACCTACATTTTCTCCCCTAGAATGAAAGTCGAGGTTTCTCTTTACTATGTAATAAAATAGAAAATAAGATAGTTATATTTTCTTGCAATGATGAGGAAGATGTTCATCGCTCAATGAGACATCCAATTTGTGAGACGAGCCAACCGTTGGGAGGACCATGGAGGATAGAACAATGGATCTAAATGACCACCTGGAGAGTCCATCTGACCATTTGAAAGGAGTCCAAACATCAGTTGGATAGGAGGTCATTCATGATAACTAATCGACCGGCCAAGAGGCGAGATGACCGGTTCTAGGGATGAACCGATCTACCCATATTGGCAAGCATAGATCTACATCAATAGTAGGTTCATACATGTGATATGATGATTGACCTAGGTGGTAGTAATTCCTTGTGGCATCAAGGAATTACAAGTAGGCATGGCCATAACCATCGCCTATTTTTATGTTGTATGTTTACGTTGTGAGATATATCATGTATATGATATGTACTATATATGTGGTGATTGGATATAGTATATGTATATATATGATATATATAAAACCCCTCAATCAAACATATTTAGTCTAAGATGTTTTCCACTAGCAATACACATGAAAAACTTGTTCGACCAAGCATAGGTCATGCCAAAGTGTGATGTGTCATCTACCTCATTAAAGAGTGATAGTAGTAATGTAGGTTCCATCAAAGTGGGGTGCATTCCTATCGTATTGGCTATTAGGTCAGGCTTAACTGGTGTTCTCAGAGCATCTAGGTCGAGAAGCATGTAGATGATTATGGCAAGGAGTTATGCATATCATCTATCCAAGAGTTGCAAATGATGCAATTATCATGATTGCCTACCTTAATGGTTGATTATGGATGGTGGTGTAGGATGGGTAATAATTGAATCATTTTGGATATTAGCTCATTAGAAAATTGATTCACTACAAACTTCAAAATTGATACTTGAGGGTTATCAATTTTAACAATATAATAAGAATGATAATTAATTAAAGACCCAATGTCACCCAAATTTCAATCAAATCAAATCAAATCAAAATGAGTTTTTGAAAAAATTGCAACTTCTTTTATAGAATTAAATGGCAACAATAAACAATCACTTTTATCTTCGATCAGTCCTTGAGAAGGACAAACTTACTGGGAACAACTTCCATGACTAGTTCAGGACACTGAGAATTGTTCTCACACAGGAGCGCAAGCTCTATGGGTTGGACATGCCAGAACTAGAGGAACCAACTCAAAATGCTCCAAGGGCAGACAAGGATGCTTATAAGAAGCATACTAAAGACGTCGTAGATGTCAAATGTTTGATGCTATGCTCCATGAACCATGAGTTGCAAAAGCATCATGAGAACATGGGGTGATTGAGATGGGCACATATCTCAAGAATATTTACCAAGATTAGGCAAGTTAGGAGAGATATGATGTCTCCAAGGCACTATTCAAATGTGGCATGGTAGAAGGAGATCTAGTAGGTCCTCATGTACTCAAGCTCATTGGGTATGTGGAGAACCTATCTAGAGTGGTATTCCCCTTGGGTTAAGAGTTGTCCATTAACGTGATTTTGCAGTCCCTGACAGAGTCATTTAGTCAGTTTATCATGAACTACACATGAGCTACTTTGACAAGCCGTTGATAGAGTTGTTGGGCATGTTGAGAACAACTAAGACATAAATGGAGAAAAACAAGACCAAATATGTGATGATGATCACCATTACAAACCTAGTGATACGACCATTTGGGCAGCTAGATGGGTGTCTCAAGTTTTGAGATGGTCGTTAGGATAGTCAGGGTAATCATAGATCGAATTGGCTTAGTTCTACCCAAATTGAGGAGTGGACCGACCGATTCAAGATGTTGAAATGATCAACTCAACTCGAGTTCACCAGAAGACCATCTGGGTGAACAAGATGGGCGTCTCACTTTAGTGAGACAGATCAGTTGGGCCGAATGAATGTTTTGGATGTTCCCAAATGTATTCGATTATACTTTACATGAGGTATAAGGAAATTAATATGTGATATTAATTGGAATCAAAATTGCCAAATTTGTATCCAGTTGGGAAACTGCCAGATGACCATCTAGCAGTGTGAGACGGTCGTCTCACACACCAGACGACCATCTGGGTGTGGCGAATAACCATGTGGCATCTTACAGGTTGCAAAAGTTCAAGTTCTTCATGTCCCTTCCACTCCCACACAATCACATACAGATTGGGAACCCTGTCCCAAACCCCGCCTATAAAAGGGATATTGAGGGCTTCCTTGATCAGAACACAGACAACAAAGGACCAGTTCATCTGACCATTGTTGTCATCTCTGGTTGTGGTATCCAAGAGAGCCCAAGAAATTCCTACCCGACAGGGAGGGATAGCAACAGGAGAGAAAAAAACTGGTAATTGTTGTTGGTGGGAGAGTAGGTTGGTGACTAGTAGACCGACGGGAGGGACAACTCCTTTCTATATAGATCTTCTTCCTGGAACTACTCCAATTTCTAGGGCACCATATAGGATGGATCATGTTGAGCTTATGGAGTTGAAGAAACAGTTGCAAGAACTTCTCGACAAAGTTTTCATTCGACCTAGTGTTCCCCCTGGGGTTCTCATGTTCTTTTTGTTAAAAAGAAAGATGGTTCTATGTGTATGTGTATTGACTACCGCATGTTGAACCAAGATACTATTAAAACCAAGTATCCTCTCCCTCGTATTGATGACCGCTTTGATCAACTTCGTACTGCTAAAGTTTTCTCAAAGATTGATCTTCATTTTGGCTACCATCAACTTAAAATCAAGGATTTTGATATTTCTAAAACTGCATTTCAAACTCATTATGGGAATTATGAATTTCTAGTGATGCCATTTGGGTTGACCAATGCACCGGGTGTATTTATGAACCTGATGAACAAAGTCTTCCAACCTTATCTCGATGAGTTTGTGGTCATCTTCATTGATGATATCTTGATCTATTCTGATTCTATGGAAAAACATCAGGAACACTTGCGAGTAGTTCTTGACATTCTTCGAACCCAGAAATATTATGGCAAGCTTTCAAAATGTGAATTTTGGATTGATAAAGTCATGTTTCTTGGACATGTCATTTTCGGGGGTAACATATCTGTTGATCCTACTAAAGTATCTATTGTACTTGATTGGCAACCTCCTCACAATCCTTCTGAACTCCAGAGTTTCTTAGGTCTAGCTGGATATTATCGTCATTTTATTTCAAATTTCTCCAAAGTGGCACTTCCTCTGACTAAGCTTACTCGGAAGGACAAGCACTTCATCTGGTCAGCTGCTTGTGAGTCCAGTTTCTAGAATTTAAAGCAGAACTTGACGTCGGCTCCTGTTCTTGCTCTACCCTCTGGCAACAAAGGGTTTGTGATATTCATTGATGATTCGAGGAATGGGTTAGGATGCATCCTGCAATAGTATGGAAAGGTAGTGGCCTTTGCGTCTAGGCAGCTAAAACCTAATGAACTTAATTATCCCACACATGATTTGGAATTAGCTACAATCATTCATGCTCTTAAAATCTGGAGGCACTACTTGTAAGGGGCAACATTCGACATCTTCACTGACCACAAAAGCTTGAAGTACATCCTGACTTAGAAGGACTTGAATCTGCATCAACGCCAATAGATTGAATACCTAAAGGACTATGATTTCACTATTGCCTATCATCCAGGTAAGGCAAATGTAGTCGTTGATGCCCTTAGTAGGAAAATGGCAGTGTGTGCTTCTCTATCTATTCCTGAATGGAAGAATATGGATGATCTAGTGGGATGGAAGCCACAGTTTCTTTCTGATCGTGTGCATGTTAATAACATCTCCATCATGTCCAACTTGTATTTTGAACTGTTTGAGTCACAGAAGGCTAGTCATGATCTTGCAGATATCTCCTCTCTCCTGTCAAAGCCTCAAACACATCTATCTGTGGGTATTGATGGTGGTCTTTGATATAAGAACTGTATGTGGGTTCCTGAGCAGTCAGCTGTAAAGACAACAATTCTTAGTGAGGCACATGGGTCTCAGTACACAGTCCATCCAGGCTCGATGAAGATGTACAAAGACCTACAACGTCAGTTTTGGTAGAGGGGCATGAAGTGTGATATTGCCAATTTCGTGTCCAGGTGTCTGACATGCCAAAGGATCAAGGTCGAACATCAGAGACCAGGCGGTCTACTAAAACCCCTTGAGATTCCAGAATGGAAATGGGAACACATCACCATGGAATTCATGGTGGGATTGCCCAGGACCAAGAAGGGATACAACACTGCATGGGTCATAGTGGATCGTCTCACCAAGTCAGCTCATTTTCTTCCTGTGAAGACTACTATGAAAGTTTCTGAATTGGCTGACCTCTACATATGGGAGATAGTACATCCACAAAGAGACGGGAAGTCAGAGCGTACAATGTAGATTCTGGAGGATCTTCTACAAGCTTGTTTTCTCAATTGGGAAGGCTCATGGGACTACTACTTGCCTTTAGCTGAGTTTTTCTATAATCATAGCTATCAAGAAAGCATCAGGATGCCTCCCTATGAAGCTCTCTATGGCCGACCATGTAGATCTCTATTACACTGGGATGACGTCAGAGAACATACCCTGATGAAATCTGAAGAGATGCAACTGTATAATGATAAAGTTGCACTGATCAGGCAGAGGATGAAGCAGGCACAGGATATGCAGAATTCTTATGCAGATGCTCACCGTCAGGAACGTCAGTTCAAGGAAGGTGACCATGTTTTTCTGAAGATCCGACCTATTTGAGATTTGGCCAAGAACAAAGGAAAGCTCAATCCTTATTATGTTGGACCCTTTGAGATTTTGGAAAGGGTTGGTGAATGTGTCTATCGTCTCGCTTTGCCACCTCAGTATTGTGCCATGCATAATGTCTTTCATGTATCTAATCTAATGCCTTATGTCAAAGACCCCAGTCACATTTTGAATCATGAGCCTCTCGAGTTGAAGGATGATATGTCATATGCTGAGTCCCCAGTCAAAATTCTTGATTTCAAGAAAAAGGAGCTTCGTAGTAATCGGCATATAGATATCGTGAAGGTTTTATGGAGTCACCATGATCAGACCGATGCCACCTGGGAGCTAAAGACTGAGGTCGAGAAGAAATATCCACATCTCTTTAAGGCTTCTTGAATTTTGGGGACAAAATTCTTAAAAAGGAGGGGAGAATGTGATAGAATGAGTTTTCTATATATATTATGCTCTCTCCTATAATTTTTGTTTATTATAATTATTCCCTCAACCATCTCTCTCACTAAATTGATTAAATGGCATATCAATTTCACATAATACTAAACCCTAAATGTCAAACAAAGGTGAATTTTAGGAGTTAATACACTTAATCAATAGCTATGTTGACCCTTTGAATTTCAATTCCAGTTTTGCACCATAGTTACATCATAACATTATAGAGCTATGCCAAAAATCTAATTACAATCGGATTTACCAATTAAGAGTTATTCAAAATTGAAAATCATTTGTATAATGTCATCTAGTAACTCTAGGACCTAAGTTTTCGATTTAATGGGTCAAATAAATGTCACACGGCCCATTAAGTTGCTTGGGCAAGGACCACATAGCTGGGATTCGACCCCAGACGTCCGATTGGAGGGACATGGATCCGCTCATGGATCCAAGGGTCAAGGACCTCATCTTCTACCTTCCACCTTCTCCGGCTTCGACCCCAATAGAGCGCTGACCCCAATAGATACATCACACACCCAACTTCCACAATGCTCGTGTGAGATTTTTGGAGGAGAGACTCCTCTCACTGAGACGAAGTCAGCAACCCCTCACTCGATGCCCTTCATTCTCAGAACAGGGAGAACGACCTCCACCTTCTCCGCGCCTCTCACTGGTGGAGGCGACCAACTTTAGGGCTTCCTCTACTAGCCCCCCCCCCGTGCCTATTTAAGTATCCCCTACCACTGCCTAACCTCCTTTGATCTTTTAGAAACTTCAATTTCACCAAAGAATATCCCTTCCTCCCCGACCTCGAACACCCATCACCCTCACCAGACCCAACCTCCTCCTCACTCTAGTGACTCTCTCCGCTCAATTGAATGTAGCAGCACCATCGAGGGACTTCATCGAGTCGACCACCACCCTCGGTTGGAGTCGCAAAGGTCCTGAACCTTGGGTCGATAAGCTGCCGCAACTGAGCTCGAAAGCTTCCTCGTCGGCAAGGTTGGGAGCACGTCGAGCCACAGGGAGCTATCTCCAAGCCTCATGAACCTCGCACCAAGCTTCGTGACCCCTCAATCCAACTGGAGGGTAGGTAATCTCCTGAACTCCTTTCTCCCCTATTTCACTACCTGCATCGGTCAAAGTCTAGCGCCCAGATCTCCCTAGACAATGATCTTGACCTCCCCGCCACCGTCATGAGTCTGCAAACTCAACCCAACCATCGGCATCACCCAACTCTTCCTAGAACCCCACCTGCACCATGATCTACCCTCCCATGTTCCCTCGGTGCAACCATGGCGCGAGTGGGGAACATTTGGAGGGGTGTTTTTACCACCTCGCCCATACCTGATTATGGATCCAATCAAGGGACCATGGGTATTCCCAACCTTCTACCCACCTGGCCCCTCTTCAGTCAAGCGCCTGCTCATGGGTTAGTGGGAGGGTCCGATTAGTCAGATCCCTCGCCTGATCCACGAAGTAGAGCTCACAATTCTTTTATATTTTTATTTTTTTTTTGTTTCTTCAAGAAATTATCTGATTGGCCAGATCTTAGAAAAATCCTAGAAAATGCTAGGAATATCGAAATATATCAAACCTATATATTATTTTCATCAAAAAAATGCGATCTATCTAAATAAAATATAGTCAGGACCTAGATCTGATCTCTTTTCGGAAGGTATGGCCTACAATCCCTAATGACCTTTTATATTTTTTTGTGTAATAATAGTCATCCTTGATTTAGATCTGACTTGTGGACATCCTAAACCCTAATTGGGGACATGACCATCATGTTAATCGAAACCCTAATAAAAAGAGGGATATTTGATCCAATAGTTGTGAAAAACCCTAATTTCTAGTTTCCCCTCTTCATGTGTATACTTATTACAACTTTATGTCAAACCCTAACTATTAAATGACCCTAAATGACTTTGAATGACCCTGACCCTTAGAATCCAACTCTGATCTCTCAAATCATATGTATCCTAAAGAGATATCCCTAATGATCTAAACTATAATAGAAACCCTAATATGGAATGATGAGAACCCATGGTGACTTTAGGTTCTTGTTTACATTTCAGGGTGATCTACTCTCTTTTTCCTAATCTAGGACTTGTAGAAGTCAGATCTGAAATTAAAGGTACATGCATATAATTATATGATTAGATTTTGCTAGATGCTAAATATATGTACTTTCTTGCATGTAATTGAAATACATTGTTGGGTGTAGATATATGTGTAATTGTCAAATTCTGCCTTGAACGTTAAAGAACAGAAATGATGATAAATGAAATGTAGTTACTAGTGGTGCTCATTAATCTCCTTATTAGAGAGGGAAAGCATTAATGTTGACTAGCACCTCCCTAGAGTACATGGTATACGGGGAGATCCCTAGAGTACAAGGTACAAGGGGAAGGGCCCACCATATATGTGATTATGTGCTACTTCCACCATAGTAATGCATATTCATTTTAAATGTGGTTAATAACTTAGGATTACCTGATTTCCCCCCTCTAAATAACGTTTTCTTTCTCTTTCTTCATTTCCAAGTATTTTTATATGCCATCATAGTATAGCCTTTAATTCCACGTACCAACTTTGTTGATGTTTTTGTTTCTCATATTTTCTAGGTACAAGCAACATATGATGCACTTCAAAGTACCACAAGCCAATAAATAATGAGCATGGAGGATAGTAGATAGATCTCCACTTCTAATCTTATTCATTTTAGTTAGATAGTTTTATTCTTCTATATGATGTAATAGGATGTTATAGATCCAATGTAATAATCATATTTTTATTTCTCATAGACTTATTTATTCTTCCTTCTCAATTACTAGTATGTGATGACTTTATTTATTCTCATTGAATGAAGTGTTGTGTGGCTATCTAATGATGATGTGAACTTGATCTTGGCTTTTCTCTTATTTTAGTTGACTATCTTAATTTCTTATATTTTCCCTTCTGACATTTATAGATATGAGTGCACACATATATGTGGATGTCACTAAGGAAAGTATATAGAAATTGGGTTTGTCACATACGAGTTGGTCATTTTTCTCAACAAGATGGTCATCTCACAATTTCCTAATTGCACATGAATTTTGCAATTCATTTCCAATGATAGCTGACCATTAATTCCTTATGTCAATAGAATTGAGAAATCTAAATGATCAAACTATCTCATGATTTTGGGAAGTTACTAGAACCTTCTTTTGGCCCAACTGAGTCGATCGGTTCATCGGGTGAACCGATCATCTCTCTACCCGAGTTGATTGGTTCACCCACTGATCCAATCAGTTTGTTCCTATTTTGGGTAGAACTTAAGCCAATTCAGTTCTAGACCTGACACTCTAAACAGTCGTCTCACTAGACGAGATAGTTGGTTGGTAGTCCAGTCTATTGATATGTTTCGTGAATTGAATACATAAATACTTTAGTAATCAATTCAAACATCATTCAAGATTGAACTCCTCTTCTAGGTCAAGACCTATGTGTATGACCCTATAGGTCCCATATTATGTTATCAGTGAATGTCCATAACAACTTATGACATCACAAGCAATGAGTGGTGCCTAGTCACACATCAATGCTACCAAAGTAAATGGAAAGTTGGAGAACAAGTTCAACCTACAATATGTGTATGGTGTTATAGTGTTTGTATAGTACCTTTTTCACTGATATCCAAATTGAACTCAAGGCATTGAGTAGTCATCCTCTTCAACATTTAATCTTATTTCTCAAACCAGAGCAAATTGTCTGAGATATATGTAAGTTCAATATCACATATTGAATCATATGTGTATGTCCATGCATTTCTTAATCTCACTAATCAGGAGTCCTAGGATATCATGCTCCCATAAGAGGGACAAATCCCATCTACATCACTCACAGTCTATCCCCATGTGTCACAGTCACCCAATCATCACCTTAATAATAACCCTTATTTTAGGATTACATTTGATGATGTCAAAGCATACCGAATGACATGTAATGAGTCTAGTGACTTCAGGTCTAAGAACCACAATCACCACCATAACTATGAGAGCTAACTATGACTATCATGGTAATGTATTCCATTTGTTAGTTTCATGGTGCGTAAGTCCAAGGGGAAACATCAAACCACAAAGGGGCCTGAGACAGGGGGACCCAATATCGCCATATCTTTTCATCATGTGTGTTGAAGCTCTATCCTCTCTCATTACCAAGGAAGCTAATGAATGTTTCATACATGGTATATGTACTAACTTGGGTTCTCCTCATATCACCCACTTTCTTTTTGTAGATGATTGTGTGCTCTTTACTAGAGACAACCTCAGTGAAAGCTTGAGAATTGTTGATATTATCAGTTCTATGAAAGAGCTTCAGGGCAGAAAATAAACTTCAACAAATTTGAGGCGTCATTCAGTAGAAATGTGGGGGAGCAAAGGAAAGCTGACATTTCTAATATGTTGCACATATAAGCTGTTAAGAACATGCCAAGTATCTCAAACTACCAAGGACCATAGTGAGATCGAAGAAAAAGATTTTTAGCCATATCAATGGGGGGAACTCAAGGGTTGGAAAAAAAACTCTTATTATAGTCAGGAAAAGAAGTCCTCCTTAAGGAAGTGGTCTAGGCGATCACATCCTATATGATAAGTATTTTCAAACTTCCTGAAGGACTACTCGATGAGATAAATTCCATGATGGCCATGTTTTGGTGGGGGGGCTAAAGAAGGGGAAAGGAAAATACATTGGATAAACTAGAAAAAGATGTGCACGAAATGATTCTTCCAGGGTGATTCCTCAGAAACCCTAAAACACTCTAGTATTGGGTTTCACCACCTACTCTTCATGAGAGGTACCCCTGAGGTTTTTCTGAAAAACCTTTCATCTCATCAAGTTTTGGGCTAGCTAATTGGGTAGTTACCAACTTGGTCTACTGATCTGGTTATATCTGGATGTTAGCCACATAGGTCTAGTCTTCCCATGGTTGTAGGGTCCACCTAGCAACCTCTTCCAGCCCTCTCTACTGGCTAGACATGACAGCTGCACACATGAGCTATTTCCAGCTGAGAACATTCTGTTACCACATTAGCTTCCTTGTGTTCTAGGTGATGGTGAAGACACAAACCTTCATATACTCCACTCATTGTCTTTGTCTTTGGGATTAGGTCTATCTGAGTCAGGAAAAACTTTGAGCTCTTGCATCCATTATCTTGGATATCAAACCCAATCTTTAACTCATAAAATCCAAACTTCTCTTAACAAGTATGTCCTCATATGATGATTACCTTAGTTCATCTATGCTTTCATACCATCTATCCAAAATATTCTCCAAAGGGTGGGGTTCTTCCTCTGATCCTCTATTACCATGAAAGGCTTCAACTCAAGTATTTACCTCTCATATCACTTTTATCTTTAGTATGGCATGCATTTTATCCTGTCTCTCACACCCATAACAATATGAAATAAGCATTTGGCTATAGTTCAAATACATAGTTCATCTCATTCCAGGAGTAGAGATGGTGAATCACACATCACCATTTTACTTTCAGTCTTAGTTGAAACATACTTCTCATGACTCCACAACATGAATATCTCAATTCTAGGTTTACACCCATGGGAAGACTTTTCCCCATCACTTTTAGGTCTTAACATTACTCATATATACAATCCTTAGTCATTACCTCAAGGTCTCTAGGGTGTTAGTACTTTTGGGGTGATCTTACCCTCATGCATCTAGGGAGTGCCTCTCACATTTACCCCTTAGGCCCCATGAACTCATGAATGTTTCCAACCTCCTAACCCATGGGCCTCAAGTAAAGGTAGTTTTTATCTCCCGACCTTACGGTCTCATGCATTCAGGGAACAGACAACTCCTATTTCCATTAGTCTTATCCCTACTTGACCTAAGTGACTTAGGATTCAATCGTAGCTCATGGATCCTTTGTTGATGCTTAAGCATATTTCATCCTTGAATCCTCTGCCGAATCTTCATCATCTCTCTGGGCACTCATGGTTAACCTTACATCCCTTCATGGGAATCATGGCAACCTCCCTATCTTAGTCTGGCCCCATACATGTTACCTATATGGAAAGACATCCTTGTGTCCCTTTAGAGATGGTCGTACATGGGTCTATAGATTCATGGTCATACTATGTGCTCTTACACTTAGCTCATCAAACTCTTATAAGTGACCTCTCATGGTTACCTCAAACCCAAACAAGAGTCGGTACTCACTCCTACACAAAGGGTCCCTTCCCAAGATAGGAGAAAACAATCACTTGATAGAAACAAAGGTCACAACTTTTATTCATCCAGGGTTCATACCATAATGTATATGCATAGCTCCTATCACGCAACCTATGCATGTGGCTAGCAAGCAGAAAACCTATTAAACCATTTCCAAGTCTCTTAGCATATTATACATGTTCATCATTCCTCAAGGTTGGACCCATATCATACATATGTATGTCACTAACTTGTGTAAATGGCTCATCAAACATATATCTCAGTTCAAATGGGGTTTCCTTTTATTCCCATATATGGGGGGTGTCATGCTTAAATCCTATGAAATCACTCAGCCTTATGATCATTATGTGCACCAAGTACTGCTACTTCCCCTCTTTGGTCTAGGAACCCCAAGTTCATCTCTTATGCATCATCTATCTAATCTACATGCTCAACTGCTCAAACATGAACCAAACCTATAAAAAGATATGGCATATACTTCCTAACACTCTCCCATGTGAACAACCCTTAAAGTCATACACAAGTACAACCAACTGGGTGTGGGGCCTCATAACTTATTATCATACAATACCTCTTCAGGGTCTTAGGAATTCTCTTTCCGACACCAAAAAGGTAGGCACTCATATCATCTATAAATTTGTTTAGGAAGCCTCTTTCTCTTTTCTAAGTTTTGGTTCCTCTAAAGGCATCCAAGGTATGACAAGCCTCTAAGGATCATGCATGAGGCAACCACATACATCTACTCAAGGTCATCTATTCTAGGCCACATCATACCACACTTCTCATGATTCCTCATGTCTCAGAGTCTAGGTCTCCAACCTTCTTCATTGAGGTCTTGCTCTCTCTCTCTCTATAAAGCTAACCCTATAACTTGACCTACTACTGGAGGTTCCCTCTCAGATGATGGGTCAAGCTCTTAAGGATACACATCTATCCCTACCTGGATGAAACGTACTTTCAAAACTTATGTGTAGCCAAGATCATCCAAAGCTCTGCATGCCTACCTCATAAACTATCAGGCATAACCCTTCTGGGTTAGGTTTAAAACCTATTGCCACTCACTTCTGTGTTGTTTCATGCCTCTTTTCTACTCATATATGCCCATTAGGGTTCCTATATGATCTCCACTAACCTTCTAAATGAGGGAGCTATCCCTCACCCTTACCAAGCACATCTCACCCAAGGTCGGGTCACCAAAAGGCACTACGGGTCAAGCAACCACTCACACCTTGTGCTTCTCATGTGTAACTGAAACCTCTATGTAAAGCATTCAAGTCTAACTCCACTTACTTACATGCATGGTCAACTATGATATCCATCTCATCATGTCTTCTCTTTCTATATCCACTACTTAAGGTTTTGGGTTGAGCATCATCTTTAGAGGATGTGTTGGGTCTCTTGCTCTTCCTTCTTGGGGGCTTCTTCCTCCAAAGCTATCCCTCTCCTCATCTTCCTACAAGATGATCTAAACTTAGTGTTCCCATGAGGGGTATCTAAGGGAACACAACATGGCCATGCAACCTAAGCATGTAACTAACCTCAATCTAAGTTTCATCATTAAAAACGTATGTCCATGACATCTTGTTTACATGCTTTTTAATGTTTGGTGGAGGATTCCTTAATCCTTAGTACTCTTAGCCCTCAAACTCAGGAGGAGGTAAAGAGAGAGAAAACCCTAAGAACTTATTGTTTCTCTTTGAAAAGGGTAGAGAAGGGATGAAAATAGATGAGAAGACCTAGAGGTATCTTACTTCGAGTCAACTCCTCAGATTTTAGCCAGGCAGTCACACAGATTTTGGGAGTCCTCATAAACTGACTAGTGGGACGGAGGAAAACCTTGCCAGCCCCCAGATTGTGATCCTTTTCTACATACCTCCATCTTTGGACAATCCTCTAATAACTCCCATGGGCTCTAAAGAATTTGTAAAAATTAATAATCATTAAAGATTATATGGAAAACCATGCTTTAATACCAATTGTAATTACCCACCCCTCGGTAACCCACAATTAAGGAAGACCAAGAAGCTAGAGTCTCTATCCCAAAATAAGATCAATGGTTTTACAAATAATTAGAAATAATTAATAAATTCTACCACCGACTAAGCTTAAAATAGGATAAAAAATTTCTTTGCACATACCTTTCAAAAATAGGAGTTTGGAACTTTACCCAATGTAGAGTTCTATCTAACTAAATCCTCCAATCTTTATTTAGCTTTATTCTTCAAATGTCACTTTAAATGTTCATCCACTTTCTTGTGTTCCTCAAACACCAACAAACAAATCGTCGGTTAGTATAAAGATTATACTGGTATGAGGTGGAAACCAAGATTTTTCACATATATTGTAACAACCTAATCACATCAAATATTTGTTAACAATCAAAGTTTATGTTTTCATTATAACTTCCCAACTATTATACCCATCCTCTGGTATACCCTCTCTTAGGGTTTAATCCTTACAATGGACTTTAGGATACCTTCTCCATCCTGAGCTTGGTACCTTGTAGGCCACCTCTCTAGGTTCCACATAGTCTTCCCATCCAGGGCTTGACCACTTATGACCTTCCCTCCAGGGCTTGGTCCTCATAAATCATAAATCATAAATCCAGAGATGGTAGGTAAGTTCAGACAAGTCATAAATAATTATATTGTGATAATCATAGTCACTTTATAGATTGTAGGAAATAAAGTCTTCCAAACATTTAATTTCAAGCAATAGGTAAATCCTCAAAAATTGTTGTGAAACTAAAGCAATTAATCATAAAAGTAACCACATACCTGATTTGGATAACTCACAGAATCAAGCAAACTACCCAATCTAATCAGGCAGTTCAATCAAACAAATCACACAAGCAATTGGAATCCTGAAAAACATAATCATTACATACTCATCATAAACCCTTTTATTGACTTGGGAATACCTTCTAGGGTTTCTAGGTTGAATTAAGGTTTCCTTAGGGTTTCTTAGATCTATTTCTCAATCTTTACCCTTTTAGGTCAGCAAACACTAAAACAACTTTCCTATGCATCAAAACCCTAATTACTCAAATTATCTATATTAAAATCCCTTTATTCTCAATTTGTCTTAGGATCATCATATCTCTATCTTATGCATGCATTTTCAAAATAAAAACCATTAAAAATCAATATTCACCTAAATTAGGGTTTATATGCCCATTAATGTACTTTCATATACATGGAACCCTAAATTGAGCCAATTATGCACAAAGATCATCTTTTTAGATCTAAATCTTTCTTTTATTATTAGTAGGTTAATATTGGCTTAAATTATCCAAAGAGCATCATCAAACCCCATTAACATCAAAACTTAGGCTTTTCCATTAATAAATCCATTAAAAATAACAATTTTATATACTTCTAGAATTGCAAATAGATTCAAGCTTCACTTATATTTCTATTGTATTCTATGTATTTTTATGATCAACTTTCATATATAACATGTCATCATCAGATCACCCTATAATTAGTTATGATTTTATCAATTGAATTACTTATGGACCAATAGGATCCTTCCTGGGTGATGCATCCGGGTCCCGCCCAGCTAACCCAGCTGGGCTGGACAACCAGATCTTTCCATCTAGGCCAAGCATGGATTATATGGCCAAGCCATCTCATGAGGAAAACAAAATAGAATGATGGGTTTACCCCTTACCTGCAAGTAGTAGAGTCGGGGAAATCTGGTAGTTTCGCATGAGGTTATCTTCAACCTCAGGCAGTGCGCACAACAAGCCTGGGCAGTCAACTTGGTTGTTGACTCCAGGATCCTGATCCCCTGAGTGATGCATGAGGGTCTCGTTGTTTTCACCGACATGAGCCAGAATCATAGGTGGCCTCAATTCCTCTACTGGTGGTCGGGTGCGGCGAGTCATGTAGGCAACTTATCTAGGTAGTCGACAAAGAGAGTGAATGACAAAGGTCAAGATTCTGAGCAGAATTGAGCGTGTATAACTATGCGTAGAGTTGAGAAAGAACTCGTACATGATCTGATGGGTTCACTGGGGCTTCTAACCCCCTTATATAGGTGCGGGTCTCCTGCGTGGGGAATCCTTCCCCAATTGTATTGGGGAAATCGTGAATAGTCCTAAAAAGTACAGAAATCTTAGGATCATCCCATTTGGGAAGATGTCCCAAACACAATAGGAAGGTTTCTATACTCGCTCATTCATCTGAGAGAAAGATAAGCTGAGAGGAAGGTTTCCTCATTTCCCACTCGGTCTTGGAGTCTAGACGATGACCCAACATCGTTGAATCACGAGACCTACGGTCCAGATTGTCTACATCAACTACTCAATTGAATTATCAATTACCAAATAAACATGACATTTAATGTATTATATTTGATATTCGTATCATTTTAAGATTTCAATAAAAGTCCATATCTCCTCAAACATTAATCCTTTTCCTTCCAAATTTTAATGGAAACTTTCTAATGACTTTATCTACATGTGTACAAAGTTTGAATCCCAAATTCAAAAGCATGAGAGACTTTTCTTCATATGCAATCTATCACTTAATAAAGCATATTTTATTCATATTTTCTCTCTCTTTCTCCTCTATTTCTTTTATTTGGATTCCTTTTACCATTATTAACCAAGTGGATTCGAAACCAAATCCATGAATGTCATTCACAACACTTTCTAAAGAATTCCACATGATTCCCATCATTATCTTAATTTCTTTTCCTTTTAATGCATTATTAGATCCCCTTCAAGTTTTCCTTCCTTTTTACAACATTGGACTCACTAACTCAATAGGGTCCATGAAATCATATATTTGAAGGAAATATTATCAAAAAAATCCATTCATAAATCATACAATTTTCATAATCATACATTTTATTGGAGAAATAGCATTTCAAACCATATAAGCCCGAAAATTGGGGTTATAACAGGAGGCCATGATTTGCTTGGTCGGGGGTGAGTTTAAGGTGAGTAAGAAGAAATACCTATCTAAATATGCAACGACAAGGGGCAATTGAAGAATATATGCTTGTTTGTTTAGTTATTGCATGAAAAATGAAATAAAGTAGGATAAGGAGTTGTATTTGTTTACCATTACTTGTGAGGAATTTATCTTAAACTAAAAATTCATGGGAAAAACATGGTTCAATGGAGGTGCTTTGAATTTTCAAAAAGGAAAAAGTGAACTATAAGATAAAACCATCATGGGAAAGAAATGTGTAAGCATCCTTCATAGAGAAAGAAGTATAGTTCAGGACTTTAGCGAAAGTGAGAGCCAGCATTAAGTTATGTAGAGTTTCATCTAAAGAAATACTAATGTTTTGTAACCTTTTTTTAAGTTGATGTTTCATTTTATGGGATGGAATTATTTGATGGTCTAGGTTTAAGATTATACAAAATTTGGAGGCTTTGATTAATGTCATAAAGCATGCAACATGATACATGTTCTCTATTTAAAATTAGAAGGTGTGGGAATTTCATATGAATATCTAATTCATGTTCTAAAAATAGCAGTGACCTCGCTCACATAGTATTGCAAAGTTGAGCATTTTTATTGCCAATTTTTTTGGAGTGAGTCTGATTTTAAAGTATTTTTTTTAAATGTTTTTGATTTGTGAAGGAAATGTTCAGAAGTATTCTCCAATAAAAAAAATTCTTTAAAAAATAGTTCAAGTTTTAACATCAAAGAACCCCATCTATGAACATTCCAAAAGGTGACATCCTAACTATAGAAGCCCTAGTTTCATGAACAAAATGTCATGGGATTAGTTTATAGGACAACCCCAAACAAGATGTAAATTATAGTGTAGTGAAGCTATGGTGAGACATTAGAGGCAAACCCTAAAAATGGTTACCCAATAACCCTATCATGACCATGCAATTAACCTAGGTCGAATGATATGTGCGTTGATGGAACTAGTACCCCCAGATAGCTTAATGGGGCTATTCGATGTCTCAATAGTATACACCCTTAATTTCGATAGGATTGTGTTAGATAGCACTTGATGGACTATGTCAAAAATTAATTGTTTAATAACAATAATTTTGCAAAGATTACCATAGCTCACATGGCATAACATACTTAATGCACCTCAGTTGATAAATAAACCAGTAAATTGTAATTCATAGTTTGTAGACCTATATAACAATATATAGCTTGTTATATATCCATGAATCTCATATAATGGTAAGTGCATTCATACAAATATATAAATGTGTAGAGGCCTTCATTAATTTACACTTCTCACCTAACAAGATTAATAATTCCTAAAATTGGATTAAACATATCAAAATCAGTAAGAATAGCTCGAAATACCTTGATATGCATAAAAGTGAATAATGCATATTCATGGAGAGCTAGTTTATTTTTAATTGGATTACAATGACATGAAATTATTTTACAAAGTGACTTGGTAAAATAATGAATATAGTTAGAAATAATAATCAATGGAATTTTTTCACAATAATATGATCCTAAAACAAAACAAACCCCAAAATATTAGCAGTTATCAATTAGGTAAATAGATATGGTTATTATCATTAAACCCTAATATATTTAGACTATCTAATAGATGATTTGAAAAGTGGAAAGAATATTAGATTTGGATATACATGCCTTCATTAGATAGGAGGACAAGTTTCATATTAGTTGGACCTTGTTTAACCCTTCAAATAAATTAGGGAAGGAAATTCCTAACATTTAACTACATTTGTTTGTATCAACAAATACCTAACATTTAACCAATACATTCATTTTCCTATAATCAAGTGATTTTTCACTGTCACGTGTTTTCCTTTTCTTTACATTTAAACCACCTATCTAGTGGCTCAGATCCTTCTATTTCCTCCGTAGATGCACCAAAGTATATTGGAGGTTGTCAGTTCTTCATAACTGCCCAACTCTTTTAGACTTATTTTGTATAAAAAAGGTGACCTTTCTCAATAGTATCATATCTCCCGACTTCTCCTCATGTCATTTTTTTCACTCTATTCCTCTGGTGTTTATGCATCCATTATTCCTAAGTTACCTAATAGACTGCATGACATGATAAACCATTATGAGAATCACAACCAAAGGTGGATCTGGGTTCCCCTCGTTGGGGTTCCCTATCTAAATTTCTAGCAAATCTGCCTACCTTTTTCTTCACATTTCCTTCTAAAGATAGTTTTCTCATCATCCCAGACCATTGTTTGACTATAAAATGCTTCCCTACCTCTACATCACTCTTGATATTAATTTATGATGTTGAATTACTCTAATTTCTATCAAACCTACTGATCAAAGTTCACTTACCTCTTATTGCCTCAATGAGTTTCACAACAAGTGTCTAAACATAGCAAGCTCCAAATATTACCAAAAATCCCTCATGGAGATTGTGTAAAGGTGTTACAGTTGATCATTAACATTTGAGACTGGTTATTTTCTTCCCATTTTTCTTGCATCTTTATCATGCTTGGGAAACCCTAATACAATAGTGATATTATAACCTTATTCCTTTATTTCTCATTTTTTATGTTCTTTATTCATGTCATGAATCTTTTCTATGTTTAATTTTCTAATGAGATCCAATTCTTTAGGTTCCCCAATCTTTTATAGTGAGGCACGACTTAATAGAAAAGTCCTATGGGGGATCCAACCATCTCAACACCTTGAGATTTGGGCTCATTGAGTCTGGGCTGGTTCTAGAAATTGAACAACATCATTCCCATCTTCTAATTCACAACAAACAGTGACTGATGATAAGAGGGTTAGTCTACATTTGAAGTGATCAAGCTTCTTTTAAGATGACAAGTTGGTCATTACCAACTTTTGAAGATAATATTGATTTTTTTTAACCAGTGCTAAAGTTGTATTGATTCTTTTCACTAGTTGTTGTTTGTGAACTATTATCATGTGGATCTCCAAACTATAATTTACCCTTTCTTAGTTTTTAAATTTCAACTTTGTTATATCAAATGTCTTTTTGTTGACTCTCTTGACTAGGTATTGTGTGTGATCTATTATCATGTGAATTAGTTTTTATTATAAAATTGTATAAGTATTATTTACCCAATCAATATTAGACATTTTATCATACATTATCCTCACAGGATCATCGGTGATTAGAAATAATTCATAGCATATGTTTACTCACTACATGATTCCTAATGTATCCTCTTAAGTCATGTGAGATATCTAAGGTCATTAAGGTAGGCATTTTGCTAAGATGTTGTATCTCACATCATGACTCCATTGTAGAACTAAGTGCTGCCACATATATGTTTAGGTTAGGTAAGTGGAAACCATGCTTGTAGTTTGCATACAGATATCCATTATATGTTCATTCTAGTCTCATTAGGGTATAACATGTTGGTTGTATGATCTGAGAGCCATCATGTGATCATTATAATAGGGATACATTGTATATAATTTGGGATTATGAATGAAAGGTAATTCCACTTATTATGACCTAAATCTAGAATCTATCCTAACCCTCCCTTCTCCTTATTATTGGTAAGATGGTACTAAATCTTTTTTCCTATAATAAAATTAAGTAGTATTACTTGGAGGCAAAAAAAGATTACTTGTTAACGAATAACCTTTTATATAAGTTTAATTATAAATTAATCAATCAAGTATTCAATTGGGTGTTAACTATACAAATCCATTGATTAATTAGTTTTTCCTCTAAATTGACACTCTAAAATCATTCAAATTCAATGTGGTGAAAGGAGGTAGAAAAATTGAAAATAATGCATCAAATTTATTTATAAATGCATTAAGTGCATCACTTGAGTACAACTTAAATGTAAGGAAATCAAATATCAAACGTTCCCAAAAGGTGGAATAATTTTAAAACTTGATTTCTCACATCTTGATTACCCAGCCTACCAAATTTTAGGTCAATCATACTTCATTTGACCATTCTTTTAATTGGTTGAAGAATCTTGCTTCATTATAGATGTATTTTTTTCTACATATACATTATTATGACACCAATCATTTCTCTATTCCTTTAACACCTCGCTCCCTCCCCTTGACATGTACTACTTGTCTCTTGTGCCAGCATCTCAGAAACTATTGTTGTCCAGTGTTGGTTATTCTTCTTATCCCCTCTTTCCTCTTCCTCTTCTCCTCATCTCCTTTACCTCATTTCTTCTCTTCTTGCCAATCTCTCTCTTCTCTCTCCAAACACCCAAACCCTAGTCACCACCCCTCCATCATTCTTGTAACATCCCTGACCTGGGTTATGAACTAACCCTAGGTGTTTTGCTTAATTATGTAATTAGATACTTGTGATTATCTTTTGGTATGTAATTAAAGCTTCTGAGGAACATATAATTCTATTTATGTCCCTTTTGAACAATGTTACAATATTGTTTTATAATACAGGGATCTATGTGCAAATTACCCAATTAAAAGGGGTTAACTTGCAAATTGCACATGTTAAGATGTTCCTTTGGTGTTGAGACATCATAAGAATAAATATGATGAAGTATTATGGATTCTCCAAGTTTGGGTACTAAGATGCAACTTGTGGAGCAATCCTTGTACTTAAAACCCTAGTTTTGGTGTAAAGTGCAATTTACCCAAAATATGGGGTGCAACTTGTAAAATACACCTTCTAGAGTATCTTTTATGACTATTGGCATCATTTAGAGTAAGAATGATGAATAGGTCACTTCAATTGAATAATCAAATAAGAATGATAACCCTTATAAGTTAAATAATCAAGTTATAAGCCTAATAACCCTTCTATATGTGCAACTTAGTAAGAAGTTGGCTTTCTTCACCTTTATACCTTGGGTTTAAGATGAGTTTTTCCTAAATATGGAAGGGAGAAACGTTGAAAAGAAGAAAGGAAGGACCTAGATGAGAAATGGAGAACTAGTTGTCCTTATGTTGGATATGACCCCAAAGTACATACACAACTTCCTTTGCAAACAAAGGAACGTTTCTTTCACTTCCTCACTTATCCCCTTGCTTAGACCGACTTAGGACAGATCTCTGGAGCAGAGGAGGACGGCTAAGGAGTTCTAGGTAAGCTTTGGTCATCTTCTTGCTCGGATTCATGGAGGAATTCATGGTGCAAGGTTGGTTTTATGGTCTTCCTTACTTGTTTCTTCTTTCTAGCCGAACTTTCCCAACCAATTCTTGGAGAAACACCCATGGCCGACCTGTGGAGATCAAGACACCATTAGAGGCCTGGAATCTTGAAATCTTGGAGCTCTAGGAACGACCTTAAGGCGGGTTTTATAACTCTAAACCTTTTGTTTTCTTATGCATATCTTTGTTCTTGCAATTAGTACTTAGTTCTTCTTCTTCCCCACTCTTCTTTGTTCTCCTGCAACTAAAACCACGAAGAAAAGACCTTGATCTGGAGGTAGAAGAATATGGGCGTGATTACCAATGTTGCTTTATTAAACGGTCTTGCCCCCCCCTCCTTTGGCCAAACGGTTTGCAAAACCGTTTGGGGCAAACGGTTTGCAAAACCGTTTGAAGGGCAAACGGTTTCACAAGGTCGGTTGGAGAAAACGGTCTCCGAGACCGTTTGGGTGAGTTTACCAAGGGTTGAACGTTTCAGATTCCTTTTCATAATTATGTTGGTTGATAACCCTCCAAATTTGAGGGATTAACTACAAAGGAATCGTGAGTTAAAGGCAAATCAATTAGGCAATCGAATTGAATTAAGTGCTGATTTTCAACCTGATTAACTTGACCATTTTGGGAAAACGGTTTCAAAACTGTTTGAGTGAGTTGACCAAGCATTGACCGTTTGGTATTCCTATTCATAATTAAGTTATTTAATAACCCACCAAATTTGATAGGTTAACTCCCAAGGAATCGAGAGTTGAAGGCTAATCAATTAGATAAACCTAATTGGATTATGTGCTGATTTTTCAGCTTGATTAATTGAACTTTTTGGGCAAACGGTTTCAAAACCGTTTGAGGGCATTGACCAAGTGTTTACCGTTTGAGATTACTGTTCATAATTATGTTGGTTAATAACTCACCAAATTTTATAGGTTAATTCCAAAGGAATCATGAGTTGATGGCTAATCAATTAGGTAAACCCTAATTGGATTATGTGCTGACTTTCAACTTGATTGATTTGATTTTTTTGGGTTTTCTTGCCCAAACGGTCTCAAGACGGTTTGGGGATCACCCAAACGGTCTCAAGACCGTTTGGGGGTCACCCAAGACCGTTTGAAGGTCTATGGTCAAGTATGGATATGTGTTGAAGATCCAAAGATGTGGTATGAACCCTAATCGACCAATTGCTGATTTTGCAAGTGATGAGTTGATTGTTTTGGGTTGATTGGCCCAAACGGTTTCAAAACCATTTGGGGATCACCCAAACGGTCTCAAGACCGTTTGGGGATCACCCAAGACCGTTTGGAGGTCTGGGGTTAAGTATCGTTGACCAATTGAAGGTCCAAAGGTACAGAATTGCAAAGCAATCAATTGCTGATTTGATGATCAACTCAATAGCTCAAACCTTAACGGTTGTTCACTAGAATCCAAGGGTTGGGTGATCCAAACGGTCTCAAGACCGTTTGGAACTCATCCAAATGGTCTCAAGACCGTTTGCAGGTCACCCAAGACCGTTTGGAGGTCTAGGGGTGAGTATGGTTAAGCAATTGATGATCCAATGTTACTAAGTTAAAGTGTAATCAATTGCTGATTTGGTGATCAATCCAATGATCCAAACCTTAATTGATTGACTTGGATTTTGATGATATGATGGGCAAACGGTCTCAAGACCGTTTAGAGGTCATCCAAACGACCTCAAAACTGTTTGGGGTCAGGTCATACCCAATTTGGATGATGGTTCTATGGTTTCAAAGTAACTAGTCTTACATTGATTAGTATTGAAGGATCATCGTTTCCAAACCCTAATTCAATTGAATAAAACCCTAATTGATGAACAATTGAGGGTTAATTAAGGGTCAAATCAGTTGAAGGTTGACCTATTAAACTCAATTGAGGTATGAGTATAGGTCCAATTGATGATTGGTTCCATGAATTCAATGATTGAAGTAATCAACATTGGAAACCCTAATTCAATTGGATACCTTATGTAATGGAGGTCCAATGTGATTGAATCTTTGAGAATTAAGATGATGAATGTTCTATTGATCCAATGATGATTAGTAATGATAATCAATGAAGGTACAAAGGTTGAAACCCTAATAGTACCTAAGTAACTAACTAGTACCAATTAAATGGAGAATTCTTAATTGCTTATAGGATTAATAGCTTGATACACTATGTTAACCATAGTAGTATGTACTTGATTAAAGGGTTGATGTGACCTAATCAAGTTGAAAGAATGAAAGATTAGAATACATATATATATATATATATATATATATATATATATATATATATGAATCATGTAATGATCTTCTGTAGCACGACCGTGTAAGGGAGAACGGCCGTGGTAGCCTTAACTTGCACGACCGTGCAAGGGAGCACGGCCGTGGTAGCCTTACTTTGCATGACCGTGCAAGGTGGCACGGCCGTGGTGGCCTACAAAGAAATTGAAAAGTTTTGGTATTGTGATGACATTGTTATATATGCATGTCCTTATTTGTATAAGTCATACATGTTGATATTATGAGGTGATCATAGCCAGGTAAGAGTTATGATGTCATATTCCTTGAAAACAATTATAAGCTTTAGAGTAATGATATGTGAAAAGTATATACATTGCTTCAATCATGGTCATGTTGTTAGATGACTTGATGCTTATATGTCACTTGGTAGCAAGTGTTATGATAATCTGAGGGTTTGAATAACCATGTTCCTGAATCATATGATGAGATGGTTAAGAATTAATATCCATATGTTAACTGATGTGAATTAAACTTGATACAATTAGTATTCTTCTTTTATAGTAGTGTTTTAATGATTAATGATTGAGAACATGCTTGATGCTAAAAGAATGCTAAAATGTACCTAAATAATCAAGTATAATCATATCAAGTAGAGCCCTGATCATAGATCCATCATTTCCAGAAGCCAAATGATGGTGAAACAGGTTTTCCTAAGGGAACTCCTGGAACACATACTTTTGAGTATGTGGGGGATTATGGACGCAAATATCCTTACGTCCTAGTGTAGGAATTGATGTAGATGTTTCTTAAATCTATCAACCCTTCACTATATGTTTATGTCGGGATGATGTATCACTAATCTCCCGAGGGAATCTTTAATGCCGCATCGATGAGAGATAAACAAGAGATCTTTCGATGACGAAGAGAGTACAGAACGCCACTGCGACTCTAATAGTGAAGTGCCAGAATACCCTGGTAAGCTATTGTAGCAGAGACACGAGATGTCCTGCATGTTGATCCTCACATTGACTGAGGAAGATGAGGTCATAAGAATCCGGCTCTTTTGATGACCTATGTATGATACCGATGCGACTTAGTAGTGATCGGTTGGAGTATGAGCGGCTTACCTCATCTCTGCAGGGCATAATAATGATTGAAAATCATAATCATCCGTGTAGCATAACTACTTAGGTTGAACTATGAGAAACAATGATTGATGTTACATTGTTTATAAATGTTCTAGTCAAGTAACTAGTATACATGTTTTTTTCATATTCCTTATTGACATGATTGCTTAAGTAAATGTTGTCTTACTTAATACCAAATCTATTGTTGAATGCCTTAAAGATTAAATCGCTTATGTTAATCCTTTATTGCTATAACAAAGCTTCTGGCGAAGAGTTATAACTCTCGCTGGGACAATTATTCAAATTGTCTCACCCCCGTGGGATTCGACTTTTTAGGTGGACGTCGAGGACGGAGGAACCAATCTGAGGGTGGACAGTATCAGCAGTAGCAACACCAAGGGCAGCAGTGAATCTCAGGTGGAGATACTGACTGTCGAGTCTCGTAGATAGTATGTCTTATGTCTTCTCTGTACTCTCAGGTCCTAGGAGTCAGTAGGTCTGATGTTTTTGGCTTAGTGCCTCGAGATTTTGTATATTTCCTTCTTCAGATAATAAGGCAATGGATGTATGTAATCACAAAGATGTAATGTCAAGTTATGATGTAAACAGTTTACCTTGTTTTCTTATAAAGGAGTTATGGTTTAAAGTTCTCTTTCCAAAAAGTTTTAAAATTTAGTGATTTTTCAGTATTCTGCTACTAATAATTTGCTTCCGCATTAGTTAATCTCATTTTCTGCGACGGGTCATCTCTGTTTAGTGGTATCAAAGCTCTAGGTTTGCTGAGTCTACAGAGACATAGGACTTAGGATGTCGAGTCTATTCTTAGTGTTTTCCAGTATATCTAATAGTGTCTTCTGCTCCTCAGGAGAAGAAGATAGGTTAAGGATGTCTGGACCACATGAGGAATATGTGGCAGAGAGTAGCGTTGCTGCACCACGAGAATGTGCAAGGAACCAGGAGATAGAACAACCTGTACCTGAGCCACCCCAGTTCAATCCAACTGACATGGGGAATCCAGCCGTCCAGACCATGTTTGGGCAGTTTATAACTGCCATGACACACATAACAGATAGGATGCCCATGCCTGCACCTAGGGCACCTACCCAACTTGAAGGACAAGGAATCGGCAAGACGTTTGAACGACTTCGCCGAGTTGGAGCAATCGAGTACTTTGGAATGGCTGATCCCGCAGATGCCGACCTGTGGTTGACCGAACTAGAGAAATCTTTTAGAATCCTAAACATCCCAGAATCTGAGAAGGTTAGACATGATGTCTATCTTCTCAAAGGGAGTGTCGGGCATTGGTGGACCATGGAAGAGCAGAAGAGGCCTGGTGTGGAGGTTGCATGGGAAGTCTTCCGACGGGAATTTATCAATAGATATTTCCCTAAAACGTTCCTGGACGAGAAAATCTCTCAGTTTGAGAGGTTTAGGCAAGGTCTGATGAATGTTAGCGAATATGAATCTATGTTCATGGAGTTGTTGCGGTTTTTTCCGCACATGGCTGCTACAGATGAAGAAAGGATTAGACGGTTTGAGAAAGGGTTGAACGCTGAGTTGACTACTCCCGTATCTGCCCTAGAGAACCGGGAGAGGTTTGCTACCTTCGTTGAGTCAGTCCGAAGGATAGAGAGGTCTGTAGAAGAGAAGAGGCAAACCCATAAGAGATATCCTCAGTTCCAGGGATCTTCATCCAGAGACTCCAAGAAGCCTAGATTTTTTGCGCCTACACCACCACCACCTAGACCTAGTGCTCAGACACAGTGGACACTGAGTAGAGGTAGAGAACGAAGCCTACCACTACAAGGGGCTCGCAGTTCAACATCTATTTCGGTTACAGGACCACCCAAACCACAACAACAAGATAGAAGTTGTTATATATGTGGAAAGATGGGGCATCTGATGAAAGACTGCAGATCTAGTCCAGCGAGTATAACCCAACCACAGAGGCAGAGTCAGCAAGGATCGCAGAGGAGACCGTTTCCAGGAGGAGCTAGAGGACGTGGACAAGCGTCCCAAGCTGGATCGTCAGCACCGAATCAACCACAAGCAACAACAAGATTCTATGCCATGAATCCACCTGATGCTGTGATCAACCCTCGGGTTGTGGCAGGTTAGATGAAGTTGTTATATTCTGATATGTCTACATCCTGCATTGTATCTGTTTTGATTGATCTGGGTGCTACGCACTCCTTTATCACTCGAAGGGTGATTCGTAACTGCAATATGACAGTCAGTCATAGAGTAGATAGTTTGTTGCTAGAGACTTCGTTGAGAGGGTCTGCTATGTTACAGGAGGTATGCTCTTCCTGCATCCTTTTCTTTTCTGAACATCGCATTCAAGTGGATCTTATACCACTTGAGATGTAAGGATTTGACATAATCCTTGGGATGGATACCTTGGAAAGGTATAAGGTTGTTTTGGATTGTGAATCCAAGCAAGCTGTATTTGCTGATGAAAGCGACACATGGATCTTTCAAGGAGAGAGAAAGATTCTACCCACCTGTCTTGTGTCAACTATGGTTGCTGAGAAGTTGATGAGGCAAGGATGTTATGCATTCTTGGCCCATGTGGTAGATACTACCATGGAAAGTCCTAACCCTACTGAAGTTCCTGTAGTCAGGGAATTTGCAGATGTATTTCCTGAAAAACTTCCAGGTGTACCACCGCCTCGGGAAATTGATTTTGAAATCAATTTGATCCCAGACACACAACCTATAGCACAAACACCATATAGGATGGCGCCTACTGAGATGGCAGAACTCAAGAAACAGCTGCAGGAGTTGCTTGAGAAGGGTTTCATCCGACCGAGTACTTCGCCTTGGGGTGCTCCAGTGCTCTTTGTTAAAAAGAAAGACGGATCAATGCGGTTGTGCATTGATTACAGACAACTAAACAAAGTAACAATAAAGAACAAGTATCCTCTGCCGAGGATTGATGATCTTTTTGACCAGTTGCGTGGTGCAACCATCTTCTCAAAGATAGATTTGAGGTCAGGATATCATCAACTCCGTATTAAGGACAATGACATACCCAAGTCTACCTTCAGGACAAGGTATGGTCACTATGAGTTCACAGATATGTCGTTTGGACTAACTAATGCACCAGCTGCATTTATGGAACTCATGAATAGAATCTTCCGACCTTTCCTCGATCAGTGTGTTGTTGTCTTTATAGATGACATTCTGATCTATAGTAGAGATGATCAAGACCGTTTGGGGGTCACCCAACACCCAAGACCGTTTGAAGGTCTAGGGTGAAGTATGGATATGTGTTGAAGATCCAAAGATGTGGTATGAACCCTAATCGGCCAATTGTTGATTTTGTAAGTGATGAGTTGATTGTTTTGGGTTGATTGGCCCAAACAGTTTCAAAACCATTTGGGGATCACCCAAACGGTCTCAAGACCGTTTGGGGATCACCCAAGACCGTTTGGAGGTCTGGGGTTAAGTATAGTTGACCAATTGAAGGTCCAAAGGTACACAATTGCAAAGTAATCAATTGCCGATTTGATGATCAACTCAATAGCTCAAACCTTAATGGTTTTTCACTAGAATCCAAGGGTTGGGTGATCCAAATGGTCTCAAGACCGTTTGGAACTCATCCAAATGGTCTCAAGACCGTTTGGAGGTCACCCAAGACCGTTTGGAGGTCTAGGGGTGAGTATGGTTAAGCAATTGATGATCCAATGTTACTAAGTTAAAGTGTAATCAATTGTTGATTTGGTGATCAATCCAATGATCCAAACCTTAATTGATTGACTTGGATTTTGATGATATGATGGGCAAACGGTCTCAAGACCGTTTGGAGGTCATCCAAATGACCTCAAGACTATTTGGGGTCAGGTCATACCCAATTTGGATGATGGTTCTATGGTTTCAAAGTAACTAGTCTTACATTGATTAGTATTGAAGGATCATCGATTCCAAACCCTAATTCAATTGAATAAAACCCTAATTGATGAACAATTGAGGGTTAATTAAGGGTCAAATCAGTTGAAGGTTGACCTATTAAACTCAATTGACGTATGAGTATAGGTCCAATTGATGATTGGTTCCATGAATTTAATGATTGAAGTAATCAACATTGGAAACCCTAATTCAATTGGATACCTTATGTAATGGAGGTCCAATGTGATTGAATCTTTGAGAATTAAGATGATGAATGTTCTATTGATCCAATGATGATTAGTAATGATAATCAATGAAGTTACAAAGGTTGAAACCCTAATAGTACCTAAGTGACTAGTACCAATTAAAGGGAGAATTCTTAATTGCTTATAGGATTAATAACTTGATACACTATGTTAACCATAGTAGTATGCACTTGATTAAAGGGTTGATGTGACCTAATCAAGTTGAAAGAATGAAATATTAGAATACATATATATATATATATGAATCATGTAATGATCTTCTGTAGCACGACCGTGTAAGGGAGCACGACCGTGGTAGCCTTAACTTGCACGATCGTGCAAGGGAGCACGGCCGTGGTAGCCTTACTTTGCACGATCGTGCAAGGTGGCATGGCCGTGGTGGCCTATAAAGAAATTGAAAAGTTTTGGTATTGTGCTGACATTGTTATATATGCATGTCCTTATTTGTATAAGTCATACATGTTGATATTATGAGGTGGTCATGGCCAGGTAAGAGTTATGATGTCATATTTCTTGAAAACAATTATAAGCTTTAGAGTAATGATATGTGAAAAGTATATACATTGCTTCAATCATGGTCATGTTGTTAGATGACTTGATGCTTATATGTCACTTGGTAGCAAGTGTTATGATAATCTGAGGGTTTGAATGACCATGTTCCTGAATCATATGATGAGATGGTTAAGAATTAATATACATATGATAACTGATGTGAATTAAACTTGATACAATTAGTATTCTTCTTTTATAGTAGTGTTTGAATGATTAATGATTGAGAACATGCTTGATGCTAAAAGAATGCTAAAATGTACCTAAATAATCAAGTATAATCATATCATGTAGAGCCCTGATCATAGATCCATCATTGTCAGAAGCCAAATGATGGTGAAACAGGTTTTCCTAAGGGAACTCCTGGAACACATACTTTTGAGTATGTGGGGGATTATGGACGTGAATATCCTTACGTCCTAGTGTAGGAATTGATGTAGATGTATCTTAAATCTATCAACCCTTCACTATATGTTTATGTCGGGATGATGTATCACTAATCTCCCGAGGGAATCTTTAATGTTGCATCGATGAGAGATAAACAAGAGATCTTTCGATGACGAAGAGAGTACAGAACGACACTGTGACTCTAATAGCAAAGTGCCAGAATACCCTGGTAAGCTATTGTAGCATAGACACGAGATGTCCTGCATGTTGATCCTCACACTGACTGAGGAAGATGAGATCATAAGAATCCGGCTCTTTTGATGACCTATGTATGATACTGATGTGACTTAGTAGTGATCGGTTGGAGTATGAGCGGCTTACCTCATCTCTACAGGGCATAATAATGATTGGAAATCATAATCAGCCATGTAGCATAACTGCTTAGGTTGAACTATGAGAAACAATGATTGATGTTACATTGTTTATAAATGTTCTAGTCAAGTAACTAGTATACATGTTTTTTTCATATTCCTTATTGACATGATTGCTTAAGTAAATGTTGTCTTACTTAATACCAAATCTATTGTTGAATGCCTTAAAGATTATATCGCTTATCTTAATCCTTTATTGCTATAACAAAGCTTCTGGCGAAGAGTTATAACTCTCGATGGGACAATTATTCAAATTGTCTCACCCACATGGGATTCGACTTTTTAGGTGGACGTCGAGGACAGAGGAACCAATCTGAGGGTGGACAGTATCAGCAGCAGCAACACCAAGGGCAGCAGTGAATCTCAGGTGGAGATACTGACTGTCGAGTCTCGTAGATAGTATGTCTTATGTCGTCTCTGTACTCTCAGGTCCTAGGAGTCAGTAGGTCTGATGTTTTTGGCTTAGTGCCTCGAGATTTTGTATCTTGCCTTCTTCATATAATAAGGCAATGGATGTATGTAATCACAGAGATGTAATGTCAAGTTATGATGTAAACAGTTTACCTTGTTTTCTTATAAAGGAGTTATGGTTTAAAGTTCTCTTTCCAAGAAGTTTTAAAATTTAGTGATATTTCAGTATTCCGCTGCTAATAATTCGCTTCCGCATTAGTTAATCTCGTTTTCCGCGACGGGTCGTCTCAATTCTAGCTTTGCAATCTATTGCAGTAGAGAAATTGATAGAGAAAGAGAGTGAGTGCAGCCTCTAGTAGCCACAATGAGCAATGACTCCTTCAGATGGTACCAATGATGTCTAGTCTTCATCATCTCCTCATCTCATCAGCAACCATGAACATACCTTTCTTTCCCACCCACCCTCTTCCTCTTTTTCTTCTTATTCTTTTTATCATTCACTCAAACCTACACATGTTCTTGTAATCCTTAGAACCCTACAAAACAACACCTTTGCCCCCTTTGGCCATTAAAAGGCCACAAATCATCCTCCTCCCTCACAATGAAAATTTTCCCAGCTTCACTCATAACACCATGGCCTTGAACCTAGTGCTCTAGCTCTAGAGAATCTATAAAAATGACCCCCAATAATCCCATAGGAGAACCATGATAAGCGAGTGTGAAGATCTATAGACTAGGCCAGTTTGGTGGTTTCTTGGATCCACACGATGCATTTGACAATGACAAGGAGTTTCGTCTGCCACTTTGTGGACTCCCATGAGAAACTTTCCCTCAATCTCACATGCTTTAGTGAACCTCTATGGTTATCAAGTTAATATTCTTCTTACTCCCGATGTATAAACAAGTTTGGTCTGCAAATGTTTCTTCATCAAGACATTCACTTAAGGGTCATCCTTGGTTTGAATGTTGGAAACACCAAGATATGTTCATATACATGACGCGGGCATGATTAATCCTTACTGTACTATAGTTTCATTCATTAAAAAAATATTCAAAGAGCCACGAGAGTTGAAGAGTGTACTAAATACAAAACCACTACTACATTTTTGACCTCTAGTGTCACTTTTTTTAACATTTGTATCTAAAGAAAATTGACACCACATACCTCTATTGTTGGTTTGTAAAACACAAATTTCACAATTGGTCAAGACTTTCCATTTAGAAAAAATGTGGGTATCACTTTTACTTTGGTGTTCATTTCTTGGAACTAAACCTACGTCATATAATGACCACAAAATTAATTTTTTTTAGAAAAAGTTTGATATAGAATGTATCGCATTGGTAGACTTAAAACCAATGATGCAGCCCTTCCTTTGAAATAAATTTTACCTTAAAAGAAATATTTGTCGTCAATTTATGTCCAAAAAAATGACACAAGACTCGTTCCCTGTGAAAAAAGTTTACCTCCAAAATTCCTTTGGTTTCGTTTCTCTCAGCTAGAAATGATGATATTGGGTTCCCACCGCGTTACCATAAAAACTATTTTTTCCCAAATTGGAAAATGTTGTTGATTTGTTTCAGCTAGAACATATGTCATTAGTTTCCAAATGGCAAACTGATGACAGAGAATAAATTATGTTTTTAGTTTTGTTAAAAAAATTGACGGCATAAGTTTTAGTAAGGTTGATATTTTTCAGTAGGGATCAGTAATATTGTTCATTTCTTAATGGCAATCCAATGAAAAAGATTGAATAATGTCTTTATTTGATCTGAAGAAACCAACGACTAACAAATTATGTCACTTTCTTCATATTAGCCGACGACTAAGTTCTACATAATATCACCCACGGAATTTATTTCCCCTATTCTCTGTTTTACTTCTCTAAAACCTAAACATACTGGAAATTATCACGTGATGCCTCCACCGCTAGCCTCTCCACTAGACCCCTCTGTTGTCTCCACCCATCGATTTCCAATGTGTTGTCATCGTCGTTGCCATTGTAACAGCTGCTAGTGTCTTCTGAGAAGAGAACTGTCATCGGCACTGGTGTTGTTAGGACCTTGTCACTGTCGTCATTAGCACTACTTGGACGACCGACTATAGGTGTTGTTGATGCACACATCCACTACTATTGTTGCTTCTCTGTTACTTTTTTGTTGCTCTCACTCCCTGATCAATTTATTGGAATGAGGTAGTTTCATTATCGATTTGTTATGAAAATGCATATGTTATATTTAAGTCATTAAAATATATATTGTATTATAATTTGCAACAAAAATGAATGCAATATGTATAATACTAGGTCAATAAATTCTAATTATACATCTAATTAGAATTTAAAATTAAATTAGGAAAATGCATAAATGGTTACTTGTTTGGTTTGTTTAAATATTGCCTAGATTGTGTAAATAGAATATGTCTTTCATAATGTACCTTTTTTGCACCTACGATATGAATGATGACACTAAGATCATAGGTATATAAATGGAAACATTATCTGTTGGCCTAAAAACTCATCCTAGATTTACTTATTAGGAATAAATTTTAGATAGTGTCTGGTTTGAGACTATTTTTGAACACCTAATCTCACTTAAGATGTAAGTGTATGATGTGTCTTCAGTTTTCAAGATGTTTCTTAGCAAAAAAAAATTGAAAAATAAACTTGGACTATTTATACACATATTAGTGTATACATAATAGTAAGCATCAAGATCTAAAAATAAGTAATTGAAACTGAACATGACTTATGTGACAACATGTTCTTCATATGCATTGCATACAGATTTTTAGTAATGGTTAACACAATATGAATGCAATGGTGTATCCAACCATGAAATATTCTACTACGAATTCAAAGGTATAAAAGATAGAGATCATATAAAAGTAAGTACTTATATAAATATATATATATATGCATACAAATGGATGAGGGTAAGGTACATTTAAGTCTATACTATATGAGAATCCATTTCCTTATAATCAAGTGGTACATACTTGAACTCATGTGCATATTTGAGATCTAAGTTTAAGTGTGCACATGTAGATATGGTCATATGTTGGATTTAAATGCTAGATAGTCATACTAAATGTATTACAATAAACATTAACTCCTAAAATAAACATATTTGACCTTGTCTAAATGGAATTATAGTGCATTAGAGAAAGAATCACAATCAGGATCATAATCTAGAGAAAGTTTCATTTATTTTACTATGTAACATCAATCTTATATAACCTTATTGGAATCTAGAAATTCCAATGATGTGAATGAATTGAGAGGAGTGATCATAGATGGAAGACCTGGTCATAAATAACACAAATAGAACAACTTTGATATCAAGCTAGATAGTAACATATAGTCTTCTATTTTGTATCTCTCTCATCACCAATCCGTGGAGATTTTTTTAATGTGAACCCTATAGATAGGGTTAGTTATGAATATTGTATATGTGTGAATTCCCATTTATGTGTGGGGGTTTAGTGGACTATAATGCCTAATTTCTTACAATTAGGTACATTCTTGAACATTTCTCATTTTTATTTCTAAAATTGAAGTTCTACCTTCCTGAATTGATATCCTATAATGTACTATGAATATTGAACTATTCTCTTGCTATGGGTCTTTTGAACCCTCCCATTATTTCTATGAAATAGCTGATGTGCCTAGTGACTGGAATGTTAATCATTCAACTCTATTTATGCATGTTATATGTTTTGACTGAATATACTAAGATAGTGGTACTTTTGTACAACCATGCATATATATGGTGACATATTACGTTCGGGTGTGTGTTTCCATCATTAATTATTGGCCTATGATCTTATGGTGTTATGGCCCTAATGTATGTATATTTAGTGTACTGTGTTTATGCATGTGAAATTGCAGTTGTTGTGATACGGTGAATGAGTATCATGGAAGGAATGTTGATCATAAATTTCTTTAGAGTGGAAGGTCTCATTATTTTGATCACTTCTTTTGAAATTTACCTACATTTTGATACCCCCATCTTTTCTTGGGAATACCCCATATTATAATTTTATTCCATGATAATGATGAAATATTTTTTTATCTGTGCATACTCAAGTTTTCTGAGGCGTACCTTTTGTTCACTTTATCTGAGTTTTGTGCCCAAGACCACCAAGGTGTGGGGGAAATAGATGATAATGACTTAGAATGTCACTTATAGGATGTTGACTTGAGGATAGCTTGAAATGGTTTGGTTTCCCTCTGCACCTAGGCTAATGTACTTGTAGATGTATCCCATTTCTGTTGTTGTACCACTTATATGATGAGGAACAATTGTATATCAAACATTTGTGTAACTTGGTAATAAATTTTGTTTCCCCTCTCAATAACTTTTATGTTCTGACACACACACACACACACAGATATATATATATATATATATATATATATATATATATATATATATATATATATATATATATATATATATACACACATATATACATATGTGTGTATGTATATATATGTGTGTGTGAATGTGTGTATGTGTGTGTCTATGTGTGTACATATATACCATTTCTTTCATATTTGGAATAGGATGATTTTATTTCACCATTTTGTGAGGAGTCGATCCCCTCTCAGTTCTCACTTCTTGTTTAGTATTGAGATCATGATTAATAATGTCTTATGAATGTTTTAATTTGGTAGCATAGGGTTTGGCTTGAGGACATGAACATGGGATCATATGTATACTTAAGAGTGTTCATCCTTGTTATGTCCCAGGTCAATTATTATTGTGGATATTATAAGCCAACAACAACATGAGGCTAGTGTGTATGCAAAATGATGATTGAGTCTCTTTAGCTGTGTTGTTTTACATCAATCCAGCTACATGTGTACTTGTTAGAGAACAAGTTGTATTAGACAGACCCACTTTGAGAGATAACATAGAAGCCATGTCATGGATATCAGAGTCATATCTCATTGTGGTGGTTCTGATCTTTAGACCTTAATTCACTACAACAACCAAATGTGTTTTGTGTACTTCAGCACTACCCAATGTGTCTCTAAATAATGGTTGCCATATAGGTTTTAGTTGGGTGCACTGGTACAGTTGCCAATTGATGTGAGTGATGTATATGGACTTTGTCCCTTGTATTGGAGTGATATACTAGTGGGTTATTGTGAATGATGTAGATGGAATTTGTCCCTTCTATTGGAGTGATAGCATAGCCACTTGATAAGTGAGTCTATGTAATGCATGGCCAAGATCATGTGAAGTCAATATATGATGTGGAGCTCAAAAAATCTAATAAGTTTCTATAGTTTAAGAAACATATATTGGACATTAAGTGGATGACTACTCCATGCCTAGGGCTCAATCTGGATATCCCTGACAAAGGGATTATGGATATGGTATCATTGGTCACTTATAGGTTGAAGTTATTTGCAACTTATTCCATTTACTTGGGTATCAGTGATATATTACTAGATACTCTCTTTTCTTAAGAGGTCTCTGACATCACTACCAATTAATATGGAACCTACAAAGGTAACACACATAAGGATACTTAAGGCAATTAAACTTCACGATCATATGCATGATTTAGATGGTTTTGAATTATATAAAGTTTGACTTCCTACCCAACCGATCGGTTGGGTAAACCAGTCGGTTGAATGGAGGGTCCAGATCCATTGACCCACTAATTTTTAGTTGATCAACTGGTCACAATTTAGAAAATTGGTCAACTAGTTGACTGGGTAACCCAACAAGTGAATTAGACACATGTCAAGAAACAACAAGGAAAAACAAAACATGTTAGATTTGGAGTCACATTAGTCAATTAGGTCAGAATAGGACTTTCCTAATCTAGCCTACTACTTGATTGAATGTAGAAACAGTCAACTGGTGAGCAAATTGGTTGATTGGATGAAAAAATGATTGAGTAGGAAGTTTGTTTAAGTTTTCCTAATATTATTCAAGTTTATGTATTGATTATGATCAGAATTGGATTTTGAAATCTAGTTTCATAAGTTTCCTATATATATCGGTGGACATCCAAATAGAGACATAAGGATGAAGACATAATTCAATCTAAGAGGTCTTCCTTTTAGAGAGAGAAAAATGCATACCAAGGATGACAACTTGTTATAGGAAAGTAGGAGAGTGAGCAAAACTATCACATTGATGACTCCATGTTTCACTTCCTATTAGTGTACAAGATGTTGCACCAAGAGATCCCTCATCCACATGGACAATTTATGCACCAAGGCCCTTGCGTGAAGACTTGGGAATGAGGAACTTCTCCTAGGAGAAGACAAGGTGTGGCTGCAATGATGAGGCAGAAACAAATACTTCATATCTCGATCTGAAAGTTCAAGATATACACCAACATAAAATGTGTCTATATGTTGTACAACTAGTGTGTTCAAGGTATGTTTTATATCCCTTTTATGCCTTTGATATCACAATTTTTTATAGTTTCAATACATTTGTTGTCTAAGGAACTTTCTGGGGGTAAATTTTGTATTCACATTGCACCTCTTTCCCACAAAACCCTATAGTGGTATTAGAGCCAATTTTTATACTATTATGCCAGTTTGGGCTTTGAACTGCAATGTCATTGATGATTGAATCTTGTGCAATATGAATCCATGTTAATTATCAATCATATATATATATATATATATATATATATATATATATATATATATATCACATAAACCAATGTGATATCTTTGAATGTGGATGTATATGTGAAAACAATGTCATTGTGGTGATTCATGTGACCTAAAACGTATAAATTTGTGGTTTTGATGCTTGATCAACAATTTAATATGTATATGGCATCCATGTCATGCCCTCTATCTGCTTCTCCATGAAAAATTTTGAGTTATTTTGAATAAAATAGGAATGTGTAGACATTACCACTGGACCATGATTAAGTGAAACCAAAATCCCACACCACCAAGGAAGGTCCTTATAGGGTTTGTGATTAAGAGGAGGCAATGACTTCATCAACAGACAATGAACCGACTGAATATGGAGTTCACTCAGTTGTTGGCTTTCCATTTCATCGACTAGAAAACCTTGTAAAGGTAAAACTAGGGTTACATTGGATGTGGATACGCTTATCTTATGAAGCACAAATCACAATTCATTGAAAAGTTTAAGGAATTCAAAAATAAAGTAAAAAACCAACTTAGCAAGAATAGTAAAGCATTATAATATGATTGTGGTGGAAAATACCTACACCAAGTGTTTTAAGCCCTTCTAAGAGATCTTATTATTGTACCATAGTTGACCCATGTGGGACACCGCAAGATAATGGGGTCCAAAAGAATAAGTGGCACCTTGTTGGGCATTGTATGATCAATGATAAGTTTAGTTAATCATTTAACTTCTTTACGGTATATGCTCTTTAAACCATTATGTTTATAGTTAATCATCTATCCTAAATTGGTTCAAAAGAAAGCATATGGTATATGTAACGGGAAATGTCCAAATATGCATTTTATGACACTTTGTATTTGTGAATTTTATGTCAAGAAATAGTTCTATGAAAATCTAAAACTCAAAATAGATAAGTGTTTCTTTGTTGGATTTTGTAAGGAAAATAAGTGTTATTACTTCTATACTCCATCTTACAACAATGTGTTTCTTGCTATATATATTATATTCCTTTAAAATGAATTAACCTCTAAAGGAATCAGTTTGAGGAGATATAGATCTCAAAAAATCTAGAGGACAACAAAGCAACATTGAACCTACTGTGGTAGATGAAAAACAAAGAGAATAATAAGCCATTTTGGAATCCTAAATCCTATTGTATTAAAACAACCTCATAGGTTTAGTAGGACACACGTGAAGATAGATATTTGGATATCTCATGATTCAATCAGACTATGTGATGGTCATAAATGGTGATAAAACAACCTACACAAGATTATTGAGCAACCAGATTCTAGTACATGGCTTGAGGCCACAAGATTTAAGGTTGATTCCATGTATACTAACAAAGTATGGACTTAAGCGGATACATTTGAAGGAGTAAAACCCATGGGTGAAAATTAGTCTTCAAGAATAATATTGACATGGATGGTATTGTAAAACCTATAAAAGAAAATTGGTTGCAAAAACTTTTGTGTTGACTATGATGAAACTTTTTCACAATTTTGATGGTTAAATCTGCATGGTCATGCTTGACATTGTAAATTTTCATGACTATGAGAATTGGAAAATGGAAATTAAAAATGACTTCATTAATGGGAGTCTTCTTGAGGATGTGCACATGACATGGCCTTAAGGTTTTATTTCTCCAAATGAATCCAATACATTTTGTAAGTTACAAAGGTAATTTATGGATTGAAGCCAGCTTTTAAAGTTGTAATTTCTATTTTGATGAGACAATTAAAGAGTTTATCTTTATAAAAAATGAATATGAACCTTGTGTTTATAATAAGGTTAATGGGACAATAATAGTACATATCATAGTATATGTGTGTGACATATTATTGATGGGAAATGGCATGCCTACTCTACAAATGGATAAAACTTGGTTTGGAAATACCCTCTCCATGAAGGTATTAGGCAAAGCATTTAATATTCCAAGAATCAAGTGTTGGTAGTATGCCCTGAGAGTGAATCATATGTTGATTTTAATGTTATGCCCTGAGATTGAATCATATGATGATTTTAATGTTACACTTTGTAATTTATTTGGGTATTAATAAAGGCAATTTCAATTATTATCAATATGAGATAACAAATAATTACAACAATGTCCTAAGAATGTATTACTCAATGACATGTGATTTTTGGTTGAGGACCAGAACATGAGATGATGTGTATACTAAGAGTATTCATTATTGTTTAAGTCCCTAGTAGGATAGTGTTGTAGAAACTAAGGCGACAATAATACAATAAGACTAGTATGTGTGTTGATGATGATTATGTCTTATTGTTCATGTTATTGGATATCAAGTTAAGCACATTGGTAGTTGTTATGAACATGTGTACTAGACGCCTAACTTGAGTATGATACAAGGAAGCCATAAGTGGAAATTATAATCATATCTTAATGTCACAGTGGTGATTATAGTCCTTAGACCTGAGGTCACTATAGTGACACATGTTGTTCAGTGCATTTTGGCACTACTCAATGTGACCTTTAATAAATGTTGTCATACAAGTATTGCTTGGATGCTCTATGACACGTGTGGATTGTTGTGAGTGATGTATATGGAATTTTTTCATCCTATTAGAGTGATACTCCAGCCTTGCATTCCACAATAGAAATTTATTTTTCTATACGCATCTTGAGGAAACTTTCATAGTGCTAGAAACATTGTAAATGAGTTTTTCTTTCTGTATCCATGAGATTAGAAAGAAAGATAGATTGGAAGATTTATATCTACATTGATAACTACAATTTGAATATGTGTAACATCTTCTACAATTAGGTACAAACTTGTCAATCCTATTTTAGTTTTGTTGCATTAGACAGATCCTACTCATTGGATTCTTGAGGATAAATTTTATTATGATGTAGTTTCCACTCTTGATAATCCAACAATTGCATTAGAGCTATGTTTAATGCTCTTTGACCAATTTATTGAATATGTATGTATGTTATGGCATTGGATGATGACAGAGCGAATATATCATATGATTAAATCAATTGATGTACAAATCCAATTAATGGGAATATGTCGATAAATATCACCACATCTTATTATAATATACTTCATCCATCCATCCATAAATACATACATACATGCATACATATGGCCGACAAGAAGTGGATCAAGTGGTCATGAATGGTGTTTCCTAATAAGGAGACTCGAGTTTGAATTCCAATTGTCTCCTTAATTTACCACTCTCCTGGGCATTTGACCTCCACCACGGGCATGGGAGAGGGGGAGAGAATGCCTCTCTTAATCCCATACATACATACATATGTATATGTATGTAATACACTCAAATCTAAATACATAGCCTAAATCTCCCCTTTTTCTAGGCCCTTCAGATAATGATTATTCTAAATTTCCATTCCCTTAATGGTGATTAAATTGAGAGAATTTGGATTTATAACTCTTCTACTAGTTTAATTCACATCTAGAATGACCATTGTCCTATAATAGTTTAGTGTCATAATTAGCATGAAACCCCAATGAACTATTTTATTTATGTAATATAATGTCTAATATACTCTTTCTCTCTCTTCAATTTTGATGGATGACACATTTATTGATAATTGAAAACCTAATAAATAACTTATGTATATACTTTTATGAATCATGACAGTGAAATTTCTTAATTCATTAAAGTCCCAAAAAAATATTATATGGCTAATACATCAAATATTTGATCTTTAGTGAATTTATTAACAAATGAATAGACTCTTATAGAAATCTAGATCACTAACATAACTAATATGCCTCTACCTTATTTTGTGGGATCAATGTATTCAAAATACAAAGCTGCTATTTGACTAGTGTGGTTTACTACCTAAGGAACCATCCTCCCCAAAATTGTGTCAATCAAATATAATTTGCCCCTCCAACCAAGTGGTACAAGATATTATGTATTAATATGCATTCATGTCATTTAAATTTGTACCTTGAGCTAAGTCCTTTTTTTTATTGTAATGTGTGTTTTTCCTTGATATTTGTTTCTCTTCCTCGTCAAAGTAGGAATGGTCACTACCCAAAACTGATGATAGGCTGCTAGTCTGCTCTCCTAGCATTTTGAGTATCTTTCCTTTCTCATCTTCCACAACATACCCCAAAACCCTAGCCACCAAAATCTTTGCCTTTGGTAGTGCCCACCCACCATAGCTCCAGGGGAGAGCGACCAGCAGTGGTCTCCAATGGCTCTTTTTACCACCAAGAGGTTGTCCAAATCACCATCAAGAATACTTAGCTCATGTTTGCCTTGTGCCCTTCTCCTCTTCCCTTTCAACCTTCCCGAACCTATACGTCCTTTGTTACTCTTTGTTGCACAGAGCATCCCTGACCTAGAGCCTTCCCGCTGTTGGACACCATTACTAGGTTGTTTTTTCTACCCTGAAGGGGATGGATGGATATAAAAGAGCAACCCTTTCACATCCTCTTACATTCCTCCCTTAAAATCCATCCACACACCACCTCCTCATCGATGATCAATCCTTCTACAAACCTACAACACAACAACACAACAACACAACATCTATGATCAAGAATTCTATCACCATTATCAACAATTAACTTCAAACCCTCCACCCTTGCTTTCCTTTCCTACTCCATGCTCTCATATTGCCCCTTGCACCTTGACCCACAATCGAAACCTATGGATTGATCATAGAGGAGCCTTGGACAATTCCTACAACATATAGACTACAATTTCATAAATCGTTAGATTGGTCGCTCTCCCCTTCAAGAGAGAATACTACAAATTCCACCAAGGACAATGAGATCTACAACTCGAGATCATCTATAAAACTAATCCGTTGAGTCCATTGAAGATCTGATGAGAAACACCTCATCTTATAGTTTCAAGATGTTTCTATCAATATTAGATGTCATGAAAGTAGTTAATGGCAATGTATTAAATAAGAGTCAATATTAACCTAGATAAGTGTATAACTCCCTAAGTACTAAGCTAGTATACATATTAGTGTGTATAAGTATTAATGCAAAATCACCTAATAACTTGTACATTAGTTTCGGTCCATACATTCTTGATGAATCCTAATTTTAGAAATTTTATCTATAAAGAAAAACTAGAGAGAATACAAGATAATTGTATGGGTATCACCCCAACGAATAAAGTAATTTAGTCATATATATATATATATATATATATATATATATATATATATATATATATATATATATATATATATATATATATACATATATATATATATATATATATTATATATACCATAGACATATGTATCCATACAAATGTACTTTATAACATCTATAGATGAATCTTGGTTGACATTTTGTGTTGCTTAATTATGTAACTAATTAATGCATGTATAGTACATAATAATTAAGATATAATCATGATGGTAATATAATGTGACTAGTACATCAGTCCAGACTATATTATTATACACATTGATATGCATATACATTCATATTCACAACTAACAAGTTTGTTAAATTTTGTAGTATTATGTTGTTCATGCTAAACAAAAAATTTAGAAAATAGGTGTTTATATATATACCTTTTTTTAAACAAATTGGTATTTAAGATAAATAACCTCAAGGATAAAGTTGGTTTATGAATCACATGTAATGAACACACCTTATTCCTTAGATTGATGAATGACAATGAAATTGGTAAATATAAATATTAAGAAGAGAATGTGATACTATGAGTACGATGTGTGTAAATAATATCCAACCCCGCCACTCCCCCTATATATGGATACTTCTATATTTATAAACCATTATTTCACAATTGATAACCAATGGTACGGTTATGGATTATTCCAATTAGACTAATTGGATATATAATTCATTTTTAGTTTTAGAAGAATAAACTTTGAATTTCACCCCTAGAAATAGGGCTAGTAATGAAGATCATGTATGTACTCTTCACTATTTGAATTTTAGGCATTAACCCAGCTTTAATCAAATTTTCTACAATGAGGCATCTCTTGAAATATTATCCCTTATTTTTTGTCTATATTTCAATTCATTGAATTGTAGGATTCCACTCCACTTGATAATCTTTTGTTGCTTGGATCTATGACCCCTCATGCATTGTTGTTTGAACTTGGAAATGTGATTGATGACTCATACATTATCTTTCCACTCTATTTGTACATGTTTGATAATTTATCTAGATATCTATTGTAGATGCTTATGCATAACCATTTGGGCATGCCTATTCCACGCTAGGTGTACTTTTCCACCTCTTTCTATGAAGTTGTGCACTTTTCTACCCAAGGTATTCTATTCTTCCCATCCTTATTTTTAGTCCAGTGGCTCAGTGGTGTCTGTGTCCTACTATAAATATCTATATTATATACATATATATATATATATATGAATGTTTTTTATGATTAGTGATATGGTGAGTGAGTTATGGCAAGGCTTGTTATCTCAAATGTTATACTATAAATTTAATGGACTCATTCTCTTGAAATTAATCCTCTTGAACCTACCTACCTTTATATGGCACCCTCTTAATGGGAACATCTCTTTCGTACTTAACACATTAAAATTCCCAAAATATTATGATACACACATACTCAGTAATTGTTGACCCATAATTTTGTTTCCTGTATTTCGAGTGATCTTATTTTCCACCTATGTGTAAGTACCTCAAAGGATCTAGATTGTAGGAGATTTATTTACATCTTTGTGAACATGATGATAGCTTGGTATGTATGGGTTGCCCTCTACAATAATCTTTATGGGCCTTTTATGTTCACCTCTTTTTCTCTTCTTTTAATCTGATTTAAATCATTTTTACACCCTATTTGGGCCCAATTGACAAGGCATGCGGCCCACGACCCACCTTCCATTGATGACCAGCAATTTGGCCCTACTTTTTTAACCAATAGAGTTCCTCTATTTTTCCTAGCTGTTGATTTTGACCATTGGATTCTACATTTTGGATTATGTCTCCCAATCGATGATTGTGATCTTTTCTCCTTCATTTGTATGTTTCTCCGGTGCCAATGGTGTTTCATGGCCAACCACCACCCAAGCCCCGACCTTTCATCATCTTTTCACCCTTCCTTTACAAAATCAAAGTCGCGAATGATTTTATTTTTCACTCTAGATTCTTCCCCCCTTGTTTCTGAGTTGCCTTGCACCCTAGGGCACCTCCGTTCCATCTTTTTCCTGCCCCTAGCCCTGGCCAACACCACTGGATCAGGGAGCTTTGTGCTACTGAGACAACCCTCCTTGCGTAGCAGAGGTTCCTGATCCACACTCACAAGACTTTTGTGAGTCTGGGCAGCAGGTCCTGCTTCACCATGACCCCAGTTGTTGTCACACCTCCTACTCTGGCGAGTAGGCACCAAACGGTCATCACGGCTTGTGGAGAAGGTGGCCTCATAAGGGATATGTGTCACTATCGTTGGATTGGGGCAGGTCAATGACAGACCCTGATTTAAGGGCCACAAGCCAGACGACCCCTCCCCTAGATCACATCTCTATCACCTAGATCCATTTTGTACAATCTAGGGAAAGGGATGTGGTGGACATAGTCCACTAGACACTACCAACCACCCATGAAGCGGCTAGCCATAGTGGCACACCGCAGACAACCAATCCCCAACTAGGCCGGCTAGCCTCATCCAGCGACCCAGTTCCGACCTCCTTTGAGGTAAAAATTCACCCAAAATTCTTGATTATATGGTTATCTACAAAACCTCATATCTCCCTAACCCCAAAATCAAACTTACTAAAATTATATACCATTTTGATAAAAAAAAATGTCAGCTTTCTAATGGTACTAATATCTATTCCTAATTTCACATGTTTATTCTCTGATTTGGTGAACATGGTGACTTTGTGATTTTATGCTTATTGATCAACTCCAAACATGAACCACTTGTACATTTAATGATCTTAGACTTTATATTAATATAAATGAGTAAGTTTTAGCTTCATTTTACTGTGATGTTATCTCACGCCATCATTGTGCACCACAAAGACCATATTGAACCTTCTATGTATACCCTTGACCTAAAGGTGACTCAAATAAATGAATGCATGCTATAACTTAACCAAGTCTTAAGCTTTAGCCTATATTGTCACCATCTAACCTTATAATCATGAAACAAGTAGACCTTATGATGTTTTGTTCCATGTGTGACTAAGATATTACAATTCTTTGCCTTGAGTAGTTCATATAACCTAAAAGCACATTTTTACACTTGTGCCCTAAAATATGTCTATGTGCTTATATGCTTGAATCCTTAAAGTCTTATGCAAAGGTTGATCCCTAATTGTTCGAACCTTTATGTATACTTCTAAATCAGTCCTTAAATGACTTGTTTCATGAAATTCCATGTAGCATATCCATGTACTCCTATTAACTATATGTAACACCTAGAGTGATTTAAATGCATATGTTTCTTGTTTGGGATATAACCTTGTTAAGAACATGCTCTAATGTTACACATGAATCTTAAGACTTCAAATCAGTAGATTCATCAAACCTGTAGCACTAAATACCAACTTTATCTATTCAATTCTCTTAATACTTCTAAGATTTGAAACTATGACCCCATTACTTGAAATGGATCTTATATGACTAATTGTGATATTACATGATTAAACCATCATTATATATAAAACTAATGTTCCCCTACTTTTAAATCATATATCATACTTATCTAGTAGTACTTGTTGATGTAACTTTTAAACTATGTTGAATGATTGCATGCATGTTTGGGACTTTGGAAACTATGTTTGAACTAAGTGAAACCTAGATCTAGGAAAACATCCACATGACTTATATGATGTTTAGATTATCAATGAGCTATTAATATAAGAACACATGTTATATCTTTTGTGTCTTAGGTCCACTTGGTCTGGACCATCTCTAGAGATCTTATCATATCTTGGTAACTACTCACAAGGTACGCTTAATCTCTTGACCCTACTATGTTATTGGCTTACTTTTATGTATGCTCGTATGAATGCTTGTCTACATTATTACTTGTTTGAGCTAATGTTCCCTATGGATACTACTTTCATGTTTACTATAATATGTTGATAAACCTTAAACATAGCATATAAAGATACATTATACAACTGTGTGTACATGCCTAAATTCTTGGGGTAAGGGTACAAGGCACGTATGAGATAGGGTTAGCTCATTGACTTTGGTCTTGCGGTCCCTCATGTAGATGTAGGAAACATAAGTGCCCCTCACGGATCCTTAATTGAGAAATGCTTAAAGGCCTATGTTGACATAATTGGTAAAGAAGCTTAAAACATGATTTATATAGAAAATGTTGTTAAGTGTTCTCCGGTTGTTTCTACTTCTTTCTTATTATGATGTTTCCAGACAAGCAACTTTTATATACTCTTAAATTGTAGTTAAATGTGTTTCATAGCATACTCAATGCACTCACATTGATATATTTTATTTATCAAAATTGTAGTTGCCAAATGAAGATCCACTGCACTCAAGACTCTAAGCTCTGAAATGAATCATCAATGGGCATACTTGAATATAGAAATGGGCACATGCTTCTCTATCCCCTTTTAGTATCATGCTGTAACTTGTTGTTATTGATTTTACATATATATTCCTTATGTGAAATATTTTTTTCATTCTACGGATGGATGCCCAAGTCCATTCACCTTTGGTTATGTAGCCATTAGGAGTGTGGACTTAGGGTAATAAATAGCTCCGTGACAGTACCCTACCCTCTTTATAGACATGGAAACGTCACCATATTGGACTCAACTTTTATGGCTTCTATATTCAAGGAAGTTAGCCTAAGAACTATGAATTGTATGTTGATTTGAACAATCATACATATTCTCAACCCTAGTTCTCAACTTAAACCCGGCCCTTTGTTTTCTAGCATGCCTCACATAGATTCTATTTGGGTTAATGAGCATGCATGGATGACAAAGTTGTGATGCAAGTTTTAAACCTTGAAATGTTTCCCTTGATGCTAAGTGATAACCTGATTTAGCTCCGCTAGGGTGAGGTGTGCTTTGTCTTTAGTATAGAGTATCTCAACATATATTTTTCCAAAGCCTTTCTATCTAAGGATTGTATACCAACCTCAATGAGCTTGATATGCCTCATGCATGAGGATTGGTGGGTGGAAGCTATTAGTTCAGTCATACATTCTTAGGAGTCAACCTCTCTCTTTGCCATGTTGTAACAAGGTTACCTAGTGAGTGATATGGTGGCAGACTAACTATATAGATCGCCTTATCTTGTGGAGATGTCATGGTTGTAAACCATGAAGTAAATAAGGAACCCATGTCTTCCTATATTGGTTGGATGATCATATAACTTCCTGATGCCTCAAAACAAAGTTTTTTATAATTTTGACCTAGTTAGTCTGAGGATTAATGGATGATGGGATATATTAGGATCTAGTAGGAGTTGATCGTGTGAATAGAAAGCATTTCCCCCTCCTTTACTATAATTAGAGATGATTTTGGTATAAAATTATAGATGTCTGGAGAAGTATACCCTTTAGTGGAACAAAGTATTGATATGTGAAGTCATGGACAATGGTTGTCTTGGTTCTCGGATCGATTTTGGCACCATTTTTGGATTCCCGCCCCAAAGTTTTCATCATCAACTTATGTTTATTATTAAAGTATATGTATGAAAAGAAATGATTTTAGATTTCATTGATGGTTTTTGGAACCAAGTCATTCCAACAAGAAAGTTGAAGTAATGGATAAACCCTTAAGTGAAGAAACCCTTGATTGGCATGGTCAACCTTGAGAACCTAGGCCTACTGTGATGTAATGAGAACAAAGGAGTGTTGGATATATATGACATAGTTGGCCAACCCTAATTGTCGCTCTAAATGATTACATAAATTATAGATTTATCATTTAAGGGGTAAAGTCTTGTACTTTTACTAGTGTAGCTTCACTTAAGTGATAATCAAAATTAATAAAGTTTTCAAAAAGGTATACATAGTTAAGTTGTGGTAATAATACCAAATGAATGTAGCTACCACCTAACCAGTGTAAGTCGGCAAACTTTGTCAATTTGAGTGCCATGAATGTTACTTGATAATTTAAATAAGTATTAACATTTATCTTCACATATCTAAACTGTTAAACTTCACAAGGTAAGTGACTAAGTGGAAAAAATATTAATTCCTATAGGTTTGAACTGAATGCCCCTATACTCATTGTTTATATAATAAATGGTTTGGATAACACTACCCTAGAAACTAGGTTGAGAACAACAAAGCTGTAAAAATCAATGAACATGCATATTTATCGTATGATAATAACAAACTAGAGTAAAAGGAGTTTAATACACCCTAATATAATATGTACAATCTAATATGTATATTGTAAACCATGGAGGAAACGTTGGCAGGTTGCTTACACTAAAGTAAAACACATGAATATGAACATTACAATATGTTTCCAAACAAAACCCAAACCTTACACCTTAACCCCAATATGTTCGATAGTATATGAAAGAACTTGGTCATGAGACATAAGATAATACTATACTTTGGTGTAACCTCAGCTCAAAATATTATATAAGAAGGCCATGGAGAGTTCATGCATGAAGTAATACGGACTTAATGTGGGGTTTTTATCATAAGTAGGATATGGAGTGGTATACCATAATAACTACACTAAGTGATCTAGAAACCTATTATCTAATAAGAAGGTATAAACCGGTATGTTAAGTCATAACAAGGTGGGTTTTGGGGACGAAATCCTCTCTAAGGGGTGGAGTGTTATAGCATACTCAAATCTAAATACATAGACTAAACCTGCTCTTTTTCTAAGGGTCGTTCTAATTATGATTAATCTAAAGTTCCATTCCCTTGATATAGATTAAATCAAGAGAATTTGGGTTTATATCTTTTACTAGTTTTAGTTTACATCCACAATGAACCTTTTATCCTAGCACAATTCATTGTTGTAATTCGCCTAAAACCCCAATGAACTATTTTATTTATGTTATATAATGGCTAATATACCCTCTCTCTCTTCAATTTTGATGGTACACACATTTATGGATAATTAAAAACCATATAAATAACTTATGTATATACTTTTATGAATCATGGCATTTAAATTTCAAATTTCATTAAAGCCTCACAAAAATATTATGTATGGCTAATACATCATATATTTGATCTTTGGTGAAATTATTAAGGAATGCATAGACTTTAATATAAATCCAAAGCTCTAATATAACTAGAATGCCCCTACCCTATTTTGCAGATTCTATGTATTCAAAATCCAAATTTACTATTCTACTAGTGTGGTATACTACCTAACAGACCATCCTCCCAATTTGGTATCAATCAAGAATAATTTGTCCCTCCAACCAAGTGGTACATGTTATTATGTATTAATATGCCTTCATGTCATAAAAATACATAGCTAGAGCTAAGTCCATTTTGTTTTCTTTGTAACGTGTGTGTTTCCTTGACATGCGCTTATTTCTCTTCCTTGTTAAAATGGTAATGGGCTCTACCTATACTGACGACCAGACACTAGTCCACTCCCCTCGCCTTCCCTAGATCTTTCCTTTCTCATATTCTCGAACCTACCCCTAAACCCTAGCCACCAAAATCTTTGTCTTCATTAGTTTCCAACCACCATGGCTCCAGGGGAGAGCCACCACCTGATGTAGTGGTCTCTGATGGCTCCTATGACCACCAAGACACTGTCCAAATCCATATCATGAATTCTCATATCGTGTTTATTATTTCTCTTTCTCCTCTTCCCTCTCACCCTTATCTAACATGCATAGCCTCTGTTACTCCACATTACA